>CATNUY010000119.1:0-1200000 GCA_951217065.1 Baccha elongata | reverse complement strand
TTCATCCCACCGGGGGCTCCTCATATGGGTGGCCTTTGGGAGGCCGGTGTAAAAAGCCTCAAAACCCATCTTCGAAAACTTGGTAATACAAGTAAATTTACTTTTGAAGAATTTTCAACAGTCCTTGCTCGAATAGAGGCATGTCTTAATTCGCGTCCAATTTCACCGATGTCTCAAGACCCACTAGATCCCTTAGCTTTGACTCCGGGACATTTTCTTCGTGTTAGCCCTTTACTGACTTTCCCTGAACCATACAATGATGAAAATTCACCTTCTCTTACGAATAGATGGGAAAAGCTAAAATGTCTTCAGCAGCAATTTTGTCAGCGCTGGAAAGAAGAATATTTAAAAGAGTTACACAAACGTTTCAAGTGGCAATTCCCTGAGGAAAATATTAAAGTTAATGACCTTGTTGTCGTCAAACAAGAGAATTTGCCCTGCAATGAGTGGCGACTCGGTAGAGTAATTAAGGTGTGCCCGGGGCCAGATGGAATGGTCAGAGTTGCGGTAGTAAAAACGCCTCAGGGCGAAATCACTCGACCTGTGGTCAAACTCTGCGTCTTGCGAAATACTTAATCAATTTAAATGAATATTTCGAATATAGCATCCCCAGAATAACTTGCCTCCTTTAGTATTATTACCGCTTTTACAGTTCTTATTAATAATTGCCTTTAACAAAGAGTATAATATAAACTCGCAACTTGAATATATGTATGTTAAACTTTACATTCTTTATCTAAATTAATCATTTTGAATTTTCATTAAAGCACTGTATTTATGATTCCTGTAGATATTAAGTTATCATAAGTAATTATCAATCTTTATTTTTGTTAACGCAATGCGTCAAGGGGGGCGATAATGTTTACGCCATCTGTGAGCGAGGCACAATGATAGCTTACTATAATTTTGCCTCGCTCTCCGAACACACCCTTTCACATGTCATCTCATTTTTGACAGCAAAAAATGGCTGGCATTTCCGGCATCATCAATTGCAAATTAATTTCTTCATTCGCACATTTTTTCTTGGCCCTTTCGGCAGCACATCTTATTTCTCTTGGCGCTTTTGGCAATAAACTTTGTGGTTTTTTCAATTAAAATTAACTTAAAACTATCTTAAAGTATCTTAAATCTAATTAAAACTAATTTTAAAATATTAAATTGGAAAAAGAACTATTTATAAATAAAATTAAAGAATAATAGTTATCCAATAGACATTTATGTTTTTTTTTCTCGTTGTGAAGAAAATTGAGACACACTCATCAAGAAATTCGACTGAGTGGTATAACTAAGTGCACGATCCTTTTCCATTGCCGGCACCATAACCACCAACATATCTGTGGTTAAAAAGTAGTTTTGTTAGATATCAGTGTTAGATATCAGCACCCACATACGCTTGTTGCTGTTGCCCGCTGAAACTGCGCAAGGCTGCGTTTTGAATAAAAGTGTCTTTTTGGTTGCTGCTAGCCTTAACGCGAAGCAGAGGAGTCGCTGTCGCTTTTGTTTACGGAGCTCAATCACTCTATCTGGTTCTTCGGTGAAAGAAGTAAATTGGCCAAGTATTAAACCCAACATTGCGTCAGATTCGAAAAGCGGTTATTGGTGCTCTCCACGGATTGTTGTTTGTTGATGGTGCTGTTGCTGGTGTGGCACGAACCACTCCATACTAAACACAAGGATTAGGTCACATATTGACACAATCAGTGACATTGTTCGTTTCATTTCCAAAAAACGTGGAGAGCCAAGAACAGCTGATGATAACTTAATCAATAATCAGTTACCATTACCACAATCATCCTCGCAATTCGTTCCATCTAATGTCTCTCAATCTCAATTCGTCCTGATCTACCACAATGTTGGAATCTATTCTTCTTTTCTCCTCATCACAACAATTTGACATAATTGCTCTCACTGAGACATGGCTCACTTAAATGCCGAAATGTTTGATAGCCATATGTTCAATGTTTTTTTGCAAAAATCGATGTCGTCACATAACTGGACGGAGCCAAGGTGGAGGTGTTCTGCTGGCAGTTTCTTCTTCATTTGTTTGTTTGCAAATTGCTTAGCCCTCGTCATCTGAACAAAATTCTCAATTCAATGTGGACCAGCAAAGTCTTTTTGCTTATGCTACATTTTTGCAATGTTTTGATCCGTATAAAATAACTGTCATTCAAACTGACGCTTGTCTTGGGGCATGTCTCTTACAGAACAAGGAAACGGTTGCATGGGCCAGGCGTCTCGGGGTCTTTGTGATACGGAAAATAATTAAGGGCAGATCGAAAGAGAGTGGAGTTGATTTTTATTTTTCATTGCATACCTCATGGTTTTCTTAAACCGATCTATTTAATCCGCCCTTTATATATAAAAATGTCTATATAAAAATGCCCTGTATTTTGAAAAGCTCTGTTATAAAAGAATCTATTTGAATGTATCCAGTGATTAAACCACCGGACCAGTAGATATACGCTCCGAGATGAGAGCATCAAAGAATATTTCTACTAATACTTTTACTTTAGCTTACTGTCTTGTGCTTCATGTTCGTACATCGTACCGATAATTGAATATAATCTACTTTATAAAATTGTCAACAGAATTGTTTGAATTAAAAATTAAAAAAAATATAAATTTAAGTTGGGATGTAAACAAAAGCCAATTAAATCAACCGTTTTACTTGCGGATTTCTTTCTCTCCATCTCCATCACATGTAAACGTATGAGCCGCTACCTGGTACCTAATCTATCACTACATCAGGTTCACATTTTGAACGTGATTTGCTGATTTAAACATTGCAACGTGAATTTTAATAAGTACCTAATTTTTATGGATTTATGGGTTTGGAACGTATATTTTAAACAAGAGTTATAAAATAGTTTGGGGACCCATTAAACATCAGTCCATATCTAGTAAGCTTAGTATCAAACTTAGTTTAAAACGTATTAAATGGTTTAAGGTGCACAAAACTTGTTTAGCATAGTAAAAACCAAAAAGAATAAAGTTTTAATATTATGAATATATAAGAAAAACTTATAAAAAATAGTGAATAAAGCTTATGATTTATGAAAGATATACAAAGATATTAAGGAAAAGGTGGGAAAACTTATTAATAAAATTACTTTTTTAAAACATTGTATATTTTATTTATATATTTCATTAACTATGTGTCTGTAAGGCATATTACCTTTTAAATGCAATAGGTGTTACACTGTTTAGGTTAGAAGGAGTAGAAAGATAGGAAAGAATTGTTTGGGTACAATGGATAAAGAAATAATTGATTTTTTTTTCATTTTTTTCTTAATTTTTTTGAATTTTTCATAGAGCAATGCAAGCTGCCAAGTTCTAAAAAAAAAGCATTAGAATATAGGTACCTACCTATTATTTGATGCACTGATAGGATTGTGTGATGAAGATGAAATGGAGGAAGTATTTTACACTGAACAAATGCATTTATACCTTAGAATTTTAAGGGACAATTGGTTTAAGGTAAGCAACATAAAGTTTCCTATTTTTTTACAAACCCATGGGGAACATAAATGAGGCTTTGAGCTCAAAAGTAGCGTAAAAGTAACCAAAATTCAACAGCTTTCGTCCTTATGAAATGCTCACATTTTAACATTTTCTGATTTATTTATAAGCTAAAATTAGTTGCTCTTTTTCGCATCGATTAAAAAAAAAAAACAAAAACAAAAACAGGAAAACTTTTTCGACTATTACTGAACTGAAATATGCCAATAAAATTATCGAATATAGGTAGGTACATAGAATATGATTCTCATGAACGTGTTGATAGCCTTAGACTTTTAAGAGACTTTTATTATAATGAAATCCATTCAATACCTAATTGAAGAGCTGAAGGAATCAAATACTATGTGTAAGCATTTTTCAAAACCAAAACCTAAATAATACATAAATTGATATATGTTGGCAAGTTCGCTAGAAACTAAAGACAATGGGGCATATTTATAGTTGTCATAGCAGTGGATCGGGTTTACAAAGGTTGATGTGTATCATATTCATTTTCATATCATAATTTATTTTAAATCATTTTTTTCGTAAGCATTTAACGCTATTATTATTTTTATTTTTCTTCGAACTTCTAAAAAATGTTACAAGAAGTCGAAAATAGATACATAACTGTCACAAAATATCGCGGTCAATAATTACTATAGGTATAGGTTTCATTATAAAAGTAATTTAAGTAACTATAATAAATATAATTTTGATTCACTATCACATTCATCTACATAAGAAATTTTTATTTTTCCACATACATTTTGTGTTCCGAACGTAAATTTTAAACCTACGAAAACAATCGCCAATTTCGGATTTCAAACTTGGATTTTGTCTTTGGAACTGAATTTAGCCACCGCGCCGCCGCTGAACCATCAAGTCGCTGTTCCACTGAGCCGCAATTTTTTGGTGTAATCTATTTCAAATATTTTACCTTCGTATTCTATCCTCTGAAATGAAATTTATTTTACCTCTTTAAAACTAGAACTTTTATACTAGGAGATCAGTATTTATTCACGCAAGTGGTTAAAACCAAAAAAAATTGTATAGGTTTTGATTATCCTCTTATAGAAATTTTATATTGGATTCGCTTCTGAGTTGCTTTGATTTGCTCAAGTGGACGAAGGGCTCTAGAATTTACCCAATCGAATAGAATTTATTTTAACTTCTTTTCCTTCAGATACGTTGGGTTGATATTTTACCATACTCATTCTCGACTCGCACAGTAGTATACAATTTGAAAAGATCCGCAGTGATAACCTGGTTTTGGGTTTTTTCTCAAATACCTGTTTTGAACTTGCATTTACTTTCTCTTTAACAACACCATCTGTTGATAGATCGCTTTCGATAGTTAAAGAAGTAAGACATCTTCATGAACAAGAATTATTATTATGTTCAAATCAGGTTTCCAGCGATTTCAATGATTGCATTTGGAAAAAAATTGAATGAAGGTAAGAGAAATCAAGAAGTTAAAATAGTACAGTGGTTATACAATAATATAACTTTCCATATAAATAAACAAAAACATTCAAGTGATAGACTGAATTTTTTATTCAAGCGTCACCAGTGGCTTAGAGTGTGAGAATCAGAAAGGAAAAACACCGTGATTCCTCAGACGATTTACATGCTGGGTTTTCTGATTTTAAAAAGCGTTCGATTGACAACCATGAGATCTTACATGGGTGGCCCTAAGGCAATGAGAAGTATTTGTTAACATCTAGACTCATTTCACAATTTAGTTTTTTGTTTGTGTTTCTTTTGGTTTCGTGAATCCTTTGTGTTCTTAATACTTTGTGTCTGAACATGACGAATTGGACTTACGTCGAAACTAGTCCCTTCAGTGAATACAATGTGAATACCGTCTCTATGAGGGGTACATAATAAGAGATTGTTTTGCCATCCGTAATTGGCTTTGGTGCAATATTATTTCATTGAGACCAAAATATTATTCAGGTCGCTTTTTATGTAGGTACTGGTAAGCAAGCGACTGGTTTGATTTTATGAATTTGAATTTTTTTCACATTATTTAATGCATTACGTAAAGTTGTTTAGATAGTTGGAATAAAAAAGGGTCTCAGGCCGAACCTTGAGGTCTCTTTGGTGCATTCGGGGGTGTCTGTTGATGGGATACTTAAGACATCTGGGCTCTGGAGTTCCAAAATTCTTTAACAAAGGGTCACTCTCTACAGTTTGCATGTACAACAAAATTGCTTATACCCTAGAAAAATCACAGTTTTCAACCCAAAAAATTAATTAATTATCTTAGCAAAATCTGTGGATTCAATATCGTAGAATTGAATAAATTTAGATTGATAGATTTGATTTATTATCTTATTCCAATTTACAAAGGTTATTTTAATAAAATCCTTAAGCATGGCTAAAAGCCGTCTGCCCGATTGACATTAGTTTACAGTAAATAGGTAATCTTCAATAATCAAATTAATTCATAAATAATAAAAGAAAAATATATACAAGTGTGATTTGTGTAAAGTTTGATTTGTATGACGGTTATTTTTCAAAAATCTTCATTTAATATTTTTAATCTATATGACATTGCATTTCTATAAAAGTTATAAACTGGGTTATATCTCCTTCGCAATTAAGAATTGCTAGCACTTCTCTTTCCATTTTCGCATCACTGCCAAGAAAATTTCTTCTTATTTCTTTCAGGATAGGACAAATTTCTACGAAATGCATGACGTCATCTCTCACTGCTAGATTACAAAGACTAAAAATCACAGGCAAATCTTGACGATGCGACATAAAGTTCAGTCTTTCTAGTTCTCCTCTCATTTTGAATATAGCTGATATAAGTTTTCGACTATAGTTCGCCCGGAAATAGTTTCTTCCAGAAAGATTGTGTTGCAGTACACTATAGCTCACTCTGTACACAGAAGAAGTCGCCTGGTTAATACAGTAAATTCTGTATCTGTCATCCACCTTTGCGACGAGGTTGTTAAATACGTCTTCGATATCTCTTGAGTTGCTGAGGTTCAAATAAAAATTAAGTTGGCAATAGTCTTTTTTCTAATAGTATAAAGAGCAATTTGGGCAGTCTGTTATCTGGCATATTAAGAACCTTTACAATGTAGTCGATGTGTAATTTTAGAGTTTTAATGAACAGCGGTGACAATCCGGTTTCAATTTTTATCATGTAATTTGGTGTATTCCTGGGTAGTTGGAAACATCTTTTGACATAAAATCTCAACAACTTTTCTACCGTTTCGTATTCCTCATAACCCCATATTTGCGCCGCATACATCATCACAGATTCTACTACCGATATAAAAACTTTGAATTTTATGCTGCGCGAAATAAAATTGTTTTCAAAGCATCCTTTCCAAGTTGTACTTATTGCGCTTTTTGCTTTAATAAGTTTTTGATTTAAATGATTTTCCATGTTAAGATTACTTGTTATAATAACACCAAGGTATTTATAGGCTCTCACAATTTCAATCGGCACGTTGCTTAAATGCCATTTTTCCTTTCTGGAAGTTCTGCCAGCTCTTTTTTTAAAAATCATCACTTTAGATTTGCTTAAATTCACCGTTAAGTTCCACAACCTACAGCACAAATCTGGACGATTAATCATAAGTTGCAGTGTTTCAGGCGAATATAAAAAAGGACAACATCGTCCAAAACATGAGGGCTTTGATCAAAACTCCAGCAAATTCTTTTCCGCCTGGTAGAATATCAATGAGGTCGTCTATAAAGAGAGCAAAAAGATAAGGGTTCAATGGACAACCTTGCTTTACCCCCATTGTTGTCTCAAACCACTCCGACATTTCTTCTCCGTTACATACCGCTGCCTTGTTCCCATCATACAGGCTCTCTAAGACTCTTCCAAACTTTGACGTCATTCCAGCGTTGTATAACTTGTAGAATAGAGCTCTTCTATCAACAGTGTCGAAGGCTGCCTCAAAATCAACGAAAAAAACATATAACTTCTTTTTCTGTTCCAAAAATGTTCCCGCAATACTTCTTAAAACAAATATGTTGTGGCAAGTTGAATATCCTCTCCGAAAACCCGCCAGGAACTCCTTAAGCTTTCTATTTTGGTTCATCCATCTATCAAGTCGATTGTTTAAAAGTGATACAAATACCTTATAAGTGGCATTTAAAAAGGATATTCCACGATAGTTTTTTGGATCGGTTATGTCTTCTTTCTTATGAATTGGAAATATGATCGATGTCTTAAACTTTGGTATCTCCCCTGTATCTAATATTTTGTTGAATGCCTCCGGAAGTTTTTTCAAAAGTTCCACCGTTCCATATTTCACAAAGTCAATAGTGATTCTATCAGTTCCTGGTGCTTTTCCATCTTTCAGTCCATTTGTTGTCGAGTACACTTCTTCATATGAAATAGGAGAATCAAGAATATGATTGGTGAAAAAAAGTTATGCATAAAGAGTAATTGGTGCTGCTATAGTTGGATTTAAAATTTTCTGAAAGTACTCTTTTAGTAAAACTAATAAATTTATAAATAATAATAGAAACATTTTGCTAGACGACTGGACTCGATATCAGGACGCTTAACCTCAACGTACACTTAAATCCACGATCAAAACTTGCTCTCGGCTCTTAGACGGAAATTTTCACATTCGGTTTATTTCGAGTATACAGCATTAAATATTCATCATGTTTAATATACATTATGCTAATTATATTGCATTTTTTCAAAATTTATAATAGATACCAAAATCAAAATTGTTAATAAACGAAATAATAAATTTTTGATATCATGATTTGAATAATATAGAAACAGAGGTATGACCCTTCTCGCAGGGTTAAACTGGAGAAATTATTTCGATGTTATTATAGTACAAGCCAGAAAACCGAAATTTTTTACGGATGAATCTCGACCAATACGCTTATATGATGAATCATCTAACACTCATGTATGGGACAGGGTTTCAACGCTCAAGAGAGGTGAAATTTATTATGAGGTATAGTGTTTTATAAATTTATTTCTTGATGAATTGACAATTTCAAAAATATTTCAAAGGGTACTGTTAAACAATTGCAAGAACTGACAGGATGGCATGGACATTCAGTACTTTATTTTGGTGATCATCCTTACAGTGATTTGGCGGATGTTACATTGGAGCATGGTTGGCGAACAGGAGCAATAATAAGTGAATTAACAGTAAGCTTAATATTTTAAACATAAAACCAGCTTTTTTAATCTAAATTTGATATTTCATTTCAGCATGAAATCAATACACTCAATGACGAACAGTTTAAGAAAAATGCCAACTGGTTGCAAATGCTCACTCAGCTTATTGAAGACCATCAAGATAATGAATGCGAAGCAGCTCAGATGAGTTTAAAAAGTTGGATGAACGAGAGGGATGTTCTTCGGTAATTTATTTGAACAAGAGTTACCGATATATTGATGAGAATGGAAAATGATACATTCTTTTACTCGCTTTTACTTCTAGAAATGAAACGAAAAAAGTATTCAACACACAATTTGGAAGCGTGTTTCGGACATATCATAACCCAACATACTTTTCTCGTCGATTGTTTAGATTTGCTGATATCTACACCAGTGATATAACGAATTTACTCAAGTATTCCGTATCACATACGTTCTATCCTAGAAGAGGTGTAATGCCTCATGAGTATATATCGTATTTTATGTAAAAACATTCAGATGAATCAAAAAAATATGTAATTGAATCTATAGAAAGCATCTCTTTAGTCCCACCTTTTTTTAAATTTATTATCATACTGCTCTCTCATTGTGGCAAGGCTGTAATGAAATTACACCGTTACATGTAGTAAATAAATGTTATTATTTATAATCTGTTTTAGTTTTTATCATCTTAATGGTGCGGTCATGTGGAGGATATCTCTTATTTTTTACCGGTAATGAAGCCAGATGGCTTAGGGTCATGCTTGTAAATCTTTTTTTTTACTTTAAGTTTATATTCGTTAGCAAAACATTAATAAAGATAATAATAATAATAAGCCATTATACATAGGGACTCATTTTGCTCCAATAATGATTGGCGTTTATACACATCAAACGTATAGTAGCACTACAAATATCAACTTTCGAATATTGAAGAGCAAAACCTACTCTTACATATACTGCCACTCCTCCTGATTGATAAGATACATTACAACAACCAATCAGCGAGTAGTCTGGTATTACATACAAATTAAGTTCATTTTTGTTAACCCAAATCTCTGTCAAAACAATTAATTTTGGCCATGTTTCCAGGACAAGTATTACGTATTACGAAACGAACGGCAAAAAACGATAGACAAGAGAACGAAAGCCGCAACATAAAGCGATTACAAGTAACGAGAATAGTTTAATGAAATTGTTGCCAGATAAAACAGAGAAATACTATTTTTTTGAAGTGCATCTAACTTCACGCCTGTAAATATCAATGTTTTGTTAATCAAAAAAGTTATTTCATGTGTTAAGTTGTATTTTGTAAAATATTAAAATGTTTTTTCACTGCGAATTCTTTTTAAGTAGTGGCGATGAGTCCGACGATGAAGCAGAAAATATTCCAAGAAGAGCAGTGCGAGATGCATCAGACCCAATGAGTCTTCCAGATTTAATGTATGTTGTGTTGACACATATTTGGGACTATACATTTATAAAATCTATAAATAACTATTGTTTAAAATATTTTCAGATTTAAAAAACTATTCGGTTAAACAAGGAAGCGTTTCAACACGTCCTAAAAGAAATTGATCCACATCTACCAAGCTCTAAGTCAACGTATATACCCAATATATTAAAGCTTAGTGCCACTTTTCGTTTTCTAGCTGAAGGAGGCTACCAACGTGGAACTGGCCAATATTTTATTGTTGGTATGGCGCAACCAACCATGTGTTCAACATTGAAAAAAATTTACCCGTTATGGAGACAATTCTTTGTCCAAAATACATCTCTTTTGCGATGACGGAAAAGGAAATGGTTGAAAGCAAGCAATACTTCTACGAAATGCATAGGTTCCCGGGAATAATTGCATGTGTCGATGGAACGCACATTAAAATAATAAAACCAACCATCAACGAGCACCTTTATTTTAATAGAAAGGGGGACCACATCATTAATGCAATGATCGTAATCACTTACACGCGCCTTCAGATATAATTTTTCTTTAAGTCGCTTCATTTTTATTTTTCATAGGTTTGCGACTATAAAATGAACACCAGAGCAATTGATGCGAGATTTGGGGGAGCATCCCATGATTCTTTTGTTTTCAGCTTGAGCAACTATCGTCGATATCTACAAGAAAATTGGAACAGCGGTGATAATCGAACATGGATCCTTGGTGCGTAGGTATTTTTCTTTTTTTTTATATAGCTATATTATAATTGTACCTAACCTTCATAGGTGATTCGGGATACACATTGGAACCGTGGGTAATGACGCCTTGCAGGTCCGCTAAAGAAGGAAGTCGAAAAGAATACTTCAATACCGTTCATTCAAAATGCAGAAATGTTGTAGAGAGAACCATTGGCGTCCTTAAGTCGAGATTCAGATGTGTTCTTGGAGCAAGACAACTAAATTACTCACCAGAAAAAACTATTCAGATAGCAAATGTGTGTGCTGCTCTACACAATATTTGCTTAAAATTTAGAGTCCCAGAGGTTCCAATCGATGTTGATACTAGTGGTGATGCAGAGATGATGATGTAGGAGGAGGTGGTCCCATTGCAAGAAATGCAAATCAACTCTCAATTATAGCGCAAATTGTTAGAGATCAAATCAAGAACTCTTTGTAAAAATATTGTTTTCTTATTCAATTATTTTCTCTTTTTGTCGAAAACCAAATAAAAGTAAATAAATAAACTTATAGGCGCAAAATTATAGTCAACCTATATTTAAGGAATTAACGTGACACCACTTAACATTATTTCAACTTTAGAACAGTTGTCTAACTTTTACTCAAGAATAAACACTTTTTTAACTTCCAGTTATTTATTCCACTCAAAGGGGCTGCTGATGAATTTATGCAGTGTTTGTGTGTAGTTACATTCCACAAAAGCGATTTCAAGAGAGTGAGCTGTCATTCTCTCAGAGATTTTAGTGGGCTGCATTAAAAATATAATACAAGGGTTGTAGGAAATCAACCTTACCTACCTCGACAGTAGGCAACATAACTCTATAACATTAGCATACTAATAGCAGTTCAAAACCCCACCAACTTGAAAATTTTTCGCTTTTTTTTTTGTTTGCTAGTAAAGTAGAATAGTTTATTAGTTAAATCTTGAAATCATAATTTTTATCAGAAACCAGAGCCAGTGAATACAAAGAAAAAATTATTAGTTGAACCAATAAGACAGGCAATAGTCAGAAAATAAATAGTTTTTATTGTCAGAAGTATAAAAAGGGACAATAATATTAATACCAAAAGTGGTCAGGTAGCAAAATCTAAAGAAGTAGAGCTAGTGAAAAGATAGTAACCAAAAATTGAAGAGTAACAGACAAGTAACACTATTCAGTCAAACCAAAGAGTTAAAATAGCGAAGTAACAAATAATAATTTTTTTGATATCTTGGTCAGAAGAGTATAAGTCAAGCCCAAAGTCTATGGGCCATATTCATAAAGATTTACTAAATTCGTAACTTACTAATCACATTTTTGTCTTATTTGGTTACATAAATATGGCTCCTATTCATAAACTTTTTCCCAACTGTGTTTTGTAAAACTCCATATTACTCTCTGATCTACTACAATTAACCTTCAAATTGTGACAGCTGAGCTGACATTGTCAAAGAAATATTTTCTCTTCCATTGTTCTTTGGTTCGTGGATGATTCAAAATCGAAAATGGTAAGTATACAATTTAATGTGAATTTAAAACCTGACACAAATTTAAAACAAATGTCTATTTTAGATGAACAAAGAAAATATTAAGCGGGAGCGGCAGGAAAACTGGACCCAAGCAGAGAAGGAAATTCTGCGGGAATTGGTTCGCCGCCATATTAAAGTTGTCGACGACAAAAAAAACCACATCAAAATGATATCAAAGAAAAAGGAGTCCTGGACAGACATTTATAACAACATGAGGGCGGCTGGTTTCAATAGGTCTGTTCCCAAGTTAAAAGAGCAGTGGAATCGGATGAAAGTTGCTGCTCGAAAAAGCAACTCTGAGATGCAGAGAGCACTTAGAGCTACTGGTAACGTAGTGGTTATCAAGGAACCGCCTGAAGAGGATTTGATTGTGCGGGATATGATAAAGGAGGATTTAGTCGAGGATGCTATTTTAATCGATAGCAACAATACCTTCGAGATCGAATATCTCGACAACATTCAACAGGCTTCTCCAAAAGCTCCAAATGATCAATTGGATCCAACCGTCTCAGAGGAAGTAAACGATTGTGAGGAAATACTTCCTCCAATAGAAAAGCTAAAAAGGTTACCAAAAAAAATCTTCTCAAACCAGGTGAAGACGTATTTCAGGAGCGCCGCAAGCATATTTCGACCAAAAACTGCAATAGCCAAGAACTTCACTTATTGAAAATTGAGCAAATAAAAAACAAAATTCTTTACGACAGGACTCTTTTTGAAAAAGAATTGGAAATAAAGAATATCATCCTTGAAAATGAGAAGGCTTAATCGTTGCTCAACTATTAGTGATCCAGTCTACAACCAAACTTTTTTACCTATTTTTTTTAATGAACTGATTAATTTAATTTTTTTACATACATACCTACTTGTAAGTTTTTTTTTGTTTTTTTATTGTTATTTTCTAACATATTCGCATTAATGCTTAGCAAAAAAATAAATAAATATTTTAATTTATTGCTCGAAAAGTTGTGTTTTTGTTTATAATAATAACAATAAAAAATAATGGATTAAAGTTGAATAGGTATACAGTCCTTTTGCTGCAAAAGTAAGAATGCCACATTGACTGTTTAAACATCCTTATATTGGTGGCATTATGTAATTCCTAGTTCTTCTCCTATTCAGTTATTTGTTCTATGAAAACAAAAACTCAAAAGTAACATTATTTTATATTTATTTATATACCTACATACCTATTTAGTTTTAGATGAAATGTTGGTTTATAAAATTTTGGCGGAATACTCTGGATGTGGTCGGTCTATCTTCGTGTCGATTTTCCGCATCGTTATTAGGTAATAACCTTTCTTCTTCAACAAATCCTTCATTATCGTTACTATAAACTGCAATTTTTTTTAAAATTAATTATGTGTGAAAAAAAGTCGAAGTTTGTACATTATACACACATGAAAGGTTTCTTTCTTTGGCTATATTATGTAATACTGCTACTGCCACAACAACGTTCTTAGCCGTATCCAAATCCACTCTAAGTCTCTCGAAAATTGAACGAAACTTTGATTTGATTTGTCCGTTAAGGCATTCTATCTTGCTCCTTGTTGCAATATGGCAAATATTGTACTTTTCCTCTTTTCGATTTTGCGTATTTCTAACAGGAGTAAACAGAATATTCGAAAGGGGATAGCCAGCGTCTCCTAGTAAAATTCCTTGGTGAAA
Source organism: Baccha elongata (assembly GCA_951217065.1). NCBI lineage: Eukaryota > Metazoa > Arthropoda > Insecta > Diptera > Syrphidae > Baccha > Baccha elongata. The sequence continues at coordinate 1,186,006 of CATNUY010000119.1, read as the reverse complement.
ACTGCGTGTGGATTCAAGGCTAGCTTTTAGTCTGCAATTATTCCATATTCGGGAATCGTGTCTTGAACCACGAGATCGTGCAACAATATCTAAGATTTTGCAGTTGGCATCACAGACGATCTAAAAATGTTGACAGTATTAATTATGAAATATATTTATGAAACGCAACCATACTTGCACATTTAAGGAATAATATCCTTTCCTATTAAGAAAGTGACCAGCCATCACATCTCCAACAATTTTTCCTGGACATTTAATTCGCACATGCGTGCAGTCAATTGTTCCAATGACCATAGGAAATCCAGCAATTTGAAAAAACCCGTATTTTACTTTTTGTAATTCCCGACTTGTTGAAGGGAATTTAATAAAATTCGGGAGTTGCAGAGCAAGTTTTTTTGCTATTTTTGCAATTACCCGACTAACTGTTGGTTGGGATATGCCATGAAGATCACCTCCATACATGCAAAGATACCAGCATTGGGTTGTTTGGGTTCATAAGGCCATAATTTCTTCACCTACCTATATCGCTTTGATGAACATTTCTGCCCAAAAATCTTAATGCTGTTAGGACTTGTAGACTTCCAGATAGTGGCAATCCTCTCATTGTTGGTTGATCTTCAATATTCATTAAATTAATAATGAAAACTGCTGTTTCTTTATCAAATCGGTATCTTTCATAGAATTCCTCGTCCGTAAGTAAAAAAGGATCGAACCGAGTCCTATAATGCTTCCTTCTTCTTGCCGGTGGTACCATTTCGAAATCCTCCAATATTTTGAAGTCTTTTTCAATGCTGGAATCCATTGCGATTCTTTTGTTATTATTTAATTATATTTATTTCTTAAAATGTCTATTCCAATACAAAATTATTTTCAAGTACGGAAAAATCTGTTATTTTTTTTTTGTGTTTGACGTTTGTGTCGAATTGTTGTTTTAAGGTGGAAATGAAAGTTTTTTGTAATTCAATTGTTTTCCATGTAGTGGTTTTAATAGTTTGTATTTTCTCTCTCAACGACTATAACTATTCTCAATTTCAATTTTTAAATTTTTATTTTCAACAACAAAAAGTTCTTGATTGGATTTTTTTTCTATTATACAAATTTATTTATTTTATTTTTCCAATCACTTACACTTTATACAAAAAAAAACGAATTATTCTGTATGAGTCCTTAAGTTTAGTGGAAGATCTACTTTCGAGTGACGTCAACAACGCCAAAATGTGACTAGTGACCATACTTAAAAACGACTTAATAATGGGTTTGGTACTGTTTAAAGTTAGACTCAAGTTTTTCGTTTAGACTTGGGTCTAAATTTTCTATGAATTGCAAAAACTCGAGTTTAGCTTAAAAACAACTTAATAACAACTTATCAAACATCTATGAATATGGCCCTATGAATCTTAGTTTAGCATTATTTTAATCAGGTAGAGTGAAGGAAATCTTCAGATAAAAATTATTTTTCTACAAAAAAAAAAATCTAGTACTCAACTAAATAGAAACTTTGACTGAAAATCCTAAAGTGCACTTAAAATAGTCAGAAACAAAAAGATTCAGTAATACACATCGGTACTAACTTTGTAACAAAATTTTACCTAATACTTACCCACTTCGGTTGGAAAAACTTCCCAATAAAGATTTACATTACTTACCTAGAGTTCAACCAAGAAAGTCACTGCGACTCACGCCTAAAGAAAACATGAAAAATATTGACCAAAAATTTCAAAGTGAAAAATAAATATTACTTACCTACTGAAAAATTTATCTTCGATTAATAATATTTAGTTAAATTACTTACCATTAGCTAAAGTAATAATATTAAAAGCAAATATAACATTATCGTGACGCATCAAGTACCATCAATGTAAACAGTATATGAGTCGACAAAGTAAAATACGCTGTACTAGAACAAGAAGAAAAACGAAGCAAACTTATCTACGCCCAAGTTCGCACTTGCCGAAGTAGAAAGTTTCATAAAGAAACCAATTACAATTGGAAAAATTGAAACTATAGAGCGAGCTATTGAACTTTCAATAAATCTTTCCAACTTCACATCTCTCAAAATAAAGATCGATCGCGCCAAAATAAAGTAAATAGAAAGAAAACGATACGAAAGATTATTTGTTCACGCAGAAAAAGTTGAAAAAAATTCAAGGGATTACCCAAATAAATACCGATCAAAAGAGAAAAAAAAGAAGTTGACCATATAAAGGAGTAATTAGCGGCAAAAAAAAAAATTAAAAAGGAGCCAGGTAAGAATAAAATAGAATTTATTAAGTGTACATAATTGATCAAATCACCAAATGCAACAGTGCAATAAATATCAAATGTAGCCAAAGAAAAAAAAAAACATTCGTAGCAATTTATTTTACGAACTTCAAAAGAAACTAAAAATTATTTTTGCGACACATGTATCGATAGTGGGACAGAAAAGTGTTGCTCTACAAGCAGGTGATCGTCATCCAAAATTCCACATGGAATTTGCAAAAATCATAAAACTATACGAGACATCACCAAATAAAATCCCACTTAAACCACCACCAAAAGCGTTCCACTTGGAAGTCACATTGAGAAGAGATAAAGAAACAGGATTCACTCAAGGGATCGCTTCCGAGGAAGTACAAAGTGCTTAGAAGACATTTAGTTGGAAAATCTAAGAAAGCCAGGTAACAAAGAAATAAATTTTTTTTTAATGAAATAACCAAGAGACCTCGATAACTACACGGGATAGCACGTGTAGATTATCAAAAAGCGTAAAGTCCTTGGCGTAAATTCATAGGTAGGCACGAGGACCAGGTTTAAAAGTAGCTAGTTACCATATTTTCATAATTCTTTTATCAAATATTTGTGTATTAGAATGCTCTAAAACACATAGAAATTTTCTTTGACTTGTAGCATATGTAAATTTTATCTTAGATAAAAATGTCTAATCCTTAAAATATCACTAAAACTTTCTTTTTCATCCAAGCAGTCATCGGTAAAGGAGGTGGCAAGGGACAAGAATAGTGAGCTAGAGTGGCAGTGGCTCATTTGTCACGTAAAGGCCCCCCTCTGACAAGCGACCATCGTCAGGACAAGTCCCACCACTTTCAAAAAGAAGAGCCTGTCTGGATTTTCTTTTTATTTATGCACACGACCAGATAAATTAAAGACGAAAATCTAAAACCAACAAATTACCCTAAATGATGCTAAAAATGGGAAATCGATTACTCAGTACACCGAAGTTTCATCGTGGGAAGCAGTAGCAAAGCGGCTCGTTATAATTTTCGACGTGGGACATCACCAAATCGCCCAGTACTACATCAGTAATGAAACCAAGTAATGTTGTAATGAAACATCAGGTATGATGCGCATTTTGTAAAAATAAATGATTTATTCGGTGACTTAGGTAGCATATGAAAATTTTTTTTTGCGTCTATACCGGGAAAAATATCTATATAATCTAGTGATTAAACAATCCATATCGTTTTCTTTACAATTCCGAAGAAATTTTAACAATTTTTCCTTTGAAAATTAAAGAAAAAGAAAATATACATTACCTACCCTTAAGGGGTAATCTTTAAAGTTTCCATTTGCAACAATTTATGATGACTCTTATCTAAAAGAGTAAATCGCTGTTACTTATTATTTCAAAATACAAGTAACTAAGTAAATAGTTGTGGGTACAATAAGCAAAATTATAAATTATTCGTTGTCCTTAGTGAAAGGATACACTAACAGGGTGACCATAAATTTTAGTTCAAGATAAGTTCGGTCACTACCAAATATTTTTTTTTATTATTTTTGAATTTCTACCTACACCCTTCTGTAAAAGAAAAAGACCGCCATACAAAAAGACTTCATGCAACATCGAACTCAATCCTGTTGTGGTCATATAAAGGAAAAAAGATATTGATATACTCATATACCTAGGTAGGTAGGTAGGTAAGATGGTGGTTTCGCAGAACAACTGTTCCGAATAAACCCAATTAGAGCGGAAAAGCGCCGTTTTGATACCATAACTCGTTTGACCTAATTTTTTGTGATATAGTGGTAGTGACTGTTTAGCTAAGGGGATCAGTTTTTGGTCTGTGCCCGCAGTCACAACGGAAGAACCTAGCTCACACTGTGTGCTGGGTGGTTCCATTTGCACTGAGAGTCGACCAATTAACTTTACACTAGATCTATATCAGGCTAGGCCTGTTCAAAGGCGGTACACCTGCCAGGTGTAAATCCGTGTTTTGATGCTTTCACCGCAAGATAGAGTAAGTGCTAGTCCGAAAAGCTAGTCCTAAAGGTAAGTTCCAGAAACTTAAAAGGTGAAAGTTGAAATGGTGCTTTGAAAAGCTAAGGGGACCAGTTTTTGGTCTGAGCCCGCAGTCCCAAAGGAAGAAATTAGCTCACACTGTGTGCTTGGTGGTTCCATCTGGACTGAGAGCCTGCCCAATAATTTTACACTAGATCTATATGAGGCTAAGCCCGTTCAAAGACAGTTTATACCTACCAGGTATTAATCAGTGCTCTGATGCTATTGCCAAAGATAGAGTAAGTGCTAGTCCGAATAGCCAGTCCTAAAGGGAAGTTCCAAAAACTTCCAAGGTGAAAGTTGAAATATAGATATTGCTTGGTTTGTTAGAGCCAACTGGTGCTGTTGAGAAAAGCGGTAAAATCATTTATCCTTTTGTTCGACAGCACGTTTAGGTTGTCGAGAAACAGGCTACCAAATGCCTGGAGGCGAGACCTAGCCAGAGCCGGACAGTGACAGAGGAAATGCTCAATAGTTTCCTTCTCCAGCGGATTTCTACAACTACGGCAGTAGCTGTTGAAAGGTATGCGCAGTTTAGCTGCGTGTTCGCCTATTGGCCAATGGCCATTGACGATTGCAACGACCCTGGCCGTGTCTGTTCTGTTTCGTTTTATTAAATCATTTGAACTCATATACCTACTTTTCGTCGAAGACATTTAGTTACATCGTGTTTAAATTCAGTATTTGTGCATCGGATGCAAAATTAAAAGTTAATAAAATAATTAATATCATTCGGTTATGATAAAAATAAACTACAAGATACCTTTTATCGATTATTGGACGGATATTCGTGGGCAAAAGTATCTAAAATTACCATCTTATAAGAATACATACCTATTTGAAATTTTTTTTTTAATCAGTAGTCAATCAATTCTTTTTGTCACAAACCATCAGGTCACAAACCATCAGGTCGTCAATAGAAAGGCTGCTTACATTTTATATACCTATATTGATTATAATTACATAAAACTATATTGCTTATATATATATATATTAATACATAACTTTTAACAACTTTATATTTGTTTCAAAATTTGATTAAACATCCTAACCTCCAATATTTTGGTGTGTTTCGTAGAAACTCATTTCTTATATATTGGGATAAAGGGATCTTTTGGAACGGACTTTTAGTCTATGATTTCGATTTTAAATTTTTTTTTTTAACCAGAAATATCCTACGTGGGAATTTCTTTAAGTTTTTTTATGTTGTATTAGTTTCATGATACTAAGTAACCAACATTTATCATTTTGCTCGCGTTAAATAAAAGAAATCTAATTCAACGTAATCAGTCGGTGAAAAACACTTTTCTTTGAACTTAAGGCAACATTTGCGTCTACCACCCCGGGGTTGTGGAGCGTCCCACAGTCTAGACGCTACTACATGCGGAGGAGATAACAATCTGCCCGCTGGTAACGTACCCACTCCGAACTCAGTAGGACTCAAAGAAGCTGACAAGGGTCTTGCCAACCTCTCTTCTGCTGCGAAAAAGCAGCCCTTAGTGGAACTCCCACACAAACCGCCCGTACAAAACCTCTCGTGTATTCGGGATTTACTGCTCTGGCTCAAAGTTCGACCACGACTGTTGGTCCCACCACTTGACAAGGTAGATCTCTTCCGAACACAACGGAGGCTCCCCTCCTCGATGGCAGTGGTAATACGTCATGTAGACCTACTCCCACCGAGAAGAGGAAGAAAATGACAATGAAAAAGGAATTCAGGAACGCTACGAGAATAGTGAAGGTGATCGGTGCCTTGCCAGCATCTGAACTAGACTCAAAGCAATCCGAAAAACTTGCCTGGGCCAAAAACACATTAGCCCAACTTCAGATCTGCAGCGACTTAACGTCAAAGCGACTAAGGTCTTCCGAGGGAACCACTCCGGAACCCAAAAGGCCAAAGGCGAACACCGCTGGCGCTCCATCCTTTACCAGGAAAGATCTGTCCTTTAGCGCCGTGCTAAAAGACAAAACCATTCTGGCTGTCATCGACAGTAGTAATGCAGATGGCGCGATCTCTCCCGATCATTGGCAATTATTTTTGAACAAACTCCAAGCCTCATACTGGACCCTCATGCTAGAAAATCCAGGGGAACCTGCAATTTTTGAAGATGCGGGTTGGTATCAAGGTCGAGTTAAGCTAGTTGCCTTTGATAGTGAGAGATCGTGTGACCTGTACAAACTCGCTGTCGGCAGGTTAGAGGGCCTATGGCCAAATGCAAAACTCGAGGTTGTGGCAAAGGAGAATATCCCGTGCAGACCGAGAGCCCGCACTAATGTCCCGGCCGAACTCTCCAATAAAGAAATCATCCTCAAGATGCTTCAGTTTGGTAATCCATCCTTGCCTACTCACGACTGGAAGGTTGCAAAGCTTGAAGATCCACGGGGTTCTTATAGATCAGCCATCGTGGTGATAAATAAGGACTCATTGGCTCCATTGGCTGAAACCCAAGGTGTGGTTAGGTTTGGATGGTCTACCATAACTCTCAAAGTATATAAAAAAGACGACGAAAACGCATCGAACGCGATGCCATCAAAATCACAGGATGTATTTGCAGAGAAGGAACATGCCTCGGGTATCGACCTTCAGACAATGGAGGTAGATACTCCATGCACTTCCTCTACTGTGTCGTCCTCCATTTATATAAAACCGCCATCTGTTGAAGAGGCTCCTAACGTTGACAAACACTCCGACATGGATATTGTTTACTCCGCAAATGAAACATCTTGCAATGAGGACGACCTTCTTAATTCGGATTTCGATTCCGATGTAGATCTCGACCAAACTGTGGTGGGGGTTGATCCACCTAGCTGTAACCAAGATGGTGCAGTTAGTACAGATTAACACCCATCACTCCAAAGTGGCTTCGGCCTCCCTTCTTCTCCGTCTACAAAATAAAGGGGAAGACATCGTCCTGATCCAAGAACCTTGGATTGTCAATTCCACTGTTCAAGGACTCAGGACTCCCGGATACTACCTGCTGTATGCATCAAATAAAGGTGACCCTAGATCTTGCATATTAGTAAAAATTAGCATTAATGTATATTTACTCCCTGATTACAGCGATCGTGATGTAACCGTAGTTAGGTTACAAACCAATCACGGGGCGTACTGGTTAGCATCAGCGTATCTCGGCCATGACCACCTTGGCCCTCTTCCTGGCGACAAGCTAGAGGAACTAATCAGAGAAGCAGAACGACAGAAAGTCTGCCTTATCATCGGGTGCGACGCTAATGCCCATCATACCGTCTGGGGAAGTACAGACATAAATGACAGAGGTGAGTCACTTTTTGATTTTATTCTAAGTACTTACCTTATAGTTAGTAACATTGGCAATGAACCAACATTCATTACCAAAAACCGACAAGAGGTTCTAGATATCACTCTTGTCTCCGACACGATTCATCACAAGATCAAAAACTGGAGAGTTTCTAAGGAACATTCGTTCTCTGATCACAGATACATCCAATTTTGCCTTGATGAAGAAACTAAAAAACAGCCAGCTTTCCGCAATTATCGGAGAACCAACTGGCAACTATATAGATAAACTTTAGTAAGATTAGTTAAACCATCACTCTTAAGTATCCCTTCTAATAAAAATGATCTTGATGATAAAGTCAAAGATCTCACCCTAGCTCTCAATAAATCAATGTCCATTTCTTGTCCTCTTACTAAAATAAGAGGTAAACAGAAACCACGTTGGTGGAACTCGGGACTAGAACTGCTCAGGAAAAAGTGCAGACAACTTTTTAACCGAGCTAAACATTCTAGAGATTGTCTGGACTGGGAATTTTATAAAGAATCCCTAAAAATTTATAAAAAAGAATTAAGAAATAATAAAAGAACCTCATGGAGGAACTTCTGTGGAAAAATAGAAGAAACTTCAGAAGCTTCACGATTAAGAAAAATTCTATCAAAAAATCCTTCAATGCCTAGCTCCCTAAAGACAGCTAACGGCTCTTGGACCAACTCTTGCGAAGAATCGCTCACCTTGCTACTAGACACCCATTTTCCAGGTAGCTCACAAAATATAAATAACATTGATTCATTATCAAGCAACACACAGACAAATATTGTTGGTCTGATTTCTAAGGATAAACTGAAATGGGCTATAAACAGCTTTGATCCTTACAAATCCCCCGGGCCCGACGGCATAATACCTGCCGAGCTTCAATTTGCCTCGGATATCATAGTACCTATCCTAGAGATCATCCTAATTGGTTGCGTAAAATTTACTTACATTCCCTCTTTATGGAGAGAGGTAAAGGTTGTCTTCATACCCAAAGCCGGAAAATGCTCCCAGGTAAACCCTAAAGATCTCAGACCAATTAGCCTATCATCGTTCCTTCTCGAAACTCTAGAGAGATTGATCGAAATCCATCTGCGTAATGCTCAAGATCCTAATCTGGTATCTACTGCACAACACGCTTATTGTAAAGGAAAATCGGTAGAAACGGCTTTACATACACTGGTACGTACTATCGAATACTCACTACATCATAAAGAGTACACTCTAGTCGCATTTCTCGATATTGAAGGCGCCTTCAATAATGTCAGCTATCGAGCAATCGTCACTGAAGAAACTATGTATACATGGTTCACTGAATGACCTAATTAATCTTATGCTAGAAAGTAGAATTATAAATTCATCCTTAGGTGGCACTCATGAAAGAAGATCTGTCAGCTGAGGTACACCTCAAGGCGGAGTCCTTTCCCCACTTCTATGGAACATAGTCGTAAATGATGTGTTAGAAAACCTAGAAAAAGAAGGTTTCAAAGTGATCGCGTATGCCGACGATGTTGCCATTGCAATATCGGGAAAACATGCTCAAATTCTCGTTGAATTAATGCAAAATGCTCTAAATATTATGCTCAAATGGGCAGAAAAATGCGGACTGGGCATAAACTCAAACAAAACTGAACTTGTCCTCTTCACCAGAAAATATAAAATTCCCCAAATAAGTCCCCCATCAATTATGGGAACTCCATTAAGTTTTTCAGATGAAGCTAAATATCTAGGTCTTATCCTGGACAAAAAACTACATTGGAAAGCAAATATACAAGAAAGAGTTAGGAAAGCCACAGTAGCACTCTTCTCTTGCAAAAAAGCTATCGGAAATAAATGGGGCTTATCCCCATACATAGCCCACTGGCTCTACACAGCGGTCATCAGACCGATACTAACTTACGGGGTAGCAGTATGGTGGACTGCCCTAGACAAAGTTACATATCGTGACAAGTTAAGTAAAGTCCAACGGTCAGCCTGTATGTGTATTAGCGGAGCTCTCCGTTCGACACCTTCAGCTGCTCTTTATATTCTACTTAATCTCATACCCCTTGATATTTTCAGCAAACAAACGGCCGCAAGCACAGCCGTTTGTCTAAAAGCCATCTCTCAATGGACCGATAACTCAATTGGTCACTCCATTATTCTGAAAGCATTCTGACCAAAATTAAGTCACTCCGACTACTCTATACCCCAGCTAGTTTTTGACAAGAATTTTCAAGTCACCATCCCACCAAGATCCACTTGGGAAAATGAGAGATTCTTGAGAGATGAATCAGTTCATTTTTATACTGATGGCTCAAAAACTAAAGATGGGGTTGGTGGTGGCGTGTACTCAGACAGACTAAATTTAAGTCTCTCCTTCCGTCTCCCTGACCATTGTAGTGTGTTCCAAGCGGAAATTCTGGCGATTAAAGAGGTATTATCCTGGTTAAGGGAAAACGTGATATCTGCATCGGATATCCGTATATTTTCAGACAGTCAGGCAGCCCTTAAATCAATCTGTGCTGTTTCTACAAACTCAATAACTGCCCGCGATTGTCGATCATCTCTCATGGAGATGGCAGAACAGTTCAACATTCACCTTTTCTGGGTGCCGGGACACAGAGACATTGAGGGAAACTGCAAAGCCGATGAACTCGCCAGAAATGGAACCCTATTGCCGGTTTTACCTAACAAGGTGAATATTGGTATACCTATCGCTACAAGCAAACTCATGCTAAAACTAAATGCCATAGAGAAAACAAATTTAAGGTGGACAAACACTACTACCTGCGTAGCGACAAAACAAATCTGGCCAAAATTAGATCAGAAACCTACTAAATGTTTGTTATCTATGAGCAGATTACATCTTAGCTCCGTAATTGGTGTCATAACCGGACACTGCCTCATAGAAAGACACGCCATAAGACTCGGCGTATTCTCTAATGATTTTTGCAGAAGCTGCATGGACGAGGAGGAGGAGGAGACTATCACCCATCTTCTCTGTTCATGCCCAGCTCTCTCCCAAAGACGTAAATTACACCTGGGTAATTTCTTTTTCGACGATCCTAGCGATTTGTCGAACGTATATATTCTATCTTTACATCACTTCTTAAGAAGCTCCAACTGGTTTAATTAAAGAGGTACTCCCTCGCTCATTTCGTGGTATCACAACGGACCTATCTGAGGTCTAAGTGTGTCAGTAGTCTTCCTGACAGCCACATAAACCTAAACCTAAACCTAAACCTTAACTGGCAGGATCGAATTTAAAGCAGAGTTAAGCAGCCGATAGAAAAGTTCAACGAAATTTCAGTTCGTTTTTAACTCGTTTGTTCATTCGCAGTAAATTTCGTCCGAGAAGAATATTTAACGTAATATTTCTTCATAACGCGAAAGAGGGGAAGTGATATACACTTCAGTCCTCGACAATTTTTAAGTGATCTGAATAAGATCCGTTTTGTCATTTCATTGTTGTTATTGAGATAATTATGATCATTTTTCATTTGTTGTCAGCTGCAATAATATAGTTTTGTCAGTCCGATAGAAAAATTTTAAGTCGATTTTGAGACGTAGTAAAAATATTTTTGAAACCTATCATTTTCATTCAAGTCATTCACTAAAGAATCTTTTAGTATAGCTGTCTTCTTTTTCTGTAAAGTAATTTCTTAAAGATTATACAATTGTATTCATACATTCAAGTATTCAATTTACCTACTGTTAAGAACAAGCCTGTCTGTCTGACGCTACATTGCGCTTGAACCCAAATAATTTATCAAACAAACAGATCCTTTAAATATTTTGTAGCCGAACTTTGTAGTACAACTCTTCTTGGCTAACGGCTACACTTTAGATGTCAAATGCTTCTAGAAAGCTCTAAGCGTTAATTATTCTTGATCTTAATATAAAAGCGTAAGCACGGTAAATTTTAGAAACTAAAAAAAAAAAAAAGCAAATTGAAAAATTTATTCAAATAAATTATAATCATCATCAAATATTAAAAAAGACATTGTAAGTAGAATTTAAAAGAAGCAAAGCGTAGTTTATAATAATGAATTTAAATAAATTTAAAGGTTTTGTAATTCACCACCACAACTGAACATATTGCCGTTTTATTTGCAATTTCATCGTGGGAATTTACAGCAAGTCTGCCAGCCAAGTACCGGTTCAGCTATAAGTGCCGCAATTTGTTTGCCAAAAGCACCGCTGAAACTACCGGTTGTTGCCAAGCCGCAAAAAATTACAAAACAATTGGCTAATTTCCAGTCAATTTGAAAAACAATTTGTGAAATAAATTAAAAAACAATTTATGCTTTTCAAACTTAAATAGTGTTCCGTATCTTTTAAACTTAAATTGCCGTATAAAAGACATTTTGGAAGCACCACGTTGCCGCTACTAACATGCCACCTAAGCCGACATCATCACCAGCATTTGGACAAACTGGATCATCAACAGAAACACCGACAGAAAACCCATCAGATTCATTCAACTGCTGCTCCTGCGATGACCCAGATTCCGTCGACAACATGGTACAGTGTGACGAATGCCTTGGATGGCATCACTTTTCCTGTGCCAACGTGGACAGCCGGATCAGCAATGAGAATTGGGTTTGTCAAAATTGTGCAGGTAAGAATTTTTCATTATCCAGTAGTTTTGATAAATACCCTTCAGCATCTGCTGTGAATAATGCAAATGGCCAAAATAAAAGCACGATACCCACAAAAACCAGTGCTACAGCAAAGCCATTTACGCAGATTGCTACCACGAGTGTATGTGCCATGCCTACCATGCTTCTTGGCACACAATCTAACTGTTCTTTGACGAACGTGTCTGCCAGCATTGCTGCGGCCAATGCCGCCTCCCATGTATTTGCTGCAGACGAACCAATAGGAAGAACTTCTGCCAATTCTGCAGTCAATTCAGTCGCTTCCAGTATACCAAACATCAACATACAAACAGTGACACCTGCTCCTAAATGCCCAATGAATTTGGGCACAACTAGGATGCAAAACGGTGTCACATTACCCATAGCAACGTCTGCCAATTCTGCTACCAATTTAGTTGCTACCGGGATGTTTCATGTTTCTGATTACAACGCACCCTCTTCTGTCAATTGTGCAGTTAACTTTTCTAACTCTGCCGACTCTGCCTTTTCCTCTGCCAACTGTGCCAACAACTCTGCTACCTCTGCCAACTATGCCATTCCATCTGCCATCTCGGGCTTCTGTGCTAACTCTGCCACCAGCTCTGCTAACTCCGCCAACACTACCACAAACTCTGTATTGTCTGCCACCAACAATGTCACTACTGGTATGCCAATTAATGCCAACCCTATCGTAGAATTGTACAACAACCGTGTGCCGAATAATATACAACGTTTGGGCGTCGAAAATACATGCGGAGGTGATAAATACAATTGTGATGGCGTAGTTAATAACAATCCCTTAAACGCTGTCACTTCCGATAAAACAATTAGCTGGGCATTAGGCAACAATGTTACCAGCCATGACATTTATTCGGCCCAAACTCAATTTATGAATTTAAAACCTTTTATTCCACAAAATATAGCCACAGGTTCTGCGCCTCCTTTGCCATACGTCACCAATTCTAATGAAGTCACTGGTTCTGTCTTTAAATCAACTTCTTCACGCGTTCCTGCAAATTTAGATGTTTCAACGAAACTAAATATGAAATCTGTGGAACAAAGACGCTCTTCGAATGCACATACCTGCTCAAGATCCTCGAAATCATCTTCGTCAATGCGTGTTGAGATGGAGTTACGAAAATTGGAAGAAGAAAGGACGCTGATGGAGAAACGAGAATCCGAGGAAATGGAAAGAAGGAAAAAAAGAGATGAAGAGTACCTCGCAAAGAAATATAAAATTTTATCTCAAAAAATACTAACTGAAAGCGAAGAAGAGGAAACGGTCGATGATGACACATCGCAGTTAAGGGTCAGTAAATGGTTAGAGAAAGCCCCGGCATGGAATCGCCTACAATCCACGGCAGTTGGACAAATGGTTCAATCAAATTTACCCAGTCACCTTCCCACACAACAATATGGAAGTCATGCCACTTCTCAGGTGAATTTGAATGCGACACCACCAAAGACACAAACCAATTCCGAGTCTTTCGCATACACAGCACCTTTTCAACCAACCAGTTCACACGAACGACACAAAATTCAAACGCCAAACCATCAAGTCTTCAGTGCTCCTTCTCTGCACAACGCTTATGTGCTGCTAGCTTCAACTGGTTCAATAGAACTACCCAAGTATCCAGGTTTAGAACATCAACAACATTCAGCACTGACTCTTGATCACCATCAACATCCAGCATCGTCTACCGAACACCAACCACGTCCAACATTGCCCAACGTTCAAGCTACATCCAATTCTATGCCTCTACAGTCGATACCTCAACAAAACCAGCCTTTACTTCAACATCCAGTTCAACAAAGCTTCACATACCCGGTTTTATCTCGAAATCAAATAGCGGCGCGACAATTGATGTCACGGGATTTACACCCCTTTGCAGGAAACCCAGATGAATGGCCGCTTTTTATATCGGATTTCAACAGAAGTACAGAACTTTGCGCATATACCGATGAAGAAAACCTGGTGAGGCTGAACAGGGTTCTTAAAGGTGATGCACTTTCAGCTGTAAGAAGCCTGCTTATACAACCGAATTGCGTCAATCAAATAATTGCAACACTGAAGATGCTGTATGGAAGGCCGGACATTATTATTCATACCCAGCTGCTAAAGATTCGTTCGACACCACCACCAAAGGCTGAGAAGCTGGAAACAATAGTAGCATTTGCTCTATCAGTGCAAAACCTTTGTGCGACCATTGAAGCATCGGGTTTGGTTGAACATTTAAACAACCCGACGTTGCTACAGGAACTGACTGATAAGCTACCTCCTGCTATTCGTTTAAACTGGGCAACGTATAAACACTCGTTATGTCTGTCAACTTGTACGCTCTCACATTTTAGCAAATGGATATATGGGATCGCTGAAGCGGCTAGTGGTGTTCTCGTTCCGGTGACACGACTTGTTACCGATGCCAAGCAGCCAAACAAGAAATATAACGAAAAAGGTTTCATTAATGCTCATTATAATAAGAGACAACCAACAACCAGTGAATCAGTGCATCCTTCTCCTAGATGTCGCGTCTGTAGCAACGATTGTTCCTCGGTAGCCAAATGCAGTAGATTCCTGAAGATGAACCGCGACGAAAGATGGTTTGAAGTGCGAAAATGTCGTTTGTGCCGCCGATGTTTATCGAGACATGCTAAAAATGAGTGCCAATCAACAAGGGTTTGCGGAAAAAACGATTGTGTTTTCAAACATCACCCACTGCTCCATAACGATCAAGATGACCATTCGACAACTTCACAGCGAGACATCAAGAGAAACTCAGATAAAGGCCAAGTAGATTCAAACAAACCCATTCAAAATGTTGGTACCGTTGCAATGCATTCACCACAAAGTTTTTCTACGCGAATTAGTGAGATTGACTCTGTCATATTCCGTATAGTTCCTGTGATTCTATATGGAAACGGAATTCAACTGAAGATTCTTGCTTTCTTGGATGAAGGTTCATCTCTCACTTTGATGGACGACGCAATTGCAAGCAAACTTAAAGTGAAAGGCAACCGAGAGCCACTATGTCTACACTGGACTGGTAATATGTCAAGGCTGGAGGAAGATTCTGAAGTGTTTAGCTTGCAAATATCTGGTACTGCGCCACACTCGCATAAGCACATCCTAAAAGATATCCACACCGTTAAAGATATGCAGCTGCCGTTCCAATCACTTGACGTTAACGAAATGCAAAGGAAGTATGCACACCTTAGAGGAATCGCCATCGAAGCCTACCATAGTGACACACCTAGGCTGCTAATTGGCCTAAACAATGCCAGACTGGGGCTTCCGCTTAAAATTAAAGAGGGTGGTGCTCAAGATCCTAGTGCAACAAGAACTCGCCTCGGATGGGTCGTGCACGGCGTTAACAACAGGAGTCTGGAAACAAATACGAGCAAACACTATAGCTTCCACACTTGTGACTGCAATGATGATAATCTGCAACGTCTGGTAAAAACCTTCATTACCACGGACAGCTTTGGAGCTTCAAGCAACTCAGAAATATTGATGCCTGTTGAAGAGGTACGAGCGTTGGAACTTTTGAAATCCAATACTGTTTTAAAAGACATGCGATATGAGACTTCACTGCTTTGGAAATATGATACCATCCAACTACCTGACAGTTTTGCTATGGCCAAAAAACGATTGGAGTGCCTTCAAAAAAGAATACTACGAGATCCTGAACTAGCTACGGTATTAAATCAAAAGATCGACGAGTACGTGCTCAAAGGATATGCCCGCAAACTTTCTCCTAAGGAAGCAGCTGAAAGACCGAGTGGATTGTGGTACCTTCCCATCTTTCCAGTAAAAAACCCAAACAAGCCAAACAAAATACGTATCGTTTGGGATGCCGCTGCAGCTGTTAAAGGAATATCACTCAACTCGGTTTTGTTGAAAGGCCCCGATCAGCTCACCTCCTTAATATCAGTTATTATGAAGTTTCGAGAGAATCGGGTTGCCATCTGCGGGGATATCCAGGAAATGTTTCACCAAGTAAAAATACGGGAGGAGGACCAACATTTCCAAAGGTTTCTATGGACACATTCACCAGACGCAAAACCTGACACATATGTGATGACAGTGATGACATTTGGAGCAACATGCTCCCCATGCACATCACAATATGTAAAAAATACAAACGCTGATCGATTTGTAAATGAATTTCCAAGAGCCGCACGAGCCATCAAAGACAACCACTACGTAGACGATCTGATGGATAGCGTAGCAACCGTCGAAGAAGCCATCAAGCTAGCCAAGGACATCAGATATATTCATAAACAAGGGGGCTTTCATATAAGAAATTGGATATCGAATTCACCGGAAGTGCTTAAAGCCCTTAGCTCTGAACCTATTGATAAAATGGATCTTAACATGGATGTGGAGTTAGGAACCGAAAAAGTGCTTGGGATGTGGTGGTGTACCTCATCGGATTGTTTCATGTACCGGATAACAGCTAACCGTACTCGCTTATCGTTTCTCTTCAGCTCTAGGCGACCAACAAAGCGTGAAGTACTTCGAATTTTGATGACGATATTTGACCCACTAGGCCTGTTAGGACATTTTCTCATGTACCTAAAAATATTGCTGCAGGAGATTTGGAGATCGCATATTGACTGGGACGATGAAATTCAGGACGCCGAACATGAAAAGTGGCTTAAATGGATTCAGTATTTCCCAAAAGTCGAACAATTGAGAATCCCAAGGTGCTATATAACTGATGTTTGGGCGGAAACACAACTACACGTCTTCGTTGATGCTAGCGAAAATGGATTTGCCGCTGTTGGGTATGTTAGAAATGCAAATGACAGCTATGTACAATGCTCTCTCCTTGGATCAAAGACACGCGTGGCACCTCTTAAATCCATGTCGATTCCGCGCCTTGAATTGCAAGCAGCCGTCCTTGGATCACGACTAGCCAAAGCTTTAATCAACTCGCATACAGTCCAGTTCAAGCAGAAGTTCTTTTGGTCCGACTCAAGTAATGTATTATCCTGGCTCCGCTCAGACCATCGTAAATATAAACAGTTTGTGGCTTTCCGAGTCAGTGAAATATTGGATCAAACAGAACTTTCGGAGTGGCGATGGGTCCCTACCAAATTAAACGTGGCTGACGAAGCGACGAAGTGGCAAAAAGCACCCAATCTAGAATCCTTTAGTCGATGGTTTATAGGACCTGAATTTCTTAAGTTGCCCATGAACAAGTGGCCACAAGAATCTTCGGAGCGAAGTACTACAATCGAAGAAATGAAACCAAACTTCATCAACGTTCATTCTCATCAACCACAATGCGTCCTTCGAATCGACATCATCTCAAAGTGGAGTCTGCTGCTAAGAAGCACAGCATACGTCTTTGCGTGGCGATCCCGTATCGAAATGAAAAAAAAAGACAAATGTTTTGAAAAAAATCCATGTTTGACGCAAGAAGAACTCCAGTATGCCGAAAACAAGCTCATCAAAATAGCCCAGGAAAATGTATACGGTGTTGAAATCGCTCACTTAAAAAGTGGTAAGTTAGTGCAGAGAGACAGCCCAATCTTCAAACTGTGTCCTTTTTTGGATGCAGACATGATAATTCGAGCAAGTGGAAGAACGTTGTTGGCCGGCGGAGTGAAAGATGAAGCTAAGCAACCAATCATCCTCCCAAAAATACACGCGATCACCACACTGATCATTATGGATTATCATCGGCAATACAAACATCGAAATCACGAGACTGTTGTTAACGAAATTCGTCAAAAATACCACATATCCCAGATGAGGGCAGTCTTTAAGACAATTCGGAAATCCTGCCAGACTTGCAAAAACGCAAAAGCTCAACCTCAACCACCAATAATGGCTCAACTGCCTGCCGCCCGTCTTTCCTCGTTCAGCAGACCATTTTCCTTTATAGGAATCGATTACTTTGGGCCGATTAACGTTGTGGTAGGACGAAGAACTGAAAAGAGATGGGGAGTGCTTATAACTTGCTTGACAATCAGAGCGGTCCATATTGAAATTGCGCACAGTCTTACTACCGACTCCTGCATCCTGGCCCTACGAAACTTTATGGCTAGACGGGGAACGCCAGTCGAAATCTACAGTGACAACGGTACGAATTTCGTTGGAGCAGAAAGAGAACTTAAAGCAGCACTAGAAAAAGTCGAGACAGAGAAGTTGGCAACAGAATTTAATTCAACAGTGACAAAATGGCATTTCATACCACCTGGATCACCACACATGGGAGGCAGTTGGGAAAGAATGGTGCGGTCATTCTGTATTCCATAACACCTACTCGCAACCCTTCAGATGAACTTTTAAGAAGCATGTTGATAGAGGCAGAAAGCATCGTCAATTCACGACCTTTAACCTACGTTCCCATTGAAACTGAAAATCAGGAGGCACTTACTCCCAACCATTTTTTGTTGGGGTCATCTAGTGGCAATAAACCATTCTCTGTATTCAACAACGATGGCATATTACTTAGAAAAAATTGGCTTATTTCACAGCAGTTTGCTGATAGGTTTTGGAAACGCTGGGTAAGGGAATACCTGCCTACAATAACCCGACGCACAAAATGGTTCACGCCCGTTAAACCACCTAAAGTTGGAGACATGGTCCTTATTGTAGACCAAAATAATCAAAGAGGCACCTGGGCCAAAGGCAGAATTATCCAAATGAAAACTTCACGAGACGGACAAGTAAGAAGTGCGACGGTTCAAACCACACATGGCATCTACGAAAGGCCTATAGTAAAACTGGCAGTCCTCGACGTCGGAATCCCTGCAGATGATACCAGTCTGGCCAAGGGGAGTTATACTACAAGGGGGGAGTGTTAAGAACAAGCCTGTCTGTCTGACGCTACATTGCGCTTGAACCCAAATAATTTATCAAACAAACAGATCCTTTAAATATTTTGTAGCCGAACTTTGTAGTACAACTCTTCTTGGCTAACGGCTACACTTTAGATGTCAAATGCTTCTAGAAAGCTCTAAGCGTTAATTATTCTTGATCTTAATATAAAAGCGTAAGCACGGTAAATTTTAGAAACTAAAAAAAAAAAAAAAGCAAATTGAAAAATTTATTCAAATAAATTATAATCATCATCAAATATTAAAAAAGACATTGTAAGTAGAATTTAAAAGAAGCAAAGCGTAGTTTATAATAATGAATTTAAATAAATTTAAAGGTTTTGTAATTCACCACCACAACTGAACATATTGCCGTTTTATTTGCAATTTCATCGTGGGAATTTACAGCAAGTCTGCCAGCCAAGTACCGGTTCAGCTATAAGTGCCGCAATTTGTTTGCCAAAAGCACCGCTGAAACTACCGGTTGTTGCCAAGCCGCAACACCTACTTTTGGTAAAATTTAAATTTCTATTCTTTTTATGTTAATGAATGTTGTGGGCGGTAATGGTACAATGGATTAAGTGCTTGCTTGTCAGTCGCTCAGCAACCGTGGAAGAGTGCAGATCGTTGGCGTCTTTCACACTGATCATTTTAATATAGAGACGCGAGTGAGTTAAAAAGTTATTTCAACCTGCCATTTCCAAGTCGCAAGTTAGCCTAGGTGGTAGAGTGTAAGACGACGGATCTGGAGATCGTGGGTTCGAGTCCCACTTTGGTCAGGGCTTTTTTTTAAATCAATTCTGGCAAAAGGTTAACAGAAATCGAGAGGACCTAGAAAGAGAGATGGGAAAACCAACGGGGACATCGAAAGATGGTCCCCCAACAACAAGGAAGACAGTTGGAGGAGCATCAGGTGATGTTTCATCCGACAGCCAAACAGCGGGGCCATCAGGCCAAGCAACTACAAGGGAAACTGCAGCTCAGCATTCCAAAGCTCAAAGAGCAACAACAACGATAGAAGCTGGACCATCTATGTCCAAGAAAGCAGCAGCAACAACAACAACAACGACAACGACAACAACGTCGTCATCGGCACATGCCGAGGTCGGAACCAGCAGCATGGCAACTGCAAAAACGTCGAGCCCTTTTTAAGGGAAAAACAAAGGACCGGCATGTGTCGAAGAACCAGCCCCATTGAAGAGAAGGCGCTATATAAGACATAAGCCAAATCTGATTGCTAAGAAGAAAACAGCAGATGTTGTAGCCGCCCAGCTAATAGAAGGGCGTGGGCGTTCAGCCAAGTCTTCGGCTCAGGCCAAAATACAGGGGCAGCTGGATAGCTCCTCCAACGACGATGACGACAACAACGAAAACAACGACAAGAACGTAGAAGGCGACGATGAAGCTGAGGCGGATGACATGCACGTCAAACAGGCTGACGGAGCGATCCTCGTCGTCAATCTAAACGATCAGGACGCCAGTCTAGCAGGCGAAGAAAACGCCGCTGACGCAGATGCTGATGACATCTCCTACATATCAGTGGAAGGAGAAGGACGTTACGTCAGTGGCGAGATAGTCGAGCTGTCTGATCAAGAAGAGGACCAGCAGATTGAGGCTTTGACGGAGCAGATCTTTTCTCTCATAGAGCTAGTTGAAGCGCTCAAAAAGAAGCAGGGGGCAAGACGGGAGAAGGAGCGCATAGTTGCTCTTGAACAGCGCACCCGCCAACAAGCGCTCCAAGAGCAAGCTACGCAACAACAGCAGCCTCCTCAAGAACAACAACCACTCCCAGACCAGCAGCAGTCACAGAAGCAGCAATCAAGGAAGCAGCCACAACAACAGCTTCACAAACAGCAACCACCACAGCAACAACCACAGCAGTCACAACAGCAGCAGACTCAACAGCAGCTGACGCAACAACAGCAGATACAACAGCAGCAGTCACAACAACAGCAACAACAGCAACAGCCACAAGCAAAGAAAGGTAAGGTGCCACCTATTAATACTTTTAAAATGGAAATTAAAGAGACCATAGAGATATGTAGGTCGGTCGTAGGCAACAATTTTATAATTAAGCGGCTAAACGCAGACAGGCATTCTATTCAGTGCTCTTCTTTAGAGCACTACAGAAAAGTTAAAGACCTTCGTCTCAAACTAAAACTGAGTATTATAGTTTCACCCCAAAGGAAGACAAGCTTCAAACAGTCCTCCTGAAGGGTATCGAATTCCCTACGGATCCGCAGACGCTCTTAGCTGAGCTCCGTCAAGTGGCGAGCGACGATCTCGATTTTATCGGGGTAAGACCGTTTTCCACAGTCAAAGCCAGACGGGAGAAACGGAAGTTACCATTCTTCCTAGTTCAACTCTCGCCCCAAAGCAAATTGAGTGGTCTAAGGAATATAACAGTCCTGGATTACCAAGTTGTACGATGGGAAAAATTAAACAAGCATAAAGACATGCTTCAATGCATGAACTGCCAAGGGTTTGGACACGTTGCAGTTAACTGTGGTATGGACCCAGTCTGCGTTAAATGTGGAGATACTCACAAAACAGGGGAGTGTAAACTCGGGCAAGATAGGGTCACAGATATGACCCAGTTAAAATGTGCGCTCTGCCAAGGCTCCGGGCATCCCTCAAACTATCGGGGATGTCCGAAGTTTCAGGAGATCAAGCAAAACAAAGCCCAAAAGAAAACAGTTGAGGTGAGACGCCCTGAAGTACGCCAGACAACAACTTCCGTCAATCCCGCAATTTCTTACGCCCTAATGGCGTCTGGAAAGGGAAAAACGGTACAGCCTCAACCACAGGTAGCCAAACAGGTCCAAGTACCTACGGCTCCTGTGCCAGAGGCAGATCTGATGCAAGTGTTGCTGACCATTCATGGTCAGTTAACCGACGTGCAAAAACAGATCAGGGAGCAGGCGGCTAGGGTGGATTACCTCTACTCTATTCTGCCGGCAACGCGAAATGGTTAAAGGCGCGCTGCCTGAGCGACCCTTTAAGATCCTAGCTGTGAATGTAAATTCGCTGATTGGGACCGAACGTAGAGCAAACCTCTTTCATTTGCTGCAAGACCAAAGTCCTGATGTGTTTATGGCTAGCGAAACTAAGCTAAACCAGAAACACAAATTGACTAATAAAAATTACAATATCGTAAGAAGGGATCAGCCCAACTCCTCTCAAGGGGGTGGGGTCGCAATCTTCATACGAAAGGGCATTAAACATAAGGTTATATGTATATAATAGTGAAGTGCGAAGATTTGGGCTGCTAGAAGCCTGCACCATTTGCATTCCGCTGCTTCAGGGGAAACGAATGTACGTGATCGCGGCGTACGCACCCGAAGCACCTCAGCCTGCTAATTTTATCGAAGAACTCGAAAAACTTTTTGAATGCTTAAGACTGCACTTGGATGAAAATTATAATCTCATGGCAGGAGATTTGAACACCAAACACGAAGTTTGGGGAAATCAAATTCAAAATCCGAGAGGGTACCATTTATTTAAATGGATGGGTCGTCACAGTGTTGAATGTAGGATCGATCTTTTTGCGACAGATAGACCTTCGTTTCCTAGGAGCGGTGGCTTTTTGGATCTTTAACTGCTTGACTCACGACTTGTTATAACTGACGCAACAAATCAACAGACAAGAAACTGTTTACGAACAATTGAATACGACAGCGATCACTGCGGACTTGCTACCGTAATACAGCTTCCGAGCGACCTTGTGGAGTTGGATGAGTATGTGCCTGTGCACTCTTACAATTTCAGTAAGACGCGCTGGCCACGCTTCTCCAACGCCTTGGCAAGAGAAATACGTTCCGATGACATTTCTCCACCAAATGACAGAAACCTGACGAAGGTCGAGATCGACGGGTTCCTGACTCAAATGGATACGACTATAAAACGAACAATGGACAAAACAATCTCAAAATATGAGGAACAAGACTCTACTGGTTCATACAAGAACGCGACAATCGACGCATTACACCGACAAAAAAGTGGACTGCTGACTAGATTGAAACTTCTGTACAGACGTTTCACGGACACACGTGATCTGGAGATTAGGACATTGAAGTCGTCGATCAAAAACATTAACGTTCTGATTAGACAAAACTATAGATTATCTATTAATTTATATTGGGATAACAGAATTCGGGCCGTTAATTCTAGCGACCCTAGTATGTTTCCCCAAATAAATAAGATATTTAGGAGAAATGATCAAAACGATCTTCCATGTCTTAAACTCCAGAGGACAACAGATAACGAAGACGTACTAACGATTGCGGGAATTGATGCGGAAGGTGCCGTTTTCGATGATAATTTTTATATGATAGAAGATCCTCAGGAAAAGGTAGAAGCTGTAGGGGCTGCTTTTCAGCAAGTGTATAAGGCTCTGGAGAACAGAGCCTTGCTGCACAATTTCTATCTTGGAAATAACATAACGCAATTGCGATCTGAGAATACTGGTTTCACTGGTTTCAATGACGAAAACTTGGCAAACGCCACCATCGCCGAGCGAAATGGACCCAGTTCATTGTTAATTTCGAAGGTAGAACTTCAGTTAATTTTTCAAACATTAATGAAAAAGAAATCTGCGGGGGTCGATGGTATACCCAACATTGTGTTACGACATCTCCCTGAGGAAGCCATAGACATTTATACCACACTGTTCAACAACGCATTGAATAATGCATATTATCCAAGAGGTTGGAAGACAGCTGTGGTCCATCCTCTCCCAAAAAAGGGAAAGGACAGCTCCAATTCGGTCGATAAGTTTTCTTCCAAGTATCAGTAAAGTATTCGAAAAGGTTCTCAATAGAGCTCTGTTCAAGTGGGCTGAGGACAAGAATATTATTCCAGACAATCAGTTTGGCTTTCTAACTAACTTCGCGTCTAAGTTAGTTTCTGATGTTCAATGGAACAAAACGAAAAATCAATGCACGAATGCCGTTCTTGTTTATTTAGAGAAGGCTTTCGACACCGTATGGTTAGAGGATCTTTATCTGAAATTAACTAGATTTGGCATAAGAAAACCACTGTTATATATGCTTCATGACATGCTCAATAGGGTGTCCCGTCAAATTTTTTTGTGGCGTATCCTAACAAAAGACCCCTCAAAAGTTGCGTATTTAAGAGCAAATTACGGGAAAAATAATGAAAAAAATATTCAAGGGTACTTTTGGGTCTCTACCGCCGTTTAAGTTTAAAGAAATAAGCAATTTTTCTATATTTTTTTTATTTTCCCTATTATTTCTCACATAACTACATACTTCCTTAAATATTTTACGTTTACTTATGTGATAGTTTAAATGTTTTATTTGTATTTGAGGACTTATTTTGCATATCGATTGGTCGATGATATTTAAAAGACACATTGTTTCCACATTACATTAGCTATTTCAAATTAACCTTATTTGTCTACGTATGGATTTCGTTTAAATTGAGATGATAGATGAAAAATCAATGTGAAAACACTACACCCACCTAGTTTTTTTTTCAATTCTACTCGTCTTAATTTTACCACTTAAACCATTTTATTTGCTGACCTGACATTGCATGGTGTAAATGTGATTCGTTTGATGACTGTCGTTGTGATAAGGATTATAAAGTACCTGTTAATGAAAGATCATTTTTAATAGACCAAAGAAGTGACAGAAAAATGGTGATTGGGTCTATTGACAAACCTGAAACCCTAAAAATTCAAAAACGCCTCGATCGAAAAGAATGTTTTGGATTATATAATCAAAGGAGTGCGTCTCCTGTCTTACCAATTCTAATCGAGACAGTCGATACATCAGAGCGGATCGAAAATATAGAGCAGGTCGATTCAGTGCAGCCAGTCGAGTCGGTAGAGCAACAAATTATTTTATCAGAACCCTCTACGTCATCAGGTAAGCGTAATTTATTTGCCCTACCATCTGTTGCAAGAGTTTGTGACAGGTATGGGCTTTCTGTTCGTTCTGCTGCAGCAGTTGCTTCCGCAGTACTCCTGGTTGTTATTATCGGAAGGAGATTTTAGAAGAGCATATTTCAATTCTTGCAGAACCAGACTCCATATTCTTGGGACATGTAACTCCTAATTGTGGAACAGGAAAAGCAATATGTAGTTCAATGGTAGATTACTTAAAAATCAAAGGACTCGATTTGAAAACTATTCTCTGCATTGGATGTGACGGCACTGCAACTAAT
Source organism: Baccha elongata (assembly GCA_951217065.1). Taxonomy (NCBI): domain Eukaryota; kingdom Metazoa; phylum Arthropoda; class Insecta; order Diptera; family Syrphidae; genus Baccha; species Baccha elongata. The sequence goes on along the minus strand of CATNUY010000119.1, from coordinate 1,160,798 downwards.
ACTGGTTGGAAAGGAGGTGTAATTTGTTACATGGAACAGGAATTAGGTCGACCTTTACAGTGGGCAATATGTTAACTTCACGCAAACGAATTGCCACTAAGACACCTTTTCACGAACTTAGATGGATCTATTTCGGGACCGCGTGAGTATTCTGGCCCGATCGGTAAAGCACTAACTGATTGCGAAAACACCAATATTGTTCAGTTTTTGTCTGTAATGGGAAACGTACCTGATATTGAGCAAAATATCGCAGTTCAATTGAGTACCGAACAAAAATATCTCTTTGAAATGTGTCAAGCAATCAAATCAGGTTACTGTGCTCCCGGATTAACAAATCGACAGCCTGGGAAAATGGTGCATTCAAGATGGGTCACAACTGCAAGCAGAATAATAAGACTAAGGTTCCAGTAATCCATCTGAAAATCTAAAAATTCTTGTGGATTACATAGTAAAAGTGTATGCACCAGTTTGGTTTTCAATTAAAAACAAACCGTCCTTAATAGATGGAGCGAATCACATATTTGAATTAAATTTTCTCACAAAATTTAAAATCAATAATCGATGCAGTAATTGAAAGAAATGCCTTTTTTGCACACCCGAAAACATTTTGGTGGCAATGCTCTTTGACAAAAGAAATTATGTCAAAGAGCTTGCTCTTAAACGAATTTTAAAAGCGAGACAAACAAATATAACCCACCGAATCTTTAAACCGCCAAAAATAAAATTTAACGCTCCCGATTATATCGATATAATTTTTTGAAATAAGTGTCAGATAACTTCACCACCCGTCTTGCAAGATTTATCTAATGAGGAGCTTTCATCGCTGGTTGATAAAAACGAACTGAAAATTCCGGATTTACCATGTCACACGCAAAGTGTCGAAAGATGCATCAAATCTGTGACTGAAGCTAGTCAATGCGTCATCGGAGACAAATCAAGGGATGGACTCATAACGAACAAAATTGAATCTCGAAATAAAATGCCTTCTTTTAACTTCAAAGGCCAATTTAAAATGTAATGGTAGATGTTTTTAAGCTATTCCGGGTTCTGTAAACTGTTTTTTTTTTAACTACACTTTTAATTTATATTTTTTATTATTAGATATTACATATTACTTTAAGTTTTTAAATCAAACCAGGAATTCAATTAATAAAAAAAACTCAAAATATTTTTTAAAATATTGATTTTTTTGAGATCTGAAACCGTCGGTAGAGGCCCAAAAGTTATATCTCAATTAAAAAGTAAGTACATATTCTTAATCTACTACTCAATACGCAACTTTTGATACCCCTTTCGATACAAAACTCGAGAATTTTTTTTCTCCATACAAGGACGGGACACCCTAAATTGCTCAATAGGAGAAAGTTTGTTGTCAAAAGTGGCAATGTAACTTCTACCACAACTTTTCATTTTAAAAACGGTCTACAGCAAGGAGCTGTGAACTCGCCGATTCTTTTTAGTATTTACACCAGCGATGAGTCTCACTCATGCGATTGCGTATGCCGATGACCTTGTAGCGTACAGGACGGGTCCAAAAGTTGAAGTCATCAGAATTCTCTTGCAGCGTGACTTCGACAAGATTCAGCGATATTGTGATGACTGGAAGTTCAAAATTAACTTTCAGAAATCAGAAACTATCCTGTTTAGAACCCCTTTGTCTAAGGCTTCTAGGGATACAAGAAAGAACTGGAGAAATCTAGTGATCGTTGGACCAAGTGGACATCAACTGGCGAGTAAAGATGTAGTAGAGTACCTTGGTATCTGGCTAGATCAGTACCTATATTTCAATCGACATATAGATGCTGCTCTGGCCAGAGCTAGGGGTGCGTTTGCTCTGACAAGACGGTTGTTTTATAGCAGCCGCCTTGAAAACAGGGTGAAAGTGATTTGCTACATGGCACTCATCTGGCCAATGATTGCCTATGGGTGCCCTCTGTGGTTTAACGTTGCCCCACCTCAAATGGAAAAGTTTGAGAGGCAGTGTCTTAGGACCTGTCTTGGATTACACAGAACACCAGAGTCGGAATACAAACATTATTATGCCAACGAGGTCTTATACAACGGGGCCAATATAAACAAGATAGATAACTTTTTAATTAAGCTGATTCGGGGTCACATTGCAAGAGCGATGACCTCAGCCAATGGACTTATTTTCGGGGCTTACCCCAATGAAGAATATAGTGAGAGCGTTTGTCTTAACGGTTTCATCCCACCCGAGACATTCCTTTATTTAGACAGTCGGGGGCTGATACAGGACAGATTGGCGGTTCCGTTAATCTACCACGTCGACCGTAGAACAGTGGATCGGCGAATCCTGTATGGTTGAGACGTCGGCTCTGGGAACGGAGCAGAGGGTCTGCGGTTCAGTAGAGCTGTGCCCCTTCGGGACAAAAAGGACTTGGATAAGCAAGTTTAAAAAATACTGGTGGTTGGGTGACCACCTTGATATTGATGGTTAGTCAAAGTTGTTGCCTTGGCCGTGACAGTGGCACCAAAAAAAAAGATAAAAGATACAAAAAGTTGTTTGTTTGTGGATATGTGCGTGAGCGCATACATATGCATATGTCTAAATATATGCATATGTATGCGCGTGTGTGCATGTGCATAGGCTGATGGCAAGAAAAAAAAATGCTGCTGGTGGTTGCTCTAGTTTTAAGTTATTTTAAGTATTTTAAGTAGTTTTAAGTTATTTACGTATATTTACGTATATTTTAATTTTATTTAGGTTAATTTAGTAGTTTTTATTTAGGTAAAGGGTAGTTTTAAGTTTTATATAAAACAAATGTCATGGGAAAACGAGTTTTAAGAATTTTCTCGTTTAGTTTTAAGTAATATTGAATTTTAATTTAAGTTAGTTTTTACGCTGAAAGGCATTTTTTTAAATATAGTTATGGTATAACTTAGAGCGCCCGTATGGGGCCAGTAAGTTAGTTAAGTTAATATGTAAGCTAGTTGTTTAAGATTTTTTGTCTAGCATTAAGATAGATATAAGAAAATGGAAAAATAAAAAATGAATTAAAATGAAAAAATAAGTGCTTGCTTGTTAACCCAGAGGGTGCAGGTTCAATCCTCACTCTGGTACAAAGCATTTTTTTCTTTTCAGCACACCTCCCAGCTTATGCTGGACGTCGCCCATGAGGTTATGCAATGAAAAATAAAAATCAACTAGCTCTCTATCCATTGTACCAAAAACAATTCTTTCCTATCTTTCTATTCCTTCTAACTAGTGTTGTGCAACATCTGTTGCATTTAAAAAGGCAATTTGCTACAGACACATAGTTAAATATTATTATTATATATTAACTAAAAAAAAAAAAAAAGTAACTTTGTTTATACACGTAGATACATATAACACATATGCTTCAGAAGAATTCTAAATGGAATCAGCTTGTATATAATAGAAAGACTTTAACTAAAGGTTAGCTTAGCTAAACGTATAAATATTTCGAGATTTATGAATAAACATTTAATGAGATTTAGTTTTTATTTAAGAAATACCTAATGTTAGCCACTAAGTAAGAGTTAATAAAAATTGTATGAGGTGAAAATTTGAAATTTTAGTTTTTCCTCATTCTAATTGGTCGACTTCAAATGTTACGATTAACTTTTAATCGTAGGGGATTAGTTTCTTCTTTTTTCTTATTCAGGTAACATGGTGAACTAAAACCATAAGGATGGGAGTCGTGGCTGTTGTTACATACAAAACGCCAAGAGAAGATCTTCAACATCGTAAATAACAACAACAACAACATTAACGTTAACCACAACAATGTTAGCGGCAACAACAACAATAATTACAACCGTGGAGTCGTTCTTCACATGGTTGTTTAGTATCTATAAAATGCATTAAAGCATGGTTACTAGAATTTTCTGTTCTTTTGAGGGATGTACCTACATACATTTACGCCACAGGTATATCATCGGGAGGGTTGCAAGGAAAATTGAATTGTCCTTTCGCAACTTTCGGTCGGGAAGTTAGAAACGAATACACCTGTTTCTCCCGTCTCAATAAGGGTTCCTGTAAATTTATTCGGATGATAAGGAACGTTAGGTAGGGTTAAGGGCTAAGCAATCCGAACGGACTAAATACAACTTGTCCGGTTAACATCAACATCTACCAGTTTTCTTTCTACAATATTTATTATTTTTCGACTTCTTCTTCTGAAATGGCCCCTCGGCCCTTAGCTTTTCAGCTTAGCTTTTTAAATTATCTGAGTCATCCAACACCTAGATTCCAGGTCCAATAATATGTAAACCCACTACGCGCTTCTGCAGCATAGACTCACTTCCCTGATGACTGAGCCAGCTGAAGCAACCTTTAGGACCTGTAGCGGCAGTCGAGCGGTAGTACCCTACTCCTCCGAGTTGATCGTCTAAATAAAATTTTATATGGATTAGGTGACTGACTTGTTGAGATGTGGTAGGTAATTGAGCAGGAGCTAATTTTTTTTTTTTTTTCATTTTTCGATCTCAGTTAAATAAATTTGTCTGACAAATAACTTTATTCTTTACTAAAGTCAGGGGATTAGATACCTCCTGAAAATGAATACCTTTACGGACGTTATTTTTCTGAGTGAAGATCAAAGCTGTAAACGACGATAGTAACTTATGTACTATGATCAAATAAATAAGTTATTAAAGTTCCAGCCAATTTCTTTGGTTTTGATAATCAGTGTATAGGTCATCAAAGTACACTAGATTCGAAGTTTTGAGGAGTCGACTAGAGAACGACCTTACCCCCTTCTAAGTGATCCAATGCTCACTTATAGGATAGGAATCGTCCCCCACTTAACTCTTTGAATAATCGTTTCCAAAATGTTTATGTAAAGTATTTAAGAGGTATCGGAAACTTTCACTTAAAACCAGATCTCAAATATTAGCATCTATGAGCAGTGTACATTCTAATACCCAAATGATGAAGACGGAGCTGTCTACTATAAAGTTATTCTTAGGAAATCCAACGAAGTAACAAAACGTGACTTCCAAGTATAGGTATAGGAGTGATAAGTTACTTCGTACAACTTAGTCTTCAGAATTTTTAGTTTCAGTTAGCGTTTCTTGTGTGTGTGACTCATGGCTTCTTCCCTTTTATTTCCATTGCATAAATGGTGCGCAACGTAAAGCAGCGAAATTTCACAGGTGCGGTAATTTTCACTAAGACTATATTTTCGAATCATAGTTTCATTGTCTGATTTGAAAGTCTCAGTCCCTGATGATAAAAAGGGTAAGGGGTATCGTTGAACATAGGGTTACGCATGGTATGTGTCTGTCTCCTTTATTGTCGTTACATAAACCGCGCCTAACTTGGGAAAGCGAGATTTCGCAAGGGCGGAAATTTTCGCAATCTCGGAATTCATGGGCTTAGATTAGCAGTCTTTGGATTTTGGTCCCATGGGCGCGGGGTTGTTTCTAATGAAAGTATGTTGCTCCTTTTTTATTCTCGTTACAGGGTTTGCTGTTTTTAAAGTTAGACAACTTCATTAAGAAAATGTATACTTTTTGCCGTTTATAATACGGAAAAACGTATTCTTAACCTAGTTTCACATTAAATTGCTTTTAGTTTCGAGTTAAATCGACTACAATTTTGCGCCATAATCTTTAACTTCTTTTACTAACAAAACAAAAACTTCTGCATTTACTTAAGTTTATATATGTAGATACATTTATATTATTTTGTATCAGTCATACTGGAACTAAAAACTAATATCGCTTATGGATTCATAGTAACACATAATGAGTTAAAAAAGGTCAAAATATAAAAAGCAAAAATTAAATTGAAAAAATTAAACTATTTAAAAAAAAGGTGGAAAGTAGGAACTTGGATGATGGCACTTGAATTATTCAGCCTCGCTCGAGCTACCTCTGTTTTGTTTTTAATAAACATAATTAACTTTAAACTCCTCTATTTTTAACTTTTTTGTTTTATAGTCAATCAATTCCAATCGCGCTTTGTGTTTTCTTAGGTTGTTGATTTGCATTTCTCTATTTTGTTCCTTTTTGAATTCGTATGATTTTCTCATCCACCTTTCTGCTTCTTTGTGCCACTGGTTCGTCTTTTGAATTTCTTTCAGGATGGCGTTTTGTGTGTTTTTAAACGCGGTTAGTTTCTCCTGAAGAATATGAAGCACATCCTCTTGTGTTTCTCTAGAATAGCGTTCCTATTCTTTTTTGTTCTTTTAGGAAGATTCTGCACGTTCTGCACGTTAGCACTAAATGGAATGGGGGCCCGTTCTCCTCGTTAGCAAGTATTGTATCCTCGTCGACAATCCCAAAAATCTCTTCCATTGCATAGTCAATATCCACGTATGATTCTTCATTAACGTTTATTTCTCTTTGGCAGGAAGGAGCTACGAATTGTTTTCCTATTGCGTTCCCAAACACTGCCTAATTGAGGTCGGGGATCGCAATTACAGCTTTCTCGTTATCCGAAAAAGTTTTTTGTTTATTTGGTCCTCCTCCTGTGCCACTCAAATGTAAAACATTTTCCCGCATTTTTCTCTTTAAGTTGTATTTGTAGTCTTTCCACACCTGAATCAAGAAAAAAGAATAAATGTGAATGTACACATATAATTGTATCAATGTTATACAACCTACATTTTTCCATCCCTCGATTGTTTTTTTCTGGCGGTCCCATGGCATTCAATTTTTCCGCCAAGTTGCTCCAAAGTATTTTGGATTTTGCCTTGGCTTGGTTGTTTGGCAAATAATTTTTGGCAATGCCCGGATTTCTTTCCATAATCTTATTAAAACACCATATTGCTTCGTTTGCGTAGGTGGCGGCCTATTAATTAAATAAAATTAAATTAATTTTCAACTATCACTTTCCTTTTTCTATTTTATTTACATTTTTACAGCTCTCTGCATCAAGTTGACCGGCGGACACAAAAAAAAACCAAAAAAAAAACAATCGTCAAACTAAAGGCATACGAGTGAACAATGGCCGTCGTTGAAGAAAACGAGTATCGTTTAAAAAAAAACGATTATCGTTGTACGTAATCGCAACGTAACGATAACGCGGTATTTTTAACGATATTCGTAATACCTAATACGGGCCCAGTGACACAATGTAAGCTAATAGATGCGAAAAGTATTTTCTTAAACTACGGATATTTTGGTGCATACAAAACACATATTTGAGACTGAGGAAAGTATAGGACTAACAATATTCATAATTTATCAAACTCAGATTTACTATTAATTCTTACTGAACTGTCACCCATTTTTTTCTACATAAAAATATTTCCGTTCCTCGTCCATACGTATTTTACTCCCTTCGTAGTTTTTAGTGAAAGCGCAGTATTAAGCAGTTGACGTCCCTGGTGTGTTAAGCAATCATTTATGTATACATTCTCTGGTTTAGCTTGTGCACCAAAAATTCCTTGTGCATCAAAAATTCTCTTTTCTCTTTCTAAGATTTCATAATTTTCTCTTTCAGGTGGTGAAAAAACGAACTTGACGTGTAAAACATTTGTGTTTATTATGTTACTATTAGCAAGAAGTTTTCCCTTTTTAATTTTTTTTATGAAACAATGATCCAAATCAGACTCATTAACGGATACATTTAATGCATCTTGAAAAATGTTAACAGCTACATCAATGGGAGGGATGTTGTGTGGAACATTGTACACACACTTCAATGCTGTTCATCAAAAGTTGTTGCTCTAAGCTGTTTACATTTTGTTCCACGTTGTGGATCTTTTTTTCATACTGATTATTAATGGCAGTCAATGCATCAATTTGTATTTTTTGGGGAATTTTGAGCTGCACTATTTCTGCATAGACCATCTCCAAAGTAACAGATGCAGGTTGTACTTCAATCGGAGGTGGTGTGCTGGCGATGACGGCGGCGTTGATGTTTGGAGAATCGATGTATATGTTTGCGTTGGAATTGTTGGAAGTGGAGGGAGCGGTAGGTACAACTGCTGTAGTGGCAGTGGCGGTGATAGTGCATGTATGAAAGAAAACAAGATTACGACACTTGGTTTTTTTCAGCTTTTTGTTGTTGTGTTTTTTTCACTTGTGACGTAAGCACAAACAGAAAAACAATTAAATGGTGGAATCTTGTTATGAATTTACCCCAACCAAGAACAAAAAGAGTGAAAGGTGCTTACGTCACAAGTGAAAATTACGTCACAATTGAAACAACAACAAAGTGAAAATGCCAAAGTGTCGTAATCTTGTATACTTTCATTCATGGTGATAGTGGTAGCCGTAGCAGTGGCATTGGAATTGATATTGTTGCAAAACTTCTATGATTCCTGAAATAAAACAAGATTAATAAAACGAACAATTAAAATCTTATCGGAGGAGCTAGCCAAAAACGTTATCTTTATTCAAAGGTTAGATTAAGAGAGAGAGAGATAGACATGTTGGATTTCTATGACAGTGACATGATAATCTTTTTCCTGATGGGCTGCGTTCTTCAGAGCGGCATAGTGAGTTGAGTTGCGTTCCATGGTGCAACAATATTGTTGTTGTTAGTTATTAACTAAATTGACTAAATTCACTAGTTGTTAACTAAATTGAGTTGATTCAATGAAGATACGTACTTACATACGTTAACGTATCATTTAACTGCCTTGATCAATGACTTTTGAAAAATCGACTTTTTTAAAAATCGTTTTTTTAAAGAATTAAATCATTTCTCCTTGTCGTCGAGAACAAAAACAAAAATAAATAAATAAAACTGAACTGTCATTAGACTGATGAGATGTGGTTTATATCGTTTTTTTACCACAAACATTGATGCGCGTTCATGGATGTTAAAAAAATTTAAAGTCTGCTCTGACCTTAATTGCGACTCATTTGAGGCGCGTACTACACTACATTTATTTCTTATTTATTGTTTTTCAATTTAGTACACTTCTTGTCGCGAGGCATTATTGTAGTCTGACTATCCCACGACACTTCTTGTCGCGAGGCATTATCGTGGGTTAACTATCCCACGACACTTTCTGTCGCGAGTCATTACCGTATGTTGTCTATCCCACGACACTTTCTGTCGCGAGGCATTATTTTAAGCCGTCTATCCCACAACATTTTCTGTCGCGAGGCATTATTGTAGGTTGTCTATCTCACGACACTTTCTGTTGCGAGGCATTATTTAAAGCCGTCTATCCCACGACATTTTCTATCGCGAGGCATTATCGTAGGTTATCGATCCCACGACACTTTCTGTCGCAAGGCATTATTTAAAGCCGTCTATCCCACGACATTCCCGTCTATCCACCCTTTCTGTCGCGAGACATTATTTTAAGCCGTCTATCCCACGACACTAACGCGAGGCGTTATTTAAAGCCGTCTATCCCACGACATTATCTGTCACGAGGCATTATTATATAAACCGTCTATCCCACGACATTTTCTATCGCGAGGCATTATAATAGAGTAACCATTACATTGCATTATCATAAGACCCGTACATGAAATAAATTGTCAGAAAATCTTCGTTATAAATAAAAAAACTCAAAACCCGAGTTTTATTTGCTTTCTTTGGCTACGATCCTGGACACCCACGAGTCTACTTCAGCCTCGATAAAAAAGCATCACAAATGGAACAGTACTCATGAGTTCAATTTTTATAATGAGGGATTTACATGTCTCTGCACCTACAGACCGCAGAAAACTAAAGGAAGAAAGAAGAAACGCAATGGAAAACTTTGCTTGTTTGACAGAGAGGGAAGACGAAAGTGCAGAGATCTTCTAAAGATTATAGGTAAAGATTAGAAATTAGAGGTAAAGATGAACATGTTTATATTTATTATAGCAACTTCTTCTGCATCCATAATTTACTAATAATAAAATTTGATTTTTAGTGACCTTTGTATGGTTAAAGATAATTAATTGATTTTTAGTGGGTTATATTTCGATAATAATTATAAATATATGTCCTTATTTCATCGCAACATTTTGAGTATGTTTATACTCTTCATCAGGCCTTCATTTATTTGCAACAAAAGATAGAGATAATAAAAACATACATTAGCAAACAATTATTTTTCATTTAGTAAATGTCACGTCAAAATTACTTACAAGAAATTTATATTGAGGTTAAAACAAAGAACAATAAAGCTGGTTGAACATTATATGCACATTATTTAATTAATGGCTAGAGTAAATAAAAATGTATATATAAAGCAAAATTGAAATTTTAATCACAACTTTAAAATGAGTTATTAAAAAAATTAAAATAGAAAAGAAATCAGATAATTACTGTAGAAAGACAGTTTAAACGTCCAAATATACTGCACAATCACCTATTTTTAAATTAATTTTTAGTTGTCGGCCTTTTTATAAGCTAGCTATATGCATTGTTCAAATTATCTAAATCGGATCTACGCTTGACTGCATTGTTGTTATCTATGATATGCAACATCTCTAGCAACATTTTGAAAAATGTTGCTCTGTTTGAAGAATTTCAACATTATCAAAATCAGCTGCGTGTTTCTCTTCAATTAAGTGGTGAGATAATGCAGTCTTATGAGAGACGCCGCTCTTTAGATCAGACCTATCACCAGAAATGCGGTTCTTTAGTTTTTGTTTAAAAGTTCCGATGTAAACGGATGAACATGTCGTCTCCTTCACTTCTAAACAATTGATCCTATACACAAAATCTTCTTTCCCCAAAGTCTCCACTCTACCTTTGATATTAGTAAAAAGGTTGTTTCTTAAAGGAAATGCAGACTTGAAAGCTATTTTTGTCTTTGTGTTATCTTTTAGTTGTGGTGTGGTGCGGTTTTAAAGGTTAGGTATGTATAATGCGCTCTTGTATACACACATTTGTGGAGGTTCATCAGCTGGGTAAGGAAGTAAGTAAGTAAACTTTATTGAGATTTTTTTGTTTTTGTTTTTACATTGGGAACTTAAGCACTAATTTGGAAACTATACTTTTTTTTTATTTATAGAATAAAATATGTTTTGCCGACTTAGAAGTGGTCAGGCTATACAATTTTTGTTTTTATTTAATTTTTTTTTAAAGATATGAATCACATAAGTTTGGATGTATAATTACAGAGTGGGTAGGAAAAAGAAATTAAATGCGCCCACTCAAAAAGACGCTGTCATTGCTTGAGATAAGAAGAGATAACAAATAACTTAACCTAGAGAGAACAACAGTTGCAGAGGCAACAGAAGGTTGAAACTGACGTTTTAACACTTAGATGGTGTGTGATAGAGTAAGGCAACAAGCCCAGTAAAAATTCAATGATAGCTATATTATTTCATTTTTAGATGAATACAAAGATGTGTTTTAATAGAATTCAATTTAAATACAGGTTGTTGGAAAGAGAAGATAATACTTATTTTATTTATAATAATGAAATAGATTTATGAAAAAGAAGATAATGTTTACATTTTTGATGTTGAAATATAAGGGAAAATATAAAAACAGAACTTGCTATGACAATTCGTGTAAGAAAGTCATGTTTATTTATTTATTTATTTTAAGTTAAAAAGAGGATGATGGGATGTAGACTACCAATTATCCTCTGTAATTATTTCTGAGACGTTTTTTAAAGAACGAGGAGAGAAAAGAAGTATCATCTGTTGGAATATTGAACAAAGTGTAAGAGTTTGCGCACCAAATGCTAATCGGAGAGATGTAGTATCTATCTGAAATCGCGAAATTAATGTTTTCTTTAAATATGATCTGGAGGATAGGGTTAGAGTGATGTTGGAGAGCAAAAATTCTTTTTTTTTGAAAGATCGGTTATGTAGCTAAGCAAAGGTACAATTCTTGAATCCTGATATAATATTCTGTTATGAATCCACTTACCAGAAGGACGTCTGTATTTAGAAACGCATTTTCGAATGATTCTTCTCTCGAACCTCTGGAGTTCTAAGGCAACGTTAGGCGTGATGTGGAACCACGATAGAAATCCGTAAGTTAAAACAGGGCGTATTAAAGTTTTATACATTAAAAGTTAATTTTTTTTCTACTTCTTTAGAGTTGAGGAGACATTTGAGAGTTACAGCTGCTGCTCTACCTTTTTGTAATGCTGCTCTCGTGTGGGGATTCATTTTCAGTCTCTCGTGAAGTCTCATACCAAGATATTTAATGGATTGCTTGAGTGGAATTATGTTACCTTCAATTACTAACTTAAGTTGTTTGCTCTCACGTACCGCTAGATGATGCCCGCGGCCGGACGCATTTCTAAAGCAGATTAGTTCACATTTGTTATAATTAATGTCTATCGCCCATTTTTTATAATAAATGGATATTAAGTTAAGGTGATGTTTGACTTCGTTAAGAGCTTCATGGGGTCTATTATGTCCACTAAAGATGATGGTATCGTCAGCATATAAGATTGCTTTGGAATTCTTGTGTTGGATTGGAAAATCGGAAAGATACAGATTGAATAAAAATGGACCCAAAATAGATCCCTGGGGTACCCCAGCTGAAATTGGGATTGAGTCTGAAATTTCGTTATCAAAGCAGACGGACAGACTACGGTTAGAAAGGAAACTTTGTATAATTTTTAAGAAATATGGAGGGAAGTTTAAATTATTGATTTTATAAATGAGGCCAGCATGCCACACCAAGTCTAATGCCTTATTTAGATCAATTGCGCAAGCAACTGTGCATTTTTTGGATCTGAAATTATTCAGTATATTGTTTTGTAGATAGAGGAGGGCATGCTCAGTTGAATGACCTCGTTTGAAACGAAACTGTTCGTTCTGAATAAGCAACGAATCACCAAAGAAATCCTGTATTTTTACTACTAAACTTTTTTCAAGGATCTTGCCTATATTAGAGAGAAGAGAAATCGGGCGGAAATCTTCAAGCTTGTTGGCATTGCTTTTTTTTTAGTGTCACCAGGTTAGCGTGTTTTCAAGCTAATGGAAAATAACCATTGTTTATACAGTTGTTAAAAATAGGTGTTAAGGACTTGAATAAAGATGATTTGGCTTTACGTATAATGAAATTAGAGAAATCGTCGGGACCAGATGACTTTTTGTTGTTTAAAGAGGACATGATGGATTCTAAGAAGTTAGAGGATACAAAAGGTTCTGAGGCTGCAGTGTCAGATTTATTTAATATTGAAAATTTGTCAATAGTTACATCAGAACTCCACGTTAAAAATGAGCTGTTAAAGGTATTTACCGTCAAAAGGTTCTCCCTGTCGAATTGAGGGTTTTTTAGCCTATATAAGTCTGAGTAATATTGACTAAAGGCTTCTATTTTTTCAATTGAGGAGGTAAGAGTTATCTGGCCCCAAACGATTTCTTGTGCCTGTCCGATGGAGATGCTTTTTCTGGAGGTGATTTGATTTATTACTTTGAATACATTGGGAGAAGGCTTAAGACTGTTAAGTCTCAGTCGAAATTGGGCGTTTATTTTAGTTCTTATTTTATCTTTGATGATTTTACTCAGACAACTTATTCTTGACGAAAGTGCTGTATATTCTGGACTAGTGCGATCTCCAAATCGGTGAAAGATTCTCTTCAATTTAGTTTTCCAAAGTTTTCTGGTTTTAAATAATTTTAGTGTCTCATCACATATTTTGAGATGGTTTAAGTTAGTTGGCTTCACTTGACAGTGTTTATTAATACAGATGTTAAAATTATTAGAGATTTGTTGAATGTAATAATCTATTTCTTTATTAGATAGGTTTCTGTCTGTGGGGATCGGTGAATTTGTAAGGATTTTTTCAAGATCCTTATTAAAGATTGACCAGTTTGTATTTTTTAAGCTGCGGGAATTTTGGGGCAATAAGGGAAGTGTGACGAAGTTGTTGAGTTGCATATTCATGAGCACTGAAAAGTGATCCGATATAGGATCTAACGCTAGACAAGCTATGTTATTGCAAAAATGACTAGGAGAGCGAAAGTTGGATGAGATTAAGAAATAGTCAATATGAGAACCTGAGCTAGGACGAGTTGGACCCTCTGCTGCTACTATGTCAATGTCTAGAAAGTGATTTGAAGAATGCCATGAAGCAAGATGTTGGCCATTAAGGTTAATTAGTGAATCTCCCCAAAGAACATGTCGGGAATTAAAGTCTCCTCCAATAAAAATGTACTCATAAGTACCCAAACAATCAAGCAAATCATCAAGAGCCTCAGTAAGTCCTCCACCAATATTACATGGTATATATATTGAGACCAAAGCTAAAGTTTTGTTAGAATTTTGAAGTTTGAAATGAATAAGGACAACAGTTGCCGAAGTAGTGTTGTTTTGTTGTTTTTTTTTTGTTTTTTAAAGACATGTTTCTTGCAATAGTATCAACTCAACTTCTATCTGTTTGTTCTTAGAGAAGGAGTTAACGTTAGCAGTTATTAAATGGAAATTTATTTTGATATGATTGAGGCAAGAAAAGCCAGATACACTTCTGGCTTTTTGGAATCGTCTAGTTTAGAGCAGGCCAAACATTTTTGATTTTTGTAAAAAGAGTGTTGAAAGGGAGACCGAATAATTTTTGGGACTCGTTTAATCGGAGACAAAATTTTCATTGTCATGTCTGGCATGTTGTACAGTGGGATGGTCAGGTCCTCTAACCATGTCCGCATATGAAAAGCCTAATTGAGATGCATTGTTATTTGCATTCAGGGTTTTATTGTTCAACACAATATTATTGATGTCGTTCGGTTTGACCCTATCAGAAGCCCTGACCCTCATTCGCCTAAGATGTTTTATATATTCGGTCCTTTTAGGACACCCTATGTAGCTTGCGGGATGACCCGCAGTCCCACAGTTGACACAAGACGCTAATGTCTTTTCATCTTTGGGGCCAAGTTCACATTGGTCCTGCTCGTGCTCTTTAAGGCATTTAACACATCTTAAAGCGAAAGCACAGTACTCAGCAATATGCCCAAAACGTTGGCATCTGAAGCACTGTTTGGTGCCAGAGCTTCTTATCGAGTCCCACCGAACTTTATGTCTTAATAAAGACTTTATCGTCTTTATTTTTTGCAAAATATCCCTATCCTCCAGAACACAAATAAACGAATCCAATGGAATGTCGTTTTCTTTTGACCATTTCGTTTCAAATAATTTTACCGCGATTTTTAATGATGGTTCAACAGATAAAATTTCTGATCTATCCTCAGAAACCGAAAAGTTATTAGGAATTAAGTAGAACATTGAATTTTTTATTTATTCCGGAGTGAAAGAAAACGCATCCACTTTGTTTTTTAAAATTGATCTAAGAGGTACCTGTGGAGGTCTACATCCCTTACAATTATTTTGAGCTTACCTAGTCCTCTAGGTTTTCTGTATAAATCAAAAATTAGTTTTTCATTTCGCCTTATAATCTTCACATCTAGGTATGGGAGCTCACCATTAACTTCCATTTCAACAGTTAATTTAATTTTGTGATTGTAAGAGTTTAAAGCATTCAACGTGTTTTGAACTTCTTCTGATTTAATCACAAGATACAGGTCATCTACATACTTAGTTACGACTTTTGGTTTTGTTGTGAGCTTACCAAGGGCATCCTCCAACAGAGTTTCCATAATTAAATCGGCTAGAATTGGTGATGCTGTACTGCCCATTGGTACACCTTGTTTTTGCTGATAAATGCTCCCGTTGAATTCTAAGTACTTATTATCGATAATACAAAACCTTGGTATCTCGAAAAACTTCGTCTTTTTAATGTTGGTGTGTTCTTTAATTTTGTTCCAGTTTAGTTTTACTATATCCAATATCAAACCAATCGGAATGCATATAAACAAGGAGACAACATCAAAAGAAGCTAAAATGTCTCCGTTCTCCAATCATATAGACGATACTTTGTCTATAAACTCTTTTGAATTCTTAATATTGAATTTTGAATTCTGAGCTTAATTTTGAAGGATTTTGACTATGAAATTTGACAGTTCATAGCAAGGAACATTCATAAAGCACATATGGGCCGTAATGGGGTATTTTGCTTGTGAAGTTTAGTTAAGCCAAAGATCTTCTGGATGTTGGCAGTATATGTTGTCATTCGTTTCTTTTCGTATTTAGAAATATGATCTTCTTTTAGCAAATCCTTTATCAAATCATTGTTACGGTTCTGCAATGTTGCTGTAGGATTATTTCTCAATACTCTATAGACATTTCTGTCCGCCATAATATCCTGCATTTTGTTAATAGTCTGTTTTATACAATGCAAATGTTACATTCCCTTTATCAGCAGGGACAATAAAAACATCTTTGTTTTTTTTTTTGAAAAAAATTTTGGCTTCATTATAAATCTTGTGCAGAAACATATCAAAAGGAGGTGTGTACGTTGATCGTAAATGACTTTGCAAAATTTCGGTAAAGTTCGCTCGAGCTACCTCCTGGTCACCCTGTTCTAATGTTTTCACCAGTTTTTCTCCATCTGCTATTTTTTTGAAGAGAGGCAACTCATCTCTCTTAATTGGTAGGGAAAACTTCTGGCCTAAGGACAGAACCCATTTGACGTCTGATGGGAACACAACAGAAGTTTAGTCCACAAACCATTTGTCTTGGAATTCTATACCCCTTTTTTGTTTGAGTGTTGTTTTTAAGCGCTCGATTTTATTAAGATGTTTGTTTTTGAAGTTTTCATTTATAGTGTTGTGTTTGTTCTCTTGATTTTTGAAAAAGTTAAAGTATTCTTTTTGTGTTAAATTATTTGTGATATATAATAACAATACTATACAAGATAGCAAAATTAGAAAACTTTATCACAAATAATTTAACACAAAAAGAATACTTCAACTTTTTCAAAAGTCAACAGAATAAACACAACACTATATATGAAAACATCAAGAACAAACATTTTAGGCCGTGTGCGAACAGCGTTTAAATTTTATCCATTGGCTAAATTATGACACTAGTGTAGTAAATATAAACTTCGAAAATTTGGCCTGCTCTGGAGCAGGCTAAAATTTTAGCCAGTGGATAATTTTCTATGCCTATGAAGGAGTGAGAGAGATAGTCGGCGTAATGTGTTTGTTTTGATTGTTCCATTGCTTTCATTCGCATTTATTTTTGTTTGTTCGACTAATATCGAATTTTTCGTTTATGTTTTATGTAACTCTAATATTTAACGAACAAATAATAATCAACCGATGTTTTACATTTCTATTCTGTGAAACAGATTTTTTATTTTGGGGAGAGTACGATAACTTTGGCGCCAAGAATTGATAACGGTTTTTTGTAGAACAGTTCAATACAAGCATTTTTTACTACGGGTGGGGGGTCTATCTCCCTCCGTTTGGGCGGGAGGGGCAATTTTATAAAAACAGTGCTAAAAATTTAAAACAAATATTAAAAAATAACGGTAATACTTACAACTAAGTTTTATATCTTTTTTTAAAGCAAATACTTTTTTCTATTAGATGTTTCTTAAATCAAGTGAAACCTATGCATAGTCTTTGAAAAAACGGACTTTAAACTCAAAAATTGCGAAAAAAAAATTAAAAAAAAAACTTTGAAGTGTGATTTTTCAAAACTGTAAAATAAAATACTACTTTTTTTATAAAATTCGTTGCTCATATTAATTTTAAATCATAAACTATACGATTTGGGGTGGGTGCGAGGTTGGGTGTATGAAAAGTTTCTGTTGCATTTAAAGATGCCCAAGCATCATTACAAAAACGAACCTACGTACAACTTTCACCGTATACCAAAAAAAAAACAAAACTCTTATAAGAAAGTAGTTTTAGTAATTTTCCGTTTTCTCAAAAACCAGAAAACATAAAATCATTTTGTTTTCAGTTTATGATTAAAAATTAATATGAGCAACGAATTTTATAAAAAAAACGCAGTATTTTATTTTACAGTTTTTAAAAATCACACTTCAAAATTTTTTTTTACCTTTTTTTTCGCAATTTTTGAGTTTAAAGTCCTTTTTTTCAAAGACTATGCATGGGTTTCACTTGATTTAAAAAACATCTGATAGAAAAAGTAATGGCTTTAAAAAAAGATATAAAACTTAGTTGTAAGTATTACCGTTATTTTTTAATATTTGTTTTAAATTTTTAGCACTGTTTTTATAAAATTGCCCCTCCCGCCCAAACGGAGGGAGATAGACCCCCCCATCCGTAGTAAAAAATGCTTGTATTGATCTGTTCTACAAAAAACAGTTATCAATTCTCGGCGCCAAAGTTATCGTACTAGTTCCGCCACCAAAAACCAGTGTGACGTGTGTTTTGTTGGATTCATTTAATTTGCATTTATTTTTTGTTTTTTTGTTTGTTTTTATGTTGACGTCGAATTTCCCGTTTGTGTTTTTGTGAATTCCGCTTTATATAACTGTGTTATGAATGAACAATTACTTAAATTAACCGATAATACTTTTTTTACATTCCTATTCATTGTGAATCAAATTCGTTTTTTGTTTTTTTTTGAAGTTCAGCTGCCAAACCAGGGTTTTGTACCGCGTTAAAACTTCCCATAATTTTAATTATTTTACAGAGTAGTTCTATTTCATTTCTTTAACAAAACATAATTTAGAATAGCCACAATTATGAAATTGCAAATCATTAATAAATTTGTTTTCGAAATTTCAAATTTGCGTTTTTATTTTTTTTTTTAGGGAATTTTATAGTACATCAAATAAAGAGATTTTAACTTACAAAAGGTCGGGTAGTTCTAAATTTTTGATATGTTGTATAGAATGTTTGGTGATAAAAAAAACAATTTCCACACCACACCCCCTCCGCCCCATTGAAAAAACTGCAAAAAATCGGCTTATTCAACCTATAACTTCTTTCTGGTACATTTTATCGAAAAAAAAAACTAATTACTAAACGCAAAACAAATAGAGCCACTTAATTAGCATGTTTTATATACGTTTTTTTAATCAATCCTCATTCCATTATATCGTTCCCGAAATAAAAAGTTGAATATAATAGTCAAATTGAATTTTCCAAAAGATTGATAATGCAAACTTTCTCACTAAAATCAACCATCACGAACTTATTGCGCTTTAAACGTCAAAGAAACTCAATATTTTGAAAATACCAACTTTTGGGTTCTTTTGGATGAATCATCGATCATACAAATAAAATCTCTATATCACACTTGTTGGAAATTTTGTTTTCTACTAGTTTCGTTATTAGTTTCTTGTTTCGACAAAATGTACAAGAAGAAATATCAGCATATGTGGATACGGGAAGCGATCACTCGTTTACCGATGAATCAACATCTCCAAAGAACGTAGTGCGGAAAAAATATGTAAAGCAGTTCAAAGGATTCGGAGGAGCCATCGTAGAATCAAAAGAAGTAATCGAGGTAGATCTGCGAATGGATAATCAAGAAGTGCACGTAACGTTCCAAATCTACCAGACGAATTTCTACCTCAAGGGATACCTTTGGGTCGCGATGTGCTCTGTAGGAAAAACCACCACATGATCCTTGAAGCCGGTGTACTGCAGATTCACTCGAAAACATCTAGAAATTAAAATCGGTGACCGGTTAACTGAGAGTCAACGCAAAGAGGTGCTAGATTTCATTTCTAGATTTAATTGTTGCTTTGGTTAGGATCTGTCTCACCTGGGTCGTTTTAACACAAATACTATGGAGATTGCAGTAACGACTAAAAACCCTATTGTTGGAAAACGGTACCAGGTGCCGTTTGCCCTTAGGGATAAGCTGACTGCAATAACTGACAATCTGCTAAAGCATAATATTATACGTCCAAGCAAGTCGCCACACGCAGCATCGGTGGTCTTAGTTCCGAAATCAAACAAAGAGAGTCGAATGTGCATAGATTATCGTGCACTTAACGCAGTTACGGTGAAGAAACAGTGCGTGATGCCTTTTTTCTACCTTAGATATTACAGCGGGGTACAATCAAATTCCTTTGACGGAAGAAAGCAAGGAGCTGACAGCGTTCTTAACTCCAGATGGGCTGTTCGAGCACAACGTCATGCCATTTGGTTTAGGCAACGCATCAATGGTCTTCCAATGGTTATTCAAGTATTCAAAAATATATCGTGCCGTAAAAATGTGGTGAACTACGTCGATGAACTAATCATAGCTACCGATTCATGTGATGAAGGTATGAAGGTGTTAGAGGAGGTGCTAAGAGCGATGTCACGGGCTAGACTTACGCTTAGACCGTCAAAGTGTGTTCTCATAGCAACGACAGCTAATTTTCTCCGGCACGTCATTGGTCCTGAAGGAATACGGCCAGGAGAAAATAAAACGAAATGTATTGAGGAATTTCCAAGACCCACGAACGCAACGGAGGTACGTCAATTCCTTGGCGTCACGGGGTTCTTTAGAAAATTTGTCCATGAGTACTCTCACATTTCTCAACCGCTTACGAAACTCCTGAAAAAGCAAGTCAATTTCCAGTGGGAACATGCAAAAGAGGAAGCATTCGAACGTCTTAAGACAGCTATCACGAATGAACCAGGTCTCGCACTTTTCGACATGAAGAAGGATGTATGTTCTATTGGACTTTCTGGAATTTTAATGCAACAAGAATCAGCGGGATTCAAACCAGTTACGTACTTGAGTCGTCAATGCAGTGAGACCGAGAGTAAATTTGCCAGCCACGAACTAGAAATCTTAGCAATCGTTGAGACTCTGGAGCGATATAGGATTTGTCTGCTAGGTACGAAAGTCTGAGTTATTACGGATTGTAACGCGATTGTAACAACAAAGAAGAAATCACCCTTACCGCCACGCATAGCTAGATGGTGGTTAAGATTACAGGAATTCGACTTCGAATACCAACTTTACCACCAAGTGAGCCGATGACAGTAGCAGACCAGGTTTTGAAGATAACTACCCTGGATGATAACTGGATACTGGCTATGCAACTACAGGACAAGAAACTCGCAGCGATCATCCACATTCTCGGAGACGGAACATCGTCAAGCGATCCAACGACAAAACAGATACGGAAGGATTACGTTATCCAATACGGACGTTTACATCGCAAGGTTGTTGGAAGGAAAAGTTAGTGGTACCAGAGCTGGTGAGATGGAGAATAGCCAGAGCTTGTCATGATGAAGCCGGACATTTTGGGATTGATAAAACCATCCTACGAATTACGAAATATTTTTGGTTTCCCAGAATAAGGATATATATGAAGTTGTACATTGCAGCATTTATAGAGTATTGTTTGAACAAAGTCAAAGGTGGAAAGTAGGAAAGCCAACTTCACGTCATGAAGGTTATACCGATTCCGTTCCGAAGCGTTAACATCGATCATTTGGGTCCATTCCGAAAAAGCAAATGAGGTAACACATACATAATCGTTGTTGTCTGTTCTTTCAGCAAATACGTTATACTCAAGGCTCTGAGGAACACGAAGACTGCACCAGTTATCAATATGGTGAATGAGATAATTTAAATCTTTGGTCAAACACTGCGAATTACATCTGATAGAGGTACGGCATATACGTCTCGAGAATTCAGCAATTTTATTACCTATGGTGGGTACATCATGTTTAAACCGCTGTACGCACGCCAAGGGTTAATGTCAAGCCGAACGGGTAAATAAAACCCTTCTGGCAACACTTAAATGCTAAACAAAAACTGATTAGGATTGGGATTGAGCACTGCCGAGTATTCAATTTAACATGAATTCTCAGCCAAATTCAACTACGAAATATAGTCCAAACGAACTGGTATTCAACTAAAGCCCAAGGATTTCAGTCAAAACCAGTTAATACAATCAATACAAGATGACGTGCAAGATGATTGTGACGATGTTATGACTAAGACACATAATGCAGCCGCCAACATCATGGAAGAAAGACGCAAATGGAAGGAACGGTACGATAAAAGACATCAAACGCCAAATAAATACTCCGAGGGTGATCTCATCGTCATTGATCATGTTCCTAAAGCGACAGGAGATTCACATAAACTTGATCCGAAGTACAAGAGCCCATATATCGTCACCAAAGTCTTGAACCATGATCGATACATTGTTGAGGACCTTCCAGATAACCAACTTAAACAAAAGCGCTAGAGTAATGTAATTTCAAGCGATCATATGAAGCCATGGTGCAGACTCAGTCCCGACATAAATGTTTATCGACAAGAACCAGAACCGGAAGATGAAGATTCGTCCGATGGGGACGAAATGTCAGGAGAGGCCGAGCTGTCAACGGCAACACTGCCATAACCATTAATTAAAACTCATCGAAGGATTATAGATACGGCAGTCAGTCGTTGTCGCCGCTTAAACGAATAAGTAGCCTTCTGCGTAATGTAAATTTGCTTTACCTTATAAATTGAATAAAAATTGTTTCTCTTGAAATTAATTCGTCTTGACAATGTGTAATATAACCACTTTCTGAAAACAAAATGCTAAAAAAAATTTCTTACAACTTTATGGTGCGTACAAGCATTAATGATTTCGACAGCATCTTGTTATAGCAAGTCAAATGAGATGGCATCTGTGTACTCGCTTAATAAAGGAATTATCAACTTAAAGCGTTTGGGGATTTAAGTCGATCTAAATTGTTTTTATTGCCGTTCAAGTATTGATATCCTTGTGGAGTATTAAACAAAATGTATAAATGTTGCCCATATTCATAGTCATATTAGCCGTATTTTATTATCCCTTCCGATCCGAAACGGACTGGAATTTAGCAAGATCTAGAAACAAAGCTGGATCTTGTGTTGTTGCTGTATGCATGTATTTCGCGATACAGTGGCAGCACTGGTTTTATTTACTGTGGTCGTGTTTTGTTTAGCTCTACAATTTTATTTTATTTTTGTGAATTTATCATAAGATAAGAAGTCTATTAATTATTAAATTTCATTTTAATTTACAAAAAAGTATTTTTTTTGTATAATGTGGTAATATGTTTACTTCTTTTTGATTGCTACATAATGTAGTTTCATATTTTTGTTTTCCCATTTGTAAATTTGAAGTGATTTTTTTTTTGCTGATATAGTGGTAGTTTGATTTTGATGGTGTTATTTTTAGTGTTGTTACCTATTAATATTATCATCATAAAAGCTCTTTTGATGTCATAATAATTTTTAGTACTATCTTGTTATTTTAATTTTGCTCCAAATTCAATTTTTTATTGAGCTCGCTGGTAGTGCGGACGTGTTGACGACTTTCACAGTGTATAAAATAATTTCGGTGTGTTCAAATTGAATTAAATTCACTTACACTTTAAGTGCACTCATTGCACAATTTTTAGTGGCAATTTGCCAAGAACATTTAAAAGGCAAGTTAGCCTAGAGGGTAGCGTGGCCGACGACAGACTGGAAGGGCGTGGGTTCGAGCCCCACCCTGGTCAGGGCTTTTTTTTAAATAAGTTTTGGGAAAAAGTCAACAAAAACAGAGAGCAGAAAGAACAGCAAATGATAAAATCAAAGGGGACATCGGAAGATGATCCCCCAACAACAAGTCAAGCAGCAAAAACATCAGGTGATGCAGCAGCAGCAGTTAAGGTAGCGGTGCCTTCCATAGAAGCCCTGCCAACAACGACAGCGTCATCGGCACGTGCCGAAGTTAATACAAGCAGCATAGCGACTGCAACCACAAGCTTTGTAAAAGGCACGATTTCAACACCAGTTCGTGCCATAGCAATTACAAAGGAGGATAAAAAGAGAAGGCGTATCATAAGATACAAGCCACACCTTATAAACCGTGCCGATAGGAGAACTAGAGCTAGGTTGGCTAAGGCATCGGCTCAAGCCAAAATGCAGAGCCAGATAGAAAGCTCCTCTTATGAGGATGACGATGTGAAAAACAACGAATATAATGTTGAGGGTGATGACGAGGCAGAGGCTGACGATGAAATCGCTAAAGAAGCTAACGGCGAAAGCAAGAAAGGGGCAGCCGACGATAAGAAGACATGTGAGCAAAACGTCGCTGAGGTAGATGCCGAAGACATTGCTTACATGTCCGTAGAAGGGGAGGGGCACTACGTGAGTGGCGAGTTGGTGGACCTTTCACCTCCAGAAAACTCAGACGATGAGCAAGACAAAATTGCATCACTGACGGAGCAAATTTCCTCCCTCATGGAAATGGTGAAAGCGCTCAAAGTCAAGCAAGAAGCGCGGAGAGAAAAAGAGCGCCTTGTTGCTCTTGAAAATAAAAGACAAAAAGCGCTCCAAGAGCAGCACAATGCAGCAAAACTACAGCAGCCTCCTAAACAACAACCACTCCCAGAACTGCAGCACAAAAAGAAGCAGCCGACACAACAACTGCAGCCCCAGCATCGTCCTCAGCGGACACAGCAACTGCAGCCCCAGCAACAGCATCAGCAACTGCAAATACAGCAACAACAACAAAAGTCACAGAAGCAACAACAACAGCAACAACAAATACAACAACAAAAGTCACAGAAGCAACAGCAACAGCAGAAACAACAACAGCAGCGACAACCGCAGCAGAAGCAGACACCACAACAACAGTCACAACAGCAACAGCGACAGCAACAGCAACAGCAACAGCAACAGCAACAGCAACAGCAACAGCAACAGCAACAGCAACAGCAATAGCAACAGCAACAGCAACAGCAACAGCAACAGCAACAGCAACAGCAACAGCAACAGCAACAGCAACAGCAACAGCAACAGCAACAGCAACAGCAACAGCAACAGCAACAGCAACAGCAACAGCAACAGCAACAGCAACAGCCACAAGCAAAGAAAGGTAAGGTGCCACCAATTAATACCTTCAAAATAGAATTAAAAGACACAATAGAGTTATGTAAGTCGGCCATAGGCAACAATTTTATTATTAAAAGGTTGAACGCAGACCGACACGCTATTCATTGCTCTTCGGTCAAGCAATATAAAAAAGTCAAAGATCTCTTGTCTCAAACGAAGACAGAATATTACAGTTTCACCCCGAAGGAAGACAAGCTACAAACAGTCCTCCTGAAGGGTATCGAATCCTCTACGGATCCGCAGGAACTCTAAGCTGAGCTCCGTCAAGTGGCGAGCGATGATCTCGATTTTATCGGGGTCAGACCGTTTTCCACAGTTAAGGCTAGACGGGAGAATCGGAATTTACCATTCTTCCTAGTTCAGCTCTCGCCCCAAAGCAAGTTGAATGGTTTAAGGAGTATAACCGTCCTAAACTACCAAATTGTAAGATGGGAAAAATTAAATAGGCAGAGAGACATGCTTCAATGCATGAACTGCCAAGGATACGGCCACGTGGCAGCAAACTGTGGTATGGATCCAGTTTGTGTCAAGTGTGGAGAGTCCCACAAGATAGGTGAATGTAAACTCGGAAAAGAGAGGGTCGAAGACAGGACCCAGTTAAAGTGTGCACTTTGCCGAGGCTCCGGGCACCCCGCAAACTATCGGGGATGTCCGAAGTTTCAGGAAATGAAAAAAAACAAAGACCAAAAGAAGACAGTAGAGGTGAGACGCCCTGAAGTACGCCAGACATCAACTTCCGTCAATCCCGCAATTTCTTACGCCCAAATGGCGTCCGGAAAGGGAAAAACGGTACAGCCTCAACCACAAGTAGCCAAACAGGTCCAAGTGCCTACGGCTCCTGTGCCAGAGGCAGATCTGATGCAGGTGTTGCTGACCATTCATGGTCAGTTAACCGACGTGCAAAAACAGATCAGGGAGCAGGCGGCTAGGGTGGATTACCTCTACTCTATTCTGCCGGCAACGCTTAATGGTTAAAGGCGCGCTGCCTGAGCGACCCTTTAAGATCCTAGCTGTGAATGTAAATTCGCTGATTAGGACCGAACGTAGAGCAAACCTCTATCATTTGCTGCAAGACCAAAGTCCTGATGTGTTTATGGCTAGCGAAACTAAGCTAAATCAGAAACACAAACTGACTAATAAAAATTACAATATCGTAAGAAGGGATCGGCCCAACTCCTCTCAAGGGGGTGGGGTCGCAATCTTCATACGAAAGGGCATTAAACATAAGGTTATATATAATAGTGAAGTGCGAAGATTCGGGTTGCTAGAAGCCTGCATAGTTTGCATTCCTCTCCAGCAGGGGAAAAGAATGTACGCAATCTCGGTGTACGCACCTGACGCACCTCAGCCAGCTAATTTTATCGCAGAGCTCGAAAAACTTTTCGAATGCTTAAGACTGAACTTGGATGAGAATTATTATCTCATGGCAGGGGACTTAAACGCCAAACATGAAGATTGGGGAAACCAAATACAAAATCCTAGAGGGAACCATCTTTTTAATTGGATGGGTCGATACAGTGTTGAGTGTAGGATCGACCTTTTGGCTACAGATAGACCGTCATTTCCGAGAAGTGGTAGTTTTCTGGATCTTTTACTGCTTGACTCACGACTAGTTATAACTGACGCAACAAATCAACTGACAAGAAACTGTTTACGAACAATTGAATATGACAGTGATCACTGCGGACTCGCCACCGTGATACAGCTTCCAAGCGAACTTGTGGAATTGGATGAGTATGTGCCAGCGCACTCTTACAATTTCAGTAAGACGCGTTGGCCACGCTTCTCCAACTCCTTGGCAAGAGATGACATTTTTCCACCAAATGACAGGAACCTGACGAACGTCGAGATCGACGGGTACCTGACTCAAATGGATACGACTATAAAACGAACAATAGACAGAACAATCCCAAAATATAAGGAACAAGACCCTACTGGCTTATACAAGAACGCGACAATCGACGCACTACACCGACAAAAAAGTGGACTGCTGACTAGGTTGAAACTTCTTTACAGACGTTTCACGGACACACGTGATCTGGAGATTAGGACATTGAAGTCGTCGATCAAAAACATTAATGTTCTGATTAAACAAAATTATAGATTGTCTATTAATTTATATTGGGATAACAGAATTCGGGCCGTTAAATCTAGCGACCCTAGTATGTTTCCCCAAATAAATAAGATATTTAGAAGAAATGATCAAAACGAACTTCCATGTCTTAAACTTCAGAGAACAATAGATAACGAAGACGTACTTACGATTGCGGGAATAGATCCGGAAGGTGCCGTTTTCGATGATAACTTTTTTATGATAGAAAAGGTAGAAGCTGTAGGGGCTGCTTTCCAGCAAGTGTATAAGGTGAATGCTAGCATTCGACCGAATCATGACCTGGAAAACAGAGCCTTACTACACAACAAATAACATAACGCAATGGCGATCTGAGAATACCGGTTTCACCGTGTTCAATGACGAAAATTTGGCAAACGCCACCATCGCCAAGCGAAATGGACCCAGTTCATTGTTAATTTCGAAGGTAGAACTTCAGTTAATTTTTCAAACATTAAAGAAAAAGAAATCTGCGGGGATCGATGGTATACCCAACATTGTGTTACGACATCTCCCTGAGGAAGCAATAGACATTTATACCACATTGTTCAACAACGCATTGAATAATGCATATTATCCAGTAAGTTGGAAGACAGCTGTGGTCCATCCTCTCCCCAAAAAGGGAAAGGACAGCTCCAATCCGGCAAATCTTCGGTCGATAAGTCTTCTTCCAAGTATCAGTAAGGTATTCGAAAAGATTCTCAATAGAGCTCTGTTCAAGTGGGCTGAGGACAAGAATATTATTCCAGACAATCAGTTTGGCTTTAAGGCGGGACATGACACTATTCATGCCGCGTCTAAGTTAGTTTCTGATTTTCAATGGAACAAAGCGAAAAATCAATGCACGGGTGCCGTTCTGGTTGATTTAGAGAAGGCTTTCGACACCGTATGGTTAGAGGTTCTTTATCTGAAGCTATCTAGATTTGGCATAAGTAAACCACTGTTATATATGCTTCATGACATGCTCAATGGTAGAAAGTTTGTTGTCAAAAGTGGCAATGTAACTTCTACCACAACTTTTGATATTAAAAATGGTCTACAGCAAGGAGCTGTGAACTCACCGATTCTGTTTAGTATTTACACCAGCGATCTGATAGGTAGTCTAACTCATTCAATTGCGTATGCCGATGATCTTGTAGCGTACAGAACGGGTCCGAAAGTTGAAGTCATCAGAATTCTCTTGCAGCGTGACTTCGACAAGATTCAGCGATATTGTGATGACTGGAAGTTAAAAATTAATTTTCAGAAATCAGAAACTATCCTGTTTAGAACCCCGTTGTCTAGGGCTTCTAGGGATACAAAAAAGAACTGGAGAAATCTAGTGATCGTTGGACCAAGTGGACATCCACTGGCGAGTAAAGATGTGGTAAAGTACCTTGGCATCTGGCTAGATCAGTATCTATATTTCAATCGACATGTAGATGCTGCTCTGGCCAGAGCTAGGGGAGCCTTTGGGTTGACAAGACGGTTGTTTTATAGCAGCCGCCTTGACAGCAGAGTAAAGGTGATTTGCTACATGGCCCTTATCCGGCCAATGATTGCCTATGGGTGCCCTGTGTGGTTTAACGTTGCCCCATCTCAAATGGAAAAGATTCGGGTGTTTGAGAGGCAGTGTCTTAGACGTTGCCTTGGATTACACAGAACACCAGAGTCGGAGTACACACATTACTATGCCAACGAGGTTCTATACAACAGGGCCAATATAAACAGGATAGATAACTTTTTAATCAAGCTGATTCGGGGTCACATTGCAAGAGCGATGACCTCGACCAATGGACTTATTTTTGGGGCTTACTACCCCAATGATGAGTATAGTGAAAGTGTACGTCTTAACGGTTTCATTCCGCCCGAGACATTCCTCTTTTTAGACAGTCGTGGGCTGATACAGGATAGATTGGCGGTTCCGTTAATCTACCACGTCAGCCGTAGGACTGTGGATCGGCGACTTCTTTACGATCGGGACGTCGGCTCAGGGAACGGAGCAGAGCGTCTGCGGTTCAGTAGAGCTGTGCCCCTTCGGGACAGAAAGGACTTAGTTAAGCAAGTCAAAAAATTCTGGTGGTTGGGTGACCACCGTGATATTGAAAGTTGACCATATTGTTGCTTTGGCCGACTTACATAGTTCTAAGGTAAATATAGGTAGAGTAGGTAGAACAGTGACGGTGGCACCAAAAAAAAAAAAAAAAAAAAAGTACATAAGTAAATGTATTTGTATGTGGGTACTTGCTGTTGCGAATATATATGTATATATGTATATGTACATATATACATGTGTATGGGCGTATGCGAGTGTGCATATGCGTATGCACAAGAAAAAAAAAAAAAAAAAAAAAAAAAAAAAAAAAAAGGCTGGTGGCTGTTCTAGTTTTTAAGTTATTTTAAGTAGTTGTAATTAGATATAATGTAGTTTAAGTTAGTTTTATTTAGTAGCTTAAAGGTAGTTTTAATTAGTTTTAATTACGTAAAGGGTAGCTTTAAGTTTTATAAAAAATTAAAAAAAAGATATGGATAATGAGTTTTTTTTAATAATTTTCTCGTTAGTTTTAAGTAATCACGAATTTTAAATATAAATATATATATTTTACGTCGAAAGGCATTGTTTAAGTATAGTCATAGTTTAATTTAGAGCGCACGCATGGGGCAAGTAAGTTAGTTAAGTTAATATGTAAGCTAGTTGTTTAAGATTTTTTGTCTAGCATTAAGATAGATATAAGGAAATGAAAAAATAAAAAATGAATTAAAAATGAAAATGCGCATAGTTGAGTTCATACAAGTGATAAATTTTTTCAGGTTCGTATCCCAGGCAAAACTATTTGTTCTTACGCTCTTTTTTTTTATTTATTTAATTTTAGTTGTTTCTTTACTTTATTTAATTTTTAGTATTTATTTTCCAATGAATTGTTCAGCTGTTAAGTGTCTTGAGCATTCGGACTCAGTCACCCTTTTCGAATGTTTTGGTCCTTGTGGTCAATCTTTCCACGCCATGTGCATTGACTCAACTACTGCTTTTATTGAAAAGATAATTTTTTCAAAAATTGCTTTTTGGTATTGTGCTAATTGTAGGCAACTGTCTCTTTCCCAACTTTCTTTTAAAATGTCGGCTTTGAAAACAAATGTCTTGAAAATTTCGAAGACATTTGAAGATCTCTTAGTGCATTTCAATTCCATAGTTTCAAATGTCAACTCGTTTCCGTTATCAACTGAAACATCTGTTAAATCTTCTTCAACAGATGATGAAATCGTAGTTTCCACTGAAATAATAAATCAGAAAATTTCTAGTTTTTCTAAGAGCAAGAAAAGAGGCCGCGAGGGTTCATCGTCATCGAAAAACCCTTACCCTGCTCCTAAACGTACGAACCTTAGGAGCAATAATAATAAAACAGTTGTAAACGCTTCAGTTCCTGTCCAGGAAATGAACATTTCACCCGCCATAATTTTAAATGCTGACTTAGATCAACCAGTAGCTTCCGTTGATACGCCCATCCAAAAAGTTGAGATTGAAAATCCTACCATTAGTTCTCTTCCCGTGATAACCTCTGTAGCACCGAAAAAAATTGAATCAGTACCTAGGGCCAAATTAGTATTTGTGTCCCGACTGGACCCCAAACTTCAATCCAGTGATATACTCCAACATCTGGTGGACATCAAATGTATCTCTTCTTCTTCATGCATTAAATGCACTAAAATCAGAAAACCTGATAGCTTCGTATCCTCTTTTAAATTAACAGCTCCCTCATCATTATTTGATGATCTTTGTTTAGCAATTATTGGCCTACCGATACTCTTGTTAAGGAATTTTCGGTGCGTTCTAAACAAAGAGTTAATCGAAAATCTTCGGAAATCCCTGCTTCAAAAAACTAAATAAGTTATCCCTCTTCTATCAGAACGTTAGAGGGATTCGCAGCAAAACTGCTGAAATTTTCAAAAAATCTCAGGCTTTTCCGCATGATATCATTGTTCTTACTGAAACATGGCTCAATGACACCTTTTTAGACAAGGAAATTTTTGACGAAGAGTTCAATGTTTTCAGAAGAGATCGTCATGTAGATAAGCCCAAAGAAGTTGGTGGTGGTGTTTTGATTGCTGTTCGTAATCACCTCACATCTAATCTTGTCTCTTTCCCTTTTAATATATCAGTTGAACGTATTTGCCTTAGAATTTCAATTGAATCCAAAGATTTTTTTATTCTGATTGTTTATATTCCTCCTAAAAGTCCAGTAGCAATTTATTCTAAGGTCTCCTTAGCTTTGGATCATGTAATTGTTACAGCTGGCTTTAATAGTAATATTTTACTGGTGGGTGACTTCAATTTGCCTAACGTTAATTGGATCCCCTCAGAAGACGAGTCCTATTTTGAAGCATCCCCTACTTCCTCTCAAAAGGAGCTTCTTCTTTTGGATAATATTATTTGTACTGACTTACAGCAAGTAAACTGTATTAAAAACTTTAAAAATCGAATTCTCGATTTAGTCTTTTCATCTGACGCTGCTAGTGTTGTTGGGGTAGAATCTGCCACAGCCTTATCTAATATAGACAGCTACCATCCTCCCCTTGATATATTTTTGGATTTGAGCTGCCATTTGCTCAATAACACTCAGTCGCATGACTGTTCATATTCTCTTGATTTTCGTAAAGCTAATTTTCAATTACTTTATGGTGAATTAAGTTCCTCTGGTATTTCAGATATTTCTTTAGCTAATATTCGCAGTTACTGAATTTTATACTATTTTCAATAACTGCTTAGCAAAACCTGTTCCTACTAAACTGTCTAAAACTTCCAAAGTTTCACATCCATGGTTTACAAAAGAGCTCACATCTCTTCGTTACAAAAGAAATAAGGCTTGGAAAACTTATATCAAAAGTCTTTCTACTTTGGATCATAATGTGTATATTTCGCTTTTTGAGCAGTTTAATAACCTTTCTAAAAGTTTATACTCTGACTACTTAAAGGAAATGGAGGTTTCATTGAAACTTGATCCAAAGAAGTTTTGGAATTTTGTAAATTCAAAAAAGAAGTCTGACGGATATCCAATAAACTTTGTTTATAATGATTCTTCGTTAACGAGCTCTTCTGATATCTGTAATGCATTTTCAAAAAATTTTAGTAACTCTTTTATTGACACTCGTGTTGATATTGATGTTGAATTCTTTGAATATTTGCGTGACTGTCCTCAAGTTACTTTTAACAACGTTCCGATGGAACATGACAAAATTTTACATTTTCTTTCATTGCTTAAAGATGACTACTCTCCAGGCCCAGATGGCATTCCTCCAATTATACTGAAAAAATGTAGCTCCATTATAGCTTTTCCTCTTCAACTTCTTTTCGAGCTATCCCTTAAGTCGGGGAAATTTCCCAGTGTATGGAAAAAATCATTTATAACACCCGTTTTTAAAAAGGGTAGTAAGTCTGACATAAAAAACTACAGACCGATTGCCAAACTCTCTTGTATTCCAAAGCTATTTGAGCAAGTGGTTTGTAATAGTATGACGTTTTTCTGCAAAAATATTATCTGTAATCAACAACATGAATTTATGCAGAGGCGGTCAACGGTAACGAACCTTCTAACGTTTTTACACAAGTGCTCCAATGCTTTGGAGAACGGACAGGAACTAGATTGCATTTATACCGACTTTTCAAAAGCTTTTGACCAACTTTCACACGACATTATAATTTTTAAACTTAAGGCCTTTGGATTTTCTGCTGGATTTATTGATTGGATATATTCTTATCTTCAAAATAGATCCTACCAGGTGAAATTCAGAAAAACATTTTCAAACCCTTTTACTGCCAACTCTGGAGTACCTCAAGGAAGTCATTTAGGTCCCATTCTTTTTATTCTTGCTATTAATGATGTAACATCATGTATTCGCAATAGTGAAATTCTGATTTTTGCTGACGATATGAAGATTTTTAAATCTATATGCTCAAGCGGTGATCGTGTGAATCTGCAAGCCGACATTGATAGCTTTTGTACTTGGTGCAGCAAGAATGGATTAAACCTTAACCCAGCGAAATGTCAAACTATGACTTTTTCAAAGAAACGAGTACCCATCATATTTGACTATAATATTTCACAACATACATTGTGCCGTGTTGTTAGTTTTAAAGGTCTTGGAATCGTCTTCAATTCAAGTCTAGATTTCACAGAGCACATCAACTCTCTTGTTAAAAAGGCTAACTCAATGTTAGGTTTTGTAAAAAGATGGTCCAAAGAGTTTCAAGACCCTTATGTTACCCTATCTTTATACAATTGTTTTGTTCGTCCGCATCTGGAATACGCATCGCAGGTATGGACTAGGCAGAGGCACTAGGATAGAGGCAGTTCAGCATAATTTTGTTCGTTTTGCCTTAAAAGGTCTTCCCTGGACAGATCCTTATAACCTTCCACCTTATGAACACCAAATTCAGCTTCTACACATTCAGTCCTTGTTACAGAGGCTATATTGTAAATAACGATATAGTTTTTATCCACCAACTTCTTTCGGGCGCATTAGATGCACCTGATCTACTTACTTGTGTTGGACTCAATTATCGTGGGGGTGCTCACCATCTGCGTAGCCTTGAGCTCCTACATTGTCCACACCATCGGACTAATTATGGTATAAATGAGCCGCTTACCCGCATGTGCAGGCTTTTCAATTTAAATTCTTAAATGATTGATTTTAATGACAATAAAATAAATCTTAAGAACGTACTTAAAACCAGTGCTCCACGCTTTTAGTTCATGTTTTATGTATTTTGTATTGTTAAATTATATGTTTTATTGTATTATAGTGCTTGTGTTATTGTAGTCATTTGTTTTACATTACTAACAACTAACACCAGCACTAAGTGATGAGCCAGTGGAACACATATAATGTGTTGGCAAATCTTTGTTCATAAGCTGAAGCTTGCTCTAAGCTCCTTATGAACAGGATCTGATAGTGTAAAAAAGATACAAGTTTAGCTTAAAAACAACTTAAAAAGAACTTGTCAAACATCTATTAATATGCAATATTGAAGCATCTGCAATAAATTGTTCAATATACTGCGTCGTCAAGAGCAATATCTTCATATTTAGGTATTTGTATATGTTTCATACCAAAACCACTGACAAGCAATAACAAACCGATAATATATTGCTCACATGCTAGATCTTGACTTTATAACAAATCTTAAATATATGAATAAGTGAGCCCTTGAATTTCGACACGTATTCACAACATTTTTCAAGAATGCGGAAAGACAGGTTCGAGTCGATCTGCCCGTCGTGAGTTGTGACTCCCAGTGAAAGCGCCGTTTAAAAATTCAATCCGGAACGCACCCCACGAAATTCATCATTTTTTGAAAATAACTGCTGATTTTTAAAAATAAAAGACAAATTATTTCCCCACAGGGGAAAACTGTGGTAGACTGATTAAGTTGCACTGGTGTGAGTTTTTAACGCACATTTTTGCAACTTATTCAGTCTAATAACAGTCCGAGTTCGTAGGTAAATGCCGTTATCAGCCATTGTTTACCATCTTTAGTTTACAGCTAATGTAGGAAATGCACTTGTTGGAAGAGAACCTCTCCGAAGAGAAGTGCAGTTGGCTTCTCCAGACTTCTTTTGATTTTTTTAAGAAATCAATTTCACTTACTGTGATTTAGCGCAATTGCTATGACAATATAATTTACATCTAGCGCACTCGACTTTTAAGTCTGATCTTTCAACCTTTTTCCGGCAAATTCCGCACAACATTTTTAATTTATAATTGGTTACAATAAATAACCAAAAAAATATGTACATAAGTACTAAAAACGTTAGTATATTTTGATGAAAAAAAAAAATTGCTCCAGACGTGAGTGTACCCCACAACGACACATAAAGAACAACTATCAGAAAAGACCGTAAAACCTCCGTTATGCGACCTCAATTTTGAGATAATTTTGTGAAATCCTTTCAAATGGGAAAACCTAAACACTTGTAAGGTAGCTAGAAAACTGTGGCCGCAGTATGATAAAAATAGAACGTATGCAATCATTCAAAAAGACAGGAAGTAACCTACCAACGTCGAGGTGTTTTAACTGGCCATAACATGCTAAGATATCACGCCAAAAAAAACTATATCTAACTGAAAACGATCTGTGTAGAGGTTGCAGTCACGAGGAAGAACATGAGGATATAACCCCTACCTCTGTCATTGCCCCAGTCTCTGCCATGTATGAAACAAAACTCTGGGAAATACTTCTTCGAAAGCGTCAAAGAACTATCAGAGTGCCTATTAACAAATCTGTACAGATTGGAAAGAGGAAACGGATGGTTGGACACACCGGGATGATGCTAAGGAACTATATATGGACTACGAGTATGGTAAGATGAGCAATTGGTAAACCCTCAAATGGACATCACAATGGGTCAGCACTTTCCTAAGTGAGTTGGGGTTGAGCTATTGGCTCTACTACAGCAACCCGCAAACCTAACCTAACCTAGCATTTCCTCAAACATTAAACCCTATTTTTCGATGTTAAGTAAACGAAAAATGTGCTAAAGCTTATTTTGGTGGTTGTCTCTGCTTAGTCAGTTTTTCCAAAAAAAAATTCATTAAATAGCTTTAATTGTTTTGTTCCGAAAATGCAATTTTGGAGTCGTTTTCCAGGCGAACCGTTGGCATTTTAACGGAAATATATGCCTTGTTTCGGCGTCAAGTGATTAGCCAGCTCAGTAAAATTTTACATGTTAATCCCAACAAAAAACCAAAAGTGTGTATAAATAAGTAAGCAATCAGAAGTGAACATAAAGTGGATATGAATGATTTAACTGTTAAAGTGTAAATGGCGCTGCAAGTGAAATGGAGAAAAATATTTAAAGTGTTCTTAGTATTATAGTAAAATGAAATACAAAGATGTAGTTTAATTTCACTCAATATTTATTAATTACATACTAAAAAACTACATACTAAAATACTAATTTAAACTTTGCACCTTGACCAACAAACACGTATTGATTGACTGTCTTCATACTTCATTTTTCTCCACATTAAGTGTGGATTTGCCAGGTTCGATATTTTTGGATAGTTTATGTTTACACTACATAGCTCCTCTCCGAGAGGAGTTGTAATAAGCAACTTCGATATTCATTTCAATACCTTGTTCGAAAATATTTTAAATAAATTTTAATATAACTCATACTTATTTGTTTTCTTTACTTATTTGGTTTCTTTTACTTTTAATATTAAATATTGTTTCGGTAGTTATAAACAAGCATTATAAGCGGGTTTAAGCCTATCAACCGATATAGATTGATTTTTTCCATTTATTTCCAAAACAAAATGTTTTCTTGTTCGTCTTACAATTTTGAATGGCCCTTCGTAAGGTTGTTCTAGGCCAATTTTACCTCTATCATTTCTCACGAAAACAAAATCACAATTTTGAATAGATTCTGGAACATAACTTTTTTGTTTTGAATGACTTCTCGGAGTTTTGAATTTTTGAACTAAAGGAGTTGTATCTTTATCAGCATTATCTTCCGTGGGAACAAAAAACTCGCCAGGAACCGTGTTTGACCGTAAACTAGTTCTGCGGGGGAAGCATTCAAATCTTCTTTTATTGTTGTTCGCAGACCTAACAATATTAATGGTAATTCATCGTACCAATCTTTTGTGTTGGCCCGTGCCTTTAAAGAATCCTCAAGTTGTCGGTGGACTCTTTCGATACCGTTACTTTGAGGATGATAACTTGTGGTTCGGATTCTGTGACTGCCTAGGAGTTTTCCGAGTTCTGCGAATAATCTTGATTCGAACTGTACTCCTTGGTCAGTAGTTATCTCTACGGGACAACCAAAACTAGAAACGTAACCTTTTATGAAAGCGTTAGCTACATCTGCAGCTGTGCTATTTCTAAGCGGATACGCCTCTGGCCACCTGGTATATCGGTCTATTATTGTTAAGATGTAGTTGTGTCCTTTCGATGGTGGGAGTGGCCCAACCAAGTCCATGTGAATATGTTCGAAACGTTCTGTAGTTACAGGGAACTCTTCAACAGGGGACTTAATGTGACGTTGAATCTTTGACTTTTGGCAGGATAGATAACTTTTTGCCCACCAATAACCGGTATCAATGTTAATGCCTGGCCAAAAATACTTAGACGTACACAACTTTCTTGTAGCGTGAACACCAGGGTGGCTTAACGAGTGTAACTTCTCAAAGGCTTGTTTTCTAAAGTTTTCGGGTAAGTAAGGCTTATTGACACCTTTTGAGGTTTCACACCAAATTTTAACATTCGTGTTAGGAATTGTTAAGGCTTCCATTCTAACATTTGAAGTTTGTTTTTCTGACAATAACGGTTTTAGTTCTTCATCCTCTTCTTGGTTCTTTGCCAATTCTTTAATCAAAACACGTTAGCGTAATGCTAGAAGTTTCTTCGCTCGGTCGTGATAGATAATCGGCGACGACATTATCTTTACCAGAAATGTGTCTGATATCACTTGTGAACTGGGCAATATATTCAAGATGTGTCGTTTGACGGGGACTACGTTCTGTTTTTGAAGTTAGTGCGGTAGATAGAGGCTTATGGTCCGAGAAAATCGTGACTTCCCGACCTTCGACAAAATGTCTGAAATGCTTTATAGCTAGATAAATAGCTAGAACTTCTCTATCAAACGTTGAGTAGCGTGTTTCTCGCGGTTGCAATTTTTTGGAAAAAAATCCGAGTGATACCCAACAACGTTGTTGTGTGTCAAATTGCTGTAAAACTGCTCCTGCTGCTATATTGGATGAATCGGTGGTAATGTTGAACTTGGCATTTTCAATTGGGTGCGAGAGAAGTGTAGCGGAAGCAAGTGCTTCTTTCGCTTTATAAAAAAACTTTTCGCATTCGTCAGACCAACTAAATTTTTTTAAAGACATTTTTTCGACTTTCGACAAGTGTGAATATATCGGCGCTAAATATTCGGCTAGACGTGTAACGAACCTACTATAGAAATTGATCATTCCTAAAAATTGTTGTGTCTGTTTAATGCTGTTTGGCGGGTTAAGAGTTATTATTGCATCAACTCTCTCTTTGGTTGGACAAATACCTTCTTTGCTGACAGTATGGGCGAGGAACGTTAAACTTTCGCATTTAAAAACATTAATTTTAACGTCAAACGCACTTAAGCGCTGAAAAATGATTTCTAAATGTCGTTCATGTTCTTCAACAGATTTACTGTAAACTAGTATGTCATCGAAGTATGCGAAAACAAAAGTTAAGCCTTCGAGTATCCTATTCATGAAACGTTGAAATGTCTGAGCTGCGTTTCGCAGACCGAACGGCGAATAGAAACTCGAAAATGCCGAAAGGCGTTATAATGGCGGTTTTATGGACATCTTCTGGGGCGATTGGAATATGATGGTATGCTCTGACGAGATCTATTTTGGAAAAAATACAACATCTATCGGCATGCATGTTTGCATCTTGGATATGTCTCAATGGAAAACGGTTAAGTATAGTTTGTGCATTGAGACGGCGATAATCGCCACAGGGTCTCCAATCGCTGCTATCTTTCTTTTTTACAAGGTGTAATGGAGATGAAACTGGAGATGATGAAAATCTACAGAGTCCTAGACTCACCATATATTCAAACTCGGTTTTAGCTTGGTCGTATTTGGTTTTATCTAGTCTCCGAGGTTTAGAATACGGTAGTTCACCTTTTGTATCGATGTGGTGTACGACACCATGTTTTACACCAAGATTGTAATTCGAAGGAGATGTTAGCTTTTAAATTTTCCTAAAATTTTTCCATAGGGATTTGAAAGTTGAAAAAGTTTTGGCGTGCAGTCCTCAGCTTTTTTCGTTATGGTACACACTGTCAATGTGGTAGTAACATCTATGACTTTTTTAGATTTCAAATCTACCAAAAGATTAAACTTAGACAAAAAATCTGCACCGATTATTGGATGACTGACGGAAGCTACAATGAATGCGTGAGTAAAATCTCTTCGTAGTCCTAGATCAATCTTTAATAATTGTGTGCCGTAAGTTTTTATGGGTGAGCCATTTGCTGCCGCTAAACTAAAACTTAAGTCTTTTGAATCTCGGGGAAAAAATTGTAGTGGGACAGTGGAAACGTCAGCGCCCGTATCTATTAAAAATGTCAGCTTTGTATTTTTACATTTAATGAAAAGACGACGACTAACCTGACTGCTGGCATTAATGTCAGTAGTCGTCAAAATTAATTTTTTTGACTGTTTTTTGTTTCGAAATCGCATGGTTTGCGACAATTTCGAGCATCTTTGCCGAACCTGTAATGAAAATAGCACGTGGGGTATTGCTTACTTTGACTCTTGCTTCGGGCTCTGTATTTTTTTTTATTTTTTTAACAGAACGAGACCTATTAGCAATACCTGTAGAGCAGATAGTTAGTTTTTCTAACTGTGTTTCTATTGATTTGAGTCGTTCAGAGAAATTATCGTTTGAAGTAC
Organism: Baccha elongata; assembly: GCA_951217065.1. Taxonomy (NCBI): domain Eukaryota; kingdom Metazoa; phylum Arthropoda; class Insecta; order Diptera; family Syrphidae; genus Baccha; species Baccha elongata. The sequence continues at coordinate 1,121,712 of CATNUY010000119.1, read as the reverse complement.
TTGCTACAATCGGAGTAGTATTCCCTACTTCATATATTTTATCTGCCATTTTCTTAAGCGAATCCATGTCGGACGTCGTTGCAGCGGCTAAGATTGCTTTAATATTTGTTGGCAGACCGGTTAACCAAACTTGCTTTAAGACATTTTCTGGAGGGACATTAGACGAACCCGATATCAGTTGTAACTGTCGAAAGTATTGCGATGGTGTGTTATCACCTATCGCAACGCCACCCAACAATTTTGTCAGCCTTTAATTTTCGCTTTCAGTATGCCTGTTTATAACCGTCTCTTTGATTTTATTAAATTTTTCTGTATCTGGAGGACCATTGACAATATCAGTAATAGTCATCAATATATCCTCGGGCAGAGCTGTAAAAACGTGATGATATTTTAAAGTGTCCGTTTTAATATTATTAATAGCGAATGTTGATTCTACTAAAGCGAACCAAGTCGAGGGACTTGAATGGCAAAAATTGGGCATTTTTACTCTTGCTACCGCGCTCGATACAATTTGTTGTTTTGTTTCGCCCGAGGAATCGTCATTGTCTCCGGGTCCACCCATTTAAACTCAAGTTATATAATTCCAAAATATGTTCGAACAAAATATACGAAATAGAAAAATAAATCGCTTACCTGTTTTATTGAAATGGATTTAAATCCTCTTTTAAATTAATTAATGAACGTGATGGTCAAACAATACAAGATGGAGAAAAAAAAATTTATATTGATATTTAGGGGAGACTGGGTACGGTTGAAACAATTTTTCTTTTATAGTCCATAGCATCGGCATTAATAAGATTAGCCTTGATGGAGTTAGGTGCAGTTCAAGACCATGATTCTTTCTATTAATGCACAGTGTTTTGAAGTGCATAGTGCACTTTTTAGGCAATATACATCAATTTTAATGAAAAAAGTCAATTTGTTTGAACTGTCCCCATACCAGGAGCGGTTGAAACAATGAATGGGGTCAATTGAAACAAGTCGAAATAAAAACAATCTTAGCTTCTTACGTATTTAATTAATTCTTTATTTCAAAAAATTCCACAGTTTGAGAATATATTTTAATTCAAAGTTTTATATTAATTTAAAAAAAAAGAGATCAACAAGAAATAAATAACAGAAAATAAATAAAAACTAAAAACTTTCTTCGTTAAATTAAATAAATTTTACATTAAAAACAAATTATAGGAACTTCTTTCTTCATTCTTCATCATATATTAATTTAAAAAAAAACAAGATCAAAAAAAAAATAAACACTAGAAAATAAATAAAAACTTCCTTCATTAAATTAAATAAAGTTAACTTTTAAAATAAAATATAAGAACTTAGTTCTCAGAGTAATTTGAGTCATAGTTCTGGCAGATATAAATATTGCCAACTTCGGTTCACTCTACATGGGCCCACATCTTACATGTGATGCATTGCACCCACCTTTCCCTTGGTCTGTTCTGAGAATATGGTTCCAAACATATAAGGCAATAGTACTCCTCGTCTTCTGAACTTGAAGATTCTTGTGGGGTTTTATTGTGTTTAGTTTTCGTAGTTTTTCGTAGGTTTTTATATTGAACTGCCTGCCTTCAACTCGTCATAAGCCGCTTTATATGTTGATAATTCAACATTTCTTCTAGAAGTCTTCCTCACACGTACTCGGGGCATCTACAAACACAAAAAAAAATGTAAACACATTGTTTCAACCGTCCACAAAAAAAATGTTTTAACCGTCCCCAACCACTTTTCTAACAAAAACAAATTACAAAATAATGTAAACAACACTGACACGTTCCTGCATGTTATTTTATTCTGTGCTTCACTCTTTTCTGCGCACAACAAAATAATTTTCAACACTCTCACTTGTATTACTCAAACTACAAAGAAAAATAAAAAAACAAAAAAACTTACTTTTGCTTGTCAAAAAAAATAAGCGCACCCTATTCACAACTGTTCAGCACAAAGACCAAAGCAAGACTGAAAATCGTGATAAAACTGGTTTCTCGTTTATTCTCTCTCAGTACTCAAACACATTGCGCGAACGGCTTCTGAGATATTTGTGTTGTGTCAACCATCCTGTGTTTCAACCGTACTCAGTCTCCCCTACTTTTTTTTTTAATTTATTCGCAATAGGTACTTTAATTCAATGAGGTTATTTCACAGGGTTTGAAAATTTATTTGCTGCTCTATTTTTTTTTTATTTAAAATGGTTTAATAAGCTGGTACACAATCAAAATTTTTATTTGAAACTAATTTAAAGATTGGAAAATAATAAAACTATGAAACAAAATTAGTGTTTTTCTTTATTGATGATCTGGAACTATTCTTGTTTATTTTGATGAGTTGATGACATTTTTCGTGATGAAAATCTGGACGAAGAAGTTTGGACTGAGAAGGATGATGGAGACGAGAGAGATAATTCTATGTTGTTGCAATATTGTCTTTTCATTTATTGAATTTGAGTACAAAATTCATTGTCACGGTTGGAGAAAAGAGATAGATGCACTTGTCAATTTACGCAAAAGTGCAAATGGATGATGAATTATTTACTCCACTTAAAGTTCACTGTAGTTTGATGTTTGATTCGAACTTTTTTTTTGTGAGTGTATTTTATGAGTTTTTGGTATGAAAAGCTGCAACGGTGGTGGTGGTGGTGTTGGTGGGCTTTTTGTTTTTTATATATGTCGCGTGATCTGCACTGTGGTATCGTAGTGCTATATACATATACAGTGTGAGTCATGAGCAATGCGACAAAATGCTAGGGCGTGTAGGTTGCGTTGAGACAAGAAAAAAATCGTATGGGAGGGGGGGTCTATTCCCCTCCGTTTAGCCAGGAGGGGCAATTTTCAAAAAAACTGACTTAAAATGGGAAAAAAATTATTTAAAATCAACGGCTTCATTCACAATGCTGTGCGATACGTTTTTGAAAAGCCAATAACTTTTTCTTTCATTCTGTGTTTAAATAAATCTATTCTAAGAAATAGTTTTTGAAATATTAATTTTCAAAATCAAAATTTTGAAAAAAAAAATTGAAAAAAAAATTTCAAATTCATTTTTTTCAAAATTTTACGTAATTAAGTGCTAATTTTAATTTCAAAATTCAATGCTGTTATTAATTTTAAGTCTAAATAAGAAAACCGGATGCAAAAATTTTATGTCGTTCTCAAGAAATTAAAAAAAAACCAAAACCACCTTTTTCTAAGAAAAACATTTATTTTTATTGTAACGAAGCAATTTAAGAAGCATTAATCTTAGTTTTTTTAGTTTTTTTTATTCCTTTTATTTTTACTATGTTTTTTATTGGAAGTACTTATAAAAAATTCTCGATATGATCTCCATTGTTTAGAAGGCATAGATTATATCTCCTTGTAATGGCTTCACATAAGTTTATGCTTGACAAATTTTCCTGCAATTTGACTCCAGCGACTTCAATTCGTTCCTTCAGTTGTTCCAATGATACTATTTCCACTTTGTAAACATAATTCTTCATAAATCCCCATGCATAGAAATCTAGGGGAGTTAAATCTGGTGACCTAGGCGGCCATTCCGTGGGGCCCCTTCTTCCGATCCAACGGTCACTAAAATGATCATCCAGCCAGTTTCTCACCTGTAAGCTGTAGTGTGCTGGAGCACCATCTTGTTGGTAGATTAAAGTATCTGCTATAACCAATGAATCGCTGTCTAATAAATCGGGTAAAAGGTCTCGTAGGAATTGCAGGTATGATTCTCCATTAATAATGGAATTCAAAAACCGGGGCCCGATCACAGTGTGTCCAACAATACCAAGCCAAACATTACAACTAAAGCGGTGTTGTGATTTGTTTTGTTTTTTTTTGTGTGGATTGGCGCTACTCCAATAATTTAAATTGTGGAAGTTAGTAACCCCATCCCTAGTAAACTGTGCTTCATCCGTCCAGAATATTCTTCTAAAATAGTTTTGTTCGGCTTCATTTCTAAGTAGTAATGTTCTACAAAATTCGGTTCACAATAACTTGTCGTTTGAGGTGAGTTCCTGAACAGGCGTAAAGTGGTACGGGTGTAAATTTTCCGCCCGAAGTACTCGACATGCTCTAGATTGGGACACTCCAAGCATAGTGGATATCCTTCTTGTACTGACGGAGGGATTATTTCGGACTAAATCCAGAATTCTTTCATCTAAGATTCTTGACTCATCAGAAACTGGCCTTTCGCTTCTTCGATGCTCCAGCACTCCATGATCTCTTAGACGTCGGTGGATTCTTGGAAACGTGCTATGATGGGGACACCTCCTATCGGGATATCTTTCAGCGTACAGTCTTTCGGCTTCACGACTTCGACCATTAGCTAAACCGTAGCAGAAATGCATGTCCGTTAATTCTTCTCGGGTGTATGAGCTTGACATCGTTACGTGTTAATGAGTTAATATTCAAATTTGAAATAATTGAAGTTGAAGTTAAACTTTATTGAGACATTATTAAACAATTTACATTCTTCTTAAATCTAAATCTTTACATTTTGGTCGACTTAAAGATATGTCAGACTTAAGCAAAACTTAATAAATGTTTATAACATTTTAATCATTTAATAAATTTTTAAATTTTAAAGATTATTTTACATTAAATGTGTACCCTTGCTCCCGGCGTACATTCTCAGCTTTGCTTTTGAAGCGTCTTAACTTATGACTAGAACTAAAAACTAACTTAAAACTAACCTTAAACTAGAAAGATACCCTTATCTGAATTTATAGCATGACAATTGTGAACATACATACATTGGGTGCACAAAGTTTTAAAAATTCTTAAGGTTCGGTATAAATCTTTTATACCATCCAAAGAAAGTTCAAACTTGGTGCTATACAAACCAAGGTTTGTGTGATTAAATTTATTTTATTTAAATCAGTATCATCCCCTATAATTAAGTGCAGATGATTTCTCATAAAAAGGCACGGTGAGTGTTCTGTTTGTATCAGGTCTCAAATGAATCCTGGATTGTTCATTTACCAAATTAAGTGGTGATAAGTAATAGTAATTATTTAATCCTAGATTAGTGTGTGAGTCAGTTAAAGACCTAACAAGTGGATTGGGGTGGGAATTAATTCGTTCCATTTTGTTTAAAAGAAGCTCCATTTGGTAGATCATTAAAGGTACTATTTTTGTTTCGCCGTAGATGATTTCATTGGAAAAGTATTTCTTGTCAGGTTTTCTAAATTTCCAACAACAAAATCTCAGGAATTTTCTTTCGAAAGTTTCCACTTCCTTGGCTACAGAAGGTGATATTGTAAACCAAATACTAAAACCGTACGTAAGTATTGGCCTTATTAACGTTTTATACATAAGTGTTTTCGTATTACCCGACACCTGCTTTGAATTAAGTAATGGTTTAAGCATCATTGAAACCATTTTTGCTCTATTTAAAACTAATCTTGCATGCTTATTAAATAAAAATCTGTTATGGAAATTTATACCTAACAACTTTGTTTCACAACGTAGTGCTATTGGGTTTTCATTTATTTTTAAAGATAGTGATTTACTCTCTTTGACTGCAAGATAGTGTCCTTTACCACTAGAGTTTCGAAAGCAAGTTAAACCACATTTACAAGAATTGATTTTGAGCCTCCATTTTTTGAAATAGTTTTCCACGTGTGGAAGTTTTCTCTTTATCTTATTTAAAGCAACAATAGGCCGTTTATAATTAGCTAATATAGTGGTATCATCAGCGTAGTGAATTGATCCAGGCTCATCTGTGATGGGAGCTGTCAAAGGGAAATCTTGAAGATATATATTAAATAAAGATGGCCCTAGGATTGATCCTTGTGGAACACCAGAACACACAGGAATAGTATCCGATTTTTCAGATCCGATTGATATTGTCGAAGTACGACAGTTTACAAAGCTATATATCATTTTTATAAGCCAGGTAGGGTATTTTAAATTTAAGAGCTTAAATATGAGTCCATCATGCCATATAGAGTCGAAAGCCTTCTCTAGGTCAATATCCAAGGTAACTGTACATTTTTTCCCCCTTAAGTTCTGAATTACTTTGTCATGAATAACAAGTAATGCATGCTCAGTTGAGTTTCCTTTTTTGAAACCAAATTGATTGTTTGGAACAATGTTTGCTTCTTCTGAAAATCTATTCAAATGCTCAGCTAAAATCTTTTCGAAAAGTTTTCCTATATTAGAAATGGGTCGAAATGTTTTAATGTCTTTTGCCGCTTTCCTTTTTGCTAAAGGTATTATTTTTGCTTCCTTCCAAACAAGAGGGAGGGAAGTATCCGTTGTTAATACAATTGTTGAATAATAAGGATAAAACCGTATCTAGTGTAACAGGACATTTTCTTAAAATAAAATTGGATATCTCATCATTACCAGAAGATTTTTTGTTTTTTAAAGCAATCCTGAAGATATTTACTTTTGCGGGTGTTGTAAACGTAGATGAACTGGGACTTATTGCCTTATTTAAAGGTGAAAAGCTTGTCAAACTTGTTCTAAGGTGTTGTGTTTTGAATTCATTTATAGTTAAGGAAACTTGATTTTCGAAATTGTTATCATTTGGAAAGTGGTCAGATCCTGAATATAATGAAGAGTAAAAGTCTTTGAATGCTTCTAATTTCGTTTCAATGTCATTTAAGTCTTGCCCATTGTATGTCAGAGTATCTTTAGAGACATCTGTTCCAAAATATTTTCGTCCCGTTATATTATCTATTTCCTTGAAGGCGAAAGGAGATGGTTTTATTTTCTGAAGTCTCGAATGAAATGCATTATTTAGGTCCAAATGAACATTATCTCTAATTATTTTACTCAGACATTGAATTCTTGAATGGAGCTGACGATATTCGGAATTTATTCTGTTTAAATAACGATTATATATTTTTTTAAGTTCTTTGAGCCATGTACTTCGAAGGTCTATCAGTTTTTTGGTTTTGTCAGAGATAGAGTGAAATTTGTGGTTTTTTGGACTATGAATGACAGAGTGTGATTCTACATTTGCTGTTATATGCTTATTGAGCTGATCTATAAAAGCGTCTATTTCATTATTAGATAAGTTTCTATCAGCAGGAATAATAAAAGATGATAAACTACGATGAAGGCTTAGTCTGAATGCCTTCCAATCTGTATTTTTGAAACTTCTATAGGTTATCGGGGGAATTAATATTGGAAGAAAATTCTTGAGATTGACTTCTAATGAGATTCCAAAGTGATCTGAAGCGACTGCAAAAGTCCTACACCTCGGAGGACTTAAAAAGTTTCTTCCAAGGCTTAGGGTAGAAGAGATGAGAAAAAAGTCTAGGTATGAAGATGATCTTGGATATGTTGGGCCGTCAGAAGGAACTATTTCCAGATTCAGATAAGGACCATTATAAAACCAACTGTGGAATAGGTTTCCATTACTATTGCAAACGCTGTCTCCCCATGAAAAATGTCGTGCATTAAAATCACCTCCGATTAATGCCGCATCGAAACTACATATAAGAGAATTAAGCCTATCCAATTCGCAATTTAAACTCACGCCAGCATTAGATGGTATATATTTACTACCGACAATTAATCGCAAAGTGGAACCATTTGGATTTTGGGAAGAAATAGTAGCAAGGCAGACTGACATTTTATTACTTTGGAAAGGAACTGCGTTAAACTTGTACGTTTTGTCCAAGAGTATCGCAGTTCCTCTGCCAAAATCATTCCTTATAATGTTTAACTGCTAAACGAGTTTCAGATAGAAAACATATTTTTGGTTTTTTATATTTGAGTATATCTAAAAGCGCGAGCCTTTTTGCATTCGAAATTATGGAGTTAAAATTTATGGAAGTTATTTTTAAATTACAATATTCCATCATTATATTACAATAGAGGCAACGAAGTTAAGGTAAGAAAACATTTTTTCCTCCTTACTTTGTAACTGTTGGTATGTAGGCCAAAATTGTCTTATTTTGACCAAAAGATCTTTAAAGGATATATTAAAAAGATTTTTAGCTTCATTTAAAAATCCATTCAAATCGCATTTCGCCATATTTTCTTGATTAATCAAAAACGGTTGACTATTATTGAGCACCTGCTTATTCAACTTATGGGGCTTTGGTTGGTGAATAGCACTTTTTGCCTTCTCAGCAAAAGAAACATTAACATTAGCAATATTATTAATTGACTCCTCAACTATAACTCTATTTTTATACGCATTTTGTCTAGCATTTTGGTTTGACAATTGTTGTTTTTCTTTGTATTTTAGGTATGCAGGGCAACCCTGGTAACTAGCTGCATGACCTATCTCATCGCAGTTGACACACTTAGCCGGAGGTACCTCCTTATTTCTTTCCTTGAGCTCTTTAGAGACTTTTATACACTCAGTAGAATCATGGGCTTCACCACAAACGACACATCTTCTTAAATAAGCACAACATTCCCCCCGAGTGGCCGAAACGTTGACACCTATAGCAACGAATTACAGCCCGATTGATTTTTTTTTTCCAATAAACCCTTTGGAAAAGTAAATATCTTACACTTGTTAGGTCTTTAACTGACTCACCTACTTCTAGTTGCACAATTAACATGTTAAGCTTTATATCTAACTCTTTAGAGCGTGATGTAGCGAAAGGTGTAATTTTGCTTATCTTTATATTTGGAACAATTTTCTCTAAAGCTTTTTTTATTACGTCTACAGGAGTGTCCCCATCTAGACCTTTCAACATAACAGAAATCTTTTTCGTATCTTTTGAAGAGAAAGAAAATGCTCCAATACCCGTATCCCGCAATCGATCTATAATCATTTTATGAACGGCTGAATTATTCACATAAACCTTAGTTTTTCTGTATCCCATGTTAACAAATTTATGTGTCAAATCAAGAACATTACAATCATTTGCAGCAAGTTTAATAAGATCACTAATAAGAGTGCAATTGGCGCCAAAAAGAAATAAAGGGGGGCAAAAGGGTATCTTGTTTATATTTTTAGATAAAGAGAGGTTTGTTGATTGAAGAGAAACTCCAGCTTCGCTTTGAGGTAAAGTTGTATTGGTGTTTGTGTGCTGAACAGATTGTTCTCTTGGCTTAGCATTCGATGTTGATGGAAGAGTTATGTTATTAGCAGATTCAGATGCAGATTCAGCTAAGGTGGCAAATTTATTGCTCGATAGGTTTGGATGATGGTGAGAAATAGAAGGTGACTCACCCATGACATGTTTTATTTTTTTTCCCGTGTTAGATTGAAAACTATTGGCAGAGCGTTTCAATTTATTAATAACAGTTGTCCATTCAGGAGTTGTTTCATCAGTTGCAATTTCCATTGAATCGTCATTTGATTCACGATTGTTTTGTATTATCGGTTGATAATCTGGGCGTTGGATTTTAGTAGGTGAACCATTTTCGGCTCTATTTGGTTGGACAGAGTCCATATTGAAGAGAAGCTTTGAAGCTTTTATCGGAATGTCAGGTGATTCTTGTGAAGTATTTAACGTACTGCATGAACCACTATTTATATGCCCCAGCATAAATGCTGGGGATTGTTTATGTGTTTTATCACTAATTTTTAGAACAAAATGTTTCTATATCACCAAATATAAACTAATTATTAAATTAGGATTTTTCGGCCACAGCCGTCAATGAAAGTTCGATAATAATATTAAGAGCACACGTCTATTCGCTTCGACTGATCAAAAGTACAATCAATTTGAAATAATTACTAAGCAAAACTGCAATGCCTTTTATTTATCTTGCGCTGCAATTTTCTTTTTTTTTTTTCATTAAAAAAAAATGCGGTTTTATTGTCCCTATTGTCCCCATAACAGGTAGAACCCATGGGCTGCGGGCAGGCCAAGGCAAAAATATTGACAGGTCAGTTTTCAGAAGTTATCAATGAAAATAATATTAATCCAGGGTTATTCCAATACTATTTAATTTTATTACGTTCTCATAAAACTCCAATTAAAAAACAAGTAAGAAAACTAAGATTAATGCTAAATACATAAATAAATTGCTTCGTTACAATAAAAATAAATGTTTTTCTTAGAAAAAGGTGGTTTTGGTTTTTTTTAATTTCTTGAGAACGACATAAAATTTTTGCATCCGGTTTTCTTATTTAGACTTAAAATTAATAATAGCATTGAATTTTGAAATTAAAATTAGCACTTAATTACGTAAAATTTTGAAAAAAATGATTTAGAAATTTTTTTTTCAATTTTTTTTTTCAAAATTTTGACTTTGAAAATTAATATTTCAAAAACTATTTCTTAGAATAGATTTATTTAAACACAGAATAAAAGAAAAAGTTATTGGCTTTTTAAAAACGTATCGCACAGTTGTGAATGAAGCCGTTGATTTTAAATAATTTTTTTCCCATTTTAAGTCAGTTTTTTCGAAAATTGCCCCTCCCTGCTAAACGGAGGGGAATAGACCCCCCCTCCCATACGATTTTTTTCTTGTCTCACCGCAACCTACACGCCCTAGCATTTTGTCGCATTGCTCATGACTCACCCTGTATATATATATATTGTTTTTATGAGGCGGCAGCAGCGATGATGGTTTATGCTTATTTGTTGTATTTTTGTATTTTATTTGTATTTTATTTTATTAACGCTTAGCTTACACTGTAAGATATAGTATCTTTTTTATAGTGTAGCTTTATGAAGGTAAAAAACCAAAATTAAACAGCTACTATAATTGAATAAATTACATTAAATGTTGTACTTTAGAATTAATTATACAATACTAAGATGAATCTTTAGTTGCTTTTTAATTAGAGTCGTGCTGTTTATGCTTCTTATTTGTCGCGGCAATAAATTCCATAAACGTGTGGAGTTGACAAAAAACTGTCGTTCAGATGTGACACAAGTAAATCGTGGGATCAGTAGAAGACATGATCTATTTGAATTTAAAAATGTGATTTCTTTGTACAGATCGGCAGGTTGGAGGGTTAGAAGTAAATCCGAAAACAAAGTTAGGGCCCGATATTTTAAAAAGTTTTCAAACGACATTCCGAGGAGTAGTAAAACATGCTGTGAAACACTGTCAAAGCGTCGAAGTCCATATGCATATCGTGTTGCACTATTGAACGCTACGAAGAGTTTTCTTTTACTTTCATAGTCTAAGTTACAGAAAATTTCACAGCCATAAGTAACTAAGGGTAAAATCAGAGTTTTAACAAGTAAAATTCGTATTTTTAAAGGTGTATAGTATTGTGTACACCACAGAGAGCGAAGAACGCCGTATGTTTTACCAACAATATAGTTAATGTGATTTTTCCAGGTCAGGCTGCTATTGAAAATAACACCTACGCTGATTCAACGTATTCGATGGCGGAGTTGTTTAACATAATTGAAGGAAAATAAGATACATCAATCTTGCTCTTTGATATCACAATGCATTTAGACTTTTTCGGATTAAGAATCAAACCTTTTTTGTACGACCAGCGCTTAATTTCTTCAAGGTCCTCGTTTAAGCAGGAAGCTGTGTGTTCAATTAGCCCCAATGGACAACTGATATACAACTGAGCATCATCCGCGTATAAACGTATTGAGCAATTTTTAATAATTGAAGGGAGCCCATTAACATAGAGGGAAAAAAGCAGAGTGCCAAGAATAGATCCCTGAGGGACACCATTTGCACTTGGTAGGAAACTAGAAAGGACTTTGTTAATTTCAACTGCTTGCATTCTTGTACTCAAGTAAGAGCCTATCAAGCTAACAGCACTGGGAGAAAAGTTGTATAAACTGGAAAGTTTTTTACAAAGTATAGAATGGTTGACCATATCAAAAGCCTTAGAAAAGTCGAGGAGTACTAAAAACGTTATATTTTCATGGTCGATAGCTTTCCTTATATCCTCAGAAAAACTAATAATTGCAGTGATGCAACTATTTTTCTTTCGAAAACCGGATTGTTTTGAAGTTAATAAATTTTCTCGGCTAAGGTAGTTACTAATTTGCTTTTGAATAATTTTTTCAAATACCTTCGATAAAAATGGTAATATGGAAATTGGCCGAAATTCATCACCTCTCGATGTTTTTGGTACAGGTACAACTTTTGAAAATTTCCATTGAATAGGAAACTCACTAGTTAAAATAATGATATTGAATATATGAGTGATATATGGTAATAGCACCGGCAAAAGAATTTTCAGAAACGATGGGTTAATTTCATCAATTCCAACGGAATTAGATTTAATTGAGATGATATTTTCTACAATATCTTCAGGAGAAATTGTAGAAAAATTTAACGTTCTCATTCCTGAAAAAACTCTGTTATAATCAGTGGATGAATAGTCACTAGGAAGATCATAAGTTAAAACAGAGTTGGTTACAAATGTTTGATTCAGCATATTGATATACACATCTGCAGTCGATTCACTTCGAGATTTACCAATCCTAATATTTTTTTAGATTTTGCCATATTTGTTTGCAATTTTGGGAATCATTAAAACGGGTAGAAAATAAGTTGACTTTTGCATTACGAATAGCTAATACAGTTTTGTTACGTAGAGAACAAAATTGTTGATGAAAACTATCAATACGGAACCGTTTCCAGCGCTTATATGCCCGGTCGCGCTGTTGTATAAGAGTTTGAATTTCATGTGTGAACCAAGGTTTTGTGTGTGGAACACAGCTTTTGGTTTTTAATGGCACATGCATTTCAAACAACCTACAAATATTTTCATTGAGAAATTCAACCTGTTCACTAGACGAAGACTTTGCCAATATAATGTCCCAATTTGTGCTACGTACCTCAGAGTTATGTGAGGCATAGTTAATGTGCTTAAAATCTCTAAATTCAAAAGTATTAGCATGAATATCAACTTGAAAATCGAACGTTAGGAATATAAGGTCATGCTTTGAAAAGGCAGGTGCTGATAATTGGTCATAAATGACCACTTTACTTTTGCTGCTAACAAGAAATAAATCCAACAGTGTAGGTTCAAAACCAGAAAAATGTGTAGGTACTAAAGTATTAACTACATGAATATTCAGAGAATCAAAATCATCAACCAATGTATTTTCTTGGAGAAGGTTACAGTTGAAATCACCGCACAGGACAATGTTTGGATATGAAACGGAAATTTGATCTATAGAGGATATTAGTGGCGAAATACAAATGTACCTGTTTGGCCTGTATACAGTACCAAGAAGAAGCTTTTCAGTTCCATTGTACAACTCAACAAAAATAAATTCTATTTCACTATCATCAGCAGAGTAGTTCTTAAGTCTACATTGCACACCTTTCTTCACATATATTGCAACGCCCCCACCTCTACAACGTTTTCTATCCACCCGAAAAACCTTATATCCATTAAGGGAACATAAACTATTATTTTGCTCAACCATTAGCCAAGTTTCGGATACACATATAACTTCAACCGCCGATTCTTCCTAAATGTTACGAAACTCATCAATTTTACACAGCAAACTTTGTGCATTTATATGACACACACGAAGGCCAGCTTTTTGTCGACTTAAAACTCTTAACATGGTGCGTAAATTACAAGCAGCCATAATAAAAAGATATACAGATAATCTGAGAGCAGATTCGCAAAGAAAAATAATTAGCACAACAATAAATAAATATTAACTTTAAAAAGTAAAAATGAAAATTATAATTCAAAAGAAAAAAGAAAATTAGAAAACAAAATTTTACAATGTAGGTAGCATATATAATTTATGAAAGAGAAAGAAAAACATTAATGCGTAGAGTTGGCATCCAAGTTTAAGTCTTCAAAGCAATCGATAGGCAAAGCTGTTGCATTAGTGTGACATTTTACATACACTATTCCTCGTGATGTATATACAGATGATAAGAGTTTTTTTTCTTTTTAGCCCCAGTGCATGTTGAAAGATGGTATAATTGTGTTTAGTCAAAGCTTCACGCATATACACAGAGTTCGTTGAATTAACATCGACATCTTGTAGGCAAAGCTCTCTCTGTTGTTGTTTGCGAAACAATGCAATTGATTTTAATACAAAATTTCGATCATACGGTGAGTTAAATTTCAGTAGAATTGGAGTGTCTCTGGACTCAGTGCGTGCAGGAGTGCGATAGATATTTCTTATTGTTGGCGGTTTGATTTGTAATGTATTGCAGAGCAGATTAAAAATGGATTTCAGATTCTCATCAGGTACATGTGGGACACCAGATAAAAGTGCATTACTTGCCACTGTTCGGTTCTCCTGCGTGTTTTGAAGTTTTTTAACCGCACTGAATTCATTTTGTACAGTGGCTTGTTGTTTGTTTACATCACTTTGGGAGCTTTTAAGTTCAGATAATTCTGCGCTAAGTGTCACAATGCTTGTTTTAGCACTCAAAGGAGAAGATTCAAGTTCGATCACTTTTAATTGAGTGTTCTCAATAGAATTTTGGAGTTCTTTAATTTGATTTGATATTTTATCCGAGATTCTATTTTCCGAGTCAATTATGTGTTTTGATAAGAGTTGTATTATATAGTCACTTTGTTCCTTAAAGCGTTGGTTTATTGCGTTGCACTCTTCACTCGATTCGGCACTCATTATTTTTTGTGGGGTGGAAGCGGGGGAGCCCGTTTTGGGAGTGCTGTTGCTTTTAATTTGGCGAGAGGAACCGGTGCGCTTATTTGAGTGAGACATATTTAATACAATATATTCAAATGAAATTGGAACAAAAAGAATTAAATTAAAATGTTGTTCTTTTCGTAAGAAATGAAATGAAAGCACTTTTAAGACGCGAATCAAATGTTGAATACAAAAAACAAGAAGGTGAACAACTTTTTTGCAGAATAAAACAATTTATGGTTCGTAATTACGCAAAGAAAAACTTAATTATGGAGACCAGACTCAAAAACGCGTCTACTCAGTAGCTGTCATGAGTGAAGTTGTATATGCATTTACACATGGAACTGCACTGTGGTTTCATAGATTACAAAATATATTGCTTTTATGAATATATATAAACATATATGGATATAAACCGCGTGTTCTGCACTGCGATGTCGAATATGAGAAAATAAAGTGTTCTTTCGACGTCGGGGTCAACATTAAAGTGTTCTTAGTATTATAGTAAAATGAAATACAAAGATGTAGTTTAATTTCACTCAATATTTATTAATTACATACTAAAAAACTACATACTAAAATACTTATTTAAACTTTGCGCCTTGACCAACAAACACGCTTCATACTTCATTTTTCTCCACATTAAGTGTGGTATTGCCAGGTTCAATATTTTTGGATAGTTTATGTTTACACTACATATTCGTCACTTAATTTTTGGTCGCACTGCTATGGGCAGTGTTGGAAAATGAATTCTTTGCAGTGTGTCGGTCACCCAATATTTGTATGCCCAATTTTTTTGAGTTCCGGAAGTTAAACTTTGTCGTTTTTAAGCCAAAACGTGAACATCTATTTAGAAATATAGTGCTGACGATCTATGTATTTATTTTTATATTCTAAATATTATTACTTTTTTATCAACAAACTTCAAATAGATAAATTATTGTTATTTTTTTAATCGGATGTCAATCGGGCAGACGCCAAAGCCAAGCCTTAATGATTTTATATAATATTTTTTTGTAAAACAATCTGAATTAATGATAATAAATCGAATCTTTCTATCGTTCTATCTATATATCTAGTGCTTACGACTTACTTTGACATTTCCTCTATCCAAAAGCATATGAAACATGGAAATTGGTTCAGTGATTGCTGAAATACAGACGGATTAAGATTGGTCTTTTAAATGGCTTAACTTCCGGTAAAATTTTAAATTTAGATAAGCATATTTTTATCCACACCATTAGCAACGCCATCTGTACGTCATCATTTAAAAAAAATAAAAATGAGTTAAAAGTGAACATAGCCGTTTTATTGTTTGCTGCGTAAGCACTTCACGCCAATCACGGCTTACAAATTAAGATGTGTCTACCGAATCTCCGAAAAATGCTTAGTTTTCGGTCAAAATTTAAAATTAAAATTATAGGTTTCTGGTTTGGATTTCAGATAAAGCTTAATTTGAGCTAATTACTCAATTACTATTATTCAGAATCCAAGAACATAGAACCAAAAAGATTTTCCCATAAAAATAAAACCAAAAAGTTTTTCCCAACAATAACGAACCAACTGGCTTTTATTATAGAGAGGATTTGAAACAAAAAAAGAAAGCGTGGAGTTAGCTCCCCATTTGGTTCTTTCTTTAGCTTATAACTTTTTAAATATAGGACGAACAAAAAATTTTATTATAGTTTTCTTTAGAACTCAAGAAGATCTACCCGGAACTCTTAACAGAACTCCAGAACTCTTTATTAAGAACTGATATATTCTATCAGAACTCTTTTTCGTGAGAGTTGGCCCTTGTGTGACTGTAAGGCAGAATACAAAATATCGATTTCACGTTCATCTGTCTAGTGATTTGTGCGGTATCTCTGAGATTGGGCCGAATCGGGCTGTAATAAGAAATTTGACATACCAAACTCGCACCCTACCCGAACCTTAATGTGAGGCCAAGCAGGAGAGTTGCAGCGGGCTACATGCCCACTAATACCAATTTCACTGTTTTTACGTCGTAAACTGACACTACTTTTTTAAATGCGAGATTTGAGTTTGCGGATTTTGTATTTGTGGGGTTATAATAAACAGGATTTTGTAATTGCGAGATTTTGATAAGTGGATTTATGTGATTGCGAGATTTCGTAACTAACCCAAATGACAGGGATGTCCGGTGAAACTGCGCGAGTAAGATTAAAAAACTCGGATAGATTCGACGTATAATTGTAAGTCCCCTTCAATCTTGTGGAACTAACAGAAAAGATTGGTTGAGAGTGTTAGTCACTAGGCCGTGGTTCTGTAGGTGCCACTAAAAAATAATAATAATATAATGTTTGTAAGAACTAGGTTGTATGCGTGCATTTGTTTGAGAATTCAAAACACTTTTGAATTTTCTTGATGACAGATTATATGTGTACGATAACTGAAGCCGGTGTAAGGTTCGCTTAACGATTAGTTCATATTTCGCAAACCAACATCTTACCAGGTGAATATCATGATTTATATCACAAATTGGATTTAAGGGACTGGAAGAGCAATAAGCTATACCGAGATCATCTGCAAAAGCTCTGATTTTCCCTATAAAAGTAAGTGAGAAGAGAGAAACAAAGTATTCAAGGATCAAAATCATACCAAGTGCAGAACCTTGTGGAACTCCCAAGTGACCAGTCTAAGGACAACCAATAATGGACTGAATCTGAATTTGTACAAACTATGTTTTGTATTTAAGATATATTAAGATATATTTATACCTACTTCTTCGACTCTTATGTCGAAGTACTTTATTTCTCGGGTACTTCATTACTGTACAGCTATTGCATTTTGGCAATTAAAGCCTCAGAAACTCCTATTTTTTCAATTTTGAATCAAACACTGAAATCCGGTTAGACTCATTTGAAACATTTTAATTTGCTTTGAGTAAAGGTGCTTCAAAAAACTTTCTATCATTTATTGTATATTTGTTTTTATGATTGTTAGTATGATCATTATTTTGATATTATTATTATTATTATTATTATTATTATTATTATAAAAACAACAATGTAAAAAAACCATAACCGATTAGAGATGATTATAATCAAAATCATAAATTTTTTTTATAAAACTAGTTTTGTAACATAAGCCTCAGAACGGAAAAAAACGAAAACATTGACTTTACAACTTCTTTGAAATTCAATAGATTCATTATGTAAAATTTTCCAGCTGTTATGTAAAATGGATAATTACTTCGAATCATGATTAACTTCAAGCTTCTGCCAATTTGAGGTGGAAATTCATACCAAGGACAATTGTTATAGACTGCTTCTTGTATTTTGTCAGCTTGAATTGATAGTTTTTCTCCCATAAAGCAGAAAATAAAAAGTTGTATGAACACAAGAAAAAGGCGTCCAGCCATTGCAGACAGTACAGCTGTATCACCACTTTGCATTGCCAGAAGAAAAAGTGTTCCTAAAAGATAGAATTGGAGAAAATGGAAACATTAATAAAAGAAAAAATTCATTTAAACAAAAAAATTAAAATCATTCATGTCAATGAGTGTGTAATGTTAGCCCCCACTTTTTGCAAATTGAGTTTTTGAAAAATGTGCTAGGTTGTGCTTGGTTTGTGCCGGTTCGGGTCGTAACTTTTTTTCAAAAATATACAAAAATGGGGGTTCTCAAACCCTCAAAGCCGAAAAACGTTTTCGACCAAGCACTCCTTTTTTTTAATCAAATTTTAGAAAGTTGTGCTAGGTTGTGCCGGTTCGTGCCAGTTTCTGTTGTAATTTTTTTCAAAAATATTAAAAAATGGGGGTTTTAGAGCAAAAAACCGTGACCTAGCCCCCCTCTTTTATGGAAATCGATTTTTTGAAAATTGTGCTAAGTTTGTGCCGTAACTTTTTTTTTCAAAAATATTCAAAAATAAATATCTTACAGCCAAAAAACCATATTTGACCTACCCCAATATTTTTTTAAAAATCAACATTTTCGAAATTTTCAAAATTGTGCTAGGTGATGTAAAATTAAGTCATTCATGACAGAGAATTAATATCTGTCGATATTATTGTCTTGTTTATAAATACTTCTAAGTCATTAGTTTTAAGTGATCTGAATAAAAGCTAAGACCTGAATTAATGATCCGTGTGTTTATTTAGAATATTTCAATGGCGACGAGGAAAAGTGTTAATATGTTAAAATTATTATCATAATGAAAAAAAAAATTATATGAAAACAACTAAAAATTGCATGGAAAAACAAGAAGAAACTCAAATAATTAAAACAGCAAATAAAAGTGAAATAGTGCCCAGTGCAAACTTCAGTTGTAGAATGGCTTTTATTGGTTCAATTGAATATTTTTACGCCAGGTGAAGATTTTGAAGATTGGAAAGAAAGTCTTCAACATTTGTTGGCAATATATAAAATTGAAGAAAATAAAACAAAAGTCTCATATCTGCTAACATTAATTGGGCCGGAATCATACAAAATTTTAAAGTCTTTAACAGAAAAACCCGATGAAAAATCTTTTGACGAATTCATTAAATTCATAGAAAAATACTTTAAACCAAATTGAATATAATCGCCGAAAGGTTAAAGTTTTATAACAGAAAGCGAAAACCCCAGCGAAAACAATCAGTGAATATATATTAGATCTTAAAACGTTAGCCCAATCATGTGACTTTAAAGCTTTTTGGACAATGCCTTGCGGGACAAGTAAATATGCGGTACTTACTAAGAAGGTATCCAACAAAAGTTTTTAAATGAAGTTGATCTCACATACGATAAAGCAACAGAATTAGCAAGAAATATGGAGTTGACAAAATGTACAGTTGCGTGAGATGAGACCAGAGAGTTTTAACAGCATATCAGCTCAGAACGAACAATATCAGTTAAGACAACAGCGAATAGCCAGCCAAGATCAAAATGGTAAAACAGATTCACTTACAACAGTCATCAAAACATGCAGAGAACAATAGCAATAAGTTTGACAGAAGTAATTCAACACGAGACGTGGTGTGTTTTTATCGCGGACAAAAACGTCATTATAAGAATGATTGTTATAGGCAAAATAATAGACACAAAAATAATTTGCATGTTGTAGAACCTGTAAGCAATGAAGAAAATGTAAGCGATGAAATAAATAATTTTGATATAGGATATATGTATAAATTCTCTTATAAATAGTATAAATAATTGGGCCCAAACGGTAAAACTTTATGTAAGCAATGTTGAAATTAATATGAAAGTTGACAGTGGGGCGTTAATTTGGCATGCGTTAAGTTAGAGCCTGTATTAAGCAATTGAATGTTGTTACGGGACATCTAGTAGAAATTGTGGGAAAGATATCTGTTGATGTGCACGATTTTCGCATTGCACCGAAGAACCATTTTTCTGATATGCTTGTAATCAACTCTAATCGTAATATTACACCTCTTCTAGATCGCGACTGGTTAGATATTTAAAAATAAAATAAAAATCTCAAAGTATTCTCAAGGAATATGAGAGATCCTATTGTCGGTTACTGTGTTCAATTAAAGCTTAAAGATAACATGGTTCCTAGTTTTTCAAAACCCTATTCAGTACCATTTAGAATTCGCGAAAGAGTAGATGAAGGAATCGATAAGTTAGTTTCAGAGAAAATATTTGTGCCAGTTAAATATTGTGAATGGGCATCGCCAATGGTGATAGTTCCAAAAAAGAATGGGGATCTTAGACTATGTCTGAACTGTAAAGTGGCTGCTAACAAAGCAATTGAAAGTAGGGTGTATCCTTTACCGGTAATGGAGGATTTATTTGCGAAATTTGTCAATTGTTCGGTATTTTGTGTATTAGATTTATCTGATGCATATTTACAACTCGCTGTACATGAAAATTCACAAAATATTTTAGCTGTCAGCACCATTAAAGGTTTATTCAAATTTACCAGACTACCTTTTGGAGTTTCTTTGGCTCTAGCAGAGCTTCAAAAGGTAATGGATGAAAATTTGAAGGATTTAATAAAGGGTGGGTTGTTATCTGGATGATTTATTGATTGCATTTTTCAAAATGCTGGAGTGGAGTTTTTTCTCACACTTGTCTCTATCCGAATAGAGACAAGTGTGAGAAAAAACTCCACTCCAGCATTTTGAAAAATGCATGTGGTTTCAGTCTGCAGTTGAATATTAAGAACATGTTACTAGTTGCAGCTGGATCAAACCAAATGAGTAAAAAATAAGAGTCATCTTAGATTCTCCACGCCCGAACAACTAAAAAGTTTTTTTGGTATCTTAAGTTTTTATAATATATTCATTCCGAACTCAGAAATATGTATGATATTTTAAAAAAGAATAATAAGTTAGAGTGGAAAATTGAACACCAAAGAACATTTTTGATGAAGCAAGGAAACTGATGGTAAATAGTAAGAGTTTGGGGTATTTTGATCCAAAAAACCCGATTGTAGTTACCTGTGATGCTAGCCCTTATGGCGTGGCTACGGTATTATCTCACATTGTTAATGGTGAAGAAAGGCCAGTTATTTTTGTGTCCACTACCTTAAGTGAAGCACAGAAAAATTATTCACAAACCCACAGTTAGGCACTTGCTATTGTGTATGCGGTAAAAAAATCCATAAATACGACCAGTTATTTTTGCGTCCACTACCTTAAGTGAAGCAAAGAAAAATTATTCACAAACCCACAGTTAGGCACTGGCTATTGTGTATGCGGTAAAAAATTCCATAAATATTTGTATCGGCATAGATTCAAAGTTATTATTGACCATCAAGCATTGAGAGAAATATTTAATAAAAAAAAGTCATTTGGCTGCAGCGGCAGCAAGATTTCAAAGATGGGCTATCCAACTTTCGACGTATCACTATGAGGTACAACATAAAAGAGGTTGCGACGTATGACATGCGGATGTTTTATCAAGGTTACCTTTCCGATATTTAACCGATATTAAATGTTTTATCATTTGGACCTGATAATATGAAGCTTTTAAGATTAGAAGACATTAGGATTGAAACAGAGAAAGATTTCATATTGAAAAAAGTTTATGATAGGCTTATAGGGGCGGGAACTGAGAAAAATGATTTGCATTATTTGGAACGTACACAACAGTTTTCATGCAACCGTGGGCTGTGTTTATTACGAATGAACAAATAAAAACAATAAAAAGACTAAAAATAGTCGAATTAGATTTTATTCAGTGGAGTTTATTACGGTAACAGAGTGGTCATACCCGAAAGTTTAAAATATAAAGTATTGCAAATTATACATGATACATATATAGGAATAACTAGAATGAAAATGCTGGCAAGGTCTTATATGTGGTGGAAAAATTTAGACGCAGATATAGAAGAATACGTTAAATCATGTCACGTATGTAATCAAATCAAACACAGAATTCTACCAAATTGGCTGAAGAATCAAAATTTATACCTTCATCATATCCGTTTGGAAGGGTACATGTACATTTTGTTGATATAAATGGAATTAAGTTTTTGTTAGTAGATAGTTATTCCAAATGTAATGAGATTGCGAAAATAAAAATCTCTCGTGCTGAAAAGGTGATTAAAAAACTCCGTAATTGGTTTTCTGTTTTCGGGTTACCATTACAATAAGTTTCCCATAATGGACCTCCATTTCAATCTTCTGAATTGATTACTTTTTGTGAAAGTAATGGTATTAAGGTTTTTAAAAGTCCACCATACCATCCACAGTCTAATGGACTTGCAAAGAGGGAAGTCCAAACCATGAAAAATATTTTTAAAATGTTTCTTATTGAAACAAAATCGATTAAAGCCATGAGTTATAAACTAGATAATTTTTTGTTGAAATACCGCAATACCCTATAGTTTCTACTAATGAGACACCCGCTAATATGATTATTATATTTAAACCTATGAATTTCTTGAATATCATGGTAACAAAATCAAAACAAAAATTTAAAGTATTCAAAAGTTGTTCTTATCATCGTTTCAATAAATTAAGGTCGCGTCTTTTGCATTTTCGAAGATAGAGCATTTTAAAGTTTTTTTTTTTTGAAACTCAGATAACTCCCCACCATTATGACTTCTCCAAAAAAAATTTTTTATTCTGAATAAGAGTTATTAAATACATATTGAAAAAACAAGTTTAATAATAAGTGTTTTAAATTGTTTTAATAAGTGATTAAATTGAAAAAATGTTTATAATTTATGAGAGCCCCAACCGCCCCTCTTTTTCCAGAAAAAAATTCTGAAAGTTTGCCAAGAACTCACAAAAGTCTTTTTACTTAATATTACACTTAATATTTCAAAACACTCTTTATTTCCTTTTCATTTTCTTTATTTTAAATTCAAACTTTATCACTTTCAAATTACCGACTTGTACATGACATTCAGCACTGCGCTTTAGAATCTTCTAGTACAGTGCAAGTCAGAGCCATCTGGAGCTTTCTAGTCTATGGTCTTTCGTTAAAAAAAAATGGCGTTTCGTCAACTTCGTTGTTTGTGGCTGTCACTTTAAGTTGGAATCACAATGGTGAGTTTACGCATCGTAAAACAAAAAATAGAACGGAGAACATCTTATAAAACACGTTACATTGCCCTTCTCCTAAGATTGTACGCCCCGAACAATTTCTTCACCATCTTCTCCACTGTAGCTGTATAGCCGGTCAATGTGAACAACTTTTGGTTTACCTCTTAGACCTCGCTGAATTCGGTAAACCACATCATTGATCCTTGTAACAACACGGTAAGGTCCTTCCCAGTTTTGTTGAAGTTTTGGTGACAATCCCTTTTGTCGATGAGGGTTATACAGCCACACTAGATCTCCCTCATGGAAAGGTTTCGTTGTGGTGTTTGCATCATAGCGTGTTTTTATTCGTTCACTAGCTAGCTTTATTTTAGTCCTTGTCTTGTCATGGATGTCAGTGAGTTTTTTCTTTAGGCAATCCACGTATTCCTCTTCATTTCATTTTCCGCACCGGATATTTGTACCGAATACAATTTCTGATGGAGTGTGACCAGTTGTGCTGTGCACCGCATTTCGGTATGCCATTAAAAAAAGAGGAATGTGTTGGTCCCAGTCACGTTGGAAATCACCTACTACTTTGGAAATGTGGTCTTTGAGAGTTCTGTTGAAAAGTTCAACCATTCCGTCAGACTGCGGATGAAGTGGTGTTATAATCATCTTCTTGATGCCAAGGAGCGAACAGACCTCTTGAAAGATTTTGGATTCGAAGTTCTTTCCATGGTCAGAATGGAGCTTCATAGGAACACCGAACCTGCTGACCCAATTGAACACAATCTGATTCACAACTGTCTTTGCTTCTTGGTTTGGAATGGCAAACGCCTCCGGCCACTTGCTGAAGTAATCCATGACAACAAGAATGAATCAGTTTCCACTGTTAGACTCAGGAAATGGGCCTGCAATATCGATGGCAATTCTTCCAAAAGGTGCTCCAACGTTGTACTGTTGCATCTTACTCTGTAGTTTTCTGCCTGGTCCTTGATGGCTGCACAAGTGACGCATTTGCTGCACCATTTTTCCACATCTTCTTTTGCATGCAGCAAGTAGAAATGTTCTCGAATTTTCTCCAGAGTTTTATTGATACCCAAATGGCCTCCAGAAGATCCATCATGCATCTCACGTAGAATGTCATTAACCTTTGTCCGGGGCACAACAAGCTGCATCACATAGGTTTTGCCATCTGAGGATTCCCATTTTCGTTTGAGTAAACCTTCCTGCACATGAAGGGAATTCCATTGTGCCCAATAGGCTTTGAGGTTCGGACTTTTATCAGAAATGTTTCCCCATTCTGGTTTCTCTTCATGTTCTTTCCATGCCAGAACGGGTTCGATGTCCAAATCTTCTTGCTGAGCATTCCTGATTTCCTCATTACTCCAGCCGCCAATGGGTTCAACTCTTGTTCGCTGTATGGCAATAGATTTCTTTTCTTCCTGGCGAGTGAAATGCTCGCAGTCTTGGTTACATGGCCGACGAGATAGGGCATCTGCATTCGAGTGTGGTTTTCCTTTTCGATGTTCGATTTCATAGTCATATGTCTGAAGTCTCTCGATCCAGCTGGCTACTTGACCTTCTGGATTTATAAAATTCAAAATACATCTTAGTGCTCCATGGTCCGTCCGTAAAAAGAACCTATGTCCATAGATATGTTTATGAAAGTGCTTTGTGGCCAAAACCAAAGCAAGAAGTTCTCTTCTGGTTACTCAGTAATTTCTGTCTGTCTTTGAGAGCACCTTGCTGAAGTAGGCTACAATTTTTTCTTCACCGTCATGAACCTGGGAGAGAACGACTCCTATTCCGACATTGCTTGCATCTGCATCGAATATAAACAGTTTTTCAGGAGTTGGATAGGCTAACACTGGAGCATTACACAAGCGTTTTTTAAGTTCCTTAAAGCTTTTCTCGCACTCATTTGACCACTTGAATTGTTTTTCTTTTTCTGTGAGTTGGTGCAAGCTTTTGGCACCAACTTACCCCTTGAGATGAGATGATATGCCCCAAACATTTCACTTCAGTCTTGAACAGCGTACATATTTCTGGATTGAGCTTCAGTTGAGCATTTCGAAACCTCTGGAATACCCCTTTTAAGTTTTGACAATGCTCGTCAAATGTTTTCCCAAACACAATGACATCATTCAAATAGACTAGACAGGCTTTCCAAGTAAGGCCTTGTAGTACGCATTCCATTAAACGCTCAAATGTTGCAGGAGCGTAACACAGGCCAAAAGGCAGTTCTTTGAACATACACCGTTACCTGTCGAGAATGCAGTTTTCTCCCGATCTTCTGAGTGAATTTCAACCACCACTCTGCAGGTCCAATGTTGAAAACCATTGAGCTCCAGCCATCGCATCCAGAGTATCGCTTATCCTAGGCAGAGGATAACTGTCCTTCTTTGTGACATCGTTCAGCCTTCGGTAGTCCACACAGAATCGAGTACTTCCGTCCTTCTTTTTGACTAGTACGACTGGTGATGCCCAAGGACTTTTTGAATTCTCGATTGAACCATCTTTCTGCATTGTCGATATCATTCTAGTTACTTCGTCTTTTTTGGCTAAAGGTATGCGCCTTGCTGGTTGACGGATCGGCCTTGCATCACCAGTATCGATTCGATGCTGTACAAGTTTCGTTCGTCCATATTGCCCGTCCTGTGAAGCGAAAACATCAGCAAACTCTTGTAGAAGGTTTTCAGCAACTCTTAGCTTTTGTTGATCGAGATTGCAACATTTAAGCATTTTTCTCTTCAAAGCAATGACTTTATCTGGATTCACTGATTTCTCGCGATATTCTTCGGTTATCTTTCTTATTGCCGCTACAGGTCACATTTACCGACAAATTCTCCTTTTTTGAGCTTGATCTCATATGGTTTGATACACGAATACTAAATATTCGTATATGCACCATGTTATTTTGAGGTGCCACCAGTGTCTTTCTAATTATGTAATTTTGGGAGCAATGCTCAGAGTCTGGTTCCACTATGAAATATCGATGGCTCCCAGAATCATCTTTGATGTTTGTCCAAACAAAGACTTCTGACTACGGATTTGTCCATCTCGATGGTTGTTCTGGAATGCCATTCTTTGGCAAGAGCATTCTTCTATAGCAACTTCTCTTACCCGATGTGCTCCTAGTGAAGCCTGTTCAGCTGCTTCTGGAAGTGTTCGTTTTCCAGCTGTTCGTCCTGCTCTCTGGAGATTAATGTCAGACAAGACACGAACAAAGGCTTCCGCGGTGAATTGGTTTATGATTTCTTCGCCCGCAGTTGGATATGCCAAGTAAGCTAGTCGTTCGATGTCTGCTGGAAGCTGCTGAAGAGTTTCACTCCATTTCTCAACTCTGGTGTTTAGTTGAAATCTAAATACTTCTTGCATATGGCCATCTCCAAAGCGTTTTTCAATGGCTTGTGAAAGTGCAATAAAGTTGCCATGCATCTCTTCTGGTATTGTTTGCAGTAACTCAGCATTAGGTCCTCTAAGAGCCAGTGTAAGTGCAACAAACTTGTCTTCATCGTCCCAGCCGTTTGTCATCGCTGCTGCTTCGAATTGTCTTTTATAGATTGACCAAGAACTTTGTCCATCAAAAAATGGCGAATGCATTTCTTTTCTCTTGTAAGATTCACGAACTTTCTCGCACCTTCAATTTTCTAACCTTGTCGAATTCTTTTGACAAATAATTGAATTTATCCTCAACTTTTTCGATTTTTTCTTCAAAGAGCTCTTTTTGCTCGTTTCTTTGATCATCGAAATGTTCGAGAAGTTTCGTTTGTTCATTCTTTTGATCTTCTCTTTGATCTTCGAAAAGTTTCGTTTGTTCGTTTTTCTGATCTTCGAAACGTTCGAGAAGATGAGCCAACATATTGGACAAGTCTGTTTTGGTACTTACTTGTTCTTCTTCTATTTCGATTTCGAAGACAGAAGTGTCTGGATTTTCGCCGTGTCGTCTCATGGCTTCTTGCAGACGAATAATGAGGTCATTTTTCGTTCCAGCTGTAGGAAGACCCTGTTTGTTTAATTCTTCTTTTAGTTCAACAGCGTTAAAATCTTCAGAAGCTTACCCATTTTGACACAATCACTTTTCACTAAAGTTTTATTTAATCCCACTTCTGACACCAATGTTGTGTTTTACCTAGGTTCGTTTTGTTAAATAAAACTTCCGTTTTAATATAACTCACTTTAAGTCTTTTCACTTAATATTCCACCTAATATATTTCAAAACACTATTTCCTTTTTACTTTCTTTATTTTAAGTTCAAACTTTATCACTTTCAAATTACCGACTTGTACACGACTAATTTCAAATTCAAACCGACTTCTTGCCGCATGGTGAGCTCGTATTTATAGTGGCTGCACCATTCAGCACTCCGCTTTAGAATCTTCTAATACAGTGCCAGTTAGAGCCTTCTGGAGCTTTCTAGTCTATGGTCTTTCGTTAAAAAAATGGCGTTTCGTTAACTTCGTTATTTGTGGCAGTCACTTTAAGTTGGAATCACAATGGTGAGTTCACGCATCGTAAAACAAAAAAAAATAGAACGGAGAACATCTTATGGAACACGTTACAATATATAACTATTCAAAGTATATAAAAACCATAGGCCAAATGCATAAGTTATGGTTAGAATAATTGTTTGCGACGACCAAGAATTTTTTTTTTATTCCTATATTTGTGCGCTTGATAATAATATCAAAATTAAAACACCATAGATTCATCGAGGTACCTACCCCATTTACGTCATTTTTTTAATATTGATTTGTCACATTATTGTACAAACATCCGCTCAAATTAACTAATTTCAATCAAACTGTTACTGTCAGGCAAACTAAATATTTTTTTTAATTTTTGTTGATTAAAATAAAATCTTAAAATCGTAAACGATCACATATGTACCTGCCAAAAGCAGTTATTGGTGATCTTCCAACAAACCAATGTTATATATTATTATCAGGAAAAGCAGATCTACGAATAAAGTGAACTTTCTTCGAGGAAACCCCTTTAAGGTATTTGACATCACGATTGTGAGTCATCTCTGGCCTGGCGGAAAAATTCTTATTGATAAAACCTTGGGTGCGGCGAAAATTTTTATCTTCGCCTGTCCGCTTTGGAAATCTCTTTTTTGTGACGTATTGAAATGTTAACTAAAGTATTGACTAGACAATTTTTGAAAATGATTCAGGAACTTACAAAATAAAAGGTTCAAAAGCTGTGCCTGTCACAAAACTGCCTTTTTAAATAATTTAGTTTGTGTCTGTTTTAAGTCGACGATTGAATAAAACAATCTATTCTGGTAAACTCGTGTAACGAACCGAATGGTCAACATATGTTGGAAATAGGTTCTACGTTTGCCAATATAAATACTATTTTTTTTTTTGCCGGAAAATAATAACTCTTTGTCGTCATTTAAGTCAAATAGAATCTCGTACATACTTTTGGACGATCAGTAGGAGAATTCTTCCATGATCATTTTTTTGTTTTAAATTCATTATTCGAATCGCGATTTTATTTGAGCGGTTAACTTCAGTTAGGAGGAGTGACGGACGCATTGGTACTCGGGATGGTTACCTGGATCAACTAGGGAAGAGTTTGCCTTCCTGAACGATATGGGAGAATCATCATGAAGCGCATCCGAAAACAAATGGGGTGAGTGATAGGTATTTATTATTTCACTGGCAGGGCAGTTCGGCGCATAGGAAGTACGCAACATTAGTACTTTCGAACCAAATGGGGTTTCTAAATAATTATAGGGCTTCGTGGAACCATGTTTGGAGGGTTTTTGACCTGCTCTTGGAAACAGTAACACCGGTGTTCTCCTTTCGTACTGAAATTGTCCTTTCTCTAATATAACATCATCATTAGCTATTCGTATATTAAACCCCTTCCTTTCTGGCCTTATTTTTAACACTAATATATTTTTTTAAATTTCCCTACAAGAATTGAAAAATTTCCCTTTCTATTTCTTGGTAGGGAGAAATGTAAAAATTTGTTTTGAAAAAAACGAAAAAAAAGAACGCAGCGTATAGGAAAGTTCTAAGCTGATTTTTGAATGATAGCAACCATCCAATTCGGTTAAGTAGCTTAGAAGGTATGGCCCTATTTAGCGTTTTCAACGTATACCTACATTTTGTAAATCCTATAAATTGTTTTTGATTTTGAACCAAATAAACTGACTATACAGAAAGTAGCTCGGTTCAAATATGTATCTGGAATGGTATCAATCATCCAGATAAGTTCAGTGGTTTAGAAAATATGGTCCCATTTAATATTTTCAACCGCTATCGCTGCTATTCTGTTCTGATATAAAACAAAAAACTAAAAACGCAGCATTTTTTTATTATATGTATACTAGCTGTTATCCGGCGCGTTGCTGCCGCAGAAATAATAAAGGATAAAACATTGTTTTTGAAAGAGTTATTATAAACCTATTGGTTCAACATGTTGCGTTATAATTTACCGCAACAAGTTTCATTTGCCTGTTCTTCTCTTTCCTCTTAATTCTTTCTTCTTTTCTGTTGCGGCTCAAAATCGCTTGTAAAGTAAGTGGTTTCCTGTTCCATCAACTAGGGGGCCTACTCTCAAGTAATTGGGAAAAGTAAC
Source organism: Baccha elongata (assembly GCA_951217065.1). Lineage (NCBI taxonomy): Eukaryota > Metazoa > Arthropoda > Insecta > Diptera > Syrphidae > Baccha > Baccha elongata. The sequence goes on along the minus strand of CATNUY010000119.1, from coordinate 1,092,205 downwards.
ATTTTGTAATTTTTATATTTAATAGCTTATCGAATTTGAATGTTTGGTAACAGATGGTTGGTGTAAACCATCAGTGGGCGAGAGACGATCCACACTTACGAAGTTGCTTGAGCCTTTAAAACTATACCGCCCAACAGGAAGTTGACGGCAGAATTCGAATTCGTGCAGACGGCAGCGATAATATGCATGGCCACCCAAAATGTGTGACAGGAGGTTCACACCCAACTGACAAGTCAGTCAGTCTTCGTAAAGCAAGTCTTCTTTTAGCATGGCCGAGAGTTCGACCTAAAGTTAGTTTTTAAACACGAAATGAAAACGGCTTTGTTAGGTGTTTCCCTATTCTTTTGAGTCTGCGCGAAGGTCTACGGATTTTAATTTGTAGAGTTTATCGCGAGACGGCGGATCCTTTCTCACCATTTGATTTTCAAAATGGTGGAGACTTTGTCCAACACAAAAGTTTTGCTTTTTATTTTAAGTTTGGGTCGGTTTTAGACGGGGACTTTATCGTGTGTAAATGGTTTTTCGTTTTCCTTTTTATTAAATTGGAATTGACGGAAAGGGACTGAACTCGTCCATTTAACCAAATCGAATTATCACCAATGATTGGGATATTCGGAGTTGTCTCTGAGCGAATAGTGGTTTGGATTCAACAACGGGCAGGCCTCAGCTAATGAGCGGGGTCGTGCGAATAAACCGTAGCCGAATACCGCCACACAGTTGGTTCGAAAGAGACGACAATATGGTCGTTGATAAATGGATGAGAGAGGTCCGCCATTAGTCACTTCTTGGAAGACTTTGGTTGTGAATAGATAAAAATAAGAAATCGAAAAACTATTACGATTTTTGTTTATTAGCTAATTTTGGGAAAGTTAAGATTTTTGATATTGTGAGAATAATTTTGGCAGTTTGAGCCAAATTATTTAGTGGAAAAGATTTTAGCAGTCGGAGCTAAAATTTTTTGTGAACAATAAAAGGAAATCTTTTGTGTAGAGGAGCGCAGTTCGGGCGATTACTCCAGGAGAAAGGATTCTCGTTATAGATAAGTACCTTTTTTTGGTTTATTGTGTTTACTTTGGTTCGGTTTCGATTTTGTATTTTTTTTGGTGGCCTATATTGGCAAAATTTGTGATATCGCTAGACCTTCGCTCCGTTTTTCATTTATCCCGATATTGCGGGACTCGTGACCCTTTTTGTTCTTCAATCATTGTCCGTTCAGGAACGGTTCCTTTTAGCCATTTTCTTTTCGTGTCTTTTGTGACACAAATTGTAGTTACATATTTTATATTCATCAATTGTTTTGTTTTTTTTTTACTTTTAAAATTGGCCTTTTGTCAATTAAAACACACACCATTTTATATTTTTTTTTGAAAAGATCCTGGTTTTCTACCTATATTTTATAAAGGTTTTCCCAGGCAGTTTTTTTAATAAACATTTAAATCCCCATTCGGGAAAATAAACTATTTTTTTTATTGTTTTGAAGATAAGTTTCAGTGTTTAGTTTTAGGCACACTTCTCTATAAAAGTTTCCTGGCGCCCTTAAAATTTGAGTAGAAACTGTAATGAAATTAAAACAGAAGAGCCCTTGTTACCTCCAACGACACTCCAACTAGGATCGAGACTTTTAAATCCGACAAAGAAACTATGTTTCAAAAATTTCGTCATTGCGGAAATTTCCGTGCTCACGAAATTTTGTTATGCTTTATCGGGTGGTTCTTTACGTAATGGAATTTACGTAGGCAATCACAAACACCGTATTCATGGGACCGAACCCAAAAGCTGTTAGGATAAATCTGTGAATCTCGTGATTACGAAAATTTCGCTATCCCACTTTGAGCGCCATTTATGTAACGAAAATCGAACCGAAGAGCTACTATTGCATCAAACAACACACTACTTGAGAATGAAACTCCTAAACTAGGTACAAACCATGTTTTGAAAACTCCGACATTACGAAGATTTTCACTCTAAGGAAATCTCGTTACTCTATGTTGAATGTCTTTGACGCATCGGAACGAAACTGTGGATGGACTAAACTTAAAAATAAGTAAAACATCTGTGCTAACCCCTGATAAGATATTTCGGTTTAAGGGATCTCGTTATCTTTTCTATGCACGGACTACTTATGAAAAGCTTAGGACAGTCTTCTATAATTCAATCAAAAAAGATTTAAGTTCCGACTCGATAATTAACTCCTGCAAAAAAAATATATACACAAAAATTAAAGATATCATTGTTCAAGGAATCAAGTTGGAAACGGTTTCTATCCCCCTTAAGTAAGCATGAGATCACTTAAAGGGGGCAGGACCGTCGCTTAGTCGGTTCTTCAAACAACCACACCTTGTGTACCTAGATGTTATATACACATGTCACTAAACCTTGAAAATTGCCTTGAATATCTATAATTTATTCACTTGATCACGGTAAATAAATTATTGTCACCATTTACTGAACTGATCATCACTTAACAACTCATGATCCGTATAAGAATCCATTCCAGGAAGGTAGTTAATCCCCCTGACCTTAATAGAGATTAAAGTCATCAGACAGACCAAGAACTTAAACGAGATTCGTAAACGGGAATCAAACAGAACTATGAAAAGAAATCTTGGCTCTTGAATTATTCCATATCACATCTCCACAAGAAAAATATCTAAATAGAACTAAGCGACCTTATCTAAATATTCGGATTGGAGGAATAGGGTACTACCGCTCGACTGCTGCCACAGGTCCGAAAAAAATTTGCTTCGACTGGCTCAGCCATCAGGGAAGTGAGTCGATGCTGCAGAAGCGAGTAGTGGGTTTACATATTATTGGACCTGGAATCTAGTTGTTGGTTGACTCAGATAGTTTAAAATGCTAAGCTGAAAAGCTAAGGGCCGGAAGGTAATTCCAGAAAAAAAATTGAGTTAGATCGTAAATGATGTTAAAAAAAGAAAAACAATGAAAAAGATTTTGAAAGGGCAAGAAGTTAGTAGCCTATCTCGGATTACGTTACCCCAGAACCCATCCAAATGTTCCATATCATCCGATGAATTTTATAGGAACCCTTATAAAGTTGGGAGAAACAGATGTTGTTATTTCCCCCTATTCGTCTACCTACCCGACCTAAAAGTGACGAAAATATACCACCTTTCCGAAACTTCCCAATTGATATACCTACTGGCGATCGTTAATATAGGTACATCCCTCTAAAACAGAAAAATGAAAAGTCACGTAGTCAAAAAAAAACTCTAATCCATTGGACTAAAAGTTGTTGTTGTTGTAGTTGACTCAGTCGTTGCTGCTGAGGAGAAAAGACTCACTCCATCGAATGCAAATTGTCTGCCACGACCCCCATCCTTAAGGATCTAAACTTCCATATTACCTGAAAAATTTAAAGAAATTTCCAACTTGGAATCTTCCCTGAGATTATTACAAAATCTCATGTTAAACCAATTGAACTCATTGAATTGAAAGATCAACAAATTTAAATCGGCAAAAACTTAAACAATTTTTTTTTATTAAATATAAAGTCTTATGGCTAACAAAAGTGTATATACTAATTGAAAAATATAAATTTTTGTTAAAGGTAAAAATCATCTTAATCGTTCATCGAAAGATACTAATGTGAAAATTACTTATGTAGTTTAATCACTACTTACGAAATGCTTCTTTTCTTTTGTATTTCAAAAAAAATTTATTGTTTTATCTATAGAAAAACTTCAAAGTAAGTGAAATTCTATAACCTATTAAGTTTTCAATGAAAAGATTCAAAATTCAAAAATTTAATTTGACCCAAAATTTGGAATAGTCTTTTTCAGACTAAATATTATTTCCGAGATAAAAAGTTTTCACTTCCCCTCTTTCGCGTTGTTCCAGAGATACTCGTTTAGTATTCTCTTTTTTTTTTTGACTTGATAAATTACTTCGACAAGCAAACGTATTAACTCGAACTAGAATTTGGTTGGATTTGTTTGTCGGCGCTTAACTCTGCCAAGTAAAGTTCAAGGCCAGTCAAGGAAGACGCAAAAGTTGCCTTAAATCCAATCAAAGACGTTCGGACCCGACTGATTGTAATAATCAGTTAACAATTTAACGCGAAAAAAAATTACAAAATGAATCACTTATGACAATTATACATAAAAGTTCAAGAGAAATTCAATCGTGTGAAATTTCAGATACGACAAAAAAGACAAGACAGATGAAAGACGATATGCGTCTGTTTAGAGAAAAAATCCCACCCCAAAGAAGTAAGATTTCAGAATAAAAATTCATTTAGTTAATTTTTCAAAAAAAATTCAGTTATTAATATAATTTGTCAAAATGTACCGCTGTAAAATTTTATATGATTGTTATAAAAATAAAAATATTAATATGATTAAATGTCATACAATATAGCTGGGTAATATAATCTCAGACCATTAAATACGTACGGGTTCGCAGTAAGGACTCTGCCTCCCTGGGAATTACCTGTATATAAAAAAAAAAAGTTTATTTGACACCGTGATAATATTCGTCATGACCTTTGATCCATTTAGTTACAAATCTTTCTTTCTTTTATTTTTATGGGAGAAAAATCATCAGATAAACAGATGAAGATAAAGTACACGTAGGTAGGTACTCATGTAGGTACTACTCGTATCTGTATGTACTTCAATTATCACCAAGATATTTTACGATGTCTTTTTATTTTGTTTATCAGACCCGACTCTAAAAATGATTTGGTCTTAACGTATATGAATACGTTCACTAAGTGTTTAAATGCAAAATAAATGCTTGCACAAGATTCGTATTACAAATCACAAGTTTTGAAACTTTTTACTTTTATGTTCTGATCAACATTTAGTTAAACTTTAGCTAGGACGAAGTTACTCAAAAAAAAAAATTTGTGTAACCACAATATCGAAATACATAGTTGTCTTAAGGACTTATAAAAACTTTTTTTTCTTGACTTATTATTTTTACTACCATATGGGCTCCAAAAGTTTTGAAAATCAAAAGTATGAGTATACTTGTTGTTACTAAATTACGAATTACAGAAAGATATTTATTAATTGATTTAAAATAGATCAGATATGATACTCAGAAATATCTGATAAGAAAATTGATGATCTCTTGTATTTTAAGATTTGCTTTTTCTAGGTACCTATATATATACTACTAACAATAGAAATATCTCTAATCAAAAAGCGTGAATTTATTTACTTATATTCAAAAAAAAATTTTTGTTGCGATGGGGATTTTTGCTTTATAAAAGCATAAATATAATAAAAGTTACACAATAAAATTCCATACCATTCATCCACGGAAACAAATTTTTATAAATGTACTTATTGAAGGCTTCTAATACATCACTATGTATAGACGGATTGTTGGCTGATTTATCCCACGTAGTACCAATAGGTAGCCGCATACCTTTTTTCCCACGTCGTTATGTGTAGCCGCTGGTGTATGATGTTGGTCTTCGAAATTATCAAGTATGTACTTTAGAACGTCAATGAGTCAGATTCGTACTCAAGATTAAAAAAAATTCACAAATGTTGAATGCATTGACGTACTAGATATGGACCGCCAGTCGGTTGAAATTTTCATACAAACAGCCAAGAAAAGTTGTTCCATCTTAAAACAGCCTAAAAACGCCATCATCTTTTAGTGTTAAATACGTGTTCTAATTTCGCCATTAGAATTTAAATGAAAACGATAATATATTCATTTGTAAGTAACTAATGGCATAAGGAGTGGATGTGTTTTGTAAAATAAAAGTAGTTTGATAATAATTTCCACCAAAATATTTCAATAGTAAATAATTAATTAAGAAAATCATACCACTGCTACGCAGATTCCCTGCTAGTAGTTGATGGCGCCCCTAGTTATGTTGGAACACGCGTGAAGTTGGCTACTGGCGGTCCATACCTAATACGTCAATGGTTGAATGCATAGATACACATATTAATATATGTTCGTTGAAAAAAAAGCCCAGGCAGATTGCCTCTATGGAGTTGGTTGGACATGTGGTTGTGACGTGGTCTGGGAGTGGACACTTTTTTGGTGTGACACATGTCCCGCTCCACCACTGGGTCACCACGAGGTCCTTTGCCACTCCGGTTGTTCGGTTCTGCCTGTATATAAAAAAAATTGGCATTTGTATATTGCATTATACTATATGGATATTCATTTTGGTAAATTTATCTATTTTCAAAGCCAACAAAAACTTATATCTGATATATATATATGTCTAATAAAATTTCTAAACGATAAAAATGTGATTTTCTTTTTATGCATCTTATTTTGCATATTTACCCCTTTTTATCTTTAGGTATTGGACGGAGATTTTTGGCGCGTTTCAATGAATGGTACACTGCTTAAAAAAAAGTTTTTTCCTCACCTGTAATTATTCGTACTCCTTTTTCTTTCAGATTTCTAGCTTTTTCGGATGCGATTATTTTCACAATCCCTTCTTGGCACTTCGATCTTTTAACTTATTTTGACTTTTTCTTATATTGTTAATCAATTTAAATTATGTACTTTGCTTTACTTTAATTATTATTAGAGAATTACCTTAACTTATTGGCGGATGAAATTAAAAGAAACTTACTGAAATTTTTGTCTGCCTTTAAGGGTAACTTTTTTCTTGTCAGATTGGAAATCGTTTCTTTGCGACTCGTCGTATATGAACATATCTATGGCCAAGTTGTGTTCTATTACTGACGTATTCAGTACTGGCGTGAATTTACATGCTGACTCAAGATGTGGTTCACATCGGTGGTTGCTTGAAATGATTGAACTAAATTTCACTCACATTTGAAGTTTTCCCTAATAGAAGATGAATATTTACATCCAGATTAAATATAGATAAACAAATTTTTATTTTCCACGTCAAGTGATATTATATATTTCAAAAAAATATGTTTAATGAAATTTCTTCTATTTTCCATTTCCAGAATAGATTTCGATGAAACTTATAAGTTAAGCTCGAATTAAGTATGGAGTGACAAACAGCTAATTTCCACTAAGAAAATTGAACCATAGTTCAGAATATTTCTCACTGTCAGACTCGTAGTTAAGTATGAAGTTATCTCTTTGTGCGTCTGTCATTTTTTTTTCGATTTTCAACATTATTGTCTCCAAAAATAACTTTATTTCGTGACTTCAAAAGAATTTTTGTAGGCACTAGTTCAAGATAGGTTAACTCTGTCTTTCTCAAATTCTAAATTTTCTTTTTTGACAAATGACACTTCTGTAAATATTACTTTTGGAAATGTCACTTCTGGAAATGTAACTTTTTCTCCTTGACGTTTGCAGAATAATAATAAAAACTAACTGTATTTTAATTTCTGGTAAATTCTTCGTAAATGGAGGAATTATCTCATTCTATACTAACTGTCTAACTGCACCAATACATACGAAGCTCTTTTTATGTTTCTGTCAAAGAAAGTTCATTCTTTTCCATAACGTATATTTGTTTGTTGCAATTCTTTTTCTAACCACTACTTCTTATCTTTACTCTCTTTAACCAATTTTTCTAACTGATAAATACCTATTAATAAATATTTCTGAGGCTTTGAGATATAAATAAATATTACCATATCCACGGGTACAACTCGATTTCTGCTCTTGGTTTCGTAGTACATTTTCTTTCATCTAGTACTTCGCCATGGAGTTCGCCATTTCGTAGGGTTTAGGTTACTAGCGCTATCTCCTTCCATCCTCATGTTGCCGTCCACTCCTGAAAAATGGTTCGCCTTCACTAGCCTCCACTTCTTTGACATGTTTGCAATTCCTATACCCAATACGCTTTTATTCAGAGGTATGTTCAATTTGCATTGCGTTTGCAAGTCGATAGGGGTAGTGACGTCACTAAATGAATGGAATGTGCCTGAACTATTTTACCAATACTTTGGCCGTACCAAGTTGAATATATCTCGTTCACCATTATACCAGTATGGTATATTAAAGAAGAAGTGTTATAAAATTTTTTAAATAGGTCGAGTTTTAACTTATGTTCTGTGTTTTGTCTGTAAAGAATTTATGTTATCTACTATTAAGGTAGAAGAGATGGCTTTTCCTACAAAACATCTTCGTTGCACGAAGTGTTCACTCGTACAACGACGATGGAAAAGAAAAGTAGATTTAGTACTAAAGCTGTTATAAAAAAAATATTTTTCTCGGAATTTGTATTATACACCCACGACCCGTTTGTCTCATGTACAGCTGAACTAGCCGATTGTGATAACGTATTATCAATTAACTTTGTATTTTATTTCCTTAGGTCTTTAGTGTGTACGACCATTTCAAAACCCTTTTGGTCTTTAACACGATACAAACTATTACCAATGATTTTTGTCACATATGCCTTTATGAATTTGGGGCTCAATTTATCGTTTATGTGTTTAGCCGCGTTGCTAAGAGTAAAATTTCTCCTGAATACTTTGTCCCCTACTTGATATGACACTGTTCTGCTTCGTAAGTTATTGGTATGCTCGTAGTTTTCATGGGATTTGCTTAACGCAGTTTTCAAATATGAGTGCAATATACCCATCTTTGCCGCTTTGGGTAACCAATTTATTTCAGACTGGTTAAGTCCTTCTAATTTCCTCAATAAACGATAATCTGCCCCATGTTCGATCATTTGCTGACCAAACAAAGCCTCATATGGAGACATACCTATGACGCTATGGATCGACGTTCGTAGCGCACTACTAATTTCTGCTAAGTATATGTCCCAATTGGTCTGCTTGGGGTCTATATAAGCGCGTATAGCATTTAGGATTAATCGATTGACCCTCTCGCTAGCGTTAGCCTGTGGCGAGTATGAAGCGGTTTTGATATGCGTGATATCAAAGTTATCTAGACAAGTTTTAAAATCTTTACTTACAAACTGCGAACCATTGTCGGATAAAAGAGTCTCAGGAACTCCAAACATTAAAAATATCTCCTCTGTGAGAAACTTAATCAACTCATTCGAATTCGCTTTCTTCAACGGTTTTATTAATACGAACTTAGTTAACTGATCGAGAGCAATGACTATATATGTGTTCCCTTTTTTAGATCTGGGATAAGGTCCCAAGAAATCTACATATAAATGTTGAAATGGTCGGTCTACCGTGAAGGCTTTCCCCATCTCAGTACGTAAAGTACAATTAGGTGCTTTGGTGATTTTGCACGTATCACAATTATTTATATGTAGCTTAACCTGGCTACTCATAGCTGGCCAATAGAATTCCTGTCGAAGGCGATATAATGTCTTGGCAATACCTCCATGCGACGATCTAGGTGGACAATGAGCCTGCTCTACCAACTTTCCAGTCAACTGGGATGGAACCCAAAGCTTCCATGACAAATCTTCTTGAAGCGGATTCCCCGTGGAATGCTTGACTCGTTTATATGCAAAATTGTCGGATATTTGCAAATCCGGTAAACGATCTTTATTATCATGTATGTGTGCAATGATCCGGCTATATTCTTCTGATTTAAAAGCTGGATCTTCTAAGTCAATATGCAACACATTAGAAATACTCGACGTCGTAGTCATTGAAGTGGGTTTCTCAACCTCCAATGCGTCTACCTCATAGACCCTCGACAAAGCGTCTGGCACATGGTGTTGAGAACCACGTCTATGAACTACTTCGAACTCAAAACTTTGAAGCTTTAGGCTCCACCGAGCTAACCTTCCCGTTGGATCCTTCAAGTTCATTAACCACCGTAGACTCGCATGGTCAGTTATTACCAAGAATTTATATCCCTCGACATATGGTCGGAATTTATAAATCCCTTGGACAGCTGCCAAACATTCTCTCTCAGTTACAGTGTAGTTTCGTTGTGCAGAATTCAGTTTTTGTGAGTAGAAGTAGATTGGTTTCTCATTCCCCTCCTCATCCAACTGACATAAAACGCACCCTATCCCTGTGGAAGAGGCGTCACAACAGATTATGAATTGCTTGTTAAAGTCAGGATTGATTAAAACTGGAGCTGACGTTAACGCTTTTTTTACAACTTCTAAGGCTGATATTGCTTCTGGGCCGAATACGAATTTATTTTTTTCTTTAAAGTGTCAGATATTGGAGCTGTTATGGTAGAGAAATTCTCTATAAATCTCCTGTACCAGCCGGCCATTCCTAGAAAACGACGGACTTGTCTAATTGTGGTTAGTACAGGAAACTCTGCTATTGTAGCCACTTTATTCGGATCGGTTTTCAAGCAACCTTGCCCAACAATATACCCTAGGTATTGCAATTCTTTGAAACAAAATTTTAATTTTTCGACATTAATAGTTAAGCCTGCATCCGTTAGATGCTTCGCTACTCTAGACACGCTACTCGTGAAAATCCTTAGAAATGACTAACAAGTCATCAAGAATAACCTTGTCCATTAAGCACGTCAAACTTTGCGCAGCATTCGAAAGTCCAAACGGCATTACTTTGAATTGGTACAGAGGCCTACCTGGTACTGTAAAAGCTGTCTTCTTCCGTGATTCTTTCTCCAGGGGCACTTGCCAGTAAGCATCTTTCAAATCCACGCTAGAAATATAACGTCTCTCTGAAAGGCGTGCTAACAAACCTTCTATGTGCGCAATTGGATTCGCAATTTTTCTTAGTCACGGCGTTAACTTTTCGGAAGTCGAGGCTTAGTCGGTTTTTACCGGGTTTTCTCACCAGTACGACTGGTGAAGACCATCCACTCTGACTTTCCTCGATAACGCCTAACGAGATCATGCGATCCAACTTGCCTGACGTAGAGCTGGCCCATATATATATATGATATGGGATAGTGACGTTGCTTTATAGGCTCTGCGTCACCAGTATCTATAGAATGTTCCATCAAATGAGTCCGTCCGAGACCTCGAACGGCGAATGACGGAAATAGCTTAATAGTGTTTTGAAGAATAGTTGATTCCTCTACGGATAGGAGACATTCCGGCTTATTTGCCTGACCGGTTGTTGTCTCGGTAACCGTGTCTAATGAAGATATAACTTGGGGAGTTTTTTTAAATAACTTCCAAAAATCTATGCCTAAATATAAGCCTTGAGCTAAGGAGAGTACTATGTACAATTCGATCGGAAGAACTAGATCTTTGTACTTAATGTTCGTAGTAACCACTCCAGCTATACGCTGTTTTGCACCATCAGCAGTAAATATATTAGGATTGAATTTTCTGTATGGAATGTTAGAATCTTCAATGAATTTAGCAGCACCATTACCGAGGCAACTAATTCTCGCTCCGGAGTCGAGTAAACCAAGCCATTTGTTATTAAATAATTCTACTTTTAAATATGCTCTAAGATCGTCTTTGAGACATTCTACTTCGGCTATGTTTATGTTGGGTAAATATGTTTCTTAACTTTGTAATTTTGTTTATATGTTTCGGGTAAGTATAAATGCGTTTACGCGCTTCAGCGTAATCAATTTGTCTCTGAAGAAGAGATTTAAGAGGTTTTAATATGGGAATTGGGGTAGTTTTCGGCAGTGTATTAATAATGTTTAGAGTTTCTGAATTTCTTAAGATGGTTATTTTTTTATCAGTTGCAGGCAAAGATTCTAAAGGGGACTTCCAGAGTTGCCCATCATGGTCAGCTCCCTCTCGGACGATCGCTGACTCAGTGATTGGTTTCCCTTACACTTCAGACAATTAGGTGACAATATGTCTGGTTGCCCACATCGGTAACAAAATATTTTATGTTGGGGTTCAGTACAATCAAGAAAAATGTGTCCGGTTTTTCGGCAGTTGCAACAGATAGCTTTGTCAAAATTAATTTGTGCTTCCTTAATTCTGTTTCTTTGGAAGGCTTCCACCGCTAAAGACATATCTTCTAATTCAGGTTCAGTCTGTATCTCAATTTCATTTACCTGTTTCCTCATTTGATTATTGTAGACAGGTGGTATTCTAGGTCTTATTGGTTCGTGTTGCGTCAGATCTTGCTCCATCTCCCGGCCATGTACACTAGGTCAGCTAGTCTCGTCGTCCTAAAAGTAAGCAAAAATTCACCCATCCGGCGTCGAACATTCTGCTTAATTATTTCGGCTAATTCTTCGTTGGGCCGTGGATTTTTCATCTTCGAATTCAATTTTAACAAGGCATCATAAAAGTTATCAAAGCTCTCGCCTGGAGCTTGCTTTCTTTCTGCCATTTGTCTTGAAATCTCCGAATCAGTTTCCAGGCTGCCGTAGTGGTCTAAGAGAGCTAGCTTCAGTGCAATCCAAGATGTTTGTGGATTATTTTTCAAATAGATCCAATACCAGGCCTCTGCTGGTCCACTGACAAAGTGATGGAAATTGGAGACAATTTCATCCCACGAAGCACCATAGCTGTCTTTAACCTTGTCCAGCCTGAACAAAAATTCATCAACAGTCATATTTTTCGAATTGAAGGAAATTCCCCATTTTTGGTAATGAGGTCAGCGGTAAATTGAAGCTGCAGGTGAAATCATAGGTTATCTCGCGTCTTGGTTGGCGGAAGTATTACTGAATTGAATCCTATTGAGTTGCTCGTAAAAATCAGGTTCGACGTTCCGGTGGGCTTCTCTTCGAGTCGTCGATGCAGCTCTGTCAGGCCATATCCTTGGAAATTCCGGAACGTTTTGTCTTCCATTAGCAGTTGGTTCTCTTTGAGTGGCATACGTCTGTCGGTTTGGCGTTGGTTGATCACATAGAGGCACCGTAGGTGCTGTTGTTTGTCTTTGCAGATGGAACTGAGCCAAAGCATTACTCATAGTCTCGTTTACTTTTTCTAAAAGTATCGCTTGACTTTGAGCGAGTGTCTCTCGTAAGGCTTTGCGGTCCTCTGCTCTGTTGAGACCAACTGCTGCCAAAGCGACTTCTTTTATGTAGGCTTCATAGTCTACATCTTGCCTTAATGGAGTTCTTCCTGCGTAAGGTTGTCCCTCTGGTGTTCTTAGAGTTTCATTCGCTAATATCCGTACTCTTTCCACTTTGTCTCTCTCGTAATTTGATGAGCCTGCTTCCTCCATCTGACTCTCGTTCACTGCTTCGCCTGCTTCCATCGTCATGTCGTGCGTTGGATCTTGATTTTTACGATACCTGGTGTTATGAGGCTCTGGCGTCGCTGCTCTGTGCCCTTTTGGTGGTTCAGGATCGGGTTGCCTCCGATTCCCTTTTCCGTCTGAAGGTGGATCCTTTTTTCTTCCCATTGGAAATGATATGTTTTTATAATTTGCTCTGTATTATTTATTGGAATTAACTGATTGTCGAAATAGATAGTAATATTCAATTCAGATGATTTTTTTTTCTTTATAAAAAAAATTTCTTCTACGCTGACGACTACCTACTATAAAAACTAAAATAATACCTACTATAACTTATTAACTAAACCTACAATAACTTACTAACTAACCTTAACCTACTAATCTTTATGGGTAAACCCCTTGAATTCAAAAATCAAAAAAAACTACAAAAACTAAACTGAATTTTTCTTTAAAAATTACTTAAAGAAAATTTTCTCAATCAAATATATCTAAAACTAAACCCAATAACCAATATAAACTAAAAAAAATATAACTTGAATCAAAAATATCTAAACGAAAATTTCCAAAAATTATTGAAAAACTCAAACTTAACTAAAATGTGCTACCAGCATAACAAAAAAAAATAAATGTGCTAACAGCATAACTTGATGAATCTAAATAAATGTGCTACCAGCATAACTTGATAAAACTAAATAAAGGGTGCTACCAGCAAAACTTAATAATAAATGTGCTACCAGCAAAACTTAAGAAAATAAATGTTCCAAAAAAATTTTCTTTCAAAAAAAATTTTTAAAATCTAATACTCATAAAAATTTTGTTTTCTATGTATAATTCAGGTTAGGAGTCGTGACCAGAGTTCTTTACATCTTCTGAGCGATCTCCCCAACAACAACAAAAATATACTGACTGCGTGAATTTTCATTGTTTTCCAAATACTCGTAACTTCTTCCTATTCTCCCCTTCTACTCATGGAATCTCTCTGTCGCTACAGACCTACTGAAAAATAATTCCCTTAGTGGACAACAAACCAGAAAAATTTGCAAAAGTGAATTGTTGGAAAAGTTACTAATATGCTCTTTCGAGTGCTAATGATGATATAAAATTAATTTGTTTGTGTTGATTTTTCTTCTCTTGTATTTTAGCCATTTGGCTTTCGCAGCTGACGTGGATAGGAAACAAGTCGAAAGAACAAACAGTAAAAAGAAAAGACTTCATAAAAGTTAGAAATAATTCTTATTAGAAGCTACGGCTGCTGGACGAAATTACATCCAGTACGGACATCTACCTTCGAAAAATTTCTTATATCTCTATGAGGGTTTTCCAGAGAGTAGAGAAGCAGTTTATCTGGTTATCGCTACTGACGTAATTAGGAATTATATCACCAATCACCGGCCGACACATAAGTCGACTACCCTCCGATGTTGAATCTCTGAGAAATTTATCTATCAAAAAAACTAACTTGATGTTTTCCAGTGTGAAAACTGGAACAAAAACTATAACACTTAAAAAAAATCTATCTAACTTAAAAATTTTCTGAAATTTTGTAAATCCAAAATTCCTTCGGGCCCCACGTTAGGCACCATTTATGTTATGAAATTAAAACAGAAGAGCCCTTGTTACCTTCAACGACACTCCAACTAGGATCGAGACTTTTTAATCCGACGAAGAAACTATGTTTCAAAAATTTCGTCATTGCGGAAGTTTCCGTGCTCACGAAATTTCGTTATGCTTTATAGGGTGTTCTTTACGTAATGGAATTTACGTATGCAATCACAAACACCGTATTTATGGGACCGAACCAAAAAGCTGTTAGGATAAATCTGTGAATCGAACCGAAGAGCTACTATTGCATCAAACAACACACTACTTGAGAATGAAACTCCTAAACTAGGTACAAACCATGTTTTGAAAACTCCGACATTACGAAGATTTTCACTCTAAGGAAATCTCGTTACTCTATGTTGAATGTCTTTGACGCATCGGAACGAAACTGTGGATGGACTAAACTTAAAAATAAGTAAAACATCTGTGCTAACCCCTGATAAGATATTTCGGTTTAAGGGATCTCGTTATCTTTTCTATGCACGGACTACTTATGAAAAGCTTAGGACAGTCTTCTATAATTCAATCAAAAAAGATTTAAGTTCCGACTCGATAATTAACTCCTGCAAAAAAAATATATACACAAAAATTAAAGATATCATTGTTCAAGGAATCAAGTTGGAAACGGTTTCTATCCCCCGTAAGTAAGCATGAGATCACTTAAAGGGGGCAGGACCGTCGCCTAGTCGGTTCTTCAAACAACCACACCTTGTGTACCTAGATGTTATATACACATGTCACTAAACCTTGAAAATTGCCTTGAATATCTATAATTTATTCACTTGATCACGGTAAATAAATTATTGTCACCATTTACTGAACTGATCATCACTTAACAACTCATGATCCGTATAAGAATCCATTCCAGGAAGGTAGTTAATCCCCCTGACCTTAATAGAGATTAAAGTCATCAGACAGACCAAGAACTTAAACGAGATTAGTAAACGGGATTCAAACAAAACTATGAAAAGAAATCTTGGCTCTTGAATTATTCCCTATCACATCTCCACAAGACAAATATCTAAATAGAACTAAGCGACCTTATCTAAATATTCGGCCTGGAGGAATAGGGTACTACCGCTCGACTACTGCCACAGGTCCGAAAAAAATTTGCTTCGACTGGCTCAGCCATCAGGCAAGTGAGTCGATGCTGCAGAAGCGAGTAGTGGGTTTACATATGATTGGACCTGGAATATAGTTGTTGGTTGACTCAGATAGTTTAAAATGCTAAGCTGAAAAGCTAAGGGCCGGAAGGTAATTCCAGAAAAAAAATTGAGTTAGATCGTAAATGATGTTACAAAAAGAAAAACAATGAAAAAGATTTTGATAGGGCAAGAAGTTAGAAGCCTATCTCGGATTACGTTACCCCAGAACCCATCCAAATGTTCCATATCATCCGATGAATTTTATAGGAACCCTTATAAAGTTGGGAGAAACAGATGTTGTTATTTCCCCCTATTCGTCTACCTACCCGACCTAAAAGTGACGAAAATATACCACCTTTCCGAAACTTCCCAATTGATATACCTACTGGCGATCGTTAATATAGGTACATCCCTCTAAAACAGAAAAATGAAAAGTCACGTAGTCAAAAAAAAACTCTAATCCATTGGACTAAAAGTTGTTGTTGTTGTAGTTGACTCAGTCGTTGCTGCTGAGGAGAAAAGACTCACTCCATCGGATGCAAATTGTCTGCCACGACCCCCATCCTTAAGGATCTAAACTTCCATATTACCTGAAAAATTTAAAGAAATTTCCAACTTGGAATCTTCCCTGAGATTATTACAAAATCTCATGTTAAACCAATTGAACTCATTGAATTGAAAGATCAACAAATTTAAATCGGCAAAAACTTAAACAATTTTTTTTTATTAAATATAAAGTCTTATGGCTAACAAAAGTGTATATACTAATTGAAAAATATAAATTTTTGTTAAAGGTAAAAATCATCTGAATCGTTCATCGAAAGATACTAATGTGAAAATTACTTATGTAGTTTAATCACTACTTACGAAATGCTTCTTTTCTTTTGTATTTCAAAAATTTTTTATTGTTTTATCTATAGATAAACTTCAAAGTAAGTGAACTCCTATAACCAATTAAGTTTTCAATGAAAAGATTCAAAATTCAAAAATTTAATTTGACCCAAAATTTGGAAAAAGTCTTTTTTAGACTAAATATTATTTCCGAGATAAAAAGTTTTCACTTCCCCTCTTTCGCGTTGTTCCAGAGATACGCGTTTAGTATTCTCTTTTTTTTTTTTTGATAAATTACTTCGACAAGCAAACGTATTAACTCGAACTAGAATTCGGTTGGATTTGTTTGTCGGCGCTTAACTCTGCCAAGTAAAGTTCAAGGCCAGTCAAGGAAGACGCAAAAGTTGCCTTAAATCCAATCGAAGACGTTCGGACCCGACTGATTGTAATAATCAGTTAACAATTTAACGCGAAAAAAAATTACAAAATGAATCACTTATGACAATTATACACAAAAGTTCAAGAGAAATTCAATCGTGTGAAATTTCAGATACGACAAAAAAGACAAGACAGATGAAAGACGATATGCGTCTGTTTAGAGAAAAAATCCCACCCCAAAAGCAAAAGAAGTAAGATTTCAGAATAAAAATTCATTTAGTTAATTTTTCAAAAAAATTTCAGTTATTAATATAATTTGTCAAAATGTACCGCTGTAAAATTTTATATGATTGTTATAAAAATATAAATATTAATATGATTAAATGTCATACAATATAGCTGGGTAATATAATCTCAGACCATTAAATAGGTACGGGTTCGCAGTAAGGAAAAGTGCACTCTGCCTCCCTGGGAATTACCTGTATATAAAAAAAAAGTTTATTTGACACCGTGATAATATTCGTCATGACCTTTGATCCATTTAGTTACAAATCTTTCTTTCTTTTATTTTTATGGGAGAAAAATCATCAGATAAACAGATGAAGATTAAGTACACGTAGGTAGGTACTCATGTAGGTACTACTCGTATCTGTATGTACTTCAATTATCACCAAGATATTTTACAATGTCTTTTTATTTTGTTTATCAGACCCGACTCTAAAAATGATTTGGTCTTAACGTATATGAATACGTTCACTAAGTGTTTAAATGCAAAATAAATGCTTGCACAAGATTCGTATTACAAATCACAAGTTTTGAAACTTTTTACTTTTATGTTCTGATCAACATTTAGTTAAACTTTAGCTAGGACGAAGTTACTCAAAAAAAAAAATTTGTGTAACCACAATATCGAAATACATAGTTGTCTTAAGGACTTATAAAAACTTTTTTTTCTTGACTTATTATTTTTACTACGGTTCAGTAGTCATTTACAACCATATGGGCTCCAAAAGTTTTGAAAATCAAAAGTATGAGTATACTTGTTGTTACTAAATTACGAATTACAGAAAGATATTTATTAATTGATTTAAAATAGATCAGATATGATACTCAGAAATATCTGATAAGAAAATTGATGATCTCTTGTATTTTAAGATTTGCTTTTTCTAGGAACCTATATACATACTACTAACAATAGAAATATCTCTAGTCAAAAAGCGTGAATTTATTTACTTATATTCAAAAAAAAATTTTGTTGCGATGGGGATTTTTGCTTTATAAAAGTATAAATATAGTAAAAGTTACACAATAAAATTCCATACCATTCATCCACGGAAACAAATTTTTATAAATGTACTTATTGAAGGCTTCTAATACATCACTATGTATAGACGGATTGTTGGCTGATTTATCCCACGTAGTACCAATAGGTAGCCGCATACCTTTTTTCCCACGTCGTTATGTGTAGCCGCTGGTGTATGATGTTGGTCTTCGAAATTATCAAGTATGTACTTTAGAACGTCAATGAGTCAGATTCGTACTCAAGATTAAAAAAAATTCACAAATGTTGAATGCATAGATACACATATTAATATATGTTCGTTGAAAAAAAAGCCCAGGCAGATTGCCTCTATGGAGTTGGTTGGACATGTGGTTGTGACGTGGTCTGGGAGTGGACACTTTTTTGGTGTGACACATGTCCCGCTCCACCACTGGGTCACCACGAGGTCCTTTGCCACTCCGGTTGTTCGGTTCTGCCTGTATATAAAAAAAATTGGCATTTGTATATTGCATTATACTATATGGATATTCATTTTGGTAAATTTATCTATTTTCAAAGCCAACAAAAACTTATATCTGATATATATATATGTCTAATAAAATTTCTAAACGATAAAAATGTGATTTTCTTTTTATGCATCTTATTTTGCATATTTACCCCTTTTTATCTTTAGGTATTGGACGGAGATTTTTGGCGCGTTTCAATGAATGGTACACTGCTTAAAAAAAAGTTTTTTCCTCACCTGTAATTATTCGTACTCCTTTTTCTTTCAGATTTCTAGCTTTTTCGGATGCGATTATTTTCACAATCCCTTCTTGGCACTTCGATCTTTTAACTTATTTTGACTTTTTCTTATATTGTTAATCAATTTAAATTATGTACTTTGCTTTACTTTAATTATTATTAGAGAATTACCTTAACTTATTGGCGGATGAAATTAAAAGAAACTTACTGAAATTTTTGTCTGCCTTTAAGGGTAACTTTTTTCTTGTCAGATTGGAAATCGTTTCTTTGCGACTCGTTGTATATGAATATATCTATGGCCAAGTTGTGTTCTATTACTGACGTATTCAGTACTGGCGTGAATTTACATGCTGACTCAAGATGTGGTTCACATCGGTGGTTGCTTGAAATGATTGAACTAAATTTCACTCACATTTGAAGTTTTCCCTAATAGAAGATGAATATTTACATCCAGATTAAATATAGATAAGCAAATTTTTATTTTCCACGTCAAGTGATATTATTTATTTCAAAAAAATATGTTTAATGAAATTTTTTCTATTTTCCATTTCCAGAATAGATTTCGATGAAACTTATAAGTTAAGATCGAATTAAGTATGGAGTGACAAACAGCTAATTTCCACTAAGAAAATTGAACCATAGTTCAGAATATTTCTCACTGTCAGACTCGTAGTTAAGTATGAAGTTATCTCTTTGTGCGTCTGTCATTTTTTTTTTTCGATTTTCAACATTATTGTCTCCAAAAATAACTTTATTTCGTGACTTCAAAAGAATTTTTGTAGGCACTAGTTCAAGATAGGTTAACTCTGTTTTGCTCAAATTCTAAATTTTCTTTTTTGACAAATGACACTTCTGTAAATATTACTTTTGGAAATGCCACTTCTGGAAATGTAACTTTTTCTCCTTGACGTTTGCAGAATAATAATAAAAACTAACTGTATTTTAATTCCTGGTGAATTCTTCGTAAATGGAGGAATTATCTCATTCTATACTAACTGTCTAACTGCACCAATACATACGAAGCTCTTTTTATGTTTCTGTCAAAGAAAGTTCATTCTTTTCCATACCGTATATTTGTTTGTTGCAATTCTTTTTCTAACCACTACTTCTTATCTTTACTCTCTTTAACCAATTTTTCTAACTGATTAATATCTATTAATAAATATTTCTGAGGCTTTGAGATATAAATAAATATTACCATATCCACGGGTACAACTCGATTTCTGCTCTTGGTTTCGTAGTACATTTTCTTTCATCTAGTACTTCGCCATAGAGTTCGCCATTTCGTAGGGTTTAGGTTACTAGCGCTATCTCCTTCCATCCTCATGTTGCCGCCCACTCCTGAAAAATGGTTCGCCTTCACTAGCCTCCACTTCTTTGACATGTTTGCAATTCCTCCACCCAATACGCTTTCATTCAGAGGTATGTTCAATTTGCATTGCGTTTGCAAGTCGATAGGGGTAGTGACGTCACTAAATGAATGGAATGTGCCTGAACTATTTTACCAATACTTTGGCCGTACCAAGTTGAATATATCTCGTTCACCATTATACCAGTATGGTATATTAAAGAAGAAGTGTTATAAAATTTTTTAAATAGGTCGAGTTTTAACTTATGTTCTGTGTTTTGTCTGTAAAGAATTTATGTTATCTACTATTAAGGTAGAAGAGATGGCTTTTACTTCAAAACATCTTCGTTGCGCGACGTGTTTACTCGTACAACGACGATGGAAAAGAAAAGTAGATTTAGTACTAAAGCTGTTATAAAATAAATATTTTTCTCGGAATTTGTATTATACACCCACGACCCGTTTGTCTCATGTACAGCTGAACTAGCCGATTGTGATAACGTATTATCAATTAACTTTGTATTTTATTTCCTTAGGTCTTTAGTGTGTACGACCATTTCAAAACCCTTTTGGTCTTTAACACGATACAAATTATTACCAATGATTTTTGTCACATATGCCTTTACGAATTTGGGGCTCAATTTATCGTTTATGTGTTTAGCCGCGTTGCTAAGAGTAAAATTTCTCCTGAATGCTTTGTCCCCTACTTGATATGACACTGTTCTGCTTCGTAAGTTATAGGTATGCTCGTAGTTTTCATGGGCTTTGCTTAACGCAGTTTTCAAATATGAGTGCAATATACCCATCTTTCATCTTTCGCTTTGGGTAACCAATTTATTTCAGACTGGTTAAGTCCTTCTAATTTCCTCAATAAACGATAATCTGCCCCATGTTCGATCATTTGCTGACCAAACAAAGCCTCATATGGAGACATACCTATGACGCTATGGATCGACGTTCGTAGCGCACTACTAAATTCTGCTAAGTATATGTCCCAATTGGTCTGCTTGGGGTCTATATAAGCGCGTATAGCATTTAGGATGGATCGATTGACCCTCTCGCTAGCGTTAGCCTGTGGCGAGTATGAAGCGGTTTTGATATGCGTGATATCAAAGTTATCTAGACAGGTTTTAAAATCTTTACTTACAAACTGAGAACCATTGTCGGATAAAAGAGTCTCAGGAACTCCAAACATTAAAAATATCTCCTCTGTGAGAAACTTAATCAACTCATTCGAATTCGCTTTCTTCAACGGTTTTATTAATACGAACTTAGTTAACTGATCGAGAGCAATGACTATATATGTGTTCCCTTTTTTAGATCTGGGATAAGGTCCCAAGAAATCTACATATAAATGTTGAAATGGTCGGTCTACCGTGAAGGCTTTCCCCATCTCAGTACGTAAAGTACAATTAGGTGCTTTGGTGATTTTGCACGTATCACAATTATTTATATGTAGCTTAACCTGGCTACTCATAGCTGGCCAATAGAATTCCTGTCGAAGGCGATATAATGTCTTGGCAATACCTCCATGCGACGATCTAGGTGGACAATGAGCCTGCTCTACCAACTTTCCAGTCAACTGGGATGGAACCCAAAGCTTCCATGACAAATCTTCTTGAAGCGGATTCCCCGTGGAATGCTTGACTCGTTTATATGCAAAATTGTCGGATATTTGCAAATCCGGTAAACGATCTTTATTATCATGTATGTGTGCAATGATCCGGCTATATTCTTCTGATTTAAAAGCTGGATCTTCTAAGTCAATATGCAACACATTAGAAATACTCGACGTCGTAGTCATTGAAGTGGGTTTCTCAACCTCCAATGCGTCTACCTCATAGACCCTCGACAAAGCGTCTGGCACATGGTGTTGAGAACCACGTCTATGAACTACTTCGAACTCAAAACTTTGAAGCTTTAGGCTCCACCGAGCTAACCTTCCCGTTGGATCCTTCAAGTTCATTAACCACCGTAGACTCGCATGGTCAGTTATTACCAAGAATTTATATCCCTCGACATATGGTCGGAATTTATAAATCCCTTGGACAGCTGCCAAACATTCTCTCTCAGTTACAGTGTAGTTTCGTTGTGCAGAATTCAGTTTTTGTGAGTAGAAGTAGATTGGTTTCTCATTCCCCTCCTCATCCAACTGACATAAAACGCACCCTATCCCTGTGGAAGAGGCGTCACAACAGATTATGAATTGCTTGTTAAAGTCAGGATTGATTAAAACTGGAGCTGACGTTAACGCTTTTTTTACAACTTCTAAGGCTGATATTGCTTCTGGGCCGAATACGAATTTATTTTTTTTCTTTAAAGTGTCAGATATTGGAGCTGTTATGGTAGAGAAATTCTCTATAAATCTCCTGTACCAGCCGGCCATTCCTAGAAAACGACGGACTTGTCTAATTGTGGTTGGTACAGGAAACTCTGCTATTGCAGCCACTTTATTTGGATCGGTTTTCAAGCAACCTTGCCCAACAATATACCCTAGGTATTGCAATTCTTTGAAACAAAATTTTGATTTTTCGACATTAATAGTTAAGCCTGCATCCGTTAGATGCTTCGCTACTCTAGACAAAATAGAAATGTGCTCGTGAAAATCCTTAGAAATGACTAACAAGTCATCAAGATAAATGAACACTTGGTCTCTCAACTCTCCAGGAATAACCTTGTCCATTAGGCACGTCTTTGCGCAGCATTCGAAAGTCCAAACGGCATTACTTTGAATTGGTACAGAGGCCTACCTGGTACTGTAAAAGCTGTCTTCTCCCGTGATTCTTTCTCCAGGGGCACTTGCCAGTAAGCATCTTTCAAATCCACGCTAGAAATATAACGTGTCTCTGAAAGGCGTGCTAACAAACCTTCTATGTGTGCAATTGGATTCGCAATTTTTCTTAGTCACGGCGTTAACTTTTCGGAAGTCGAGGCTTAGTCGGTTTTTACCGGGTTTTCTCACCAGTACGACTGGTGAAGACCATCCACTCTGACTTTCCTCGATAACGCCTAACGAGATCATGCGATCCAACTCCGTGTACACAAGGCTTTGTACAGCTGGCGATATGGGATAGTCATCATCATCATCATCGGCCAGACAACCGGGGTCCGGTCCTGGCCTCCTTCAACGAGTCTCTCCACCTATCCCGGTCTCGAGCCGACACCATCCAGTTGCGCACCCCACGGCTCCGGACGTCCTGGTCTACGCCATCTCTCCAGCGCAAGCATGGTCTACCACGCTGTCGTCTGCCATAGAATGTACCACAAAGAACTTTCCGAGCAGGTTCCTCTTCTCTCATGCGAGCTAGGTGCCCTGCCCACCGAAGTCTACCGAGCCTAATTTTTGTCACGATATCTGCTTCAAGGTAGATTGCGTACAATTCATGATTGTACCGTCTCCGGAATCGTCCTTCCTCACATATGGGGCCAACAATTCTCCTTAAGACTTTTCTCTCGAACGCGGCTAAGAGGTCAGAGTGCCTTTTGCTAAGCACCCAAGTCTCGGATCAATATGTGAGTACTAGTAGTTTTGAAGTTATGGTGAGATTTCTGGATTTGAAGAGCTTTGACAGACTGTAGTAGGCTCTGTTGGATTTGAGAAGCCGCCCGCGTATTTCTTCTTCTATATTGTTATCGGCTGCTACTATTGACCCAAGGTATTTATAGGATTGCACCACTTCAAATTCGTGCTCCGCTACCTTGATTGTTTGACCAACTGTTCCTCTCGCATTCGACGCCACCATGTACTTTGTTTTACCTTCACTAATGTGCAGCCCCAGATTTTGTGCCGCCTGCTCAATCTGGATGAAGGAATCGTGTACAGCTTGCTCGGTTCTTCCGATGATGTCGATGTCGTCTGCGTAAGCCAGTATCTGGCTGGACCTGTTGACGATGGTCCCTCTTGTTGCCGTGCCAGAGTCACGGATTGCTTTCTCCAACGCCAGGTTGAAGAGGAGGCAGGCCAAATCATCCCCTTGTCGGAGTCCATTAAAGATGTTGATTGGTCTGGATAGCAATCCGGCTATTTTTACTTGGCTTGTTACGTTGGTCATGGTCAACCTACATAGTCGTGTCAATTTATTTGGGATGCCGAATTCTCTCATGGCTTTGTAAAGTTCTACCCTGGCTATGCTATCATAGGCGGCCTTAAAGTCTATAAACAGGTGGTATGTTGGGATGTTAAATTCTAGAAATTTTTCCATCGCCTGCCTAAGGGTAAAGATCTGATCAGTTGTTGATTTGCCTGGAATGAAACCACACTGATATTGTCCGATGATGGTTCTAGCGTATGGGGTTATCCGGTCTTGTAGGATAGAGGAGAGTATCTTATAGGCGGTACTCAACAACGTGATACCTCTATAGTTGCTGCACGTTGTGACATCTCCTTTCTTATGTATGGGGCATATTATACCTTTTCGCCAGTTTTCTGGCATTTCTTCATGCTCCCACACGTGCACTATAATACCATGAATTGCCTGACGTAGAGCTGGCCCATATATATATATGATATGGGATAGTGACGTTGCTTTATAGGCTGTGCGTCACCAGTATCTATAGAATGTTCCATCAAAAGAGTCCGTCCGAGACCTCGAACGACGAATGACGGAAATAGCTTAATAGTGTTTTGAAGAATAGTTGATTTCTCTACGGATAGGAGACATTCCGGCTTATTTGCCTGACCGGTTGTTGTCTCGGAACCGTGTCTAATGAAGATATAACTTGGGGAGCTATTTTAAATAACTTCCAAAAATCTATGCCTAAATATAAGCCTTGAGCTAAGGAGAGTACTATGTACAATTCGATCGGAAGAACTAGATCTTTGTACTTAATGTTCGTAGTAACCACTCCAGCTATACGCTGTTTTGCACCATCAGCAGTAAATATATTAGGATTGAATTTTCTGTATGGAATGTTAGAATCTTCAATGAATTTAGCAGCACCATTACCGAGGCAACTAATGCTCGCTCCGGAGTCGAGTAAACCAAGCCATTTGTTATTAAATAATTCTACTTTTAAATATGCTCTAAGATCGTCTTTGAGACATTCTACTTCGGCTATGTTTATGTTGGGTAAATCTGTTTCTTAACTTTGTAATTTTGTTGATATGTTTCGGGTAGGTATAAATGCGTTTACGCGCTTCAGCGTAATCAATTTGTCTCTGATGAAGAGATTTAAGAGGTTTTAATATGGGAATTGGGGTAGTTTTCGGCAGTGTATTAATAATGTTTATATATTATGTATATGATGTGACCTTTGGTTTATCAACTTTTTGAATTAGTAAGTGGGCTTCAGGTCAAAAAATGAAACAAAGTTAATTTGTGTTCGACGTTTCGTCCATGAATATGGACATCATTGTTTCATTTTTTGACCTGAAGCCCACTTACTAATTCAAAAAGTTGATAAACCAAAGGTCACATCATATACTAAATATATTATATCGGAGGGCACACCGAATAAATTAACATCTATTATTAACCATCCCGGTTAACTTAAAATACAATGGCATTCTATAACAGTATGAAGAATAACCATAACACCAAATTCTGCAATACACTT
Source organism: Baccha elongata (assembly GCA_951217065.1). NCBI lineage: Eukaryota > Metazoa > Arthropoda > Insecta > Diptera > Syrphidae > Baccha > Baccha elongata. The sequence goes on along the minus strand of CATNUY010000119.1, from coordinate 1,066,360 downwards.
AAACAATACCGAAAGCTGAGCAACAAAAAAGTCAAAACAACTGCGAGCAGAAATTTCCTTCTAAAATGCAGGAAGCTTGGATTGATACCAAACTTCATCGCCAACTCAAAAACACATTTGGAAAAGATAATGCAACAGGATCTTGGTAAAACACATCCTTTATTTAAAACACTTGAAAAAACAAAATATAATTTCCATTGCAAAATTCTTAATATTTTGATATCTGCTAAACATCAGTGCATAACCTCCACGGTTAATAAAATAACACAAATAGATCGCTCAGTAAAATCAATTTTGACAGAAAACGAGCTTTCAACTTTTCTCTTCTATGAAGAAACTCATGCTAAAAATATTAAAATGACACTTGACAGATCACATGACAAAAAACTAACATCTCTTAAAGATAAGCTTAAAGAAAAGATGGAATACACACAAATGAAAAATGGTTTGTAAACAAAACCAGTGTTACCATACCAGATGATATTAAATACCTTTTGTCACTTGGTCCAAAATACGCACTTCCTTGTACGGTTCACTCCACTTCTAATACACTTTTTAAAATTATTGCTGATGGTGAGAAATTCATTCAAACCATCATGAACAACGATGACAGAGAAAAAGCCCGTGCCATGTTTGCAAACATATTAGACAACTGCATGGAAAAAAGAAAATTCAACGATTTCAACAAATATATAACAAACGTACTCAACGAAACAAAACTGTTTCTTAAAAAACATAAAGAAATATTTGTTGTTTCGGCCGATAAAGGAAACGTTACGGTAGTAATATACAAGTGTGACTATGAAGAGAAAATGAAAATAATGATGGAAGACAGAAATGTATATTGGCCAATACGAACAGACCCAACAAACAAACTTCAAGAAATCAATAATGAATTTGTCAAATATCTATTTGATGGTAAAATTATTGACAATAGACAAAAACAAAACATGACGACGTACAATCCTGTAGCGCCCAGAATTAACGGTCTTCCGAAAATCCATAAGACAGGAATGCCACTACGACCAATATGTTCCTCAGTAAAAGTTCCATGTTACAACTTAGCTAAATACCTCATTGGTATATTGAAAAACATAACTTCAGACTCCAAATATAATGTTAAGGATTCGACCGAGTTTAAAGCAAAACTTCGTGAACTTAACATCGAAAATGATGAAGTTCTAGTGTCTTTTGATGTAATATCACTTTTTACAAATATACCTCTCAAAATGGCACTACAACTGATTGCAAACAACTGGGAAAAAATAAAAGAACACACTACTATCAAAAAAACCAAATTTCTTGAAATGATCCGTTTCTGCATTATTGATAACAATTATTTAGTATATGGAAATAAAACCTACCAACAAAGAGATGGTATGCCGATGGGAAATCCGGCTTCTCCAATAATAGCGGACATTATTCTGGAAGAACTTTTAAATACATGCCTTCCTCAACTTATAAACCAACCAAAAATACTGACGAAGTACGTGGACGACATATTTGCTATCGTGAAAATGGGAGAAATCGACCAAATACTTAACGTCCTTAATAGCTTCCATGGAAAAATACAGTTTACAGTTGAGGTTGAAACAAATAACAGATTGCCTTACCTCGACACAGTCGTAATACGAGAAGGAAAACTTCTAAAAATGGATTGGTATCAAAAACCTACGTCGTCAGGGAGACTGATAAATTTCCGATCCCAACATCCAAAACAAACCATATTCAACACTGCCAAAAATCTAATAAATCGAGTACTCCTAATAAGTGACGTAGAATTCCACAAACAAAATCGAGTAAGAATTAAGAATATATTAATGCAGAATGGTTTTCCGGAAAACATAATAAGAAAATTAATAGGACAACATGCAAACAGAAACAGCCAACCACAAGAACAAAATATAATTTACAAATCGTTTACCTACGTAAAACAAGTTGCTGACAGGTTTAAAACTGCCAAATTATTCGACACCGAAAAATACAAAATGGCAATGAAATCGACAAATACCGCATCACAACTGTATACAAAACTAAAAGCAAAGACGAATAGAATGGAACACTCTGATGAAATATACCAAATTAGCTGCAAAGGAGGAAAAAACGACAATTGCGACCAAATTTATATAGGGACAACTAAACAAAAACTTAAAAAAAGATTATCAGGACACAAATCTGACATTAAAAACAACGCACCACAGAAGACAGCACTGGCAGCACACTGCATCACACTTCAGCATTCCCCAAACTACGACGACACAAAAATTTTACAACGCGAAGAGAACCCAAATAAGAGAATGATAATTGAAACTCTTCACATCATTAATGCCGACAATACAATCAACAGACGTACAGATATGGAGAACGTTAGCCCACAATACAAACATCTGTTAGAGAAAAGAAGGAAAAAAGCTCGCTAACAACTACAATCAAGGAGAATATGTGTTTTATTTGTTTCTTATTACATTAAAAAGTTTTGATTTTACTTGTAAGTTCAGCTTACATATTTATTTTAAAGTGCAATATTAATGTAACATTTGTAAGTCTTCTTCTTTTTTATGTTAAATATATTGTGAATTGTAAGTAATAATTATGTATATTAATAATGTTTAGAGTTTCTGAATTTCTTAAGATGGTAATTTTTTTATCAGTTGCAGGCAAAGATTCTAAAGGGGACTTCCAGAGTTGCCCATCATGGTCAGCTCCCTCTCGGACGATCGCTGACTCAGTGATTGGTTTCCCTTACACTTCAGACAATTAGGTGACAATATGTCTGGTTGCCCACATCGGTAACAAAATATTTTATGTTGGGGTTCAGTACAATCAAGAAAAATGTGTCCGGTTTTTCGGCAGTTCCAACAGATAGCTTTGTCGAAATTAATTTTTGCTTCCTTAATTCTGTTTCTTTGGAAGGCTTCCACCGCTAAAGACATATCTTCTAATTCAGGTTCGGTCTGTATCTCAATTTCATTTACCTGTTTCCTCATTTGATTATTGTAGACAGGTGGTATTCTAGGTCTTATTGGTTCGTGTTGCGTCAGATCTTGCTCCATCTCCCGGCACGTGTACACTAGGTCAGCTAGTCTCGTCGTCCTAAAAGTAAGCAAAAATTCACCCATCCGGCGTCGAACATTCTGCTTAATCATTTCGGCTAATTTTTCGTTGGGCCGTGGATTTTTCATCTTCGAATTCAATTTTAACAAGGCATCATAAAAGTTATCCAGGCTGCCGTAGTGGTCTAAGAGAGCTAGCTTCAGTGCAATCCAAGATGTTTGTGGATTATTTTTCAAATAGATCCAATACCAGGCCTCTGCTGGTCCACTGACAAAGTGATGGAAATTGGAGACAATTTCATCCCACGAAGCACCATAGCTGTCTTAAACCTTGTCCAGCCTGAACAAAAATTCATCAACAGTCATATTTTTCAAATTGAAGAAAATTCCCCATTTTTGGTAATGAGGTCAGCGGTAAATTGAAGCTGCAGGTGAAATCATAGGTTATCTCGCGTCTTGGTTGGCGGAAGTATTACTGAATTGAATCCTATTTAGTTGCTCGTAAAAATCAGGTTTGACGTTGCGGTGGGCTTCTCTTCGAGTCGTCGATGCAGCTCTGTCAGGCCATATCCTTGGAAATTCCGGAACGTTTTGTCTTCCATTAGCAGTTGGTTCTCTTTGGGTGGCATACGTCTGTCGGTTTGGCGTTGGTTGATCACATAGAGGCACCGTAGGTGCTGTTGTTTGTCTTTGCAGATGGAACTGAGCCAAAGCATTACTCATAGTCTCGTTTACTTTTTCTAAAAGTATCGCTTGACTTTGAGCGAGTGTCTCTTGTAAGGCTTTGCGTTCCTCTGCTCTGTTGAGACCAACTGCTGCCAAAGCGACTTCTTTTATGTAGGCTTCATAGTCTACATCTTGCCTTAATGGAGTTCTTCCTGCGTAAGGTTGTCCCTCTGGTGTTCTTAGAGTTTCATTCGCTAATATCCGTACTCTTTCCACTTTGTCTCTCTCTTAATTCGATGGGCCTGCTTTCTCCATCTGACTCTCGTCCACTGCTTCGCCTGCTTCCATCGTCATATCGTTCGTTGGATCTTGATTTTTACGATACCTGGTGTTATGAGGCTCTAGCGTCGCTGCTCTGTGCCCTTTTGGTGGTTCAGGATCGGGTTGCCTCCGATTCCCTTTTCCGTCTGAAGGTGGATCCTTTTTTCTTCCCATTGGAAACGATATGTTTTTATAATTTGCTCTGTATTATTTATTGGAATTAACTGATTGTCGAAATAGATAGTAATATTCAATTCAGATGATTTTTTTTTCTTTATAAAAAAAATTTCTTCTACGCTGACGACTACCTACTATAAAAACTAAAATAATACCTACTATAACTTATTAACTAAACCTACAATAACTTACTAACTAACCTTAACCTACTAATCTTTATGGGTAAACCCCTTGAATTCAAAAATCAAAAAAAAACTACAAAAACTAAACTGAATTTTTCTTTAAAAATTACTTAAAGAATTTCTCAATCAAATATATCTAAAACTAAACCCAATAACCAATATAAACTAAAAAAAATATAACTTGAATCAAAAATATCTAAACGAAAATTTCCAAAAATTATTGAAAAACTCAAACTTAACTAAAATGTGCTACCAGCATAACAAAAAAAAATAAATGTGCTACCAGCATAACTTGATGAATCTAAATAAATGTGCTACCAGCATAACTGGATAAAACTAAATAAAGGGTGCTACCAGCAAAACTTAATAATAAATGTGCTACCAGCAAAACTTAAGAAAATAAATGTTCCAAAAAAATTTTCTTTCAAAAAAAATTTTTAAAATCTAATACTCATAAAAATTTTGTTTTCTATGCATAATTCAGGTTAGGAGTCGTGACCAGAGTTCTTTACATCTTCTGAGCGATCTCCCCAACAACAACAAAAATATACTGACTGCGTGAATTTTCATTGTTTTCCAAATACTCGTAACTTCTTCCTATTCTCCCCTTCTACTCATGGAATCTCTCTGTTGCTACAGACCTACTGAAAAATAATTCCCTTAGTGGACAACAGACCAGAAAAATTTGCAAAAGTGAATTGTTGGAAAAGTTACTAATATGCTCTTTCGAGTGCTAATGATGATATAAAATTAATTTGTTTGTGTTGATTTTTCTTCTCTTGTAATTTAGCCATTTGGCTTTCGCAGCTGACGTGGATAGGAAACAAGTCGAAAGAACAAACAGTAAAAAGAAAAGACTTCATAAAAGTTAGAAATAATTCTTATTAGAAGCTACGGCTGCTGGACGAAATTACATCCAGTACGGACATCTACCTTCGAAAAATTTCTTATATCTCTATGAGGGTTTTCCAGAGAGTAGAGAAGCAGTTTATCTGGTTATCGCTACTGACGTAATTAGGAATTATATCACAAATCACCGGCCGACACATAAGTCGACTACCCTCCGATGTTGAATCTCTGAGAAATGTATCTATCAAAAAAACTAACTTGATGTTTTCCAGTGTGAAAACTGGAACAAAAACTTTAACACTTAAAAAAAAATCTATCTAACTTAAAAATTTTCTGAAATTTTGTAAATCCAAAATTCCTTCGGGCCCCACGTTAGGCGCCATTTATGTAATGAAATTAAAACAGAAGAGCCCTTGTTACCTTCAACGACACTCCAACTAGGATCGAGACTTTTTAATCCGACGAAGAAACTATGTTTCAAAAATTTCGTCATTGCGGAAATTTCCGTGCTCACGAAATTTCGTTATGCTTTATCGGGTGTTCTTTACGTAATGGAATTTACGTAGGCAATCACAAACACCGTATTCATGGGACCGAACCAAAAAGCTGTTAGGATAAATCTGTGAATCTCGTGATTACGAAAATTTCGCTATCCCACTTTGAGCGCCATTTATGTAACGAAAATCGAACCGAAGAGCTACTATTGCATTAAACAACACACTACTTGAGAATGAAACTCCTAAACTAGGTACAAACCATGTTTTGAAAACTCCGACATTACGAAGATTTTCACTCTAAGGAAATCTCGTTACTCTATGTTGAATGTCTTTGACGCATCGGAACGAAACTGTGGATGGACTAAACTTAAAAATAAGTAAAACATCTGTGCTAACCCCTGATAAGATATTTCGGTTTAAGGGATCTCGTTATCTTTTCTATGCACGGACTACTTATGAAAAGCTTAGGACAGTCTTCTATAATTCAATCAAAAAAGATTTAAGTTCCGACTCGATAATTAACTCCTGCAAAAAAAAATATACACAAAAATTAAAGATATCATTGTTCAAGGAATCAAGTTGGAAACGGTTTCTATCCCCCTAGTAAGCATGAGATCACTTAAAGGGGGCAGGACCGTCGCCTAGTCGGTTCTTCAAACAACCACACCTTGTGTACCTAGATGTTATATACACATGTCACTAAACCTTGAAAATTGCCTTGAATATCTATAATTTATTCACTTGATCACGGTAAATAAATTATTGTCACCATTTACTGAACTGATCATCACTTAACAACTCATAATCCGTATAAGAATCCATTCCAGGAAGGTAGTTAATCCCCCTGACCTTAATAGAGATTAAAGTCATCAGACAGACCAAGAACTTAAACGAGATTCGTAACCGGGATTCAAACAAAACTATGAAAAGAAATCTTGGCTCTTGAATTATTCCCTATTACATCTCCACAAGACAAATATCTAAATAGAACTAAGTGACCTTATCTAAATATTCGGCCTGGAGGAATAGGGTACTACCGCTCGACTACTGCCACAGGTCCGAAAAAAATTTGCTTCGACTGGCTCAGCCATCAGGGAAGTGAGTCGATGCTGCAGAAGCGAGTAGTGGGTTTACATATTATTGGACCTGGAATCTAGTTGTTGGTTGACTCAGATAGTTTAAAATGCTAAGCTGAAAAGCTAAGGGCCGAAAGGTAATTCCAGAAAAAAAATTGAGTTAGATCGTAAATGATGTTACAAAAAGAAAAACAATGAAAAAGATTTTGAAAGGGCAAGAAGTTAGTAGCCTATCTCGGATTACGTTACCCCAGAACCCATCCAAATGTTCCATATCATCCGATGAATTTTATAGGAACATTATAAAGTTGGGAGAAACAGATGTTGTTATTTCCCCCTATTCGTCTACCTACCCGACCTAAAAGTGACGAAAAGATACTACCTTTCCGAAACTTCCCAATTGATATACCTACTGGCGATCGTTAATATAGGTGCATCCCTCTAAAACAGAAAAATGAAAAGTCACGTAGTCAAAAAAAAAACTCTAATCCATTGGACTTAAAGTTTTTGTTGTTGTAGTTGACTCAGTCGTTGCTGCTGAGGAGAAAAGACTCACTCCATCGGATGCAAATTGTCTGTAATGACCCCCATCCTTAAGGATCTAAACTTCCATATTACCTGGAATGAAACCACACTGATATTGTCCGATGATGGTTTTAGCGTATGGGGTTATCCGGTCTTGTAGGATAGAGGAGAGTATCTTATAGGCGGTACTCAACAACGTGATACCTCTATAGTTGCTGCACGTTGTGACATCTCCTTTCTTATGTATGGGGCATATTACACCTTTTCGCCAGTTTTCTGGCATTTCTTCGTGCTCCCACACGTGCACTATAATACCATGAATTGCCTGACGTAGAGCTGGCCCATATATATATATGATATGGGATAGTGACGTTGCTTTATAGGCTCTGCGTCACCAGTATCTATAGAATGTTCCATCAAATGAGTCCGTCCGAGACCTCGAACGGCGAATGACGGAAATAGCTTAATAGTGTTTTGAAGAATAAATGATTCCTCTACGGATAGGAGACATTCCGGCTTATTTGCCTGACCGGTTGTTGTCTCGGTAACCGTGTCTAATGAAGATATAACTTGGGGAGCTATTTTAAATAACTTCCAAAAATCTATGCCTAAATATAAGCCTTGAGCTAAGGAGAGTACTATGTACAATTCGATCGGAAGAACTAGATCTTTGTACTTAATGTTCGTAGTTACCACTCCAGCTATACGCTGTTTTGCACCATCAGCAGTAAATATATTAGGATTGAATTTTCTGTATGGAATGTTAGAATCTTCAATGAATTTAGCAGCACCATTACCGAGGCAACTAATGCTCGCTCCGGAGTCGAGTAAACCAAGCCATTTGTTATTAAATAATTCTACTTTTAAATATGCTCTAAGATCGTCTTTGAGACATTCTACTTCGGCTATGTTTATGTTGGGTAAATCTGTTTCTTAACTTTGTTATTTTGTTTATATGTTTCGGGTAAGTATAAATGCGTTTACGCGCTTCAGCGTAATCAATCTGTCTCTGATGAAGAGATTTAGGAGGTTTTAATATGGGAATTGGGGTAATTTTTGGCAGTGTATTAATAATGTTTATATATTATGTATATGATGTGACCTTTGGTTTATCAACTTTTTGAATTAGTAAGTGGGCTTCAGGTCGAAAAATGAAACAAAGTTAATTTGTGTTCGACGTTTCGTCCATGAATATGGACATCATTGTTTCATTTTTTGACCTGAAGCCCACTTACTAATTCAAAAAGTTGATAAACCAAAGGTCACATCATATACATAATATATTATATCGGAGGGCACACCGAATAAATTAACATCTATTGTTAACCATCCCGGTTAACTTAAAATACAATGGCTTTCTATAACAGTATGAAGAATAACCATAACACAAAATTCTGCAATACACTTAAACAATACCGAAAGCTGAGCAACAAAAAAGTCAAAACAACTGCGAGCAGAAATTTCCTTCTAAAATGCAGGAAGCTTGGATTGATACCAAACTTCATCGCCAACTCAACAACACATTTGGAAAAGATAATGCAACAGGATCTTGGTAAAACACATCCTTTATTTAAAACACTTGAAAAAACAAAATATAATTTCCATTGCAAAATTCTTAATATTTTGATATCTGCTAAACATCAGTGCATAACCTCCACGGTTAATAAAATAACACAAATAGATCGCTCAGTAAAATCAATTTTGACAGAAAACGAGCTTTCAACTTTTCTCTTCTATGAAGAAACTCATGCTAAAAATATTAAAATGACACTTGACAGATCACATGACAAAAAACTAACATCTCTTAAAGATAAGCTTAAAGAAAAATATGGAATACACACAAATGAAAAATGGTTTGTAAACAAAACCAGTGTTACCATACCAGATGATATTAAATACCTTTTGTCACTTGGTCCATAATACGCACTTCCTTGTACGGTTCACTCCACTTTTAATACACTTTTTAAAATTATTGCTGATGGTGAGGAATGCATTCAAACCATCATGAACAACGATGATAGAGAAAAAGCCCGTGCCATGTTTGCAAACATATTAGACAACTGCATGGAAAAAAGAAATTCAACGATTTCAACAAATATATAACAAACGTACTCAACGAAACAAAACTGTTTCTTAAAAAACATAAAGAAATATTTGTTGTTTCGGCCGATAAAGGAAACGTTACGGTAGTAATATACAAGTGTGACTTTGAAGAGAAAATGAAAATAATGATGGAAGACAGAAATGTATATTGGCCAATACGAACAGACCCAACAAACAAACTTCAAGAAATCAATAATGAATTTGTCAAATATCTATTTGATGGTAAAATTATTGACAATAGACAAAAACAAAACATGACGACGTACAATCCTGTAGCGCCCAGAATTTACGGTCTTCCGAAAATCCATAAGACAGGAATGCCACTACGACCAATATGTTCCTCAGTAAAAGTTCCATGTTACAACTTAGCTAAATACCTCATTGGTATATTGAAAAACATAACTTAAGACACCAAATATAATGTTAAGGATTCGACCGAGTTTAAAGCAAAACTTCGTGAACTTAACATCGAAAATGATGAAGTTCTAGTGTCTTTTGATGTAATATCACTTTTTACAAATATACCTCTCAAAATGGCACTACAACTGATTGCAAACAACTGGGAAAAAATAAAAGAACACACTACTATCAAAAAAACCAAATTTCTTGAAGTGATCCGTTTCTGCATTATTGATAACAATTATTTAGTATATGGAAACAAAACCTACCAACAAAGAGATGGTATGCCGATGGGAAATCCGGCTTCTCCAATAATAGCGGACATTATTATACATGCCTTCCTCAACTTATAAACCAACCAAAAATACTGACGAAGTACGTGGACGACATATTTGCTATCGTGAAAATGGGAGAAATCGACCAAATACTTAACGTCCTTAATAGCTTCCATGGAAAAATACAGTTTACAGTTGAGGTTGAAACAAATAACAGATTGCCTTACCTCGACACAGTCGTAATACGAGAAGGAAAACTTCTAAAAATGGATTGGTATCAAAAACCTACGTCGTCAGGGAGACTGATAAATTTCCGATCCCAACATCCAAAACAAACCATATTCAACACTGCCAAAAATCTAATAAATCGAGTACTCCTAATAAGTGACGTAGAATTCCACAAACAAAATCGAGTAAGAATTAAGAATATATTAATGCAGAATGGTTTTCCGGAAAACATAATAAGAAAATTAATAGGACAACATGCAAACAGAAACAGCCAACCACAAGAACAAAATATAATTTACAAATCGTTTACCTACGTAAAACAAGTTGCTGACAGGTTTAAAACTGCCAAATTATTCGACACCGAAAAATACAAAATGGCAATGAAATCGACAAATACCGCATCACAACTGTATACAAAACTAAAAGCAAAGACGAATAGAATGGAACACTCTGATGTAATATACCAAATTAGCTGCAAAGGAGGAAAAAACGACAATTGCGACCAAATTTATATAGGGACAACTAAACAAAAACTTAAAAAAAGATTATCAGGACACAAATCTGACATTAAAAACAACGTACCACAGAAGACAGCACTGGCAGCACACTGCATCACACTTCAGCATTCCCCAAACTACGACGACACAAAAATTTTACAACGCGAAGAGAACCCAAATAAGAGAATGATAATTGAAACTCTTCACATCATTAATGCCGACAATACAATCAACAGACGTACAGATATGGAGAACGTTAGCCCACAATACAAACATCTGTTAGAGAAAAGAAGGAAAAAAGCTCGCTAACAACTACAATCAAGGAGAATATGTGTTTTATTTGTTTCTTATTTCATTATAAAGTTTTGATTTTACTTGTAAGTTCAGCTTACATATTTATTTTAAAGTGCAATATTAATGTAACATTTGTAAGTCTTCTTCTTTTTTATGTTAAATATATTGTGAATTGTAAGTAATAATTATGTATATTAATAATGTTTAGAGTTTCTGAATTTCTTAAGATGGTTATTTTTTTATCAGTTGCAGGCAAAGATTCTAAAGGGGACTTCCAGAGTTGCCCATCATGGTCAGCTCCCTCTCGGACGATCGCTGACTCAGTGATTGGTTTCCCTTACACTTCAGACAATTAGGTGACAATATGTCTGGTTGCCCACATCGGTAACAAAATATTTTATGTTGGGGTTCAGTACAATCAAGAAAAATGTGTCCGGTTTTTCGGCAGTTCCAACAGATAGCTTTGTCGAAATTAATTTTTGCTTCCTTAATTCTGTTTCTTTGGAAGGCTTCCACCGCTAAAGACATATCTTCTAATTCAGGTTCGGTCTGTATCTCAATTTCATTTACCTGTTTCCTCATTTGATTATTGTAGACAGGTGGTATTCTAGGTCTTATTGGTTCGTGTTGCGTCAGATCTCGCTCCATCTCCCGGCACGTGTACACTAGGTCAGCTAGTCTCGTCGTCCTAAAAGTAAGCAAAAATTCACCCATCCGGCGTCGAACATTCTGCTTAATCATTTCGGCTAATTCTTCGTTGGGCCGTGGATTTTTCATCTTCGAATTCAATTTTAACAAGGCATCATAAAAGTTATCAAAGCTCTCGCCTGGAGCTTGCTTTCTTTCTGCCATTTGTCTTGAAATCTCCGAATCAGTTTCCAGGCTGCCGTAGTGGTCTAAGAGAGCTAGCTTCAGTGCAATCCAAGATGTTTGTGGATTATTTTTCAAATAGATCCAATACCAGGCCACTGCTGGTCCACTGACAAAGTGATGGAAATTGGAGACAATTTCATCCCACGAAGCACCATAGCTGTCTTTAACCTTGTCCAGCCTGAACAAAAATTCATCAACAGTCATATTTTTCAAATTGAAGAAAATTCCCCATTTTTGGTAATGAGGTCAGCGGTAAATTGAAGCTGCAGGTGAAATCATAGGTTATCTCGCGTCTTGGTTGGCGGAAGTATTACTGAATTGAATCCTATTGAGTTGCTCGTAAAAATCAGGTTTGACGTTGCGGTGGGCTTATCTTCGAGTCGTCGATGCAGCTCTGTCAGGCCATATCCTTGGAAATTCCGGAACGTTTTGTCTTCCATTAGCAGTTGGTTCTCTTTGGGTGGCATACGTCTGTCGGTTTGGCGTTGGTTGATCACATAGAGGCACCGTAGGTGCTGTTGTTTGTCTTTGCAGATGGAACTGAGCCAAAGCATTACTCATAGTCTCGTTTACTTTTTCTAAAATTATCGCTTGACTTTGAGCGAGTGTCTCTTGTAAGGCTTTGCGGTCCTCTGCTCTGTTGAGACCAACTGCTGCCAAAGCGACTTCTTTTATGTAGGCTTCATAGTCTACATCTTGCCTTAATGGAGTTCTTCCTGCGTAAGGTTGTCCCTCTGGTGTTCTTAGAGTTTCATTCGCTAATATCCGTACTCTTTCCACTTTGTCTCTCTCGTAATTCGATGGGCCTGCTTCCTCCATCTGACTCTCGTCCACTGCTTCGCCTGCTTCCATCGTCATGTCGTGCGTTGGATCTTGATTTTTACGATACCTGGTGTTATGAGGCTCTGGCGTCGCTGCTCTGTGCCCTTTTGGTGGTTCAGGATCGGGTTGCCTCCGATTCCCTTTTCCGTCTGAAGGTGGATCCTTTTTTCTTCCCATTGGAAACGATATGTTTTTATAATTTGCTCTGTATTATTTATTGGAATTAACTGATTGTCGAAATAGATAGTAATATTCAACTCAGATGATTTTTTTTTCTTTATAAAAAAAATGTCTTCTACGCTTACGACTACCTACTATAAAAACTAAAATAATACCTACTATAACTTATTAACTAAACCTACAATAACTTACTAACTAACCTTAACCTACTAATCTTTATGGGTAAACCCCTTGAATTCAAAAATCAAAAAAAACTACAAAAACTAAACTGAATTTTTCTTTAAAAATTACTTAAAGAAAATTTCCTCAATCAAATATATCTAAAACTAAACCCAATAACCAATATAAACTAAAAAAAATATAACTTGAATCAAAAATATCTAAACGAAAATTTCCAAAAATTATTGAAAAACTCAAACTTAACTAAAATGTGCTACCAGCATAACAAAAAAAATAAATGTGCTACCAGCATAACATCAAGGACATGCAAGGACATCTACCTTCGAAAAATTTCTTATATCTCTATGAGGGTTTTCCAGAGAGTGGAGAAGCAGTCTATCTGGTTATCGCTACTGACGTAATTAGGAATTATATCACCAATCACCGGCCGACACATAAGTCGACTACCCTCCGATGTTAAATCTCTGAGAAATTTATCTATCAAAAAAACTAACTTGATGTTTTCCAGTGTGAAAACTGGAACAAAAACTTTAACACTTAAAAAAAAATCTATCTAACTTAAAAATTTTCTGAAATTTTGTAAATCCAAAATTCCTTCGGGCCCCACGTTAGGCGCCATTTATGTAATGAAATTAAAACAGAAGAGCCCTTGTTACCTTCAACGACACTCCAACTAGGATCGAGACTTTTTAATCCGACGAAGAAACTATGTTTCAAAAATTTCGTCATTGCGGAAATTTCCGTGCTCACGAAATTTCGTTATGCTTTATCGGGTGTTCTTTACGTAATGGAATTTACGTAGGCAATCACAAACACCGTATTCATGGGATCGAACCAAAAAGCTGTTAGGATAAATCTGTGAATCTCGTGATTACGAAAATTTCGCTATCCCACTTTGAGCGCCATTTATGTAAAGAAAATCGAACCGAAGAGCTACTATTGCATCAAACAACACACTACTTGAGAATGAAACTCCTAAGCTAGGTACAAACCATGTTTTGAAAACTCCGACATTACGAAGATTTTCACTCTAAGGAAATCTCGTTACTCTATTTTGAATGTCTTTGACGCATCGGAACGAAACTGTGGATGGACTAAACTTAAAAATAAGTAAGACATCTGTGCTAACCCCTGATAAGGTTTAAGGGATCTCGTTATCTTTTCTATGCACGCACTACTTATGAAAAGCTTAGGACAGTCTTCTATAATTCAATCAAAAAAGATTTAAGTTCCGACTCGATAATTAACTCCTGCAAAAAAAAAATATACACAAAAATTAAAGATATCATTGTTCAAGGAATCAAGTTGGAAACGGTTTCTATCCCCCTTAAGTAAGCATGAGATCACTTAAAGGGGGCAGGACCGTCGCCTAGTCGGTTCTTCAAACAACCACACCTTGTGTACCTAGATGTTATATACACATGTCACTAAACCTTGAAAATTGCCTTGAATATCTATAATTTATTCACTTGATCACGGTAAATAAATTATTGTCACCATTTACTGAACTGATCATCACTTAACAACTCATAATCCGTATAAGAATCCATTCCAGGAAGGTAGTTAATCCCCCTGACCTTAATAGAGATTAAAGTCATCAGACAGACCAAGAACTTAAACGAGATTCGTAAACGGGATTCAAACAAAACTATGAAAAGAAATCTTGGCTCTTGAATTATTCCCTATCACATCTCCACAAGACAAATATCTAAATAGAACTAAGTGACCTTATCTAAATATTCGGCCTGGAGGAATAGGGTACTACCGCTCGACTACTGCCACAGGTCCGAAAAAAATTTGCTTCGACTGGCTCAGCCATCAGGGAAGTGAGTCGATGCTGCAGAAGCGAGTAGTGGGTTTACATATTATTGGACCTGGAATCTAGTTGTTGGTTGACTCAGATAGTTTAAAATGCTAAGCTGAAAAGCTAAGGGCCGAAAGGTAATTCCAGAAAAAAAATTGAGTTAGATCGTAAATGATGTTACAAAAAGAAAAACAATGAAAAAGATTTTGAAAGGGCAAGAAGTTAGTAGCCTATCTCGGATTACGTTACCCCAGAACCCATCCAAATGTTCCATATCATCCGATGAATTTTATAGGAACATTATAAAGTTGGGAGAAACAGATGTTGTTATTTCCCCCTATTCGTCTACCTACCCGACCTAAAAGTGACGAAAAGATACTACCTTTCCGAAACTTCCCAATTGATATACCTACTGGCGATCGTTAATATAGGTGCATCCCTCTAAAACAGAAAAATGAAAAGTCACGTAGTCAAAAAAAAACTCTAATCCATTGGACTTAAAGTTTTTGTTGTTGTAGTTGACTCAGTCGTTGCTGCTGAGGAGAAAAGACTCACTCCATCGGATGCAAATTGTCTGCCACGACCCCCATCCTTAAGGATCTAAACTTCCATATTACCTGAAAAATTTAAAGAAATTTCCAACTTGGAATCTTCCCTGAGATTATTACAAAATCTCATGTTAAACCAATTGAACTCATTGAATTGAAAGATCAACAAATTTAAATCGGCAAAAATTTAAACAATTTTTTTTTTATTAAATATAAAGTCTTATGGCTAACAAAAGTGTATATACTAATTGAAAAATATAAATTTTTATTAAAGGTAAAAATCATCTGAATCGTTCATCGAAAGATACTAATGTGAAAATTACTTATGTAGTTTAATCACTACTTACGAAATGCTTCTTTTCTTTTGTATTTCAAAAAAAATTTATTGTTTTATCTATAGATAAACTTCAAAGTAAGTGAACTTCTATAACCAATTAAGTTTTCAGTGAAAAGATTCAAAATTCAAAAATTTAATTTGACCCAAAATTTGGAATAGTCTTTTTCAGACTAAATATTATTTCCGAGATAAAAAGTTTTTACTTCCCCTCTTTTGCGTTGTTCCAGAAATTCTCGTTTAGTATTCCCTTTTTTTTTTGACTTGATAAATTACTTCGACAAGCAAACGTATTAACTCGAACTAGAATTCGGTTGGATTTGTTTGTCGGCGCTTAACTCTGCCAAGTAAAGTTCAAGGCCAGTCAAGGAAGACGCAAAAGTTGCCTTAAATCCAATCGAAGACGTTCGGACCCGACTGATTGTAATAATCAGTTAACAATTTAACGCGAAAAAAAATTACAAAATGAATCACTTATGACAATTATACACAAAAGTTCAAGAGAAATTCAATAGTGTGAAATTTCAGATACGACAAAAAAGACAAGACAGATGAAAGACAATATGCGTCTGTTTAGAGAAAAAATCCCACCCCAAGAGCAAAAGAAGTAAGATTTCAGAATAAAAATTCATTTAGTTAATTTTTCAAAAAAATTTTAGTTATTAATATAATTTGTCAAAATGTACCGCTGTAAAATTTTATATGATTGTTATAAAAATATAAATATTAATATGATTAAATGTCATACAATATAGCTGGGTAATATAATCTCAGACCATTAAATACGTACGGGTTCGCAGTAAGGAAAAGTGCACTCTGCCTCCCTGGGAATTACCTGTATATAAAAAAAAAGTTTATTTGACACCGTGATAATATTCGTCATGACCTTTGATCCATTTAGTTACAAATCTTTCTTTCTTTTATTTTTATGGGAGAAAAATCATCAGATAAACAGATGAAGATAAAGTACACGTAGGTAGGTACTCATGTAGGTACTACTCGTATCTGTATGTACTTCAATTATCACCAAGATATTTTACGATGTCTTTTTATTTTGTTTATCAGACCCGACTCTAAAAATGATTTGGTCTTAACGTATATGAATACGTTCACTAAGTGTTTAAATGCAAAATAAAAGCTTGCACAAGATTCGTATTACAAATCACAAGTTTTGAAACTTTTTATTTTTATGTTCTGATCAACGTTTAGTTAAACTTTAGCTAGGACGAAGTTACTCAAAAAAAAAATTGTGTAACCACAATATCGAAATACATAGTTGTCTTAAGGACTTATAAAAACTTTTTTTTCTTGACTTATTATTTTTACTACGGTTCAGTAGTCATTTACAACCATATGGGCTCCAAAAGTTTTGAAAATCAAAAGTATGAGTATACTTGTTGTTACTAAATTACGATTAACAGAAAGATATTTATTAATTGATTTAAAATAGATCAGATATGATACTCAGAAATATCTGATAAGAAAATTGATGATCTCTTGTATTTTAAGATTTGCTTTTTCTAGGAACCTATATATATACTACTAACAATAGAAATATCTCTAGTCAAAAAGCGTGAATTTATTTACTTATATTCAAAAAAAAATTTTGTTGCGATGGGGATTTTTGCTTTATAAAAGTATAAATATAGTAAAAGTTACACAATAAAATTCCATACCATTCATCCACGGAAACAAATTTTTATAAATGTACTTATTGAAGGCTTCTAATACATCACTATGTATAGACGGATTGTTGGCTGATTTATCCCACGTAGTACCAATAGGTAGCCGCATACCTTTTTTCCCACGTCGTTATGTGTAGCCGCTGGTGTATGATGTTGGTCTTCGAAATTATCAAGTATGTACTTTAGAACGTCAATGAGTCAGATTTGTACTCAAGATTAAAAAAAATTCACAAATGTTGAATGCATAGATACACATATTAATATATGTTCGTTGAAAAAAAAAAGCCCAGGCAGATTGCCTCTATGGAGTTGGTTGGACATGTGGTTGTGACGTGGTCTGGGAGCCCAGTAGGAAATTTCGTCCTCAATGAATTTTTTTGGTGAAAAGAACAATGAATTCATCGAATACTTTTTCGAGGAAATTGCATGTTATGATTTCATTATAGAAAAGTATTGATTTTTTCATCAGTTCAGTATTTTTAAGGCATTTACACTTTGTTTTACTTGGAACAAAATTTCAACTGAGTTCAGTGCTCACATTTCATTAATCAATTCAAGTACATAAAGTCATTAGATGATTCCATTGATGACAAGTCATGCACAGATTCACTAGTTCGTGAAATAAGTTGGGCCATCTGTGCTGTTCAGGGTTCTTCGCGAGAAAGAGGAAAAAAAATAATCCATAAAAATTGCCTTGTGTCTAACTGACCCAAGGAACACAAGGATTTCCAGGGTGACGAGTAATGCATAGATTCATGATCTGTACGCAGTTCAAAACAGAGAAGAAGTAAAAAACTATAAACATTACCTTTTTTCTATCTAACCCAAAAACAGGGATTTCCAGGGTGACGAGTAATGCACAGATTCATAAGCCGCAAGCAGTTCAAAACAGAAAATAAATAAAAAACTATAAACTTGGCCTTCTGTCTACCTGAACCAAGGAACATAAGGATTTCCAGGGTGACAAGTAATGCAAAGATTCATTCGCTTTTTTTTTTATTTTTCGTTATCGCATGTCTCTGGCGCCTGCTTGATTTTTCGCGTTTTTTGTTGCTTTTTGATCGTTTTTTTTTTTTTTTTTTTTTTTTTTTTTTTTTTTTTTTTTTTTTTAAATTCATTTTTATTTTCCATTTAACTTATAACTAACTTAAATGCTAGACAAAAATCTTAAAAACTAGCTTACAGAATAACTTAACTAACTTACTGGCCCCATACGGGCGCTCTAAATTATACTATAGCTATATATTAAAAATGCCTTTCGGCGTAAATTCAAATGTAAATTAAATTAAAATCTATATTACTTAAACCTAAACAAGAAAATTCCTTAAAAAAACTTGTTTTTCTATGACATTTTTTATTTAAAAACTTAAAACTACCCTGTACCTAAATAAAACTAAATTAACCTAAATAAAACTAAAATATACGTAAATATACGTAATTAACTTAAAACTACTTAAAAATACTTAAAATAACTTAAAACTAGAACAGCCACCAGCAGCGTTTTTTTTTTTTTTTTTTTTTTTTTTTTTTTTTTTTTTTTTTTTTTTTTTTTGTCATCAGCCTACGCATATGCACCCACGCCATACATATCCATACATTAACACATATACATATGTATGCGCTCAAGCACATATCCACAGACAACAGACAGCAATTTTTTGGATTTTTTATCTTTTTTTGGTGCCACCGTCACTGTCCTACTTCATCTACCTAGTTATACCTTATAAATACGTAGGTCAGTCAAGGCAACAACTTCGACTAACCATCAATATCAAGGTGGTCACCCAACCACCAGTATTTTTGAACTTGCTTACAAAAGTCCCTTTTGTCCCGAAGGGGCACAGCTCTACTGAACCGCAGACGCTCTGCTCCGTTCCCAGAGCCGACGTCTCGACCATACAGGATTCGCCGATCCACAGTTCTACGGCCGACGTGGTAGATTAACGGAACCGCCAATCTATCCTGTATCAGCCCCCGACTGTCTAAATAGAGGAATGTCTCGGGCGGGATGAAACCGTTAAGACAAACGCTCTCACTATATTCTTCATTGGGGTAATAAGCCCCGAAAATAAGTCCATTGGCTGAGGTCATCGCTCTTGCAATGTGACCCCGAATCAGCTTAATTAAAAAGTTATCTATCCTGTTTATATTGGCCCCGTTGTATAAGACCTCGTTGGCATAATAATGTTTGTACTCCGACTCTGGTGTTCTGTGTAATCCAAGACAGGTCCTAAGACACTGCCTCTCAAACACCCGAATCTTTTCCATTTGAGATGGGGCAACGTTAAACCACACAGGGCACCCATAGGCAATCATCGGCCGGATGAGGGCCATGTAGCAAATCACCTTCACTCTGTTTTCAAGGCGGCTGCTATAAAACAACCGTCTTGTCAGAGCAAACGCTCACCTAGCTCTGGCCAGAGCAGCATCTATATGTCGATTGAAATATAGATACTGATCTAGCCAGATACCAAGGTACTTTACTACATCTTTACTCGCCAGTGGATGTCCACTTGGTCCAACTATCACTAGATTTCTCCAGTTCTTTCTTGTATCCCTAGAAGCCCTAGACAAAGGGGTTCTAAACAGGATAGTTTCTGATTTCTGAAAGTTAATTTTTAACTTCCAGTCATCACAATATCGCTGAATCTTGTCGAAGTCACGCTGCAAGAGAATTCTGATGACTTCAACTTTTGGACCCGTCCTGTACGCTACAAGGTCATCGGCATACGCAATCGCATGAGTGAGACTACCTATCAGATCGCTGGTGTAAATACTAAAAAGAATCGGCGAGTTCACAGCTCCTTGCTGTAGACCGTTTTTAATATCAAATGTTGTGGTAGAAGTTACATTGCCACTTTTGACAACAAACTTTCTACCATTGAGCATGTCATGAAGCATATATAACAGTGGTTTACTTATGCCAAATCTAGTTAATTTCAGATAAAGACCCTCTAACCATACGGTGTCGAAAGCCTTCTCTAAATCAACAAGAACGGCACCCGTGCATTGATTTTTCGCTTTGTTCCATTGAACATCAGAAACTAACTTAGACGCGGCATGAATAGTATCATGTCCCGCCTTAAAGCCAAACTGATTGTCTGGAATAATATTCTTGTCCTCAGCCCACTTGAACAGAGCTCTATTGAGAATCTTTTCGAATACCTTACTGATACTTGGAAGAAGACTTATCGACCGAAGATTTGCCGGATTGGAGCTGTCCTTTCCCTTTTTGGGGAGAGGATGGACCACAGCTGTCTTCCAACTCACTGGATAATATGCATTATTCAATGCGTTGTTAAACAGTGTGGTATAAATGTCTATGGCTTCCTCAGGGAGATGTCGTAACACAATGTTGGGTATACCATCGACCCCCGCAGATTTCTTTTTCTTTAATGTTTGAAAAATTAAATGAAGTTCTACCTTCGAAATTAACAATGAACTGGGTCCATTTTGCTCGGCGATGGTGGCGTTTGCCAAATTTTCGTCATTGAACCCGGTGAAACCAGTATTCTCAGATCGCCATTGCGTTATGTTATTTCCAAGATAGAAATTGTGCAGCAAGGCTCTGTTCTCCAGGTCATGATTCGGACGAATGCTAGCATTCACCTTATACACTTGCTGGAAAGCAGCCCCTACAGCTTCTACCTTTTCCTGAGGATCTTCTATCATATAAAAATTGTCATCGAAAACGGCACCTTCCGGATCAATTCCCGCAATCGTTAGTACGTCTTCGTTATCTGTTGTCCTCTGGAGTTTAAGACATGGAAGATCGTTTTGATCATTTCTTCTAAATATCTTATTTATTTGGGGAAACATACTAGGGTCGCTAGAATTAACAGCCCGAATTCTGTTATCCCAATATAAATTAATAGATAATCTATAGTTTTGTCTAATCAGAACGTTAATGTTTTTGATCGACGACTTCAATGTCCTAATCTCCAGATCACGTGTGTCCGTGAAACGTCTATAAAGAAGTTTCAACCTAGTCAGCAGTCCACTTTTTTGTCGGTGTAGTGCGTCGATTGTCGCGTTCTTGTATAAACCGTTTGGGTCTTGTTCCTTATATTTTGGGATTGTTTTGTCCATTGTTCGTTTTATAGTCGTATCCATTTGAGTCAGAAACCCGTCGATCTCGAGGTTCGTCAGGTTTATGTCATTTGGTGGAGAAATGTCCTCGGAACGTATTTCTCTTGCCAAGGCGTTGGAGAAGCGTGGCCAGCGCGTCTTACTGAAATTGTAAGAGTGCACAGGCACATACTCATCCAATTCCACAAGTTCGCTCGGAAGCTGTATTACGGTGGCAAGTCCGCAGTGATCGCTGTAGTATTCGATTGTTCGTAAACAGTTTCTTGTCTGTTGATTTGTTGCGTCAGTTATAACAAGTCGTGAGTCAAGCAGTAAAAGATCCAGAAAGCCACCGCTCCTAGGAAACGAAGGTCTATCTGTGGCAAAAAGATCGATCCTACACTCAACACTGTGACGACCCATCCAATTAAATAAATGGTACCCTCTCGGATTTTGAATTTGATTTCCCCAATCTTCATGTTTGGCGTTCAAATCTCCTGCCATTAGATAATAATTTTCATCCAAGTGCAGTCTTAAGCATTCGAAAAGTTTTTCGAGTTCTGCGATAAAATTAGCAGGCTGAGGTGCTTCGGGTGCGTACGCCGCGATCACGTACATTCTTTTCCCCTGAAGGAGCGGAATGCAAATGACGCAGGCTTCTAACTGCCCAAATCTTCGCACTTCACTATTATATATAACCTTAAATTTAATGCCCTTTCGTATGAAGATTGCGACCCCACTTCCTTGAGAGGAGTTAGGCCGATCCCTTCTTACGATATTGTAATTATTATTAGTCAGTTTGTGTTTCTGATTTAGCTTAGTTTCGCTAGCCATAAACACATCAGGACTTTGGTCTTGCAGCAAATGAAAGAGATTTGCTCTACGTTCGGTCCTAATCAGCGAATTTACATTCACAGCTAGGATCTTAAAGGGTCGCTCAGGCAGCGCGCCTTTAACCATTTCGCGTTGCCGGCAGAATAGAGTAGAGGTAATCCACCCTAGCCGCCTGCTCCCTGATCTGTTTTTGCACGTCGGTTAACTGACCATGAATGGTCAGCAACACCTGCATCAGATCTGCCTCTGGCACAGGAGCCGTAGGCACTTGGACCTGTTTGGCTACCTGTGGTTGAGGCTGTACCGTGTTTCCCTTTCCAGACGCGATTTGGGCGTAAGAAATTGCGGGATTAACGGGAGTTGTTTTCTGGCGTACTTCAGGGCGTCTCACCTCAACTGTTTTCTTTTGGGCTTTGTTTTGCCTTATCTCCTGAAACTTCGGACATCCCCGATAGTTTGCGGGGTGCCCGGAGCCTCGGCAGAGCGCACATTTTAACTGGGTCATGTCTGTGACCCTATCTTGCCCGAGTTTACACTCCACTGTTTTGTGGGTATCTCCACATTTAACGCAGACTGGGTCCATACCACAGTTAACTGCAACGTGTCCGAACCCTTGGCAGTTCATGCATTGAAGCATGTCTTTCTGCTTATTTAGTTTTTCCCATCGTACAACTTGGTAATCCAGGACTGTTATATTCCTTAGACCACTCAATTTGCTTTGGGGCGAGAGTTGAACCAGGAAGAATGGTAAATTCCGTTTCTCCCGTCTGGCTTTGACTGTGGTGAACGGTCCGATAAACTCGAGATCGTCGCTCGCCACTTGACGGAGCTCAGCTAAGAGCACCTGCGGATCCGTAGAGGATTCGATACCCTTCAGGAGGACTGTTTGAAGCTTGTCTTCCTTCGGGGTGAAACTATAATATTCTGTTCTAGTTTGAGACAGAAGGTCTTTCACTTTTTTGTAGTGCTCTAAAGATGAGCACTGAATGGAATGCCTGTCTGCGTTAAGCCGCTTAATTATGAAATTGTTGCCTATGACCGACCTACATATTTCAATTGTGTCTTTTAAATGCATTTTATAAGTATTAATAGGTGGCACCTTACCTTTCTTTGCTTGTGGCTGTTGCTGTTGTTGCTGTTGTTGTGACTGCTGCTGTTGTCTCTGCTGCTGTTGCATTGGCTGCTGTTGGGTCTGCTGCTGTTGTTGTGACTGCTGCTGTTGTCTCTGCTGCTGTTGCATTGGCTGCTGTTGGGTCTGCTGCTGTTGTGACTGCTGTGGTTGTTGCTGTTGCGGTTGTTGCTGTTGCTGTTGTTTCTGCTGCTGTTGCTGCTTCTGTGTCTGTTGTCGTTGCTGTTGTGGTTGTTGTTGTTGTTGTTTTTGTTTTGCTTGCTGTTGCTGAGGCTGAAGCTGTGTTTGCTGAGACGGTTGTTGTGGCTTTTGAAGCTGTTTCTGTGGCTGCTTCTTCGACTGCTGGTTCTGAGGCTGCTGCTGGTCTGGGAGTGGTTTTTGTTCCTGGGGAGGCTGCTGTTGTTGCGAAGCTTGCTCTTGGAGCGCTTGTTGGAGGGTGCGCTGCTCAAGAGCAACTATGCGCTCCTTCTCCCGTCTTGCCTCCTGCTTCTTTTTGAGCGCTTCAACCAGCTCAATGAGCGAAGAGATCTGCTCTGTCAGAGCCTCAATCTGCTGGTCCTCTTCCTCGTCGGACAGCTCAACTACCTCGCCACTGACGTAATGTCCTTCTCCTTCCACAGACATGTAGGAGATGTCCTCCGCATTATCGTCAGCGGCGTTTTCTTCGCCGGTTAGACTGGCGTCCTTATCATTTGGATTGACGGCGGCGATAGCTCCGTCAGCCTCTTTGACGTGCCTGTCATCCACCTCCGCTTCATCGTCGCCTTCTACGTTCTTGTCGTTGTCGTTGTCGTCATCGTCGTTGGAGGAGCTATCTAGCTGCCTCTGTATTTTTGCCTGAGCCGAGGCCTTGGCTGAACGCCCGCGCCCTCCTATGTCTGAGGTACGCTTCTTAACTACCAGGTTTGGTTTGTACCTGATGTGGCGCCTTCTCTTCAAAGGGTCTTGTTCATCGACACATGCCGGTCCTGCATTTTTCTCTTTAACAGGGCTCGATGTCTTTGCAGTTGCCATGCTGCTGATTCCGACCTCGGCACGTGCCGATGACGATGTTGTTGTAGTTGTCGTTGCTGTTGTTGTTGTTGTTGCCACTTTGGGCTTTACTAGTCCTGCTGCTGCTGCTGCTGTTGTTGTTGCTTTTTGGGCTTTGGACTGCCCTGCTACAGTTGGTTTTAGTGCTTGGCCTGATGGCCCCGCTACTTGATAGTCGGATGACACATCACCTGATGGTCCAACTGTCTTCCTTGTTGTTGGGGGACCATCTTTCGATGTCCCCGTTGGTTTTCCCATCTCTCTTTCTAGTTGCTCTCGATTTCTATTTACCTTTTCCCAGAAATCGTTTAAAAAAAAGCCAGGACCACAGTGGGGCTCGAACCCACGCCGACCAGATCCGTCGTCTGCCACTCTACCACCTAGGCTAACTTGCCACTTGAAAATGGTAGGTTGAATTAACAATTTAACACACTCGCGTCTCTATATTAAATGATCACTGTGAAAGCCGCCAACGATGTGCACTCTTCCACGGTTGCTGAACGACTGCTTTTTGATCGTTCTTTAATGACGCGTGCTCCTTTTTGGCGAAAGAGAAACTGTATTTTCTGGTTTTTCCTTGTTGTTACAATTTTTTTTGTTCTCGAATGACGAATATCAATCATTTGCATCTGAAAGAACAAAGAAGTTAAATGCGAACGCGAGTGCCAGTAAAAAAAAAAAAAACATTAATAATATTACTAATTAAACGCCTACCTACCAAACATATTATTTTGTTGTAAATAATAAATAGTGATTGAAAAAAGTTTGTGAGTTGTAATTTATTTTATTTAAAAATGAGTGGTTTTAGTAAAAGAAATTTAAAACGCTTGGCAAAGCAAGAGAGGAATAATTTAGAAAAAAAACAAAATAATTTTGCAAAATATTATCAATCATAGTAATATAACATCTGAAAGGGATAATATTGTAGACAGTGAAAGTGAAATAAGCAACAATATACAAGATGAAGATGAAGAGAAGACCTCAACAAACTGGAAATTAAGGCAGGAGAAGAAAAAGAAAAATACGTAAGTTTTCGCATTTTAATAACATTTCTACAAATTTCAGCAAATCATTTTTATGTTCACTTTGATTACTCAATTATTTATCCAAACTTTTGGTTTTCCATATAAAATCTTGCTGACCATCTACACAGTTATCTACTTTCCTACCTACGGATTTTTCATATCTCTTTTTTATTTTTATTTCAGAATGATATCTTCAAAAAAATAGTTGCATCGTCTGGCGGCAGCATAGAAAAAGCTCTGCGAAATATAATTTCTGCAGAAGTCGCTGTGACACACAATTTCGACGGCTGTAATGGCAAAAATCATTTTAAAGCGTTTAAAAAACATTAACACGTCATGTTTGTTCAGTAAGTTATTATTTTTTCACAATTTATAAGAACTTCATCATAATTAGTAATATTTTAATCAAGTCATCACTTTCTCATTCATGCATCAATAATTTTTTTTTTGCAGATGCTGTTAGGACCAAAATTCCTTCACCCCAGCTCTATAGAAAAGCTGTTCAGCAAGGGTTCAAGAGAATCAAGAACCTGCACTACAAGAAAGCAGCGATGAAAAAAAACAACATGCAAATTAAAAATAAAGCATATGTAATACCAATATAAAATGAGAACTGTTTTTTTTTTTATTATTTTCTTCAAATTCATCAAACATAATTCACTAATGATTAAGCGAGTTAAATTTTTCATGTGATTTCATTATTGAATATTCATGATATCCTTCAGTTAGGGATAGTGGGCTGATGATTTCACTGCTGCACTTTCACTTCATTTTTCACCAAGACTGTGTGTTGCTGAATAAGCAAGTCCTATTTATCTAATGATATCACTGACGAATTTTCATGATGTATTTCATCAAATATAATTCATTTATGAATAAGCAAACTCCACCTACTTGGTGATTTCACTATTGAATATTCACCCAGAAAGTCACTTGGTGAACGCCAATGACAGCCCCATGTTAAATTCACCTAAGGATTCCTCTGAAAATTCCTCGGTGAAGTTCCAGTTCCTCGAGGAAAAAGTTGGTTATTCCTCGAGGAATTTTTTGAAATTTCCTACTGGGAGTGGACACTTTTTTGGTGTGACACATGTCCCGCTCCACCACTGGGTCACCACGAGGTCCTTTGCTACTCCGGTTGTTCGGTTCTGCCTGTATATAAAAAAAATTGGCATTTGTATATTGCATTATACTATATGGATATTCATTTTGGTAAACTTATCTATTTTCAAAGCCAACAAAAACTTATATCTGATATATATATATGTCTAATAAAATTTCTAAACGATAAAAATGTGATTTTCTTTTTATGCATCTTATTTTGCATATTTACCCCTTTTTATCTTTAGGTATTGGACGGAGATTTTTGGCGCGTTTCACTAAAAAAAAGTTTTTTCCTCACCTGTAATTATTCGTACTCCTTTTTCTTTCAGATTTCTAGCTTTTTCGGATGCGATTATTTTCACAATACTTCTACTTAAAAAAAAGTTTTTTCCTCACCTGTAATTATTCGTACTCCTTTTTCTTTCAGATTTCTAGCTTTTTCGGATGCGATTATTTTCAGAATCCTTCTTGGCACTTCGATCTTTTAACTTATTTTGACTTTTTCTTATATTGTAATCAATTTAAATTATGTACTTTGCTTTACTTTAATTATTATTAGAGAACTACCTTAACTTATTGGCGGATGAAGTTAAAAGAAACTTACTGAAATTTTTGTCTGCCTTTAAGGGTAACTTTTTTCTTGTCAGATTGGAAATCGTTTCTTTGCGACTCGTCGTATATGAATATATCTATGGCCAAGTTGTGTTCTATTACTGACGTATTCAGTACTGGCGTGAATTTACATGCTGACTCAAGATGTGGTTCACATCGGTGGTTGCTTGAAATGATTGAACTAAATTTCACTCACATTTGAAGTTTTCCCTAATAGAAGATGAATATTTACATCCAGATTAAATATAGATAAGCAAATTTTTATTTTCCACGTCAAGTGATATAATTTATTTCAAAAAAATATGTTTAATGAAATTTCTTCTATTTTCCATTTCCAGAATAGATTTCGATGAAACTTATAAGTTAAGCTCGAATTAAGTATGGAGTGACAAACAGCTAATTTCCACTAAGAAAATTGAACCATAGTTCAGAATATTTCTCACTGTCAGACTCGTAGTTAAGTATGAAGTTATCTCTTTGTGCGTCTGTCATTTTTTTTTCGATTTTCAACATTATTGTCTCCAAAAATAACTTTATTTCGTGACTTCAAAAGAATTTATGTAGGCACTAGTTCAAGATAGGTTAACTCTGTTTTGCTCAAATTCTAAATTTTCTTTTTTGACAAATGACACTTCTGTAAATATTACTTTTGGAAATGCCACTTCTGGAAATGTAACTTTTTCTCCTTGACGTTTGCAGAATAATAATAAAAACTAACTGTATTTTAATTCCTGGTGAATTCTTCGTAAATGGAGGAATTATCTCATTCTATACTAACTGTCTAACTGCACCAATACATACGAAGCTCTTTTTATGTTTCTGTCAAAGAAAGTTCATTCTTTTCCATAACGTATATTTGTTTGTTGCAATTCTTTTTCTAACCACTACTTCTTATCTTTACTCTCTTTAACCAATTTTTCTAACTGATAAATACCTATTAATAAATATTTCTGAGGCTTTGAGATATAAATAAATATTACCATATCCCGTGGATATATCTGCTCTTGGTTTCGTAGTACATTTTCTTTCATCTAGTACTTCGCCATGGAGTTTGCCATTTCGTAGGGTTTAGGTTACTAGCGCTATCTCCTTCCATCCTCATGTTGCCGTCCACTCCTGAAAAATGGTTCGCCTTCACTAGCCTCCACTTCTTTGACATGTTTGCAATTCCTCCACCCAATACGCTTTTATTCAGAGGTATGTTCAATTTGCATTGCGTTTGCAAGTCGATAGGGGTAGTGACGTCACTAAATGAATGGAATGTGCCTGAACTATTTTACCAATACTTTGGCCGTACCAAGTTGAATATATCTCGTTCACCATTATACCAGTATGGTATATTAGAGTAGAAGTGTTATAAATTTTTTTAAATAGGTCGAGTTTTAACGTATGTTCTGTGTATTGCCTGTAAAGAATTTATGTTATCTACTATTAAGGTAGAAGAGATGGCTTTTCCTACAAAAAGTACGACGAGGTACGTAGTCATTAGATATTCGCTAATATCATCTTGTTTTTTTTAACAACGTTGAATCGATTTCAATCGATTACCCCTTTATTTATCTGTTGGCGAAACAGATTTTGTCTTGTTGTGTATAATTTTTTTTTACATCGACCCACCCCACCCACTTGAGCTAGTTGGGAAACAGCACATAACAAGCTGCTATTGTTGTGTTGCTTTTTTTTTCTCTCGTGTGTATTCTTCTCTCTTATTTTAATTTTGACACTTCGTCATAATTGAAAATAGTTTGCGCGGTGCCGGTTCCACACTTTTTTTTTGTTTAATTCGATTTTGTCTTATTTTGTTGGATACAAAAATTCAAAATGCCGCGGTGTTTAAAGTTTCGGTTTTTATATTAAAGTAAAAAAAAAAATATTGCAACAAACATTTTGCCAAAAGCTTTCAAACTCATAATATAAGAGTTTTCGCAAAAGCGACCCCAGCCCCATCTATTCGTTTATTTGAAATAGCCTTAGTCATTTCGTACAACAACAGCTATCCACCAGTTGAACCCCCTTCAAAATCGGTACATCCGTTTCCCGTCGTCAAGTTCGTCAGTTTAAAAATAAAATTTATAAATATATTATCAGCCATCTGGCACTGAAGGCCCCGTCAAAATCGGTCCTGTAGATTCTGATCGGTTTATATTTACGAAATTGAAAAAAATTCGACATTATAAATCGGTCAGTGAAAGTCTCGTCAAAATCGGTCTAGCCGTTCTCGAGATCAGCCAGGACAAACATTTTAAAAATGTGTGTTTTGGTATAAGGGCTGTGTATGCTCTCATATGCGTGTAGTAAAATACTGTTATTTTGACATTAAAAACAGACACTCCAGTTTTATTTCATCATCATCGGCTCGACAACCGGGGTCCGGTCCTGGCCTCCTTCAACAAGTCTCTCCACCTATCCCGGTCTCGAGCCGACGCCATCCAGTTGCGCACCCCAAGGCTCCGGGCGTCCTGGTCTACGCCATCTCTCCAGCGCAAGCATGGTCTACCACGCTGTCGTCTGCCATAGAATGTACCACAAAGAACTTTCCGAGCAGGTTCCTCTTCGCTCATGCGAGCTAGGTGCCCTGCCCACCGAAGTCTACCGAGCCTAATTTTTGTCACTATATCTGCTTCAAGGTAGATTGCGTACAATTCATGATTGTACCGTCTCCGGAATCGTCCTTCCTCACATATGGGGCCAACAATTCTCCTTAAGACTTTTCTCTCGAACGCGGCTAAGAGGTCAGAGTGCCTTTTGCTAAGCACCCAAGTCTCGGATCCATATGTGAGTACTGGCAGAACCATGGTCCTGTACAGCAGTAGTTTTGAAGTTATGGTGAGATTTCTGGATTTGAAGAGCTTTGACAGACTGTAGTAGGCTCTGTTGGATTTGAGAAGCCGCCCGCGTATTTCTTCTTCTATATTGTTATCGGCTGCTACTATTGACCCAAGGTATTTAAAGGATTGCACCACTTCAAATTCGTGCTCCGCTACCTTGATTGTTTGACCAACTGTTCCTCTCGCATTCGACGCCACCATGTACTTTGTTTTACCTTCACTAATGTGCAGCCCCAGATTTTGTGCCGCCTGCTCGATCTGGATGAAGGAATCGTGTACAGCTTGCTCGGTTCTTCCGATGATGTCGATGTCGTCTGCGTAAGCCAGTATCTGGCTGGACCTGTTGACGATGGTCCCTCTTGTTGCCGTGCCAGAGTCACGGATTGCTTTCTCCAACGCCAGGTTGAAGAGGAGGCAGGCCAAACCATCCCCTTGTCGGAGTCCATTAAAGATGTTGATTGGTCTGGATAGCAATCCGGCTATTTTTACTTGGCTTGTTACGTTGGTCATGGTCAACCTACATAGTCGTGTCAATTTATTTGGGATGCCGAATTCTCTCATGGCTTTGTAAAGTTCTACCCTGGCTATGCTATCATAGGCGGCCTTAAAGTCTATAAACAGGTGGTATGTTGGGATGTTAAATTCTAGACATTTTTCCATCGCCTGCCTAAGGGTAAAGATCTGATCAGTTTTTGATTTGCCTGGAATGAAACCACACTGATATTGTCCGATGATGGTTTTAGCGTATGGGGTTATCCGGTCTTGTAGGATAGAGGAGAGTATCTTATAGGCGGTACTCAACAACGTGATACCTCTATAGTTGCTGCACGTTGTGACATCTCCTTTCTTATGTATGGGGCATATTATACCTTTTCGCCAGTCTTCTGGCATTTCTTCACGCTCCCACACGTGCACTATAATATCATGAATTGCCTGACGTAGAGCTGGCCCACCGTGTTGAAATAATTCGGCTGGTATACCATCAGCTCCCGGGGCTTTGTTTTTCTTTTGCCGGTCTATAGCCTTCTCAACCTCTTCTATGCTTGGTGACGGCAACATAGGGTATTCGTCTTGAAGCAGTGGAGCCTCCACTTCTGCAGTGAGTTGACCATTTAGCAATTCATTAAAGTACACTTCCCATCGCTCCAGTATGCTTTGTGGATCGGTGATCAGATTTCCCTCTCCGTCCTTGCTGTATGTGCAGCGTGGTGTGTACTGCGTCATGTTTCGGATGGATTGGTAGAACTTCCGCGCCTAGTGCGGACCTCGCTCTCGGCTTTTTTCTATTTCACAGATTAAGTTCTTCTCCCAGGCTGATTTTTTCTGTCTGTGAAGCCGTTTTTCTATTCTTCTGAGCTCTTAATATTCTTCTTCGCGTGCCCGCGTTCTATGAGATTGCTGCATTGCTCGGTACGCAACATTCTTACGTTCAGTCGCTAGCTTGCATTCATCATCAAACCAGTCGTTCCGATTTTTACGACTGCTGCCTAAGATGGAGTTGGCAGTACTAATGACAGTATTCTTAAGGCGTGTCCACTTCTCATCTACGCCCAGCATACTGGCCCCAGGACTTACTCTCCCTAAATCAAGCGATTCTAGGGCGAGTCCTAACGCATTACCAAAGGTGTTACTGGCATTTTCATTGCGCAGGGCAGCCGTGTTGATTCGAACTTGATCGGCGGATGCAATACGTCTTCGCAAGGCAATCCGCCCTCGGAAGACCATACCAACAAGATAGTGATCCGAGTCGATATTGGCGCCTCGGTACGTTCGTACCGTCATCAAGTTCGAGTAGTGGCGACGGTCTATCAACACGTGGTCTATTTGGTTACGAGTGACTCCATCAGATGATACCCAGGTGGCTTTGTAGATATCTTTTCGCGGGAACCTGGTACTCGCAACGACCATGTTTTTCGATGCTGCCAATTCTAAGACTCGAAGTCCATTGTCATTAGTGTTCTCATGCAAACTATGGGTGCCTGCGTAATGCCTGAATACCGGCTCCCGACCTATTTTTGCGTTCAAATCCCCAAGGATGATTTTTACGTCATACCTTGGACAGGCATTGAGGGTCCTCTCGACTTGTTCGTAGTAAGTCTCTTTTTCTTCGTCTGAGGACTCCTCCGTAGGTCCGTGAACGTTAATGAGGCTAATGTTCGTAAATTTGCCTCGCACGCAGTTTTATTTACCTGTATAAATTTCTTTTACTTTGTAAAATAATTAAAATTATGGGAAGTTTTAACGCTGTATAGAACACTGGTTTGGCAGCTGAACTTTACAAACAAATTTGTTACATAATGAATATTAATGTACAAAAAAGTATATCGGTTAATTTTAGTAATTCTTCGTGCGTAACGAAGTAAAATTAAACATAATTTACAAAAACACAAACGGAAAATTCGACATTAATGATTAATATAAAACAAACAAAAATAAATGCAAATAAAAACAAACACACTACTCCGACTGTCTCTCTTACTCCTTCATAAGCATAGAACATTATCCACTGGCTAAAATTTTAGCCTGCTCCAGAGCAGGCTAAATTTTTGAGGTTTATATTTACCACACTAGTGTCATAATTTAGCCAATGGATAAAATTTTAACGCTGTTCGCACACGGCCAAAGTCGAAAAAAACATAGAACAACAATTGTAATACCCAAGCAAACTAGTGTTGCATGTCGCGTTCTGCATTTGTGCTATGTGCATCGTACCCATAAATAGGGAAACGAAAAAATAAAGATTATCAAATTATCTGTCTGGCCCTCGCGAACGAGTGTTATGCGTCACAAAATAAAATATTAATAAAAAAATAAAAAAAAAGAAACCCAAACGATCGTTGCAATCCCCATTACGCGCAGTTTATTTAAATATAAACAAATGTCTGTGTCGGCGCCACAAACGGGTGGCACAAAAAAAAAGAAAGAATAACAACGGTTGCGTTGTCGCAGTGAAATTCATTATATATTTTATATTTTAATTTTCCAAAGGACGCGTGAGTAGAAATAAAGATATTGAAGTTAAAAAAAAACTTTATTCATAAAATGATTGAATCTTGAGATAGAACGTTACATTTCGCGGTTATATTTTAGACTAAATTTATAATATTAATTATTGTTGGAGGCCGTCTCAGGCAGCTGAACACTAATCATGTCGTCAGCGTATTTTGTAGTTCCTGGAATTGTTAATGCGACCAATCGATTGCAAAATTGGTGGCTCGTGTTGCTGACGATGGAATATTCGCATTTGTCAATAATATGACATCCGTTCCGTCTGGGGTTGCTAACCTGGACGTAACCTCTCCCTCCTTTAGTTTGAAACTCTCCTGAGTAACATATAATGTTTGCTTTAGCTTTTTAAACTTAATGTATACATAAATTATTATAGCCATGATTGAAATTAATACAAATATACCGATACATACATTTAATAAAACATGATTTTTTTGTTTAAATTTGAGTTCGTTAATATGCTCTATATTTTCAATTTGTTTCATAATAATGTCATTAAAACTAAGTTTTTCCTTTGTCATATTAAGAATAATTTCGTAAGGAATAATGAACCTTTCTTCATATATATCTTTCTTGTTTAGAAATGTTTTGTTTTTGAATTTGATTTCACAATTGTTAAAGTTTAATAGAAAATTTCCGTTTAATTTTATAATTCTTTCGTCACAAGAACTTGACAAATTTATATTTTGAACATTCTTTAATAAAATCAATCCATTTTCTATTTCAAAAGTTTTCATTTGGGAATTCTTTGTTTTCATGCAAATGCCATTATATAAACATAAATTAGATTTTTTTAAATTTTTAAAGTCAACATTTTTTTCATATTTGTATACAGTTTCATTTAGTTTTATAATTTCTTCGTCATTCATTATCAATTCTTCAAAGTACATATTTGTTAAAGGATGACTAAATATTTGTTAGTCTCTATAATTTCATTAGGTATTTTAATTACAAAAACAATTTTTTCCTTTTTATATAAGGCTGTACCAATTTTTATATTTTTCAATTTTTCGAAACTTATATCATATTTTTTAATTTCTTCCTTACTTAAAATGTTATTCCCCATTATACCTGTTCTACTAGAAGCAATATTATTTTGAATGTGTTCGACATTGTCTTTTATAATTCCAATTTTTATTAATGATTCTAAGTATAAAAGTTTGCTATTCAGTTTTACAGTTTCGCTTTTTACATTATTGAATTGATATAAAATTTTGAATCTATCTTTTTCAATAGTTTCTTTTTAAGTTAAAAACGTTTGGTTAAAACTATTATTAATGAAAACTTGTTTGTTATTTTGAGTTATAAGTTTGTGATTATTGTCGTCAGTAACTTTTAGATGTTCTTCCATGTTTCGTCTGTCGTCATCGTCCATCGTTCCGTATAACCATTTCAAACCTGTCCCTACTATATTAATAAGACCTCTTGTATGCCTGTGTGGAATAATAGTGTGTATTTTGTATTTAAGTGAATCTAATTCGTGAATTAAAATTTCTTTTCCGTTTCCTACTTGAATATTAGAAAGATTTTCTTCTAGGTCTGAAATTACCTTCAAAATTTCTGTTGGGTTAATAATATGTAGAACAAGATCATATGTTTTTACTATTTCAACGTTTCCAAGTTTTATTTCTGCAAATCCGCTGTTCGTTTCAATTTTTTCTATAGTCAAGGTTGCCTCTGTTGTCATCAGTTTAAGTAGTAACACTAGTATGATCCATTTGGCCTTAAAATTTAGTTGGTCTTTTTATATTAGAAGGATGTATGTTTTCTAGCTTAAGTTTTCTACCTAGGTCGTGTTTGTGCCTGAGTGCTTTATAATTTCTAACTAATCCTTCGTCTCTTTCTTCATTATATTCTTCTCTATCTTTATTAAGTTTGTTGATTACTCTATCTTTTATATTTTTCATATTTGTCAGGACCTTTTTTTATCTATTCTACCTTCTAAGACGTCTATTGGTTTACATTTAATTGATGAATGCATTGAAATTCGTTATCTAAAACAATTTTATTAGGCTTGCCCTTAATTGAAAAGTATAATCTCAATTTTTCTTTGAGGGTAATGCTATTTTTGTCTTCTAAATAAAAGGCTATACAATGTTTTGAGAATTTATCTATAAAAGTCATAAAGTTGTTTTTGGAAATGGTGTAATTATCTGCGTGTACTATTTGATTGTTATCAGTTGGAGTTTCTGTGTGCTCGAATTTTGGCTTTATTGGTTTTCTATCGTACTTAGCCCGATTACACGTATCGCAGTAATTAATATATTTTTGAATCAATTCTTTAAGATTTTTGAAGTATATGAGTTTTCTTAGACCTGCATAATTTTCGTGGGGAGAGTACGATAACTTTGGCGCCAAGAATTGATAACGGTTTTTTGTAGAACAGTTTAATACAAGCATTTTTTACTATGGGTGGGGGGTCTATCTCCCTCCATTTGGGCGGGAGGGGCAGTTTTATAAAAACAGTGCTAAGAATTTAAAACAATTATTAAAAAATAACGGCAATACTAACAACTAAGTTTTATATCTTTTTTTAAAGCCAATACTTTTTTCTATTAGATGTTTTTTAAATCAAGTGAAACCTATGCATAGTCTTTGAAAAAACGGACTTTAAACTCAAAAATTGCGAAAAAAAGGTAAAAAAAAACTTTGAAGTGTGATTTTTCAAAACTGTAAAATAAAATACTACTTTTTTTTTATGGAATTCGTTGCTCATATTAATTTTAAATCATAAACTGAAAACAAAATGATTTAATATTTTCTGGTTTTTGAGAAAATGGAAAATTACTAAAACTACTTCCTTATAAGAGTTTTCTTTTTTTTTTTGGTATACGGTGAATGTTGTACGTAGGTTCGTTTTTGTAATGATGCTTGGGCATCTTTAAATGCAACAGAAACTTTACATACGCCCAACGTCCGTCGCACCCACCCCACCTCGCACCCACTCCAAATCCTATAGTGTGTCCAAGCAGGGGGGTTGCAGGGGGGCAGCATGCCCCCCCTTACATACCTCACTGTTTATACGCTTTAGTAATTTTCCATTTTCTCAAAAACCAGAACACATAAAATCATTTTGTTTTCAGTTTATGATTTAAAATTAATATGAGCAACGAATTTTATAAAAAAAAGGAGTATTTTATTTTACAGTTTTGAAAAATCCCACTTAAAAATTTTTTTTTACCTTTTTTTTCACAATTTTTGAGTTTAAAGTCCGTTTTTTCAAAGACTATGCATAGGTTTCACTTGATTTAAAAAAAACATCTAATAGAAAAAAGTATTGGCTTTAAAAAAAGATACAAAACTTAGTTGTAAGTATTACCGTTATTTTTTAATATTTGTTTTAAATTTTTAGCACTGTTTTTATAAAATTGCCTCTCCCGCCCAAACGGAGGGAGATAGACCCCCCCACCCATAGTAAAAAAATGCTTGTATTGATCTGTTCTACAAAAAACAGTTATCAATTCTTGGCGCCAAAGTTATCGTACTCGTGCCGAAAACTCTTATAAAAAAGTAGTTTTAGTAGTTTTCCATTTTCTCAAAAACCAGAAAAGTTATCGTACTCGTGCCATTTTCGTTTATGCCTGCATGACCTGTTTCATTTTTATGATATTTAGCTATCTGTTTAAAGGTATCGTCTTCATTTTTCATATTTTGTGCATGGTACATACATTTATAAAATTTTATTTGTTTTGTGGGGTCAAACAACTCGATCAGCTTTAATTGTACTAAATTGTACTCGTGTTCTGATAGTTCAGAAAAAATACCTATTCGTCCTTTTCTTTTTATAAATCTTCTAAATATGTCTATAAGTCTTTCTGCTTGAATATCTTCCGAATTAATACATATGATTCTTTTATTATTAAGTATTTCAATTTCTTTGCTTTTATTGTTCGTAAGCATAACTTGTGTATAAAATCTGTTTACTACTGTATCTAATATAGGGAAATGATCATTTTGTTCTTCTTCTTGTGAATGAACCGTGTTATCTATACTCATGTTATCAATTTCAAAGTTAAAATTTGGAGCTTTCTCTCCCTCCTCAGTTGTGAGCGTCTCGATCACATTTATTTCGCCTGTTTCGCAATTAATTCGACTCATAAAATCTGCTGCTTTGTTTTCTTTCCCTTTTATATAATCTATACTAATGTTATATTCTCCGAGTTGTAGTAACCATCTCTGAAGTCTTTGATTTATATCTTTTCCCTTATGCTTTGTTTGCAACCATTTAAGTGGTTGATGATCTGTAAGTAAGTCAAAAGCTCTAACGTAAATGTAGGGTCTAAAATAGTTTACAGACCAAACTATTGCTAATAGTTCTTTTTCTGTGACGGAGTAATTCCGTTCATGATCGTTTAATGTACGACTTGCGTAACATACAGGGTGTCCTTCCTGAGTAAGAACAGATCCGATAGCAAAATCACTTGCGTCGGTTGTGAGTTGAAATTTTTTGTTGAAGTCTGGGTACTTCAAAACCGGTGAATCTGTGAGGATTATTTTGAGTTTCTCGAAAGCGGCTATATAATTTGGATCATTCATATTAATTTTGGTATCCTTTTTGAGATACTTAGTCATTGGTTGCGCGATTTTCGCGTAGTCTTTAATAAATTTTCTAAAATAACCAGTTATGCCTAAAAATGACTTTATTTGTTTGGTATTTTGTGGTAACAGAAGCTTTTGAATGCTCTCAATTTTATTTTTATTTGGTTTTACCCCTTCCGTCGTTAAGACGTGTCCCAAATATTCTGTTTCTTTTGCAAAGAACTTGCACTTATCAACTTGAATTTTAAGGTTGTGTTGCCGTAGTTTATCCAGAATTTTTTGAACGCTAATAATGTGTTCTTTCAAAGATGAGCTAAATATTAGAATATCGTCTGAGTAGACGACGCATATTTGATTTATGCATTCTCTAAGAACTGAGTTGATCAATCTTTGAAAAGTCGCCGGGGCATTTTTAAGCCCGAAAGGCATTCTTGTGAACTCATAATGCCCGAGAGGAGTCGAAAAGGCTGTTTTTTTTTCTATCCTCTTCTCTAACTAAAACTTGGTGGAAGCCTTTAGCTAGGTCTAAGGTCGTAAAGTATTGAGACCTTCCCAATTTATCTAATATAGTGTCTATATTAGGAATTGGAAATTTGTCATCAATTGTAGCTTCGTTAAGCTTTCAATAATCGACCACAATTCTCCATTTCTTTTGTAAGGAATTGTCTAACTTCTTAGGTACAATCCAAAGAGGACTATTGTATGGAGAATTACTTTCTTGAATTATACCTTGCGAAAGCATTTCTTTAATTTGTTAATAGATCTCTTGCTCATGGATTTGGGGGTACCGATAAATTTTTGCGTAAATTGGTCTATCTGTTGTAGTTACGATTTCATGATGAA
This sequence comes from Baccha elongata, assembly GCA_951217065.1. Taxonomy (NCBI): domain Eukaryota; kingdom Metazoa; phylum Arthropoda; class Insecta; order Diptera; family Syrphidae; genus Baccha; species Baccha elongata. The sequence goes on along the minus strand of CATNUY010000119.1, from coordinate 1,027,769 downwards.
TATCATGTGCACAACTTAATTGTTGTCCTTCGCGAAAAAACAAATCTCTATTTTTCTTAAGGAGGTTCTCTAAAGTTTTTCTTTCTTCTGTATTTAAATGATTACCAAGAAGACAATTTGGTACGTATTGGTCATCTTCTATATTGCTTTCTAAAATATGTATTTCTTCATACTTGTGAGGACATGCATTTAAAAATTTTATGTTATTCCCATGAATTTCTATATATTTTCCTCTAAATTAATTTTTGCATCTTAAGGTTTTAGTAAGTTCACTCCTAATATACCATCAAAATGTTTGTCTTTAAAGGATGTAAGTTTCCAACACATTTGAGCTTTTTTATTGAATTCATTTGGCAGCTCTGTTATAATTTCGGTGTCTATTGTTGTATTCCCGTTAAGAGTATTAAATATTACTTTTTCTTTTAAAGGAACTCGTTTGTAATTTTGTAATTTGGTCTTGTCGAGTAATGTAGTAGTTGAACCGGTATCTATTAAACATTTTATTTTATTTTCTCCTATATTCAATTCTATTATCGGTAAGTCTGAAGTGGAGGCTGTGAGTGAAAATTTACTTCTTCAACAGATTGTTGAACATGATCGCATTCCATTGGTGTATGATTATTGTGTTGGCCTAATACCCCTTATTTAAATTATTATTGTTATTGAAATTGTTTCTATATTGGCCCAAATTGTTACGATTTTGGTTAAAATTGTTTCTATATTGACCCGAATTGTTTCTATTTTGGTTAAAATTATTCCTATACTGACCCGAATTGTTTCTATTTTGGTGATAATATTGATCGTTATTGTATCTATGATGTCTATACTGATCCTGTGGACTATTCTGAGCTCTGTTTGTATTGTTATTAGGGGTATTCGAATTTTTATGGGTTACTGGTGTTTGTCTATTAAACTTCTGCCTACCTGCCTGGATCATACCCGTTTCTTCGAGCGTATGGAATGCGTCTCGTAAATTATCAATTTGTCTACTTATTACAATGCTAGCGTGATTAGGATCGAGTCCATTAATAAAAGTTTTAACTATCATGTTTTCATTAGCTACTGGTGAGAATTCATTCGGTTTTTCTATATCGAATTCGTATTTAGTATTTAATTTACTTAATATATCTCTAAGTCTTTCGAAATACTCACTAACATTATTGTTTCTGGTACTGATGGCTTGGTGGTGTAAGTTGTAGTAAGTTTCCCGAACTCCAAAGTTCCTGATCAATTCAGCTTTTATGTTGTCCCACGTTGGATTCGCTCCCAGCGTCCTTATTACTTGTAATGCTGGTCCTTGAATTTTGTTTAACACATTCCTTTGAAGAATGTAAAACTCCAATGGTGTTCCCACAAAAAATGGCAGGAAAATCTCCACTTCCCTGATGAATGAAGTCAGGGCGTACTCTGATGTACCCCAGTGTTCTCTGATCCTTGAGGATTCCTTCATCAACTCCGTTAATCCTATAGTAGCTGGTGCAGGACCTTGTGGTTGTGCTGGATCTTGTGGTGGAACTTGAGCCTGTTGACCGTGATTGCCTTCGTCTGTTGGATTCTGCATCTTGAATTATTTTAAGTTTTTTTTTTTTTGATAATATGAGTTTATCACTTTTAACTTTTTTTTTTTTTATTCTTCTTTTTTTTATTTTACTAATAGTAAATAGTCGAACTAAAATGATTTACAAACCGGTGACCCAATATTAATTTCAGTTTAACTTGGTATCTATTAATTTTAGTTTAATATGGTAGATATATCACTTTATTCACTATTTTGCACTATTTTTATTTTTGTTCTTTATATTTTAGACTAAATTTATAATATTAATTATTGTTGGAGGCCGTCTCAGGCAGCTGAACCCTAATCATGGCGTCAGCGTATTTTGTAGTTCCTGGAATTGTTATTGCGACCAATCAATTGCAAAATTGGTGGCTCGTGTTGCTGACGATGGAATATTCGCATTTGTCAATAATATGACATTCGTTCCGTCTGGGGTTGCTAACCTGGACGTAACCCGTGTGCGTCGTTTTAATCAGTAACAGTAATCTAACGAATGTCTACCGTTTTCAGTCGATGACGAGGACGACATTTCCAAATTCCGTGGACGACGACGCGACGATGTTTGTATGTTTGTATATCGATTACAATAAAGCCATACAAGATACAACAAGAAAAAATGAGATGGTAAGAAGAAAGAACGAAATAAGGAAAGGACAAAATGAATTCAAATAGACAGCTGATGGCATTGACGACGATGAGCTATATGAACATGAAGAGTGTAACAACTACAATAACAATTTATGATGATGCGAACATTAGGGAATGTGGACTGTTACAATTGTTGCAAATGAGTGGAAATCGAATGTACGTTCAAACGAGGGAATACAGAACGAGATAAAGAAAGCCAAACAAACGAATGCAAATTAAGCTACAATGAACATGAACAACGAGAGAAAAATGAAAGACAGCAAATGAACGTGAAGCCAGCAACCACAAATGAGCGACAAGAAAATGATGCAACAAATGAATCTACTGAGGAGTGAAGACGAGGAGCAGGTGAAGGAGAGTGCTGGAAATAAATAAAGATATGATACAGGAAATAAAACAAATGAAAGATACAAATGAAAATTATATGTAGATATATAAAAATTAATTTTAATAGAAATAGAAGATATGGAAAAAAAGAAACTGATGAAAACAAAAATGATGAGTAAAACAAAAATGAATTTAAAGATAAAAAATATTGATGCAATTGTAATGAAGTGTAGATAAATAAAATGTTAGGTGTTGAATGAATAAGCTAATGAAATGTTAATGAAAATGTAGGAAAAACAGTTAAATGTAAATTAAATGAAAAGCTAATGAAATGTAAATGTAATTTAGATAAATGAAATATGGGTGGGAGGGGTCTATCTCCCTCCGTTTGGGCGGGAGGGGCAATTTTATAAAAACAGTGCTAAAAATTTAAAACAAATATTAAAAAATAACGGTAATACTTATAACTAAGTTTTATATCTTTTTTTAAAGCCAATACTTTTTTCTATTAGATGTTTTTTGAATCAAGTGAAACCTATGCATAGTCTTTGAAAAAACGGACTTTAAACTCAAAAATTGCGAAAAAAAAGGTAAAATAAAACTTTGAAGTGCGATTTTTCAAAACTGTAAAACAAAATACTACTTTTTTTTATAAAATTCGTTGCTCATATTAATTTTAAATCATAAACTGAAAACAAAATGATTTTATGTTTTCTGGTTTTTGAGAAAATGGAAAATTACTAAAACTACTTTTTTGTAAGAGTTTTCGGCACGAGTACTATAACTTTGGCGCCAAGAATTGATAACTGTTTTTTTGTAGAACAGATCAATACAAGCATTTTTTACTATGGGTGGGGGGGTCTATCTCCCTCCGTTTGGGCGGGAGGGGCAGTTTTATAAAAACAGTGCTAAAAATTTAAAACAAATATTAAAAAATAACGGTAATACTTACAACTAAGTTTTGTATCTTTTTTTAAAGCCAATACTTTTTTCTATTAAATGTTTTTTAAATCAAGTGAAGTGTGATTTTTCAAAACTGTAAAATAAAATACTACTTTTTTTATAAAATTCGTTGCTCATATTAATTTTAAATCATAAAATGAAAACAAAATGCTTTTATGTTTTCTGGTTTTTGATAAAATGGAAAATTACTAAAGTGTTTAAACAGTGAGGTATGTAAGATATGCTTGGACACACTATAGGATTTGGGGTGGGTGCGAGGTGGGGTGAGTGCTAGGTTGGGTGTATGCAAAGTTTCTGTTGCATTAAAAGATGCCCAAGCATCATTACAAAAACGAACCTACGTACAACATTCACCGTATACCAAAAAAAAAGAAAACTCTTATAAGAAAGTAGTTTTAGTAATTTTCCGTTTTCTCAAAAACCAGAAAATATAAATTCATTTTGTTTTCAGTTTATAATTTAAAATTAATGTGAGCAACGAATTTTATAAAAAAAAGTAGTATTTTGTTTTACAGTTTTGAAAAATCACACTTCAAAGTTTTATTTTACCTTTTTTCGCAGTTTTTGAGTTTATTTTCAAAGACTGTGCATAGGTTTCACTTGATTTAAAAAACATTTTATAGAAAAAAGTATTGGCTTTAAAAAAAGATATAAAACTTAGTTGTAAGTATTACCGTCATTTTTTAATATTTGTTTTAAATTTTTAGCACTGTTTTTATAAAATTGCCCCTCCCGCCCAAACGGAGGGAGATAGATACCCCCCCCCACCCATAGTAAAAAATGCTTGTATTAAACTGTTCTACAAAAAACCGTTATCAATTCTTGGCGCCAAAGTTATCGTACTCTCTCCTTTGTACCCATGTAATGGTTCGTTTTACTATGTATGTATTCGCTGAGACACTCTGTGTTCATCGAATAATACGAAAGAAGAGCAGTCATTCATCTACCTAGCTAGTATAAAGACGTGTTCCGCTGTTGTTATAAATAAAGATATACCTAATTATTAAATATTCAAATCGAGTGTTCATATATTTTGAATCCAAAAGATAAGGCTCCGCCGTCTTAAATTATTACCTGCCAACAAATAGGTGAAGGTCGATATCGCAAACAATTTGTAGCACTAGCGTCTTCCGATCATAGCAAGAACATCACCTCCATTTAACGAACTTTAGCAATGGGGCATCCATCAGACCTACTTCTGTTTTTGACTAAAAATTAATAAGAGCATTGAATTTTGAAAATAAAAATAATAGTTGATTACATAAAATTTTGAAAAAAATTAGTTTAAAATTTTTTTTTTTAGTTTTTTTTTTGAAAATTTTGAGTTTGAAAATTAATTTTTTTAAAACTGTTCACTTAAACGACTTAATTTAAAAATTAAATAAAAGAGTAGTTTTCTGGCTTTCCAAAAAAATATAACAAGGCTTTGTATCATTCACTGTTGTTTTTGAATAATTTTTTTTTCTGATTTAAGTCAAGTTTTTAGAAAATTGCCCCTCCCGCCTAAACGGGGGGAAATAGACCCCCCCTCCAATACGATTTTTTGCTTGTCTTAACTCCACCAACACGCTCAAGCTTTTTGGTGCACCTTGTACCAATCACCCTGTATAAGTTCTTATTTAAGACCCATTATAAGTTTAATGTAAGCATTATATAAGGTCCTACTTAAGACTTATTTGGACAGTTTCTCCAAACACTTTTTAATATTTATTGGGTTGTTAAATCTTAAAATAATACTTTTCAATTTCAACCATTTTCATTTTTAAAAGGGCCAGTAAATTAAAGTCCCATTTTGTTCATTATAAATTTTAAAGGCGTCCTAAAAATGCAAGACAAAGAGAACGTTGAAATTTTTCGATTGATATGCTCTTCTCTCGCTTGCTCTAATGAAAGAGAGCCATGAGTGGTGAATAAGAATCCGGGGTTGGCATCAAGTTTCCTCATTTTTGAAAATTTACTTTCTTATGTTGGTGCAAACCATTTAAAGCTAAAATGCCAATTAATTCTATTACTCCGTTAACTAAAACGCTTTTAGTTGTATTTTGGTGAAACTGGGAAATTATGAGTTTAATATAAGCATTGCAAGAAATACATCTGTGGTAAAATGTTAAAACCGCATTTTTCAAATTCTACGTGAAAGCATTTTTAAAGTTCTAGTCGTTTACCTTATGTATATAAATTGACACGACTATGTAGGTTGACCATGACCAACGTAACAAGCCAAGTAAAAATAGCCGGATTGCTATCCAGACCAATCAACATCTTTAATGGACTCCGACAAGGGGATGGTTTGGCCTGCCTCCTCTTCAACCTGGCGTTGGAGAAAGCAATCCGTGACTCTGGCACTGCAACAAGAGGGACCATCGTCAACAGGTCCAGTTAGATACTGGCTTACGCAGACGACATTGACATCATCGGAAGAACCGAGCAAGCTGTACACGATTCCTTCATCCAGATCGAGCAGGCGGCACAAAATCTGGGGCTGGACATTAGTGAAGGTAAAACAAAGTACATGGTTGCGTCGAATGCGAGAGGAACAGTTGGTCAAACAATCAAGGTAGCGGAGCACGAATTTGAAGTGGTGCAATCCTTTAAATACCTTGGGTCAATAGTAGCAGCCGATAACAATATAGAAGAAGAAATACGCGGGCGGCTTCTCAAATCCAACAGAGCCTACTACAGTCTGTCAAAGCTCTTCAAATCCAGAAATCTCACCATAACTTCAAAACTACTGCTGTACAGGACCATGGTCCTGCCAGTACTCACATATGGATCCGAGACTTGGGTGCTTAGCAAAAGGCACTCTGACCTCTTAGCCGCGTTCGAGAGAAAAGTCTTAAGGAGAATTGTTGGCCCCATATGTGTGGAAGGACGATTCCGGAGACGGTACAATCATGAATTGTACGCAATCTACCTTGAAGTAGATATAGTGACAAAAATTAGGCTCGGTAGACTTCGGTGGGCAGGGCACCTAGCTCGCATGAGCGAAGAGGAACCTGCTCGGAAAGTTCTTTGTGGTACATTCTATGGCCGACGACAGAGTGGTAGACCATGCTTGCGCTGGAGAGATGGCGTAGACCAGGACGCCCGGAGCCTTAGGGTGCGCAACTGGATGGCGTCGGCTCGAGACCGGGATAGGTGGAGAGACTTGTTGAAGGAGGCCAGGACCGGACCCCGGTTGTCGAGCCGATGATGATGATGATTACGCCAATACACTTTTATTCAAATGTCGATTTACCTCTAGGAGGGAGGAGATAAAGAGAATATCCGTTTTCTATTCTCATTATAATACTCATCTTTCCATAGTAATGGAAACCAACGTGGGACTCCGATATTTCGCTTCAGCGGAAATTTTTGGGAGACTCAACATCAGAGAAGTCAATAATTTTTCCCATTCTACGTCAGTTGCGGTGATAAGATCTGACCTTTCGCTAATCCACAAAAAATCTTCTTTGTTTAGTTTTTGTATTTGAAGGCGATAGACCCCATTGGGTGTTTTACTGCCTAATGGTCCGCAGCGAATCATCCCACAACTATAAATTTTCTTTCAATGGTGCAGTGTAAATTCTATTGACCGGTAATAGGTTAAAACGTTCCCTTGATTAGGTTTTAATCTGTATTTGTTTTTTTTTTTTTTAATAAATATCGTCACAATTTAAACAATCATGTCATCTGATTATCGATTCTTTCGCAGGTCCGTAGCAAAGGTGCGGAACAGTTGTTTGAATCAAATTCGAAAAAGTTGTTTTTTGATAATTTCAGTCAATACGAACGAATTTTAGTCGGAGTTTCTAATCAAGAAACTCAAATTTTTTTTGTTCAGGTAACCACCGGGCTATACAAATCATGCGTCCTGTCATAACTCTGATCCCGTTATTATATATAAAAACCTATTTAAATTTTTTTTCAGAAGCATTTAGAACTTTGATAGTAAGAAATTTTTTTAAATTTTGAGAAAAATTAAAACTGTTTTTATTGGAAGTTAGTTGATAGATTTAGAATAGTGAACATTATATTTTTGAATTTCTTATAATACATTGTTTCTTTTATTGCTTTAAGGGAGAAAATGTTTCGTTTTATGGGTGTATGAGAAAAGTCCTATAAAAGTCTATGCCGGTTAGAAAAATTCCTCGTGTGCCTATAAACCCACGTATACATAATACTCGGTATAGAAAAAAGAAAATAAGCACCCTCACGAACAGAACCACGGAGCAAGCTTCGGTCGAAGTGTTGAACATCAGCCAAATCGAAGACCAGCTAGTTGAAAACAGGCCGAGTACGTCTGGAGGCCTCCAAGCTTCCATAGGCAACATAAACCCGGAACCAGCTAGAACATCCACACCCCCTGCCGTTATTCGAAATCCAGAGATGAGCTTTATGTCACAAGTTGAAAATCAAATTGAGGAAAACATTAAAAGTATAGTCTCAGCAGCCTTAGTAATGACGAGAGCAGACGACCGTAAGGCTTTACAGGAGGATCTAGCAAGCAGTCAAGTGCATAGACTCCCCTTCATACTTATTTTTCCATACCATGGTTTTCTTCTCTTGAAAAATTTACTTGCATTGAATGTTTGAACAACAACAACAACTTAAAGGTGCTACCATCAATTTTTAAACGAATTTTACCAATCTTCCAACCTATCTTCCCTATGATATATGCTACGAATTGTAGTCTATCAAATTAAGGTTAGGATTAAAATGGAGGCGGAGCAAATCAGCATAAAAGGCGCTTAGAAAAAGGTTGAAGCTCCAAATGCGTTTGAAAAAACAAACAAACATAACATCTCGATCTGTATCGTCAGTGTTCATTAGCGGTGGAATGCGTAGTGCATACGACTTCGAAGACTGAGCAAATCTGATAATGCGTGGGTTCGAATCTCATGATGTGCATTTGATAAGTTTTTCATAATAAAATTGAATTAAAGATCGGCACCATTAATAAGGAGACTGATGATAGGAATTGGCAATCCTTGAAATAGCTATATCTTCAGGCAAAAATAAAAACGAATAATAAAATTCGTAAAAACGAATAAATAAAATTCGTTTAAAAATTGGTGGTAGCACCTTTAAGTTGTTGTTGTTGTTCAAACATTCAAAGAAAATTGATGGAATACAGAATGGTCAAGTAATAAAACTGACATTCTAGTACGAATGGTACAATATAACAACAATTACAATTTACTTGCTTTGAGCTAAGTGTGCATTTTAAGGGAATCCCCACAACCTATTACGTATATATTTTTTCTACTGCTACTTTTTAATTGGTACTAACACTATAAAATGCTGTATCTTTTTACCAATTTCAGGTAAATTGACATTTGAGCATATATTCTTGAATGATTTAATTTAATTCTTTGGCCGTGTGCGAACAGCGTTTGCCTGCTCTGGAGCAGGCTAAAATTTTAGCCAGTGGATAATTTGCAATACTGTATGCAGGATTGAGTAAGACAGTACAATATCTGCTTTAAAACTCAACTGTCTTTCTCAGTTTAGATATTTTAGATATTTTAGATAAAAAAAGGATGAAAAGTGGAAAAACCATAAATGTATGAATTTATTTCAGTAAATAAAACTAAACAATGTTTTCATTAACTTTTGCTTATTTAAGGGACTCACGCAGATTAAATAAAACTGATCAAAATCAGTATTAGCTGTGACCAAATGTTCATGTCCAAAAATGCAAATATTAACGATAGTTGGAGGTATGTATGTTATTATAATTGTAATCATAATGCAGTTTTATTTATTTTTAGACGAGTTGCTGAGATTCTGGGGGACCCCTCCAAAGATATAAAAGCCTGCAGGCACCTTTGGAAAATTTTGACACAAAAATATAAGGTAATGTTTACTAGGTACCTACTTTGAGGTAACTTATGGTTTTTGACTTAAACATTTCAGTAATTTTTTGAGCAACACACGGGAGACGGAGCAGGCGATGATGCTCCAATAGGAAAAGACAAAAGAGAAAATTGGCCCTATTTTGAATTGTTTCACAAATATGCATCCTCCAAGGATAACTATTATCCGCCATTTCTTATTGATAGTTCGAGAGGAGCATTCTCGATGGCTTCGTCTCCTGTTGAAAATGTTGACCAAAAGTCATCCAATTTATCTCAAACAATGCAAACAATGGGCCCATCATCATCAGGAACCAGGATTGGCATCACTGTTCTGTCATAGCAAAGTTGTCTTTTAGAAGTGCTCCGAGAAAATAATTAAATTTAATAGGAAAAAGTGAAAATTTTAAAACTTTTGTGCTCTTTACTACAAAATAAGAACCAAAGCCACACAATCCAAAGATCTGAGTAAGTCCTAGAATTCTAAGCGACGTGCTGAAGTCAAAATTGCATTTTTAGTTAGTTAACCTCACTAAATGAACAAAAGAGTGTTACAAGAAACTTCACCAGACCATTTGAATTGTGAGAAGCGGTTCAACAGCAACTCCAACGATATGTCATCGGACATTATAACTGGCATCTCGATAGACACTCTAAAAGAGATTCTGGAAGAAAAGAACAGGGAACTTGCAAGAGAACTTGTCTCAAAATCTGACTTCCATCAGCTTTATTCTGAGCTGACTGGAATCAAAATAAAACAAGATGAGATTTCAGCAAAAGTTGCAGAGTTGGAAAATCGTAACAAACTTCTTGAAGAGCAAATGGACAAGCTTATGATGAAAAGCACCGAATCTAATGTTGTGGTACGCCTCCCTTCAGAAAGTGGCAGCGATCCGAATGAAAAAGCGAAATCCGTATGTGTTGGCTTGCTGGGAGAAAACGAAGAAAGTACAGCCGTTGAATCTGCCTACAGAATTAACACCCGAGACGAGCGAACAACAACAATAATCGTCAAAATGAAATCTCGAGACACAGCTATCAATGTTCTACGCAAGACACACAAACTAAGAAACACAAATATCAGCATCCGCAAAGATTTTCCTCCAAACGTTCGCCAAAGAAGGGCAAAGCTAATCCCTTTAATGAATGAGTTGCGCGAGAAACGTTCGAAGGCACAAATGAAAATAGCTTTGAGAGACGAAAAGTTGCATGTGGGGGGAAAAATATTCACTTGGGATTCATCAGAGGGACTAAAATGTGGTAGAGAGAACGGTGTAAAAATAATCCACGAAATTTTTGGAGAGATACCGGCATCCTTAAAAAAATTTAATAATGAAATGCAAAATCAAAACACAAATGTTTATAAAACGTCAATGTCAACGTCATCTGTATCTGACAGTCCGAAAAGTCAACCAGCACCTAAAGGCGTGAACACACCCGGAGCAACCGCTGTACCAATTTCAGGTGCGCACACAAGTAGAAGTTTACACGAGCCATCCAATTGAGAAGAATCCGTTTACCAGAACAACAATAATCTATTAAATTTGAAAATATTAAGTTATAATGTATCAGGGCTAAAAAATAAGCACTTATTTGTAGAATTTTTCAACTATATAAAAGAATTTTATATTTTTCTATTATTTGAAACACATTTATTAGATAATGAAGAAGTTAGATTTAAGAACATTTTCATGAATTATGAATTAAAATTTATACCTGCAATAAAAACGAGCTCGTACGGAAGAGGAAGTGGTGGCGAACTATATGGATTTCGAAGGCAGATAGAAGGAGCAAAGGTTAACTTTAAAAACATAGAAGAATCGTACATACTTGAACTGAAGACAGACATTAACACCTGTAACATCGTACCGATATATCTAAACTGCAATCATTGGGCGCGTGACTTCAACAAAATAAACGACCTACTGAATACTTTAGAATCGGTGAATTTAGTACTTATGGGAGACTTTAATGGAAGGATAGGCATGTCGCAAAATAACTTTATCAGCGAATTGGGTACAGCTTCGATATATACAAGACGGGATTCCAAAGACGAAATCTGCGATGCCAAAGGTAGTGCAATTCTGGAATTAATGGATGCATTTGATTGCCGAGCACTTAATGGAAGCTGTGAGGGAGATTCTCGTGGGGAGTACACGTTTCTTCGTGGGACAGCATGTTCTGTTATAGATTATTGCTTTGTAACTGGAAACTTCTGCATACATCTTAAAGAATTTAAGGTAGCAACAAAGACGTATTCAGACCACATGCCTCTTGAAGTAACGTTTCAACTAGACAGAAACCCGCTCAATAGCAGCACAACACAGTTAAGCCTCTTACCGAAACTACTATGGAAAGACAGTTTTCGAAATTTGTATCAAGTAAACCTCAACAAAGAACTCGTAGCTTTGACAAACCTTAATGCGGCGCCAAATATTGAAGGCTTAACAGAAATAATGAAAAAAGCCACACCCCAAAAAATAACACCATTCAATAATGCCAACGGTAGGAGTAAGCAAAAATGGTTCGATATGGATTGTAAACGAGCTAGAGATACATCTTTTGCGTTTTTCAAACTAGTAAGAAGAAACAACACCAATACGTTCAAAACTCTTTACGCAGAAGCAAATAAACATTTCAAAAATATATGCCTTTTAAAAAAACAATCGTTCAACGAGCAAAATATTGTCCTTTTAAACAAAACAAAATGCTCAGCAGAGTTTTGGAAAGCTGTTAAACTTGTCACTGGTAGAAGAAACAATATCGCCCTATGCTTACAAGCGGAACAACTATAAGACCACTTTGCAAACCTCCTAAACGCAACACAAATATCCCAGCCTTTTCAATATTCAGCACCTTGGATTGTTGACGAATTCTTAGATGCACCGATAACTCTAGAAGAAGTTCAAAATGTTATCGATAATTCTAAAAATAACAAAGCCCCAGGAGACGACCGTATTTCATTTGAGTTCTATAAGAACTGTACAAGGGAATTCCTATCAGCGCTTACATTAGAATTCAATCGAATTTTTAAAAATGCTGATATACCAGGAAGCTTTCTGAAATCAATTATATTTCCACTGCACAAGAAAGTTGATTGTAATAGTCCGGCAAACTATAAAGGAATATCATTTTTAAATACTTCAACCAAACTTTTCGGTGCAGTGCTTTTTAACAGACTTATTCAGTGGGTAGATGAGAAAAAAATTATCCATGAATTTCAAGCGGGTTTTAGGAAGAACTACTCCACAATCGACCAAATATTTATGCTAACTAACATTGTCGAAATCTACAAAAAGAATCACAAAAAGCTTTACTCCTTTTTTGTAGATTTCCGAGCAGCTTTCGACTCTGTTTCAAGAGAGGCGCTCTTCTATAAGCTCTATGGGTATGGAATATCGACAAAAGAAATCAACGTTTTGCGAGCAATGTACACAAATAATATTGCTTTCGTTTGGGATGGAAACTTCTTGTCCGAAGGTTTTGAGACTGCAATGGGCGTAAAACAAGGCTGTATATTGAGTAGATAGATAGATAGATAGATAGATAGATATTTTATTCAAATTATTTCAATTTTGTTTACATTGTTTGCTTCTTATTTGAATAAATTAGAGCATGGCATTGCTGCCGTCTGCCCGAGTGACAATACATAATTTACAATTTTGTAATTTTTAATACTAAGTTTTTTAAAGATTTCGTATAGTTTTAAGTACAACTTTATCTTTCTTAAACAAGAATTGGAATTTGTTATGGACTTTTAGTTTAGTTAAAACGGAAATATTACATATTATTTTTTTTTTTGTTTTATAACTTTATATAAATAACAATTTCATTAAAATGTTAAAATTACAATTTCATTTTACAAAAATCGATGGCATTTACAAGAAAAAACATGGCTTTGATTGATAGTTTTAAAAATTTTCATTAATAATTTGGTTACGGTAGCCCATAGCCGATTTATAGAAATATACCAGTTGTCTCATGTCGTTTTCGCCGTTCAGATGTGTTATAACTTCTTCTTTAGATAACATGTTCCTTCCAAAAACCTGTCTTCGAATTTCTTTTAAGATAGGACACCTGCCAATAAAGTGGATGACATCTTCTCTCTCTGATAGGTTGCATAGGCTACAGTAAATTGGTAAATCCGGACGGTGAGGAATGTAGTTTAGTTGAAAAAGTTCACCTCTTATTTTAAAAATAGAAGATATCATTTCTTTGCTATTTTCATGATGGAAATAATTTCTTTCACACAAATTATGTTCTAGAATGCTGTATGTGGACCTGTGTACCGATGAAGCGGCTAGACTTATATAATCAGCTCTGTATCGTTCGTCGACCTTTGAAATAAGGTTGTTTATAACATCTTTACAGTACCCTCCGTTTTCATTCGATAAATTGAATTCTATTCCACAGTATCTTGCAAGGTCTTCTAATTTCTCATACCATAGGGATCTCCTTTCTATTATCTTTTTTGCTATTATTTTTGGAAGTCTATAATCCGGCAATTCTAAGACTTTCAAAACATAGTCCGTATGAAGTTTAAGTGTTTTTATAAAGAGCGGCGATAATCCAGTTTCTATATTTATCATGTAATTTGGCGTTGTATTTGGCAAATTAAAACATTTTTTGACGTAGTACCTCAGCAGTTTCTCCACTGTTTCAAACTGACAGTAACCCCAGGTCTGTGCTGCATATAACATCACTGCTTCAGATACAGCTTGAAAAACTTTATATTTCACATTATGATCGACTAGGTGATTTGAAAAACATCTTTTCCATGTTGCGGATATGGCACTTTTAGCTTTTATTAATTTTTCTTTTAAGTGAGGCTCCATACTTAGGTTACTACTAATTGTTACTCCAAGATATTTATATGTTTTCACAATTTCAATTTGTTGTCCATCTAGATGCCATTTCTCGTTTAAGCATGTTCTACCAGCACCTTTTTTAAAAATCATTACTTTGGATTTGGAGAGATTAACAGTAAGTTTCCATAATAGGCAATATTCATGAAGACGGTTAATCATTAGTTGCAAGGACTCTGGTGAATATGCAAAGAAGACCACGTCATCTGCAAATAAAAGAGCCTTTATTAGAACACCCCCCATCTCAATGCCCCCTGGTAGCACGTCTGTAAGGTCATTGATGTACATGGCGAATAGATAAGGGCTTAGAGTACAACCCTGTCTAACTCCCATTGTTGTCTCGAACCATTCCGAGCTTTCAATTCCACTCCACACCGCCGATTGGTTATCCTGGTAGATGTTTTCAATTACCCTTCCAAACTTGTGGCTCATTCCAGCATTAAATAGCTTGTAAATTAAAGCCCTTCGGTCAATATTGTCAAAGGCTCCCTTGAAATCAACGAAAAAGGCGAATAATTTCTTTTTTTGTTCGACAAATGTGCCTGCGATGTTTTGCAGTACGAAGATATTGTCCACAGTTGAATATCCATTTCGAAACCCAGCTTGACACTCTTTGATTAATTTATTCTTTTCGATCCAATCTGACATTCTATAATTTAAAAGCTTAGTAAAAACCTTATACGAAGCATTCAAAAAAGATATTCCTCGATAATTTGCTGGATCTGATGGATTAATTTTTTTATGGATGGGAAATATAATCGCTTGCTTAAATTGCAACGGTATGTTACCCGTATCCAATATTTCATTAAAAGATGCCGCTAATTTGTTGATAACGTTAACTGTCGCGTATTTAAAAAATTCTATGGGGATCCCGTCCGCTCCTGGTGCTTTGCCATCCTTGAGTTTTTTCAAAACTTCACCGACTTCTTCTTGTGATACAGGCGCATCCAATGTTTCGTTTGTGTGAAAAGGCGCTGCATAGTGAACAACAGGCATATTGGTTGACGGGTTCAACAGCGTTCGAAAATGATTCATCAGTGTCCTAACGTCCAGTTGCGTGCCAATTTGAGGGACTTTACCGTTAAATTTGTTTATTGCAATCCAGAACTGTTTAGCATCTTTGCAGCATGTGAGTCTGAGAGCTTCGTTTTCTAGATATTTTTTCTTTTTTTCTTTGCAAATTTGCTTAAAGGCTGTGTTTGTTTGGATATAAAGTTTTTTAAAATATTGACCCCCAAACTTTCTAAATACCTTGAGCCATCCGAACGATTTTCGCCTTGAGTTTTCACACTCAGTGTCAAACCATTTTTCCTTATAACTGCTCTCTTTTTTAGGTATCTGTCTGCAGAACGGGTATGATTCTTTTATAATATTTTCAATATCTGTTATGTTGTATTCTGCTTCCCTCTGCAAGTTGATATCCAGATTGAGTCTATACGCTGTTGCATTGGCTTCTTTCCACCTCAACTTATGCGGCAATCTTAATGAACGTGTGTCTTCTCTTTCAGTCGTAGCAGTTCCAAATTGTGCAACAATGGGCATGTGGTCGGAATACTGCTCTGATAAAACTTCGAAATCACAAACCAAAGATATCCAGTCGCCTCGTACTAGACAATAGTCTATTACTGAACAGCCTTGTTTTCCCACGAAAGTATATTTTCCACTTATGTCCGATTTGCTCGTCCCATTCAAAATACTAAACCCAAACGAATCACATAACTCCAATAATCTAGCTCCTTTTGCATTATTAGTTTCATCTTCAGAGTTTCTTATTTTGCCTGCGAATAGATTTTCTCTTCCCTCTTCTTTCCCAATTCTGGCATTGAGATCACCCATAATCATAATATTGTTGTATTGACTTTGTTCAATTAATCCATATAACGCTCCGAAATCTCTTTCCCAGTGATTACAGTTTAAATATGTCGGAATTATAATCAATTTGGTTGAACCCATACGTATTTTTAAAAATTTTAAATCATCTATGGCATCAAATTCACAAGAAATATCATTCATAAATGATTTTTTATAACAAGTACATTACTCTTTATATTATATATAAACGACATAACGGACATTGTAAGAGGTGGTATTGAGATAGACCGGACAAGTATCCCGGCGCTTATGTTTGCAGATGACATCGTGTTTCTTGCAGATACTGTAGAATGCATGCAGCTAATGATAAATCGGCTTGATAGATACTGCAACACTTGGAATCTATCTGTTAATCTAACAAAGTCAAAAATGATGATATTTAGAAATGGTGGCGGAAGATACTGTCGAAATGAAAAGTGGACATTTCAAGACAATCCTATTGAAATTGTACGTGAATATAAGTACCTTGGAGTTCTAATCACACCTAACTTAGGCTTGAACAAACACCTTCAAAGCAAGTTATCTGAAGCTAAACGTGCGATCTGTTCAGTTTGGGGCCCATGCATAAGTAATAGACATGTAAGTCACAGTGCTAAGCAAAAGTTGTTCCAATCTACAGCTTCCACAATCCTTCTATATGGAGCCCAAGTGTGGGGATACTGTTCATTTGAATCCGTTGAAAAGTTCCTGCGCTATTTTCTAAAACGAATATTTAAATTACCTAGTAGTACCCCTAACTACATGCTTCATTTAGAAACGGGAACGCAGCCTATGTTCTTGAACACATTAAAAATGCATTTTGATTACATGGTAAAAGTGATTGCGTTGGAGGAAGAGAGGTTACCCAAAAAATTACTTAAGCATATTATAAGAACAAAAGGAAATCTAATGCAAGAATGGGAGCGCCTTGCTTCTGAATGTGGAGTAGCCCTCAACATTACACCAGAACTGCAGTCTGTTTTCTAAGAAGACAGTTTGATAACTTACTAACAAGAACCGGCAATATGCTATATCAAAAATATGTCAATGAAGCTCAATCTTCCTAATATAGGTTGTATTATAGCAAAGTTAAGTATAACCTTGAAGAAAAAACTTATTTTTTAAACTGCTACACAACGGATAAAATAAGCACTATTTTCAAAACAAGAGGAGAATTAGTTCACTTGAATTATATACCCCATCGACCAGAACTACCAATATTATGCAGCATTTGCAATATGAAAATAAGGGAAGACGTATTACACTTTCTTGCAATATGTCCAATTTTAAAAGTAATTCGCAAAAAATTTTTCGGTTCATATGTTCTGAATGAGGATGCTGCAATCGGTATCTTAAACGGAGACCAAGGATGGGACCTTTTGTACAATTACACCGTAAACGCACTTCACTACAGAAAACGCATCATCGAAGGAGACTTCTAATGTTAATCATAGACCAAATTTTAATCAAATCAATGCCAATCTGGTAGACGGCCTTGGGCCAAACCAAAAAAAAAGACTTAGAATAATAAATT
Organism: Baccha elongata; assembly: GCA_951217065.1. NCBI lineage: Eukaryota > Metazoa > Arthropoda > Insecta > Diptera > Syrphidae > Baccha > Baccha elongata. Next base: position 1,010,186 of record CATNUY010000119.1, on the reverse strand, counting down.
TGTTTGTAACTTTTATAATTTTTATAATGAAATAAAGTCAATATTACTACTACTACTACTCATCAGGAACCCAATTGCTTTGCCCGTCAACGTCATTTTCAATTAAGTACATAACTGATGACTTTGACTCAACAACAGTATCCTCACAAGTTAGTCCGTCCAGCCCTACATCACCAACAAATTTTCGCCCATCCACCTCTTCCCATAATATCTCGTCTACACCAAGAGTCCGTTCGTTGGTAGCACCTGTTTCACTTAGAAATTTGAAACAATTTTCGGAATATGAAAAATATTGCATAAAACGGGACAAACAATTAAGTCGGAAAATGGGTGGGATGATGTCGGAATACCCCGATATAATTGTCGACAATCTTTTGGAGGTCTCATTTTCAGATGAAGAGTGAAAAACTTAGGTAAAACACCTAGTTTAAAAATAATTGTTTATATTGAAAGGTCTCTAAAAGAAATTTTTTCTTGCAAATTTATGACTGTTTTTTTATCTTTTTATACAAAATGAAGTCAAGTTTTATTTTTTTTTAGTTTTTTTTTTCAAGAAAATTTTTTTTTCAATTGAAAATGTGTGTCGAAAGAAGATTCCCATCAGCAACTTTTTTGCCTGAATACTAAAGATCATCAAACAACTCCAGCATCTCCAGCATCAATGGTTGGTAGTGTAAGTTATTAGAATAACTTTTTTCAATTGTTCTTAAAACTTAAATTTTATCTTAGAAAGTAAAATCATTTAATGGAGAACTGGAAGAATCTTCAATAAAACCAACGAATGCTTTAAAACGTTCTGCAGATGGAACCATCAACAAAACTCTGTCGATGCAGAATTAATTACTCACACTGTTCCTCCAATTGCAAGTGCAGCGATAAGTGCGCTTATAAAAAAACAAACGAACCAGAAGATAATGATTCATATAATTAATAATAAATAATTTTGCCAACGTGTGGCGCTGCAGCAGTCAAGTTTGTACTAAAGAGCATTGATAACTTCGTTTTAATTTTGACTACAAATTACCCATTACCAATCCGCCAATTGCAATTTGAAATGCTATAATAAATAAATATAAAATAATACTATTTTGGCTTGCTCGGAAGTTGATGCAGAAAAATAAAAACTAATAAGCAAATACAGATTACTACAATACAGATAAATAATATCAAAATATCTGAGTACCTACTTTTGCAAGGGATTTCAATAAAATTCCGAATGTCATAATCATGAGAAATTTTAAAATTTCAACAAGTTTTTGTTATAAACATTTAAAACAATGGCAGCAAATAAAGTAAGTTACATTTTAATTCTAATATTCTTTTCCTATAAATAAACTAGCTGACCCGGTGAACTTCGTATCACCTAGTTCTATACTTACAACTTTTAATTTGTGATTACTGGTTGCACTATGTACGTTTAAGATGTTTCGTTATTTACTCAAATTTATTCATAACTAAAAAAATTGGAAAACAGTCGACTTGACGGGCCATCCCTGCAACTTCCCACTATTTTTGGACATTAAGTGCATACAATTTTGTGCATTTTAGTGCTTCTGACTTCTCAAAGCTTTTAAATAAAAAAAAAACATTATGTTTGAACAACAACAACTTAAAGGCGCTAACACCAATTTTAAACGAATTTTATTTACTCGTTTACGAATATTATTATTCGTTTCTTTCTATCTTTGGCTGATGGAGATATAGCTATTTCAAAAAAAATATTGAAGCTCCAAATGCGTTTGAAAAAACAAACAAACATAACATATACTGACGCAACAAATCAACAGACAAGAAACTGTTTACGAACGATTGAATACGACAGTGACCACTGCGGACTTGCCGCCGTAATACAGCTCCCGAGCGAACTTTTGGAGTTTGATGAGTATGTGCCTGCGCACTCTTACAATTTCAGTAAGACGCGTTGGCCACGCTTCTCCAACTCCTTGGCAAGAGAAATACGTTCCGATGATATTTCTCCACCAAATGACAGGAACCTGACGAACGTTGAGATCGACGGGTACCTGAATCAAATGGACACGACTATAAAACGAACAATGGACAGAACAATCCCAAAAAAATAAGGAACACGACCCTACTGGTATATACAAGAACGCGACAATTGACGCACTACACCGACAAAAAAGTGGACTTCTGACTAGGTTGCAACTTCTGTACAGACGTTTCACGGACACACGAGATATGGAGATTAGGACATTGAAGTCGTCGATCAAAAATCTTAATAATCTGATCAGACAAAATTTCAGGTTATCTATTAATTCATACTGGGATAACAGAATTCGGGCCGTTGAATATAGCGACCCTAGTATGTTTCCCCAAATAAATAAGTTATTTAGTAGAAATGACCAAAACGAACTTCCATGTCTTAAACTTCAGAGGACAACAGATAACGAAGACGTACTAACGATTGCGGGAATAGATCCGGAGGCTGCCGTTCTCTATAATAATTTTTTTGTAATAGAAGATCCTCAGGAAAAAGAAGAGGGTGTAGGTGCTGCTTTCCAGCAAGTGTAAAAGGTGAATGCTAGCATTCGTCCGAATCATGACCTGGAGAACAGAGCCTTACTGCACAACTTCTACCTTGGAAATAGCATTACGCAATTGCGATCCGAGAATACCGGTTTCACCGGGTTCAATGACGAAAACTTGGCAAACGCCACCATCGCCGAGCAAAATGGACCCAGTTCATTGTTAATTTCGAAGGTAGAGCTTCAGTTAATTTTTCAAACATTAAAGAAAAAGAAATCTGCGGGGGTCGATGGCATACCCAACATTGTTTTACGACATCTCCCTCAGGAAGCAGTAGACATTTATACCACACTGTTCAACAACGCATTGAATAATGCATATTATCCAGTGAGTTGGAAGACAGCTGTGGTCCATCCTCTCCCCAAAAAGGGAAAGGACAGCTCCAATCCAGCAAATCTTCGGTCGATAAGTCTTCTTCCAATTATCAGTAAGGTATTCGAGAAGATTCTCAATAGAGCTCTGTTCAAGTGGGCTGAGGACAAAAATATTATTCCAGATAATCAGTTTGGCTTTAAGGCGGGGCATGACACTATTCATGCCGCGTCTAAGTTAGTTTCTGATGTTCAATGGAACAAAGCGAAAAATCGATGCACGGGTGCCGTTCTGGTTGATTTAGAGAAGGTTTTCGACACCGTATGGTTAGAGGGTCTTTATCTGAAGTTAACTAGACTTGGCATAAGTAAACCACTGTTATATATGCTTCATGACATGCTCAATGGTAGAAAGTTTGTTGTCAAAAGTGGCAATGTAACTTCTACCACAACATTTGATATTAAAAACGGTCTACAGCAAGGAGCTGTGAACTCGCCGATTCTTTTTAGTATTTACACCAGCGATCTGATAGGTAGTCTCACTCATGCAATTGCGTATGCCGATGACCTTGTAGCGTACAGGACCGGTCCAAAAGTTGAAGTCATCAGAATTCTCTTGCAGCGTGACTTCGACAAGATTCAGCGATATTGTGATGACTAGAAGTCAGAAACTATCCTGTTTAGAACCCCGTTGTCTAGGGCTTCTAGGGATACAAGAAAGAACTGGAGAAATCTAGTGATCGTTGGACCAAGTGGACATCCACTGGCAAGTAAAGATGTGGTAAAGTACCTTGGCATCTGGCTAGATCAGTATCTATATTTCAATCGACATGTAGATGCTGCTCTGACAAGAGCTAGGGGAGCCTTTGGGTTGACAAGACGGTTGTTCTATAGCAGCCGCCTTGACAGCAAAGTAAAGGTGATTTGCTACATGGCTTTTATCCGGCCAATGATTGCCTATGGGTGCCCTGTGTCTCAAGTAGCACAAAATTCCAAAATACACCAAAATATTTGGGGTATATTTTACACTTTCGTGATATACATTTTGAATATAAAAACTACACCACTTTTTGGTGCAATTTTTAACATTTAATTTCGATTCACTGTAAATTATACCGCGTTCCCGTTTAAAATTTACACCGGCTGTACAAAAAGTATACCGTTTTTTGGTATTTAAATTGTGCTAGTGGTATACAAATTGTTCTAGTAACTAGAATAAATAATACTCCAGAGGTGTATATTATGTTCTAAAAATAAGCTCAATTTTTACACCTCAATGGTATACAATTTACACCACTTTTTGGTGGAAAATCTTTCCCAAGAGTGGGAAAAATACACGATGATTTTATGGATAAAATATACCATTAGTGTAAAAAATCTAAAACTCAGAATTCATTTTGAAACAAAATATACACCGAAGTTTATTTCTTTAATCGGAAACTAGTTTGATGAATTAAAACTTACACCATTGTTTATTTCCTGATGGAGAATGTATATAAAAGAATTCTAATCTTACTATGATTCTAATACATAATATGTGCGGAGTGAAATCATGAATTAATATGAACTTGAGTGTCTAATTTCAAAACGAAGTACATTCTGTCGACTGATTTTCGGTCCTACCCCATCTAGAAATCGAGCGCCTTGATAATTTTACTTAATAAAAGATTTCTAAATCGATTCGTGAAAATTCATTTTTCAAAATTCATAGTTTTTTTGTTGTTCTTATTTTCTTTTAAATACGTGCTGTTAAAAAAGAGTCGAAAATAACAAAAAAGTGGAATAATTCATTCGAAATATATAATAAAATAATTAATCATAGTCTTCATTTTAAAGATGGCGGCCAGTGGAATCTCATGTTTACCTAAATATTTCTTGAAAAATATGGCTGCCGTGTAAAAAATACACTGATTCCTGAATCTAGAAAATAAAATGCACTAATTTAGAAAAACAAGAACAAAACACACCGTTTAAGACAATTATATGCCATCTTCTATTTTCGGTACATTTATTTTGCTGAAAACTGTGCAAAATATTCACTGATTTGTTTCAATTTGAGAAAATGGTATAAAAAATGCACCAAGTCAAAGGAGAAATGAAAAAAATGCACCATTGTGCAAAATATATACAGGAATATTTTTCGCTATGTTTAATATATTCTAAATGGTGAAGGAAATGTCTTTAAGTTTATTCAAAACAAAAACAAAATTGGTTCATAAGAAGTAAAAATATTTATTAATATTAAGGTACATACGAAGTAGAAAAATATTTATTTATATTAAGGTACATATGTAGTTGCATTTATAATTTTTTTTTTAATTTCTTAAATGCTTTTATCTACTTGCTGTCCAATAACGACGTTTTCACCGTCGATAGGTTCCTGAAATTTGCCGGAAAATCTAATTGGCATTGCTTTTTCTGATTTTTTTTAGATCTCGGCCAGTAAATATAGTTTTTCTTGTACCAATTGAATGGTACGGCCTCCACAAATTGTGATTTATCCTTTTCCTCGCAAACCACACAAATAAACTTCCCGAATATGTTCGTTTCGTTCGCCATGTTTTTATTAAAAAATTATTTGCTTAATTTGATGTTGACACGACAATTGACTGAACATTATGAGACGAAATATTTCAATTCTATGTTTGGTGTATGGAATGGTGCAAATTCTACCAAAATAGTGTATTTATTAGACCCATTCTCTGTGATGTGTATCCACTGGTGCATATTTCACCAAAAAAGAGTATTCATTACAACTCTTCCCTGTGTGGTGTATTAAATGGTGCATATTTCACCAAAAATGAGTATTAAGTACACCTATTCTCTGTGTGGTGTATTCATTCAAGTATATTCTACCAAAATAGTGTATTAATAACACCCATCGTTATGTGTGGTGTTTTTGTTTGTGCTTAGTCTATACCAAACTAATGAGTGTTTAAGGTACACCAAACTCTCTGTAAAAAATAAACAATGCTCGAGATGATCTTTCTTTACAATATATAGGTATGTATTATATTTCGAATAATTTTTTTTTTAGTGAAAAAAATATAGCTAAATGTCAACTAAATTTATAAAACATTATAATGTGTGAATTAAAGGGAAAAAGACGCCTTTTTTAGCGTTAAAGAATTGTTTATTTTGTCCACATCCCATATCATATGGATGTAAACAAATAAGTTTTCATTTGATATGCTCAGCAGGATATTCTTTCAGGATCCCAAGCTCAATGTCAGCAGAATAAATATTTAAATGATGAGATGAGAATGGAGCCGTATTAAAATTGTCGAATCGCCGAATATTCCTTCCATGTATCTTAATTGTGGTACCATTTGTTGTAGCATGTATCATTTCAATGATTTCACAATTTTTGGTCAAAAACCACTTATTTTTTCGATCATTTGATAACATGAATGTTGACAATTTGACTCTCCCATTCATTTGAGAGTTTTCGTTAAATTTTTTGCTTAAAATGGGATATGCGGCTGGTTTTGAAAGCCCAGAATTCAACTTATTCATTTCAATAATACGTTTGGCCACTTGGCTTAAGGGTCCTGGATCCATTCTTAAGAAGGCATTTTAACCAATACAGCGTACTCTCAAATGGATATGCAGAAATATTACGCAACGATCCAAATTTCATAACGTCATCATGAACATGTATCAAATTATGGACATTTGAGCTGATAGACTCGCTTCCATACAAAACTATAAATTCTTCCACATAATCATTCATCAAATTTAAGTTGTTAACTGGTTTCACAGTTTTACTCAATTTTTTTAAAAAGTTTTTTTCCAACGATAACACTTCAAATAATTATTAAATTTTGAGCTACTCATTTTTGTTAATTATCAATAATTGTAGTGTGTGCACGTTAACAATCCAATGGCGACTGAATAAGTTCAATAATGTTTTCATATTTATTTTTCACACCATATAGTTAAGTGTATTTAATTTCCACGGGGTTTAAGTCTTACACCAAAATACAATTGCCCATTTCAGATAGTGCATTTTATTTACTAAATCTAGTGTAAAACATATACAACTTAGGTTTGTTTCAGAATCGAATAATTTTATGCACCATTAATGGTGTATTATAAAAACATCTAAGAATCAGTTTATTTTGTACACCGAATTTAAAAAAAATGATGAAATTTTGCACAGAAAAGGCAATGGTGTATTTTTATTACCGGTATATTTTGAAAAATACACCAAAATATTAAATGTTTTTTCAATTTTCTCAGTTTTGCACCAAAATTCTTGAATTTACACCAAAATATACACCAGTGTGCTACTTGAGGTGTGGTGTTTGAGAGACAGTGTCTTAGACGCTGCCTTGGATTGTACAGAACACCAGAGTCGGAGTACACATTACTATGCCAACGAGGTTCTATACAACAGGGCCAATATAAACAGGATAGATAACTTTTTAATCAAGCTGATTCGGGGTCACATTGCAAGAGCGATGACCTCGACCAATGGACTTAATTTTTGGGGCTTACTACCCCAATGATGAGTATAGTGAAAGTGTGCGTCTTAACGGTTTCATCTCGCCCGAGACATTCCTCTTTTTAGACAGTCGTGGGCTGATACAGGATAGATTGGCTGTTCCGTTAATCTACCACGTCAGCCGTAGGACTGTGGATCGGCGACTTCTTTACGATCGAGACGTCGGCTCAGGGAACGGAGCAGAGCGTCTGCGGTTCAGTAGAGCTGTGCCCCTTCGGGACAGAAAGGACTTAATTGAACAAGTCAAAAAATTCTGGTGGTTGGGTGACCACCGTGATATTGAGAGTTGACCACATTATTGCTTTGGCCGACTTGCATAGTTCTAAGGTAAATATAGGTAGAGTAGAGTAGGTAGAACAGGACGGTGGCACAAAAAAAGTACAAAATGTATTTGTATGTGGGTACTTGCGGTTGCCAATATATATGTACATATATGCAGGTGTATGGGCGTGCGTAAGTATGCATATGCGTATGCAAAAAAAAAAAAAAAAAAAATTGCTGGTGGCTGTTCTAGTTTTTAAGTTATTTTAAGTAGTTTTAATTAGATATAATGTAGTTTAAGTTAGTTTTAATTAAGTTTTTATTAGTTTTATTTAGGTAAAGGGTAGCTTTAAGTTTTATACAAAATTTAAAAAACAATGATATAGATAATGAGTTTTTTTAATAATTTTCTCGTTAGTTTTAAGTTATCATGAATTTTAAATATAAGTTATTTTACATTGTTTAAGTATAGTCACAGTTTAATTTAGAGCGCCCGCATGGGGCCAGTAAGTTAGTTAAGTTAATATGTAAGCTAGTTGTTTAAGATTTTTTGTCTAGCATTAAGATAGATATAAGAAAATGAAAAATAAAAAATGAATTAAAAATGAAAATGAAAAGTACAATATAACAACAATAATAACTTAAATAGTCTGGTATGTTACCTATCTTCCAACCTCTCCCCCTTTGATATATGCTACGAATTGTAGTCTATCAAATTAAGGTTAGGAGAAAATGGAGGCGGAACAAAACAACATACTTAAAGGCGCTTAGAAAAATATTGAAGCTCCAAATGCGTTTGAAAAAACAAACAAATATAACATCTCGACCTGTGTCATCAGTGGTCATAAGCGGTGGAATGCGTAGTGCATACAACTTCGAAGACTGAGTAAATCTGAAGGCGTGGGTTCGAATCTCACGAGGTGCATGTGAAAAAGTTTTTCATAATAAAATTGGATTAAAGCTCAATACCACTAAAAGGAGACTGATGAAAGGAATTGGCAATCCTTGAAATAGCTATATCTCCAGCCAAAGATAGAAAGAAACGAATAATAATATTCGTAAACGAGTAAATAAAATTCGTTTAAAATTGGTGGTAGCACCTTTAAGTTGTTGTTGTTGTTCAAACACATTCAATGAAAATTAACAGAATGGTCAGTAATAAAAACTGACATTCTAGTACGAATAGTACAATATAACAACAAAAAACATTATTTTTTGAAATTTTAAATTAAAATAAGCTGACTCGGCAAACATTGTTTCGTCATTTATATTATTCCTAGGAAAGATTTTTTTAGTTCAATGAAAACAACTATCTACTATAAGTGTGTGAGGATGTACTTATAATCGAAAGCGTTATAAGCAATAAAAGTATGCTTTATTTAGGTTAATGAATTAATATTTATTAAAAACGACTATATTTTGAATTATAATTTCTGATAGCTATCTAAACATCAAAAATAATTATTTACATTGTTACTATCAATTATGGCAGTTGAAAAAAAAAAAATTAATCTCTCAGTGCAATAGAGTGTACAATATTCTTAGTTAGTCCGTCTTTAGCCAACACAAACAAACTGGATGGTTTCCCCACGCGAGAACATGTCATATATAGTTGTCCGTGGGAAAAGCATGGTGTTCCCAAATCCAAGCCACATACAGAGGACGAACTTTTTTCATAAACGCACTAAAATTTAAGAGCGAATACCTAATTTTAATTAAAACACTTGTAGTTCTTTTTACATTATTTTCATAGTAAGCTAACATAGTACCCAAGGCCGTAGCCAAGGCAGGGGTCACAGGGGTTCAACCCCCCCCCCCCCCCCCGATTTTTTTAGAAATGCATCTGTAAATCAACCTTTTCCGCATAAGTATGAAATTTATGCTCAAATAATTAGTGATTATGTTCAAAACTTTCTGATTTTAGTTTTAAGCCTACGTAGTTAGGTACCAACATAATTTTCGATGAATTTAGTAAGGTAGCTTTAAAAATAAGGTAGTTTTTAAATACAACCTCAAACAACACAGCCCCAAACATACAAACCTCAAACATACAATCCCCTTCATGCGACTTAGTGTTTGGATTGGAACATGTGGAACTAATAACAAACACATTCCAAGAAAAACGTGAAAATATCGTTCAGGAATTCAAAATAATTTTTGAGACTGCACAAAACTTTGTATGTGTTGTGGATGAAAAACTCCAAATTCCACGAATTGTGTCAAGGCAACAGCACAGACAAAACGTGAGCACAACGGATCCTGAAACCTATTTTAGGATAAGTATAATGATTCCTCTTTTAGATGACTTTTAAGTCAGCTTGAAATAAGATTTGAAAATCATAAGTCCGTATGATTTTGTGCATTTTAATTCCATCGATCCTTGGCAAATATGAACAAAATTACAACAAAGAAAACTTCAAATTTTATAGATCTTTTTTGAATTGGGACACTTTAGAAGCTGAGTTTACGTTATGGAAGACAAAATGCCATAGACAAAAAGATACAGAGCGTTCAAAGAGTGCAATAACAGCTCTTGGGGAATGCAATAAGGATCTGTTTCCTAACATGCACAAGCTTCTCAAAATTTTGGCAACACTACCGGTTTCCACGTGTACACCGGAAAGAACATTTTCGACAATGAAACGTCTAAAAACTTACCTTAGAAAATCTACCGGCGAAGAAAAACTAACAGGATTGGCATTAATGTCAATTCATCGACAAATTGAGATTGACACTGAGGAAGTTTTAGACATATTTGCAGCACAGAAGGCCAGAAAATTAAATTTAATTTTATAAAAATGATATACTTACATATATGTTATTTAAAATTTTTTTTTATAATAAAATCTTAAAGAGTGATGATAAATGTACCTACCTAATAAATAATAACTTAACATTATTTTAAAAAAATATTGGAAAAATCTTTAAGTTTTTCATTTGTTTGAGAGTTTTCTTGAAAAACTAAGTATGCAATTGTATTTTATTAGCAGTACTCTACCTAGGAAAAAATATTGAAAATCGTTAAAGCAGTTTTTTTTAAACCGTTTTCTTTTTTAATTTTTGAAAAATATTTTGCAATTTTTTGAGTATTTCAATACATCGAAATCTGTAGTTCATCGGGAAAAAAATCTGAAAAAATTCGATATTCGCGTTTCCAACATATTCAAAAAATCTAAAAAGTTATGTATATGAATTTGATCATAAAAACCTTCCTTAATTTTAAATTTAATTGAAATCGGTTTTGTTGTTAGCGAGAAATTCTGATTTTAAAAAATCGGTTCTATGGGAGGTACTGTTTTAAGATAAATCTCGACTGTTTTATCAAAATCGTTAAGGCCATTTTTAGAAAAATTAAGTTTTACCATTGTTTTAGAGCTAAAATTCCAATTTCAACAACGCCTAGTGCGAGACTACTAAATAAACACTCTGAACCAAGTTTGCAAATCAGCCTATCCATTTAGGCTGCAGATCTGCAAACAGGCATTCGGACGAACAGAATTTTCCAACACACTTTTGTCTACTTCCCTATCATCGCAATATCATGTTTATTTGTTATCTCAATTTTTTTTTGACAAATCCATAACTTGCCTTATAACTATTAAATTACAGCTCATAAAATTTACTACAACATTTTGTTATTTTTTTTTTTTTTTTTTTAAGTCTCAACCGTTTGCGAGCTATGCATCGCTTAAGTAGACCGACTTCGTCCTCATCCCTACTCCGTGATGTTTGCTGGATGAGTGGTGACACCTGACGGGGATAACTGATCGATTGATAATTGATCAGTTGTCGACCGGTGAGGGCAGGAGATCAAATTAAATTGGGTTGATCAGAGTAATATGAATTTTTTCGTTCTAAGTCATGACAAAATAAAAAAAAATCCTTGCAAAATAAATTAAAGATTTTAATTGACAGATAAAAAATAGGGGTAGATCGTAGAGGGGTGAAAATTAAGGGTTGAATGTATTTTTGTATGCTGTATCATCAAAAAATTAAAAAAAAAAATTTGTCCAAAAAAATAAAAAAAAATTTAGGGGTGGACCACCCTTAACATTTAGGGGGATGAAAAATAGATGTTGTCCGATTCTCCACCCTGGCCGATATGCATGCTTCGGATGACGAAAATAGGTCGAGCCGTTTCGGAGGAGATAGATTACATACACCGTGACAGGAGAATTTTATATACATATAAGAAAATACTATTCTTTAGAGGAATCACTGGTAATTATTTTGGACGTCGGCATCGGTGCTGAAAAACTATTAAACATAAGGTATTTCATCATTTAATGAAATCATATTTATATTTTTTTAAATTATTATGAACTCTAGATTTTCAATCATGAAGTTAATATGCTCTCTTTTTGCTCCTACGTACTAAAAAAAACTGAAGACGAAGGTAATGCAGAAGCGTCAGGACAGTACCTAAACATTTGTCAGGTTGAATATGGATATGGTCAATGAACTAACAAGATGTTTAGATACTGAAAAAAGTAAAACTGGTGATTGGGTTGATGCCTTGATTGTTGCCATAGGAATCATAACAGAAGATTCTACGTGAGCGTCTTCTTTTCATAATTTTAACAATTTTAACAAACCCTTTTTTTACCTTTTAGTCTCCATAAAACGAGTCTCTCACAAATTTTATTTCATAACTTTGATTCACCACTCTTTTCACTGGATGATGCTATTGTTGATAAACTTAATGAAATTAATTGCAAACTGTATATAGTGTGAGAAAAAATATAAATGAACTAGGTAGGACAGTTTTTCATAATAATTTTCTATTACAGAAGCAACAACATTCAATACATTTCCGATTTGGACGGAAATTTAAAGCCACAATTTAAGAATACTACAAACACAAGTCCTAATCAAATAAAAAATCAGGAACTTGCATTGGAACTAAAAGATCTGGCACGAGTACGATAACTTTGGCGCCAAGAATTGATAACGGTTTTTTGTAGAACAGTTCAATACAATTTGTCAGGTTCTTCCGGGCTCCCAAATACCCACTTGGAATATGGTCAATGAACTAACAAGATGTTTAGATACTGAAAAAAATAAAACTGGTGATTGGGTTGATGCCTTGATTGTTGCCATAGGAATCATAACAGAAGATTCTACGTGAGCGTCTTCTTTTCATAATTTTAACAATTTTAACAAACAATTTTTTTACCTTTTAGTCTCCATAAAACGAGTCTCTCACAAATTTTATTTCATAACTTTGATTCACCACTCTCTTCACTGGATGATGCTATTGTTGATAAACTTAATGAAATTAATTGCAAACTGATTATAGTGTGAGAAAAAATATAAATTAACTAGGCAGGACAGTTTTTCGTAATAATTTTCTATTACAGAAGCAACAACATTCATTATATTTCGGATTTGGACGGAACTTTAAAGCCACAATTTAAGAATACTACAAACACAAGTCCTAATCAAATAAAAAATCAGGAACTTGCATTGGAACTAAAAGATCTGGCACGAGTACGATAACTTTGGCGCCAAGAATTGATAACGGTTTTTTGTAGAACAGTTCAATACAAGCATTTTTTACTATGGGTGGGGGGTTTACCTCCCTCCGTTTGGGCGGGAGGGGCAATTTTATAAAAATAGTGCTAAATATTTAAAACAAATATTAAAAAATAACGGTAATACTTACAACTAAGTTTTATATCTTTTTTTAAAGCCAATACTTTTTTCTATTAGATGTTTTTTAAATCAAGTGAAACCTATGTATAGTCTTTGAAAAAACGGACTTTAAACTCAAAAATTGCGAAAAAAAGGTTAAAAAAAATTTTTAAGTGTGATTTTTCAAAACTGTAAAATAAAATACTACTTTTTTTTATACAATTCGTTGCTCATAATATTAATTTTAAATCATAAACTGAAAACAAAATGATTTTATGTTTTCTGATTTTTGAGAAAATTACTAAAGTGTATAAACAGTGAGGTATGTAAGGGGGGGCATGCTGCCCCCCTGCAACCCCCCTGCTTGGACACACTATAGGATTTGGGGTGCGTGCGAGGTGGGGTGGGTGCTAGGTTGGGTGTATGCAAATTTTCTGTTGCATTTAAAGATGCCCAAGCATCATTACAAAAAAGAACCTACGTACAACAATCACCGCGTATACCAAAAAAATAAGAAAACTCTTATAAGAAAGTAGTTTTAGTAATTTTCCATTTTCTCAAAAACCAGAAAACATAAAATCATTTTGTTTTCAGTTTATGATTTAAAATTAATATGAGCAACGAATTTTAAAAAAAAAGTAGTATTTTGTTTTACAGTTTTGAAAAATCACACTTCAAAGTTTTTTTTACCTTTTTTTTCGCAATTTTTGAGTTTAAATTCCGTTTTTTCAAAGACTATGCATAAATTTCACTTGATTTAAAAAACATCTAATAGAAAAAAGTATTGGCTTTAAAAAAAGATATAAAACTTAGTTGTATGTATTACCATTATTTTTTAATATTTGTTTTAAATTTTTAGCACTGTTTTTATAAAATTGCCCCTCCCGCTCAAACGGAGAAGGATAAACCCCCCCCCACCCATAGTAAAAAAATGCTTGTATTAAACTATTCTACAAAAAACCGTTATCAATTCTCCCCGATGGGGAGAGTACGATAACTTTGGCGCCAATTATAACGGTTTTTTGTAGAACAGTTCAATACAAGCATTTTTTACTATAGGTGTTGGGGTCTATCTCCCTCCGTTTGGGCGGGAGGGGCAATTTTACAAAAACAGTGCTAAAAATTTAAAACAAATATTAAAAAATAACGGTAATACATACAACTAAGTTTTATATCTTTTTTTAAAGCCAATACTTTTTTCTATTAGATGTTTTTTAAATCAAGTGAAATTTATGCATAGTCTTTGAAAAAACGGAATTTAAACTCAAAAATTGCGAAAAAAAAGGTAAAAAAAACTTTGAAGTGTGATTTTTCAAAACTGTAAAACAAAATACTACTTTTTTTTTAAAATTCGTTGCTCATATTAATTTTAAATCATAAACTGAAAACAAAATGATTTTATGTTTTCTGGTTTTTGAGAAAATGGAAAATTACTAAAACTACTTTCTTATAAGAGTTTTCTTTTTTTTTGTATACGGTGAATGTTGTACGTAGGTTCGTTTTTGTAATGATGCTTGGGCATCTTTAAATGCAACAGAAACTTTGCATACACCCAACATCGCACCCGACCCACCTCGCACCCACCCTGAATCCTATAGTGTGTCCAAGCAGGGGGGTTGCAGGGGGGCAGCATGCCCCCCTTACATACCTCACTGTTTATAAAACAAGTATCCAATAAAAAAGTTGTTTTTGTCATTTTACATTTTCTCAAAAATTAGAAAACATAAAATCATTTTGTTTTCAGTTTATGATTATAAATTAATATAAGCAACGAATTTTATAAAAAAAAGTAGTATTTTATTTTACAGTTTTGAAAAATCACACTTCAAAGTTTTTTTTTACCTTTTTTTTCGCAATTTTTGGGTTTAAAGTCCGTTTTTTCAAAGACTATGCATAGGTTTCACTTGATTTAAAAAACATCTAATAGAAAAAATATTGGCTTTAAAAACAGATATAAAACTTAGTTGTAAATATTACCGTTATTTTTTAATATTTGTTTTAAATTTTGAGCACTGTTTTTATAAAATTGCCCCTCCCGCCCAAACGGAAGGAGATAGACCCCCCCACCCATAGTAAAAAATGGTTGTATTAATCTGTTCTACAAAAAAAACAAGTATCAATTCTTGGCGCCAAAGTTATCGTATTCGTGCCCAGTTTGAGATCCCGAATTCACACTTAGTAATTTTCCATTTTCTCAAAAACCAAAAAGCATAAAATCATTTTGTTTTCAGTTTATGATTTAAAATTAATATGAGCAACGAATTTTATAAAAAAAAGTAGTATTTTATTTTACAGTTTTGAAAAATCACACTTCAAAGTTTTTTTTACCTTTTTTTTCGCAATTTTTGAGTTTAAAGTCCGTTTTTTCAAAGACTATGTATAGGTTTCACTTGATTTAAAAAACATTTAATAGAAAAAAGTATTGGCTTTAAAAAAAGATATAAAACTTAGTTGTAAGTGTTACCGTTATTTTTTAATATTTGTTTTAAATTTTTAGCACTGTTTTTATAAAATTGCCCCTCCCGCCCAAACGGAGGGAGATAGACCCCCCCCCACCCATAGTAAAAAATGCTTGTATTGATCTGTTCTACAAAAAACAGTTATCAATTCTTGGCGCCAAAGTTATCGTACTCGTGCCAAAATGTTTGAATTTTGGGAAGAAGTATTTGTAAAGGATCGCCTTGGTCTATGTTTGGATCTTCTCCTCAAGATGAATGCAACTTTTACGATATTTCTAAGGAAAAAGCAGAAACGAGTAATTAAGACGAAGCTAACATGTAGAAAGTGTAAGTTGTTTTCTTTTCTGTTTGTATTCCATAACTGTAATAAGAATCAGAGGTTTATTTGTTGAAATTGTACTTATTCATAATTTTTTAACAGTTGAGCAGACGCAAGAACATATTTTTAACATTTTTATCAAGACTCGGAAAAAGATAATTCAAGCTATATTATGGGTATTATGTAACCTGCGTTATCTTCTCAAAATATGATTTATGTATGTAGGCTTTAGGTCAATAAAAGATGTTTTTTTATATAATTAATGGGACGTTTCGAACGTGTTTACGTCCATCATCAGGCAAAAAAATTTTAACATCAAATTAATAAAAATTATTAATTAGCACCAACAAAAGCACTTTAAAACTGAACATAATTATTTTGTAAATAAAACAAAACCAAAATGACATTTTTAATATTACTTTAAATTTACTATTTAAAATTTCAAACATTAACGTCTCTGCACGGTCAATTATAATTCAAGATAATTCAAGATAATCGTTAACAAAAACATTGGTCCACACCAAATCAACAACTAGAAACCACAAATATTGTTTTTTATGTCATTTTAGAGTGGGGTTTCAAAATTTTGATTTTTTTAAGTTGCAATAGCCGAACTTTTTTGATTTATTTTTTATATATGGTATTTCGCTATCAGCCAGGGTAAATGGGTATAATATGCAAGCTAATCATGTTTCAACAAAACATATTTTCAAAGCTAAAAGTGATCATTTTAATGCGACAAGAATATGTAAAACCAAAATCACAATCAATTGTATATATTTCTCAAATGGTACATCCGGAAAATAAATAAATGCGATTTTTACAATAAGTATTTGTTCGACTCAAAATTTTATCATCACAAAAAATTCTTTGAGTTATTATCGATAAGTGAAACATTTTTGTTATAAAACAAATGAAAACAAAATAAATTATCAATCTGAAAATTTGTTGATTCGTTTGGAAGAATGAAGAGATTCCAATGCTGCAGCACTAAATGCTGATGTCAATATGAATTCAGATGGGGTGTGAGCTCCCAAAAAAGGACATTAAGCAAGGTTAGCAGAATTCAATGCTAAGTGGCATGCTCAATTTTGCATGCATAAAAATATTTGTTTTACTAGCGTTTGCGGGTGTAAAAAAATTAAATATGTATATACATGTTTTTGTTGATTAGTTGGTATTTACATTTTTTAGCAGTTGCTTCAAAAATGTGTCAAAATTACTAATATAATATGTTGACGCCACGATTATCCATTAGATCACAACGGAAATTGACCAAAGTTTATTACTTTCTTGTTTGATTAT
The DNA here is from genome assembly GCA_951217065.1 of Baccha elongata. Classification (NCBI taxonomy): domain Eukaryota; kingdom Metazoa; phylum Arthropoda; class Insecta; order Diptera; family Syrphidae; genus Baccha; species Baccha elongata. The sequence continues at coordinate 992,843 of CATNUY010000119.1, read as the reverse complement.
TTATTCGCTACGATTCCAATCATAAATCGAATCACAGCAAAAGATACGTACCAGACGACATATGATACCCTTTGCACACGACACCAATAAGATGCATGCTATAACATGCGAAAATGAATCCATATTCCAGAATTGAATTGTATATTTGTATTTTGAGTTAGTTAAGAAGTAGGATTGGAACTGACAGGTTCATAAGAATTAAATAAAGTTTTTTAAAAGTTGCTTAATGTAACTAAGTAATTAATTGGCGACCGTGACAGGACCATTACATTCTTGTTAACCTGAAGCATAAAGTAAGGGAGAATTGGTAGTTGGCTCGTGAGTGAAGTTTTTAAAAATAACAGAAAAAATACAATATGTTTTAAAAAACAATTCAGTGCGAGAACAAAATAAAAAATAATTATCCTTCAAAGAAAGGAGAACAAATTTAAAAAAATTATCCTTAAGAAAAATATATAAGGAGAAAAATAAAATATTAAAAAAGTATCCTATTAATAGGAGAAAAAAGAAGAATATTCAAACAAAGAAAGAGAAAATAAATTTTAATCAGTGATTACATTATATGGTGTCATTTAAAAAAAAATTAATATAAAAAATATTAAAGTGAAAATTCTATTCTAAAAAAAAAAGAAAAGAAAAAGAAGAAAAAAGGTAATACCTATACCAAATATAAAAAACGATACAAGTTTTAAAAAAATTTCAATGGAAAGTGAAGATAAGGCGAAAAAAGAACTAATAGAAAGAATAAAAAAATAAAACAAGTCTTCAAAGAACACAAAGAAGACGTGGAAAATAATGATGTTTTAAAACATAAAAAAAAAATATAGTAATTTAGCCTATATCTGATATACTTAGTGAAGAATAAAAAGTTTCAAAAAGAAACAATATAAAAATATTCGAAAAAAATAATAATAGGCTAAAATTATATAATCAGTCAATCCACCGCGGCTTTAAGAATTTTATATCCAAACCGTTACCCTAAGAAACTAGTGCCGTTACAAGAGTGCTCGGTTAAGGTTTTGAAAGACCAAACAAATAAAAAAACAAGGAAATAAGTGATAGTAATAAAAGGTACTACGAAATGCCTACTTAAAACTCGAAAAACCTTGTAAATACAGATATGCGTGCAAATTCCCACTAAAAGTAAAAAATTTACACAGTGAAATAAATTGCATCGGAATTTAAGCAATATCTGAATAAGTGCTAAAAATTGAACAAGTGATTCATAGTGATGACTCATTAGTTAAAGTTTAATAAAAACGGAATTGTGAAATTCTATTCAGTGAAAAAAGTAACGCTACGGTGAACGAACGTCTTTACGTAACCAAAAAAATATATTAATAATATAAATATAAAAAAAAAAAACATTTTAACCAGAATCATCAGTATAGCAGCAACAGCACCAGTATTAATATAATAAGATATTTTATTATATATACACATATAAGTATTCAATTATAAAATATTTTGGCAATTGAATATAAGTATACAAATTAGTGATTTATTGAATATATTTGATTTTTGTTGTTTTAAATATATATCTATATATATATTACAATTTCGTTTGAAATATCCATTAATTCTGAACGACCTATTAACCAAATTCGAAAAACTAACCATGGCTAACGAAAGGACTGAAGACACAGTTACTAGGCTTATAGCCGCCACAACAACATTACATGCCCAGGTAGCCGCATTGAAAAAAACGTTAGAAAGTGTTACTAATGCTTCGTTAGTAACAGAGTACAAAACTCAACATATAGATGAAAATTTAATTTTTACTGAGACATTAGAGGTAGATACATTTTGTGTTTTATGTCTCTAAATGTGAATTTATAGGTATTATAATAAATTAAACAAATAAAAAAATTTTAAATTTTTAAAATTTTTAATTTTTATTTTTTTATTTTTCAATAATTTTCACAGTTTTAAATTTGTAGTTTAAATTTTAAATTTCTCTATAGCAAAAAAATTAAATTAAATAACATGTTATATGAACTTCATTTACAACTATATCGAAATATCCATCACATCGCAGCCGACCTTTACATGCAAGAAATTATCACATACATTCAAACATTAACAATAGAAATTACCAGAAAACAAAATTTTAAATTACAAAAATTAATAAATAAACAGCATCATAATACAAAACCTATAAACACACACACCTTTTACCCAAGATTAATAAATAATACAAATATCCAACTTACTAATACAGAAATAGAAACACTTAACAAAGGACTTAAATATAATATTCCGAAAATAAATAAAAATAATATTGACCAAGAAGTTATTAATGCAGAAGCAGCAATAAAAACAATAGCAAACATCGAATTACAATACGAGACTAGAGTTATTATTAATAAAAAACTTAAACAGCTTTGTAAAAACAAAAATATAAACAAAAACCTTCATATAAAATATAAAAAAGACAACATCAATTTAAAAAATATCAATAAAAAACTAAAAGACAGCAATGCAATAATAACAAAAGCCGATAAATTCAATTCTATGGTAATTTTTGACCAACAAGAATACATTACAAAAACAAATACCTTCTTCAACGACAACAACATACTTACTTTACAAAATGACCCTAGCAAAACATATCATAAAAAAATCAATAACGCAATAAATAAGTGTACTCAACTTTTTTCCAACATTAACAAAAACACACTAAAACTACCAAACCCAAAAGCACCACAATTTACAGGCCTACCAAAGATCCACAAAAATGGAACACCTATCAGACCCCTTATTAATTATACGACAGCCCCAGGATACAAAGTTGCCAAAATGCTACAAAAAATCATCAAAAACAACATCAACCTGAAAAATGACAACAGCATTAAAAACTATATACATTTAATTGACAAACTAAAAAACATAAAGCTATCACCAAATCACAAAATGATTTCTTTTGATGTCACAAACATGTATACTAATATACCAATCGAAGAGAGCATCAATATACTCAAAGAAAACCTGACCACTACTGCAACAATAAATAAAACACAAATAGATGAATTAATATTTATATTAAAAATTACATTAAAACAAAATTATTTCCAATTTAATAACAACTATTACATTCAAACAGAAGGATTAGCTATGGGATCGCCTTTAAGTGGACTTATGGCCGATCTATATTTAAACTTCTATGAAAACAAATTTATTTTATCTTCATTAAAACCACAAAAACGTAAAATAATATCATATTCGCGGTATGTTGATGACACTTTCGTAGTTTTCGATGGAACCCACAGACAAATAGATATTTTAACAAAATATATCAACAACATAAATACAAAAATAAAAGTTACAACTGAAATAGAAACTAATAACACAATAAATTTTCTTGACCTAAACATCAGCAAAAACAACAACAATTACAAATACAAAGTATACAGAAAACCCACAACAACGGACATAACCATACATAAAGATTCTCATCATCCGTACTCCCAAAAAATGGCAGCCTATAATGCATTCATCAACAGACTATTAAATATACCCATGGACAAAAATGATTACAACACCGAACTCAACACTATAAAATGTATAGCACTTGCTAATGGATATAATACTACAATAATAGACAAATTAATTATAAAAAAGAAACAAAAAATTTACAACAACAGAAAACAAACTAACAATAATACAAGATTAGAATATAAATACACTTCAGTAAATTACACCAATCTATTACCTCAAACACTACAATATGAATTTAAAAAACTAAACATATAAATATATCATTCAAAACAAATAACAACATTAATAATATATTAAAACCAAAAACAAAGTGCGATACCAAAACATTATCTGGGGTATATAAATTAAAATGTAACGACTGTGATAAATACTACATAGGACAAACAGGTAGAACATTTAATGAAAGATTCATAGAACACAAGCCTAAATTAAACACAAAATCAACATCACAATTAAACACAAAATCAACAATCACAATTACACGGATTTTAACACCAACATGACAGCGATCCATATATGCAAGAAAGGGAGAATTCTAGATGCGATAGAAGAGTACGAGATATATAAAGCTCACAAACTAGAACAGGACAAATTACTAAATGACAAATTAATTTTTAAAACAAACCAACTATACGACACAGCAATAAAAATCAAAACAGAAGGAAGAAGACAGATATAACACCACACATTTAATATATTCAACAACAAATAAAATTCTACAACATCACTGGCTTAGACAATCAACACCAATGTCAAATTGAGTAATTCGCCCGATGATGGAGTAAGTACACTCCGAAACGCGTCGCAATATAAATTTAAAATAAAAATTAAAATTTAAACTACAAATTTAAAACTGTGAAAATTATTGAAAAATAAAAAAATAAAAATTAAAAATTTTAAAAATTTAAAAAATTCAAAAAATTTAAAAAATTTTTATTGTTTAATTTATTATAATACCTATATTAGAGGTAGTTAGATCCTTATCCGAATTTTCAGGAAACGCAGGTGAATATGTTAGTTGGCGATAGGCCGCTAATAACTCAAATGAGTCTATATTTAAAAGGCAGCAAAAGATATTTTGCTGCTTTAAAAATTTTTCACAATAAAATTACTTTTAGTGCCAATGACATCCTTACCAACCATGGTACTATCTTGAATTACGATGCTATCATCGCAAGGCTAGATTTTGCTTACGCTGATAAGCGTTCCGCTCATATAATTGAGCAAGAGCTAAGTGTGTTGCGTCAAGGCAACTCATCTTTAATTGACTAATGCAAAACTGACTCTCCTCGTAAACAAAACCATTATGACTCATGGTACAGATTCAAATTTTGACAAGGGAACTGAACTCAACAAATCGTAAAAATGCTTTACGTATTTTCATAACCGGGCTAAACGCTCCCTTATCGAATATACTGTTTTCCTTGTCACCCGACGATCTCCCAAGTGCTTTAGCAAGAGCACAAGAGTTGGAATCAAACAATGTACGAGCTTATTTTGCTCTACAATTCCATCGCGCTCATGCGTCATCGTTTGGTCATCCATGAGACACAGCGATACAAAACAATTTGAGATTCCCTCCAAGGAACAATAACGCAAATCAACAACGATTCCCGAAGCCGGAACCTATGGAACTTGGTAGTTCTGCCCACAGACCACTACCACAAAGATATAATAATAATAATAACAACAACAACAATTACAATAATAACGATTACAACAATAACAATCACAACAACAACAATCATTTTCAACAGCGTCAACATCAGCCACGTTGGTCTAAACCCAACTACAACACATACAACAATCAAACAAAGCCAGTATTTAAAAGAGAATCTGATGCCAGCCTACAACGATCTTCACAACCAACACCTCACAAAGTGGAGCGTATAAATAACTTGAATGAAGATGGTTTTTCAGAAAAAAAACAGGATTGTCCTTCATATTCCGGAGCAGTCCACGAGGAAAATTAAAAATTTTAATCGACACAGGCGCAACTAGTTACTACTGCAAGCCAAATGTGCTTGAAAACAAACAAACTTTAATAATAAAAAAAAGAGTAAGAACAATTAATAAATCTACATTAATTCATTATTTTTATGAAGTTTTAATTTTTGATGAAATTGTTAGATTCAATGAAATAGAAAATTTAGAAAAATAGGCTGCAATTTACTTCAAAGTGCAGAAATTAAATTGGACTTTGAACATAAAATTTTAAAATGTAAAAATAGATGTGAAAAAATTTACATTCCTGAAGATGAATGTAACGTTATGAATAACATTAATAATAATGCTAACATAGATTTGTCAGCCAAACAAATAAAAAGGAAAATTGGGGAAACGCATTCTCGAGAAGATATGACTTTACCCTTTAGAACAGACGTAAGAGCTGAAATACGTACGTTGGAACTCCAATATGGAGTAAACAGTATCCATATCCGCTCTCAGCGAATTCTTTTATAAATAAAGAATTGAATAAAATGTTAAGGGATGGCATAATTCAACCATCCAAGAGTCAATTCACCAGTATGGGTTGTACCAAAAAAAGATATAAATGAAGACGGGTCTGCAAAAATGAGACTTGTCATAGATTACAAGAAATTAAATGAATTTACGGTTGCAGACAAATACCCTATTCCCGACACAAACGTTATATTATCTAACCTTGGAAAAGCAAAATATTTTTCAACTTTATATTTAGAGTCAGGTTAGCATCAAATAAAAATGAAATCCGATGACGTAGAGAAAACCAGTTTTTCTGTTAATAATGGCAAGTATGAATTTCTGAGGATGCCATTTGGTTTGAAAAACGCTCCAAGTATTTTTCAACGTGCTATGGATAATATTCTGAGAGAATATGTGGAAAAAATATGTCATGTATACATTGATGACATCATAATTTACTCTGACAGCTTAGAAAAACATACAAAAGATTTAGAAACTTTAATAAAAACACTAAAAGACTCAAATATGAAGATTTCACTAGAGAAATCAACAGAGAAAATTCGAAACAAATTTATGATATCTATTATTGGCCAAATATGAGAAAGCAATACGAGGAATATGCTCGAAATTGTGAGATTTGCAATAAATACAAATACGATAGACACCCACAGAGGATACCAATTGGAGAGGCTCCAATTCCAGAGAGGGAAGGGGAATACCTACATGTAGATATATTTTCAGCACAACAAACAAAGTACTTGACATGTATAGATGCATACTCTAAGTTTGTGTTTGTAAAACCACTGGAAGACAAATTAAACTTAGAAAACAAAGTTTTAGAATTTTTACAAATCTTTCCCAATTGTAAAAAAATTACATTAGATAATGAAAGAGGATTTAAATCAATGGAATTGAAAAATCTAATGGATAGATTAAACATTGAACTTTGTTTTTGCGATCCAGGCCACATTTCAACAATTGGTCAAATAGAAAGAATTCATTCTACACTAGCAGAAATGACTAGGTGTATAAAAGATGAATATGAAATTATTGACACAACTGAAGCTTTACTTAGAGCAGTCCAACAGTATAATCCAACAATACATTCAGTTACAAATTCCAAACCATTTGAAGTCTTTTATAATAAAATTGAACATGATAGCTTACTTACTAAATTAAAAGAGGCACAAGGTAAAATGTTAGACAGAAAATTATTTACTTTTACGAAGGAAAATTATTTACTTTTGGAAAATGGCAATTACTGCACTTTATAACGAGTACGGAACAATTTTCCATGTTACAAACATAACGTATTTCGAAAACATACTAAAAGAAACAGAATCCGAAATAAACAAAAATTATTTCAAAATAACATTAAACGAAAATGATGACGATTTAATGGATCCGAGTAGAGATTCAGACATAACAATAATTAAATCACTTTTAGGACAGCTTAGATTGACAAAAAGATATAAAAGAGGAATAAACGAAATAGGCACAGTATGGAAATGGATTTCAGGTTCACCTGACCATGACGATTTAATTTTAATAAAAAACAAACTATCTGAACTTACAATAAATAACAATTAACAGTTTGTAACAAATTCCGAAATTTTTGACTCAATACGGAAATTATCAGAATCCATTCATAAAATAGAAAACGATGGACATTTGAGATTAGCTAAAGAGAGAAATAAATTAATGTTGATAGAATTACAAAATATAGTTCAAACCATAGCTTTTTCCAAATCAGGAACTTTAAACCCAGCTATATTAAATTTACAAGACATTAAGGAAATTACAAACCATGAACATGGTTACATGACTATTACAGACTAAATAGACGTTTCAGAATTAAAAATTGTTCAAAATGAAGATTTAATTGTTATTTTCATTAAATATCTAATAATAATAAAAAATTGTAAACTTTACGAATCAAGGGCCATAAGTAACGCTCGTATTTGTACTGTTTTTCGCAGTATTGTACTGTTTTTTGCTCTCAAAAACTGCGTAAAACTGTGTACTGTTTTTTTTCAAAAATACTGCTTTTATTTTGAGATATATAGAACTTCAAATCAGCAGTTTTTTGAGCTTGTAAGCAAACGTGAACGACAGTGGGATATTTCCATCTTTACATTGTTAATCTCCGATTAGGAAATTTGCTCCTCAATGAAAAATTTCTTGGTGAAATTTATACCACTTTTATATATGAGATGAAGTTCTCTGATTTCACTCATTAAAAGTAATGCAAACAGTCAGCGGTTCGTCATTGGCATCTAAAACTCAAAGGAATTCAATAATGAACGCAATAAATTTTTCTTGCACTTTGTCAGCGGTATTTGGAATTCTTTTTCTAGTCTTGACTCACAAAACAACCCTTTCCTTACTTCGGCAAAACAGTGCTGATATCGCTTATGAAAAGCAATGTTCCTTTTCAAGCACTCCGTTTGCTTGGCAAAATTTATATTTGACCTGAATAAAAATTTTCTGATGCAAAAGTAGATGAACACTTTTTGTTTTGGGTCTATCCCGCGATCGGTCGGCGACGCTAATTAGGTCCTATTTTGTCGCGAGTCATTTCTTTTGTTCTAGTAGATTTACTTTTTATTTTGTGGCCAAATAGGGCATCGAAAAGTAGGTAGAATAAGTGCAAGCTATAAAAATAAAATAAATAAAAATTAAAAAAAAAATGTACTGCGAAAAATAGTGTTTTTTTTATCGACATACTGCTATTTTCAATTTTTGAGGAAAAAGTACTGTTTTTCATCCAAAAAAAGATACGAGCGTTAGCCATAAGCCAAGCAGACGGAAAACTTTTGATAAATAAAGAAATAGCCAAATGTAATGATAATTATATAAATATTTGTAAAATAGAATTAAGATATACATTTTGTAAATTATCATATAATGAATCATGTATTTCCAAATTATTAAATAATGTAAAAGCTTTATGTAATAAAATTAATGAAAGGAACATAGATTTAGAAATTATTAAAGATGGAGCAATTCTACTATCGGGAGAACACATTGTGGACAACACAACAATAAACGGAGTTTACCTAACCAGCTTTCTCAACGAAACAACATTTGATGGCAAAATATATGACAACCCAACATCCCTAATACAAAATTATCTTAAAACATATACCATTGAAAAATACGAAATTGAAAATTATTTGGAATCACTTGACGAGAACCTTAAATACGATAACATCAATTTAATAGAACAACTTCAAATTGAAGCATCAAACAGTCCCATCATCACGTCATTTACACTAATGGCCATTATAGCGGTCATAGGAACTAGCATAGTTTATTACTTCAAGATGAGATCATTCCAACAAAAAAAACCAAAAGATTTGAAAGAAATACGGTTCAGCAGACTCTTGAAAAGGGTAGAAGAGCTTACAGAAGAAGCGGGACGTTCTTCTTAAAGAAGGAGGGGTGTTAACGCCACGATTATCCATTAGATCATAACGGAAATTGACCGAAGTTTATTACTTTCTTGTTTGATTATTTTTTCGCTACGATTTCAATCATAAATCGAATCACAGCAAAAGATACGTACCAGACGACATATGATACCCTTTGCACACGACATTAATAAGATGCATGCTATAACATGCGAAAATGAATCATCATATTCCAGAAAAATAACGGAAGATGCCAAGACGCTGATTCATCATATCCCAGCTCCCATCATATCATAAGTTACATTTAAGAATTGAATTGTATTTTGAGTTAGTTAAGAAGTAGGATTGGAACCGACAGGTTCATAAGAATTAAATAAAGTTTTTTAAAAGTTACTTAATGTAACTAAGTAATTAATTTAATATAATGTTAATTGATTCTTCTTAATTGTAATTGAAGAAGTATCAAAGCATCATTTAAATCGCCTCCTTCATTTTCGAAATGTGAATCGGAGTCATCATCTGTTTGTATTGGTTCGTCTGTTGTTGGACCTTAGGAGTATAAAACCAATTACATACTTTAAAAATCAATGAACAATAGCAATTCATATATACCCAAATCACCACTTTCAATGAATAAATCATGCTAAACACATGCAGAAAAAATAGTTTTAACGCTGTTTTCAATTTTTAGTTCAAGAAACATTTTGTTGAAAACATTTCTCCATCTTGTTTTTATGATGCCGAAGGCACATTCCACAACATTTCTTGCTTTGCTATGAAGAGTATTGAATTTTTTCTCTGCGGAGTTTGGATTTTTGATTGGTGTTATTATCGGAATCGGATGCAAGCGGCAAGGGAAAATAAGGTTGCGTTGGGTAGTTCCCTGTTTGGTATAGCGGACTATCAATCAAAACCTTATGGGATTGATAAGTTTATTAATTTACAAGTACAACTGTTTTCTTAAGATTATCTTAACTTAATTATTTATTTACTTACTCGAGTATCGTGGACCGATCCAGGAAATCCAACGAATACATCGTTGAATATGAACTTGCTGTCCACAACTGCTTGGCATTGGATGGAGTAAAAACCCTTATAATTTTGAAACTCAGCATGCTTCTGTATTGGACAATGCATTCGAATGTGAGTGCCATCAATAGCTCCAATGGCATACTCAAATATGTCAGATCTCGACCGTCTGCAGAATTTTGAACTTATTTTTGCGTAGTCACTGGGTGGACAATGCCTTATTATATGCCGCAAACTTCCACAGAAAATAATCAAAATTTTATGCAATATTTCTTTAACGGTGGATCTGCTCATGTCAATAAAACCACCAGCCACTCTGTAGCTGCAACCAGCCGCCATCCAGTACAGAAACACAATGAGTTCATACTCGTTTGTCCAACCACTTCTCTTTGTTGGCATAAAGCTAACAATCTTTTTGAATGTGACCTGCTTCAAGCATAAATGCTCCCGGCACTTTCTATCGTCACCATTTAGAATTGTCAGAACGTCCTCCGAAGCAACTCAAGCGCCAGTAGTAATTACTCTTCTAATTTGTGTTTGAATCCACATACCTGCCCAATGTTTGGCTTATTTTTTCTCGAATTTGCTGCGGGTTCGAATTGACCTGGTTACCTAAGAGCCTTACTTGGCATGCTAGCATACGCACGGCTAGGTGACGTCGGATTGGGGGTAGTTCTTGCTCCTAGACAACCAGACGCACCAAAAGAAAAATCTAACATCATGCCAAGAATTTTGTTAAAACTAACGACTGCGGACGGACATCTTCATCTATCTATATCAAGCTTTCAGGGCGACAGGTGTGGGGGTCGCCTAAGGTATCTATTTCCCTCCCAATAGTTGCTTTCGCAGACGCCTTGATAGTTCAAGTACCTTGTAATTCCACTCGTGAACTATCCCTGATTAAACACACTGACTGTTGTCACACAAAACCAGATAAATTGGCACTATAGTCTTCCGGCTCACTCACCCACATAATTCTTCAATTTAAAACATTGTCGTAAATTTATGCACTTATATTTTTAATAAAATAATATGAAAAAAACAAAACATTCTGAAATTCTAATTAATGATCAATTACTATCGATGGTGCATGTCAACTTTGTAATATATTAAGAAAACTCATTATGTACAGAAACACCGTCTTAGCAAAATCTATTTCTTAGCTTGTACTCCAATAAATAATTTATAGTTAGGAAGTAATTTTTTTTGTATAATAATAATAGGTTCAATATAGGTAGATTTCAAATTTAATTAATAAAAAGGTAAACAATAACAAATGTCATTGACGTAGTGGTAATTTGGCCTGTGGGAAAAGGAGAAATAAACAGTTTGTTTTGGAAACTTACCACTTACGGGGATCCTGTGCACAGATTCCAACGGGTTCCAACTGAGTCGAAGTTGAGTGTGAAATTCAGCTCCACGCCAAATCAACACTATCACAATCACTATTTGTTTACAAAATTATGTATAACTGGGTGAAAGCAAAAGGCTTACCCCTTTTTTTCTTTCCTTTTTTTTTATATTAAGCTTACTTATTTTTTTTCTTTAAATTGCATGCACTCACTCGACACTGATAGGTACTATATGTATTTTTTTTTTTATCTCAGGTAATTCTGTTAAGTAACTAATTTGGGCAATTGGTATGGCTTTTAGGTCTTTTTATTTTTTTTCACACCACCGCAAGATTGGGCCTCAGTCTTAGGGTTGGCAAAGCTTCTTGGGCACCCTCGCTCCCCGCACTCTACCGCACCGTACCGCCTACACCGATGTTGGTTCGTGGCTTGTGCCAGCCGATAACTATCCCGACGTTGAGTGAACTGAATGTTGATTGCAGAATTTTGTAGTTAAATTGGTGTAAGTTTTGGTTCAGTTGATTTGCTCAGGGAAAGTTGCCGTTACTGAGCTGGCATGGGGAAGCGGCCAGGGTTGCAGTATAGATTTGGAGAACAAGAAATCTCGGCTTGTCTATGAACTTGAACCTAGCCTTCCTCTCTCCCTCGGTTCTCGTTTGGTATTGCTTCCCCCCTTGAACTCCCTAACTATTAAGCACAAGTGCACGTGGTGCAATGTCAAAATCGTTGTTTGTGCTCCGAACAGAAGCGTCTGGGGAAAAATCGTGGATGAGGTTAAGCAATTGTTCGTAACGCAAGCTTAGCGTTCTCAGATTTTCCTCTTTTTTTTTTTCTTAATTATCACTGCGATGAATGGATTGAGCTCTTTATGGTAAAGCTCCAGATCGGATGGTGATTGAAAGGAAAAAGACCAACCAAGATTTTGGCGGTGAACATTTACCCTTGTTCAAAATTTTGATGTTGGCACTTACTGCTTCCGCATTCAGTCCATTAAGAAGAAGTTTTTCGAATTTCGAATTCCATGCATAAATAAATAAATAAAACAGGGTGTTGAGAAATCCATTGCAATTTGTAGATTCGTAACAAACCTTCTTTGTTTCAAGAATCGTTTGCAGAAACGAGAAGGAAATCGAATCTCCATTATAACCTTTATTGTCTTATATCCTTCGCGTGGAATCTTCCAAGGAATTTTCCCTTTAAATCTTCCAAATCATATAAACAATTTCCCACCCTCTTTCTCACCCTACACTTTAGAAATTTCGGCATGAATTTAGCAGTTTCTTGCTTTGAAAATGAGCTCTGTCCGAAATTCCGTCGAAAGACCTCTTGTCCTTCTACGAATCGAACATTAGTTGCTCTACTATTGTACGTTTTCTCTGCTTTAAGATGAGCTCTATCTAAATTTTCTCTAATTTTATCTCTAATCAGGTACTTTCGATCTGTGGATGGAATTGTTTTTAAATCGGGATCCGCTAAAGCTTTGAGTTTTCTGAGAATAGGATACTCACATCCACTAAGGATCATATTTTGACCCAGTAACGCATAGTAAGGGGAACTGTTAATTGAGGAATGATAATCACTCCTAAGAGTTGCGGCTATGGTTGAAACATACTTGTCCCACTCTGTGTGCTTGTCTCCCACGAACACTCTTATTTTAGATATTATTTCCCTATTAACGCGCTCTGAGCTATTAGCTTGGGGAGAGTACAGCCCTGTTTTTATGTGGTGAATCTTATATATCTCCAATAATTTTAAGAATTCTTTCGAGACGAACTGTCTACCGTTATCACTGTGGATAAACTCAGGAGTCCCAAAAAGATGAAAAATATCCTCCTCCATATACTTGCAAATAGATATTGCCGTGGCTTTACGCAGAGGTTTCAAGAAAATGTATTTTGAAAAATGGTTTATCGCGATAAAAATGGTGGTATTCCCTAATTTGGTACGGGGATAGGGCCCAAGAAGATCAATGTATAGCCTCTGCATTGGCCTTTCTGTAACGATTTGGTTACCCATTTTCGGTCGCAAGGTCGTATTTGCAGGCTTAGCTACCTTGCAGATATCGCATAACCTGATGAAAGCCTTAGTTTGTTTCACCATCTCTGGCCAATAATATTTTTGTCTGAGGCGAAAGAGTCTTTTCAAGGCCTCCATGACATCCCGGTGCCGAACAATGCTCGTTTATGATGGCTACCTCGGTCAACTCTTTTGGTAACCATAATCGCCAAAGGCTTTCTTCCTCATCCAAAGAACCTGTCCTAAATCTCACCCGCTTATAAACATACCCATCGGAAACGCTAACGTCCGGGAGACATGCTTGATTTACTGCAATGTCTTTTTTTAACTTTTCATACTCTGATGAACTGAAGAATTCTGACTTAAGATCTATCTCAGATTGTCTGACGCTGGGCATAAGTTCGCACATGTCAAGGCGAGAGAGTGCGTCAGGCACAGTGTTCAAGGAACCCTTGCGGTGTTCCATCGAAAATTCGAACGCTTGGAGCTTCAAGCTCCACCTAGCAAGCCGTCCACTCAAATCCTTTTGTGACATAAGCCACTTGAGGCTTGAGTGATCGGTGACTATCTTAAAGGGGAGTCCTTCAACATATGGTCTAAACTTGTTGACGCAAACGATAGCTGCCATGCACTCTTGCTCCGAAACTGTATAATTTCTATGCGCTTTATTTAATTTTTGCGAAACATATGCAATTGGATGCTCCTTCCCCTCATCGTCCAACTGGTATAGATCTCCGCCCACACCCAAACTTGACGCATCACATTGTATCACAAATGGTTTGGCAAAGTTAGGCTGAGCCAAAACTGGGGCAGTGATTAAAGCTACCTTCAATTTTTGAAAAGAAATTTCAGCTTCTTTGGTCAAAGAAAACTCCTTGCTTTTGCGAAGACAATCTGTGAGAGGTGCTGACAAACTTGCAAAGTTGGGTATAAACTGACGATACCATCCTGTCATGCCAACAAATCTGCGAATTTGGCGAGCAGTTTTGGGCAGAGGAAAATCAGTTATCGCTTCCAACTTTGAAGGATCTGTCTTCAAACATCCCTGACCTATAATATAGCCTAGGTACTGTATTTCCTTCTGACAAAACTTGCTTTTGTCCATATTAATGGTCAGCTTCGCATCGCTGAGACACTTTGCAAAATCCCGAAGTACTGAAATGTGCTCTTCAAAAGTTGCAGTACAGACTAGCAAATCATCCAAGTAGATAAAAATATTATCACGAAATTTAGTTGGTATGACTTTATCTAACAAGCGAACAAGCCTTTGCGAAGCATTACAGAGCCCGAATGGCATCACTGTAAACTCCAGTAATGGCATGCCTGGAACTGCAAAAGCTGTCTTCTCTCTGGATGACTTTTCGAGAGGAATCTGATGAAAAGCTTGTTGTAGATCTATTTTACTGATAAAATGCGTGTTCTTGACCCTGCTCAATAATCCGCCTATGTGCTGCAAAGGATATGCATCTTTTTTCGTCACGCTATTTAGTTTTCGAAAATCTATACACAGTCGTATTGTCCCATCCGATTTACGAACTACAACGATCGGGGAACTCCACGCACTATCACTCTCAACGACTATGCCAAGTGAACGTAAGCGTTCAATCTCTGCGTAGACTTCGGCTTCACGAGGTGGTGACAGGGGGTAGTACTTAGATTTCATTGGGACAGCCTCACCAGTATCTATAAAGTGTTCTTCCAAGTGAGTTTTCCCAAGCCTAGACTTTGCAAAGGAAGGAAACTCATCTATCGTCTGAAGAAGCTTAAATGTCTGATTAGGGTTTAATTCAATAGTATTCGTGTCTAACATGGTTTTATCAATGACAGAGATTTCGGGAATAATAATTTTAGGAACGATATTGAAACTTTTCCAAAAGTTAATTCCTAAATAAACTGGCTGTTGCAGAGTAGGTACAATGTAAAAATCAATAACTTTTGTGACGTCATTGAAACCGACTGCGATTTGGCAAAAGCCTTGAATTTTTTGCTTAGTGCCATCAGCAGTACTAATCGAAGACTTGATCGGTTTGCTTTTAATTGAGTTCCGCTCCAGGAAGTTGAGGCTATCTTTTCCAAGAACACTGACTGATGCACCTGAGTCTAGCAAATCATAAACTTTTTCATTACCTATCTTGATGTTCAGATATGGTCTTGAATCATTGACGTCATCTATTATTGCAGAATCTAGAGCTTTTTTTCGAGATTTTCTTACTTTATATCGGTTCCTGCATTTTACTATTTTTTTCGGTACTATCCGGTTATTTCGTGTTCCAAAAATCTTTTCCTTCGTATCTTGGTAACGCAAGATCCTCTCGTGCAGAGAGAGCTTTGAAAAATGTTTTAATTTGGGCTGAGATATTTCAATTTTGGGTCTTGAAGAATTAGATTTTAGTTGAACTGTACTTTCGGGTGGTTTTGAATCCTTGTCTTGCCTATGGCTTTCGAAGGATTCGTAAAGGTTATTTATTGGCTCGGGGTTGAAGGTATGGAACGAGAGTCCCCGGCTACCATCTCGCTCACCTTGGAGTTTGACGAATGTTTGCGACAATTTGGTGTCGTTACATTCTTTTCTCCACATCGAAAACAGAATAAGTTGCGCTTATCTGATGGGCAATCGTAGAATGAATGACCTATTTGATCACAGTTCCAGCATTTGAACTTGCTCGTGTCAGGTGGCTGACGAGAACCGTATCTATTTGAGATAGCTGCTATCTCAGGGTCTTCGAATGTGTTCTTATTCTCAGTAATCATTGCCTCTTCAATCTCGTTAACCCTCCTAAAGTTCTGATAGCCTTGGTATGTTTGGTGGCTAAGAAATTTTTCGGCTTGTCTTGCAACATCCCTTAAGTTTTCTAAGCTGGTGACCTGATAGGGAAATAAAAGCGAACCAATGTTTTGTTTCGAGTTCTTTTTAATCAGATCTATCATCTTAGTGTCACTTAATGGTTCTTTCATTCGGGCATTCAACCGCAAAATATCTGAGTAGAAGTCATCAAATGTTTCCTTATAGCTTTGCTTTCGGGATAACATTTGAAGAATTTTTTCATGGTCATTCTCAACCTTACTATATTCTTTGATAATGGCGTGTTTGAGATTCTCATAAGTTGCTGAAGGATTTTTCTTTAAATAGAACCAGAACCATGCCTCTGCTTTGCCTTTTAAAAGGACATGAAAACTTGCGAGAACGTGGTTCCAGCTGCAGTGAGAACGTTCTCTTAAAGTCTCAACTTTGAACAGAAAATCATGAACGTTGTCTGACCCATCAAAGGAGATTTGCCATTTTTCAACTTTGCAGTTTGAATCTATTACAAATGTATTTGAATTGGATTGAGATGATTGGCTACTTATAGGTGGAACTACTCTGTTTTGAGTTGAAAAAGAAGCGTTGTTTAAAAATTGCTCAAAAGCGCTTGAAGGTCTTATCTGATTTTCACGAATATCTGGTTGACTTACATTATTTAAAACGTCTAAACGTTCAACAAAGGTATTTTTAATATCCTTCATTTCTCTAATGAATTCTTTCTGATTAGCTTCAAGGATGAGTTTAAATGCGTTGGTTAACGCTTCTATCCCTGAGTTACTAGCTTGAATACTCGGTCTATGAACATTAAGGTTTTGTTTGGTTTGAGCAGCTTGTTCTTGACTAATTTGAGGTGGTGGTTCTTCACCATTTGAAGCCTGTGCTCCCCGAAAATTTGGATGCTCTGCTCCTTGAACAGTTCGGTCAATCGCATAAGAGTTGCCAATTGCATTACCAACATTACCATTAGTGGGATTAAGTTCATTATTTGGAAGTTGTATAACCTCCAAACTTGCATCCACTAAACGCGCTTCTATAGAATTTACATCTTGTGAACACTGAGGGTCGTTAAATGGATCGTTATTCAAATTATTATTGTTATTAAGAGGCGTTCTATTAACCAATGGTCTAGATACCATAACGTTGTTTTGGGAAATGTTTTGGGAAGAATTTCGGAAGCTGATCGAATTCCTATTTATATTTGAGGAGCCACGACCTCTGGAGTTGTTCAATCTGCCTCTTTGTCGAGTATTGTATGTGTTGGTATTACTCATTTTGTCTATATTTTAAATTTTAATTTTCTGTTTTTAATTCTAAATTATACTTTTGGATTTGTGGGTTTTTCTTTATATTTTTATTTTCATATATTGTTGTGGGTAAGTGAGATTGATTCTATTCGTGCCATTGATGTTCTTTTATCTTCAAAATTGAGGATTTACTTTGAAAAGTGTTATTGTGCGACTACATCGGACGGACTATGCTAGAAGCATGAACTTGAAGCTTGGATTGATAAGAAGAAGATTTTATAGTAGCATCATTGACCAGTGTATTCATCCAGTCAACGGACCATACTATTTATAATAAATATTACACATTCACATGCAGTGACTTTTCCTCCGGAAAAAGTCAGACAATGTGAACTTAAAATGCAGTTGAGTTTTCCAGAAGATCAATCGGTCGCAACGCGGCAAACAATAAACATGCTACTACCGGGACTATACTGATGAAAAACTAAAAAACTAAAACTACAATGAGGCTTTCCAAAAGCCTGCACGGTGGGCGCCATTTCTTTGCTGCGGGTTCGAATTGACCTGGTTACCTAAGAGCCTTACTTGGCATGCTAGCATACGCACGGCTAGGTGACGTCGGATTGGGGGTAGTTCTTGCTCCTAGACAACCAGACGCACCAAAAGAAAAATCTAACATCATGCCAAGAATTTTGTTAAAACTAACGACTGCGGACGGACATCTTCATCTATCTATATCAAGCTTTCAGGGCGACAGGTGTGGGGGTCGCCTAAGGTATCTATTTCCCTCCCAATAGTTGCTTTCGCAGACGCCTTGATAGTTCAAGTACCTTGTAATTCCACTCGTGAACTATCCCTGATTAAACACACTGACTGTTGTCACACAAAACCAGATAAATTGGCACTATAGTCTTCCGGCTCACTCACCCACATAATTCTTCAATTTAAAACATTGTCGTAAATTTATGCACTTATATTTTTAATAAAATAATATGGAAAAAACAAAACATTCTGAAATTCTAATTAATGATCAATTACTATCGATGGTGCATGTCAACTTTGTAATATATTAAGAAAACTCATTATGTACAGAAACACCGTCTTAGCAAAATCTATTTCTTAGCTTGTACTCCAATAAATAATTTATAGTTAGGAAGTAATTTTTTTTGTATAATAATAATAGGTTCAATATAGGTAGATTTCAAATTTAATTAATAAAAAGGTAAACAATAACAAATGTCATTGACGTAGTGGTAATTTGGCCTGTGGGAAAAGGAGAAATAAACAGTTTGTTTTGGAAACTTACCACTTACGGGGATCCTGTGCACAGATTCCAACGGGTTCCAACTGAGTCGAAGTTGAGTGTGAAATTCAGCTCCACGCCAAATCAACACTATCACAATCACTATTTGTTTACAAAATTATGTATAACTGGGTGAAAGCAAAAGGCTTACCCCTTTTTTTCTTTCCTTTTTTTTTATATTAAGCTTACTTATTTTTTTTCTTTAAATTGCATGCACTCACTCGACACTGATAGGTACTATATGTATTTTTTTTTTTATCTCAGGTAATTCTGTTAAGTAACTAATTTGGGCAATTGGTATGGCTTTTAGGTCTTTTTATTTTTTTTCACACCACCGCAAGATTGGGCCTCAGTCTTAGGGTTGGCAAAGCTTCTTGGGCACCCTCGCTCCCCGCACTCTACCGCACCGTACCGCCTACACCGATGTTGGTTCGTGGCTTGTGCCAGCCGATAACTATCCCGACGTTGAGTGAACTGAATGTTGATTGCAGAATTTTGTAGTTAAATTGGTGTAAGTTTTGGTTCAGTTGATTTGCTCAGGGAAAGTTGCCGTTACTGAGCTGGCATGGGGAAGCGGCCAGGGTTGCAGTATAGATTTGGAGAACAAGAAATCTCGGCTTGTCTATGAACTTGAACCTAGCCTTCCTCTCTCCCTCGGTTCTCGTTTGGTATTGCTTCCCCCCTTGAACTCCCTAACTATTAAGCACAAGTGCACGTGGTGCAATGTCAAAATCGTTGTTTGTGCTCCGAACAGAAGCGTCTGGGGAAAAATCGTGGATGAGGTTAAGCAATTGTTCGTAACGCAAGCTTAGCGTTCTCAGATTTTCCTCTTTTTTTTTTTTCTTAATTATCACTGCGATGAATGGATTGAGCTCTTTATGGTAAAGCTCCAGATCGGATGGTGATTGAAAGGAAAAAGACCAACCAAGATTTTGGCGGTGAACATTTACCCTTGTTCAAAATTTTGATGTTGGCACTTACTGCTTCCGCATTCAGTCCATTAAGAAGAAGTTTTTCGAATTTCGAATTCCATGCATAAATAAATAAATAAAACAGGGTGTTGAGAAATCCATTGCAATTTGTAGATTCGTAACAAATTAGATGTTATATACCGCTGATATTGGTATAAAATCAATAAAATTAATTGAAAGTGTTTTAGCAAATATTTATTCATTGTTTGGCCTTATTTTTTTTTTTGTTAATTTAGCTGTCAAAACAGTGTTCTGATATAACTACTGCTTATATTTTTTATCTTACAAAGTAATTATAATTTTTTCCTTAACAAAATGTAATTTATAATAGCTTAAACATACAAAATTGAGTACTGCGAAACTTTTGATTTCCGAAATTACAACTTTGCATTTATCCAACTCGGATTTGTACTGAAATTTTAGTTAGTTTCACCAACGAAGAATTAAAACACGAAACTAAGACTTATTTTTATAAATTAACTTTAAAACAGTTTGGTATATTTCCACGTATTCAAGCAAAAAGAAAGGGACATTTTTCAATTCTTGTAGGGAAATTTAAAAAAATGTATTAGTGTTAAAAATCCCATTTAATCCAGTTCGCACATCAAAAAGCTAAACATTTACTCATTTCAACTCAAACGTCAAAAATTAGCCAGAGGATAAAATTTTAACGCTGTTCGCACACGGCCTTTACAACTTTAAGATTTACAACTATGTGCTGAGAAAATGTGGAAAAAAGTCCCAACAAGCAATTTGGCGAAAAACCATATTTTTGGAATTTTGCATCTTTTTCCAGAGAGGATATCTCAAAAACGGTTCAGTTTTTCAAAATACTGTGTGGGAGCAAATTGTAGGAGCTACATTCTCCTTCCTGTTTTTTTCTTCGTAGGACGCACCGTCTTCGAGATATGCTGATGCACTCGTGAGAAGATCCCTTTTAACGACGCCACCAGCCTCCGCGAAACTCAGATCACCGGGGATTTTTTATTAGGAGTACATGAGACACCCCCTATACATCTAAGGAAAAATTGTAACTACAAGAAATTTTCTGTTTTTTTTGTCTTTTTCAGGCTGGATTACAAGTTATATGAAAAGAGATATGATTGGCATCGCACACCAGCAATGGCATTTTCCCGTTAAGAAATCACAAGACCTGCTGGAAAAAACATTTTATATACCAGGTGTGATCAAGAAGGTATAACCTATGCAGTCAGAGGATGTGTAAACTGTAAAGTGTTTCATCTCCGAATCTTAAGCTAGCAAGAAAGTGGGCTTACTTCGGCCGATCAATAAAGAAGACAAGCCACTTGGAACATACAACATAGACCACGTAGGACCAATGGAACCAACTCACAACCTAGACAACCATATCTTGGTAGTGGTAAGCGCGTTCTCCGAATTAGTCTGGCTCTATCCAACGAAAAGTACGGCATCGGAAGAGGTTGTGGACCGGCTAAGAAAGTAAGGAAGTATCTTCGCTAATCCACGAAGGATCATAACGGGCAGGGGTACGGCTTTCACGTCAACTGTGACAATCGGAACAGGGGTACCACGAGTGAATGATCAGGTGGAAAATATCCACAAAATCATTGTTCCGTTAACAAAAGCTTGTTTAGGTAGTCCTGCCAACTGGAGGAAAACATAGCGGTGTCCTTAGGTCAATGCAAGGATTCGAAAGAGTTTTGGGCATTGACAAGAAAAGTGAATGGAAATGAATTTTCGAAATCTGGGCTTAACATGAACATAGAAGTTTTATATAAGCACTTTTCACCACTTTTAGACTTTACAGTAGCACCAGTACATCTAAGTTACGCAAAGCCTTTTTCACAGAACAAAATTTAAGATGCTGTTATATTTAAAGAAGAAGTAGAAGTAGTTATGAACGGTCTTAAAGATGGAAAAGCTACAGGTACTAACGGTATCCCGAGTGAATTTTATAAGTACAACTCAAGTCTTTTCAAAGAAAATCTTTCAGAAGCATTTAACATAATATACAATTTTGGCGTGTCTCCTGAACACTTCTACGAAGCTCTCATACAGCCTATCATAAAGAAAGGTGATAATCAGGATCCAAACAACTATAGGGGCATTTCCTTCACTTCTGTGTTGTAGGCTTACGAAATGGGTAGAATTGAACAATAAATTGAGTCAGTTCCAATCAGGCGTTCGAAGATATTTTCTACAGCAGATAATCTTTTTGTGTTATGCAGTTTGGCAAGGATTAAAATGAGTCACAACAAAAAACTGTACGCCTTTTTTGTGGATTTTAAGGCAGCTTTTGACACTATTGATAGGAATGCGCTCTTTTACAAGCTTTACAATTTGGGAGTTTCTTCTTAATTTGTCAAAGCTCTAGAAAAGCCTTACCAACAGACAGAAGCGTACGTTTTTGATGGAAAAATTATGTGCGGACGATATAGTGATCTTAGCTGAGTCGCCCACATCTCTACATATGATGATTAACCGTTTGACGGAATATTGTAAGACATGGAGTTCGGAGGTAAACACTGTGAAATCTAAAGTGATGATCTTTCAAATTGGAAGTGGGAGACTTGCAAGGGGTGAATCCTGGAAGTTTGCGGACAGAAGTTTGAAAGTAGTTAAATCATATACTTACCTGGGAATGGAGCTGACTCACAACCTTAATATGGAAAAACACCTTAAATAAAAAGCAAATTTGGCCAAATCTGCCATACCATCAATTTAAAAAAAATTATTTTGCAATAGGCTAGTGTCTTTAAACGCAAAGTACAGGATTTTTAATGCTACTGCTAAATCTGTTCTTCTGTATGGTGATCAAGTATGGGGTATTAGAAAATATGATTTGCTAGACAATCTTTTGTCTTTCTTTTTGAGGAAGATCTTTTTTCTACCAATTAATACATGAATGGCGGAAAGTTCTGGATGTTCTGGCAACTCTTCACATTAACCAACACCAGTCGAGAGTCGATAGAAGCTGCCTGCAATCAACCAACTAACGAAGGCTATAAAAGTACCGACAGACCATCATCCAAAACGGTACAAAAAACAGCAAAAACGATTGGAATAAAAAGCACATAAAGACACAGTTGTTTTAGTATCGCTGCCGACATCAAGTCATATCGCTACCGTTTAAACTTGTTATAATTATTACTAATTATTATTTTCTAATAAATCTATTGCTTAGTATTAACATTTCGTTTCCTCTTTTCTTTCGACACATTTTCCAGCGACTAAATATATGTACTACCTAGAAACTGGCCTGCCGACACTATTTATATCATCGTTGAAATTGAATGCAGATTACATATCTAAAATTGCGGACATGGAAAGTGCTAGGTTGCCAAAAAAAACTCTGGATGTGTGCTGTTGACTATAAAAATATAGGGTTCGAGGATTGGAGAAAGCTTGTAGCGGACTGTGGATTCACCTTTAATTTAATTTATTTAATTTAATTCTAAATAATTTACAAAGATTAATTTATAAACAATTTTTTTTGTAAAGAAGGCATCCGGGCAACAAGGCCATATGTGCCATTTTTGAAGAAAAAGTAGAAAAAATTTATTTTTACATTTGGTAATTTAATTAAAGTGATAATGATAGTTATCACTAATTATGAAAAATATTGAGTGATAACTATTTTTTTTTTTTTAACAATTTAGATTTTTTAGATATCATTACATTTTTGATGATTTGCCATTGCTGCTTTGATATGCTCGAGTGATTGAGTCTTAGCTGGATTTAAGATTTCTGCAAGTTGATTTTCTATGTTTTCAGGATCGTTTATCCGTTTGGAGATAGGGCAAGTGACAAGTATATGCCAAATTGTGAGGGCTGTTCCACAGTTCTGGCATTCTTCGGCCGTTTCTCTGTTGTATAAGTGTCTGCTCGTGAATAGAGTCTTTCCAACCCTGACTCGAAGCAGTTTTATGCAGTCGTCTCTCGTGAATTTTTTGTTGTACGGGATATGATGGGAAGAGCTATGGTACTTTCTGAGAAAAGTTTGGGAAACATTCCAATCTTCCTCTATTTTTGCCTTCTGGTTAGCTTCGAATATTTTTCTAGTCAGTCGATAAGAAATAGGGGATGTCACGGTCAAAGGGTACCTATTGATTTCCTTGGCTGATTTGTCTGCAAATTCATTGCCTGGTATTCCAACGTGTGCCGGCACCCAGGCCAAAGTGATTTTCGTGTTGGAATAGAGGATGCTTCTTATACGTTCTAGGGAAGGGCATTTATTAAGTCCACTCTGTAAGCCGTTAAGGATGTCTAAATTATCTGTGAAAATAATAGTTTCATTCTGCCATAAAAGGGCTACAGATAATGACTTTTCAATAGCTGTTAATTCTGAGATGAAGCTACCAGCTAGATCCAACAGAAGTCCTTGATGAATGATTATGGTTTCTCCATTTTTTTTTGTTCAATTACTGCATATGAAGAAGAATTGTCCTTGAATGAGCCATCGGTGTATAAAATTCGGTCTGCACTAGCAAGAGTTGCCATTTCTCTGTGGAGCTTACGGTAATGATCGTCAGGAGTTTCGGATTTCTTGTATTGTGCCAAACTAGTGTTAATTTTGAGTAGATTTCTTCTCCAAGGTGGCGGAGGATTGAAATTTTCCCTTTCATTCATGTCAGGAAGACGTAAATGCTGTGTTGGCAGCAATGAGACCATATTGGACAAAGCAGAGGTTGAATTTTTTCTATTTGGTTTTTTCCTGAGAACCACATCTCTTATTAAGTCATGCAATGGGTGCATGATATCTGCTAATGCCTTGCTTGATATGTTTGTTGCTCTTTTTTTACCCAGTTGTTCGAAGAAAACATATCCTGCTTCAACTCTGAGTGCTGGAATTGGCGTTGTTTTTAATGCTCCTGTTGCCGTGCGATAGCATTCGTTAATTGCTGCGTCAATTTTTTCGATATTCTTTTTCGCTGTCCACATATAAACCGTCATGCCGTGTTGCAGAGTGCCTTCCACAAGTACCTTTGCTATTTTCATCGCCGTTTCCAAGTGTGGGCCTTTGCGTCGCGAGCAAATCATTTTTAAGGCGTTATTTCGCGTTTTGAGTTGATTTAAGACGTTTTTGGAATGCAAGTCCCACTTGAGGTTGCCACTGAAATTTACTCCCAAAATTTTAAGTTGTCTTTGCGGCGTAATTTTAAAATCACGGAGAAGAAGTGGAGATGGTATACATTTTCTTTTTCTACAGAGGTGGAGTGCTTCTGTTTTGTTTGGTGGGACTACTGCGCCTCTTTCCTGAGCCCAACTGTTAATCGCCAGGTCAGTTGCCTCGATGATTTGTGATACCCGGAAAGGATCTCCCGAGGCTAAAGCAAAAATGTTATCGGCATATATTCCGATATAGTCAAGGTTGTATCTTGGTAGAGCCAGTTCCGTTATGAGAGAGTCAATGTAGGCGTTATATATAACCACGGATAGTGGGGAGCCTTGTGGAATCCCGTTTTCGAGTTTTACCAATGTCGAGTTGTAGCCATCAACGTTTACTTGAAATGTTCTTCCTTGTAGAAACGAGTTGATTATTTTCAGCGTCTTTTTGGGAATACCCCATAAATGTAGTTGAGTTAAAGCTGGGAAAGCTAGAACTCTATCAAAAGCTTTTTCTAAGTCCCATGACAAATTCATACTGTGTTTTGTTCCTGAAAGATTATCAGAGGCTTTATGTTCCAATGAATGTACGAGTGTCTGAACTCCTCTGTTTGGCCTAAAGGCGTGTTGTCCTGGATGCATTTTCCGTTCCATAACCCAACCAATTCGTCTTGCAAGAATTTTCTCGAAAATTTTTGAGAGAACAGGGAGAAGTGAGACGGGTCGATATTCTTCATATGAATGATTAATTCTTGTCTTTTTAGGTATGGGTTTTAGTTGTGCCCGCTTCCAGTCGTGAGGGAAAATACCTACTTCCATTATGCTGTTGTACAACGAACAAATCCTTCTTTTAAGATTATCAGCACAATATTTTATCATATTGTAAGTAATCTTGTCATCGCCCGGTGAAGTGCCTTTAGTGCCTTGTAAGGCTAGTTCCATTTCAGCAGGTGTAATTGCTATTATCAGGTGTTCCGAATGATCATACCGATTCGGGAGATCGTCAATTTTGAAATTAATCTTTTTCTGGATAGTAATATCAGAGAATGTCGTATCAGAGCTATATTCTTTCCATTTGCTTGCGAATGTGCTGGCTATCTCTTTTGGGTCAGTATGTAGAGTTTCTCCCAAAAGCATATAGGGGAAACTTTGAGGTGGCTTTGACGTTCGGGTAGACCTTATCTTATTCCAGAGGGTCCTTGAGTCTACGGAAGGGTCCATGGTATTAATAAAGTTTTCCCACGAAAACTTTTTAGCTTGGATAGATTCCCTTCGAAGTTTAGAGCATACTTTTCTATAGCAAATACAGTTTTCAGTTGTGGGACTTCTTTGTACTTTAGACCAAGCAACATGTTTTTCTTTTACCAGAATCGAAATTTTCTTCGTAAACCATATGGGATTCGAATCGTGTCTTTTTGGATTTGTTATAGGGATACTTTTGGCTGCAGCTGTTCTTATGATTTTTTTTATTTTTGCAGCTTCTTGATTAACATTGTTTGATGTTCCTATAGTTGAAGAAAAAAATTGTGTCTTGGCTTCAAATAGAGTCCAATTAGCGATATTTTCTTTAAAGCGTGGTTCAATTTTTTTGGTTTTTCTTTGCTGTGGAGTTCGTATAAGAATTGGAATATGGTCTTTTGTCTCTGAACCAGAAGGTGTTACCTCCCAGTTAAGTAAATGAGCAATATCTTCTGATGCAAAAGTTACATCGATCGCTGAGAATGTATTTCTCGTGCTAAAAAAAGTTGGTGACCCATCATTTAAAATTATTAAATTTCGATCATTTGCAAAGTTCTCAAATTTTAAACCAGTAGGGTTGGTTGCATTTGATCCCCATAAAGTATTGTGAGCATTCATATCTCCTAAAATTATATGATGATCGTTATTTATTGATGGGATATCATCAAGCAATTCCGGTGTAATAACAACGTCATGTTCCCTATATAAGTTGGTAATAAAAATTTTTCTGTTTGTTTTTATAACAATTGTTTGATGCAGCAAGTTTGATGTGGAGGTGAAATGCGACTCAATTGGAATATTATGTTTCACAAGAAAGCCTACGCCAGCTTTAGCATATTGGTAGGTTTTATTGTGATGAAAGTTTTTGTAGTTTTTTATATTAAAATATTTGTTGGTATTGGACGTAATGTGTGTTTCTTGAAGTGCTATTATATCAGGATTATATTTATTTATTAAACGTTCAAGACAATGTTTATTATTTAAAAAGCCTTGGAGGTTCCATTGGAGGATGACAAAGTCAAATTCCAATGGAGCCATTATTATTTATTATTTTGGCTATTTGTTGATTGTAGTGTAGGTTGTGTGTTGTAGTTGGGTTCTTTTGAGAGAGGGAGATTGGTTGGGTTGGTGTTTGAGTTGTTTTGTGTAAGTGAGCAATCGGATTGCTCCGGTTCGGAATCGATTTCCATATTATTTTCCTTCGGTGAAGAATTTTTTTCTGTGAGAGAAGATGGAGAATTGATTTGGTTTTGTATTTTGTGAAGTGATGAGTGAGTTTCTTGTGTTGTTGAAAGTGGCTGGTTCTGGAGTGTTTTTTGAGGTTCAGTGTTTGAGTGGTTATTATGAAGCTTAGTTATTGTTTGAGTAGTTGTTGCAGTGTCAGTCTGTGAATTGGTGTCGTTGGAAGAAGTTTTGGGCTTATTTTGATTTTCAATGCGTTTTTTGATTATTTCGGCTACTGACGGGTTATGAATGTTTCGATTTTTGGGAGGTTGCAATTGGTGAAGTGATGGATTATCATTATAAATTTGCCAAGCATCACGAACGGTGCATCGGCGGTCAGCTTTGATCTTATTTACTGATTTGTACCTAAGGAACGAGGGGCAGGCGGGGTCATACGAGGTGTGTGTTTCTTCATTGCAATTTGTACAGAATATGCGTGTGCACGGATTATGAGGTGGGGGAAGGGCACATTCCTTACAAACAGCAGCATTGGTGCAGCGGTTTTTGGTATGTCCAAGTTTTTGGCAAAGCACACAACGCATAGGGTTAGCAATGTACTCGTCTACTTTGCAGTTCATCCAGCCGATTTTGATGGCTTGTGGCCGTCGGATTAAATCAAAGGTTATGATTGCTGCGCCTGTTGCTACCAGTTTATTCTTATCTTTTTTCATCATCTTTCTTACTTCAATTACTTTGAATTGTTTGAGTTCTCCCAGTAGTTCTGCTTCAGGAATGTCTATAATGTGTCTCGAGTATATTCTACCTTGGACAGAGTTGAGACCATTGTGGTTAGTTACCTTAATCGGAATAGAATCAATCAGTTTAGTTTTAAGGAATTTGTTTGCTGTTGGTTCATTCAATACTTTAAGTAGAAGATCACCTGATCTCATTGCCTTAACCTCTAGAATGTCTTTTGATACATGTTCCAAACCTCTATTTATTTGGAATGTATTGTATGTTGAGAGAGGGCGTATATCTTTTCCAGCCTGTGTTTCTGTTGTACTTATAATTAGGAATCGTGGGATGTTGGTGTCGTTCGTAATCATTGGTAATTGCGGATATTCGTCTTCGATTGAGTTATTACGTTTTCTTACCTTTGCCTTTTTATTAAGGCTTATATTGACCTCTGGATCGAGGCCATTAAACCGGTTATGGTTTGTGGGAGCGTCCCCCGAATCATTGCTTACCTTTCGAGTGGCGTGGGGAAAAATTAACTGATTTCTTAATTTCACACGCGCGGAAAAAAGTATTCGCACAATTAGATTATGTCTTTACACGGCAAATGCCTGGCTAGGACTGGATTCACCTTTAATCTAGCAGGGAACAATTCTAGACAGTTAAAGACACTTCTTTACGAAATCATCCAAACCACAGATGAAAACGAAAGGTATTCATTTATAGAACGACCCCGAGCTTCTACAGAGCGAATACACTACTCTAGGCTGAATTTTAATCTATGTCAATGAAACTATTTTCACACGGATTTGTCATAAAGTGGAATCAGTCTTGTATTCAAAATGAGAGGCGAGCTCTTGCGTCTCAACTTTATGCCGCACAGCTGATACGCTATTGTTCGGAAACTTCATCCTACAGACTGAAAATTATTAATGAGAGTTTCTAGTGTCTATTTGATTTTGATTAACGTAGATTATTATATATTTTGTTTTGACTAAACTGAAAGTCTATTTATACCTATTGAGCTGTTTTAAATAAACTAAAAGTTCGAAAAATTTGTATGTTATATTTGCAAAATACTTATTTACTTATATTCTGAAGTTATTTTTATTGATTTTGTTTTGACTAAACTAAAAGTCCTTTTTTGTTAAGAAAAACACAAAGCAAATTTTAAGTAAAGCAATTAAAAATCGATTTTAAATTATTGTTTATAACCTCTCGGACAGACGGCTTTAATTTTAATATGGTATTACTGAATCAATGTTAAAATTAAGTTTTTTATGAACAGAATCTAATCTAATCAATGGACTTCGAGAATAAGAATTCGCAGCATCGAAAAACATGGTCGTTGCGAGTACCAGGTTCTCGCGAAAAGATATCTACAAAGCCACCTGGGTATCACCTGAAGGAGTCACTCCTAACCAAATAGATCACATGTTGATAGGCCGTCGCCACTAATCGAACTTGATGACGATACGAACGTACCGAGGCGCCAATATCGACTCGGATCACTATCTTGTTAGTTGGTTTTCCAAGGGCGGATTGCCTTACGAAAACGTACTGCATCCGCTGATCAGGTTAGAATAAACACTGCTGCTCTGCGCAACGAAAATGACAGTTACACCTTTGGTAATGCGTTAGGACTCGCCCTAGAATCACTCGATTTAGGGAGAGTAAGTGCTGGAGCCAGTATGCTGGGCGTAGATGAGAAGTGGACACGCCTTAAGAATACTGACTGCTGCCAACTCCATCTTAGGCAGCAGTCGTAGAAATCGGAACGACTGATTTGATGATGAATGCAAGCCAGCGACTGAACGTAAGAATGTTGTGTACCGAGCAATGCAACAATCTCATAGAAAAAAAATATAAAGAGCTCAGAAGAATAGAAAAACGGCTTCACAGACAGAAAAAATCTACCTGGAAGAAGAACTTAATCTGTGAAATAGAAAAAAGCCGAGAGCGAGGTCGGCACCAGGCGCGGAAATTCTACCAATCCGTTCGAAATATGACGTAGTACACACCACGCTGCACATACTGCAAGGGAGGAGAGGAAAATCTGATCACCGATCCACAAAGCATACTGGAGCGATAGAAAGTGTACTTTAATGAATTGCTAAATAATCAACTCACTGCAGAAGTGGAGGCTCCACTGCTTCAAGACGAATACCCTAAGTTGCCGTCACTAAGCATAGAAGTGGTTGAGAAGGCTATAGGCCGGTTAAAGAAAAACAAAGCCCCGAGAGCTGATGGTATACCAGCCGAATTATTTCAACACGGTGGGCCAGTTCTACGTCAAGCAATTCATGATATTATAGTGCACGTGTGGGATCATGAAGAAATACCAGAAGCCTAGACTGGCGAAAAGGTACTATATGCCCCATACATAAGAAAGGAGATGTCACAACGTGCGGCAACTATGGTATCATGTTGTTGAGTACCGCCTATAAGATACTTTCCTCTATCCTACAAGACCGAATAACCCCATACGCTAAAACCATCATCGGAAAATATCAGTGTGGTTTCATTCCAGGCAAATCAACAACTTTTCAGATCCTTACCCTTAGGCAGGCGGTGGAAAAATGTCTAGAATTTAACATCCCAACATACCACCTGTTTATAGACTTTAAGGCCGCCTATGATAGCATAGCCAGGGTAGAACTTAACAAAGCCATGAGAGAATTCGGCATCCCAAATAAATTGACACGACTATGTAGGTTGACCATGACCAACGTAACAAGCCAAGTGAAAATAGCCGGATTGCTATCCAGACCAATCAACATCTTTAATGGACTCCGACAAGGGGATGGTTTGGCCTGCCTCCTCTTTAACCTGGCGTTGGAGAAAGCAATCCGTGACTCTGGCACGGCAACAAGAGGGACCATCGTCAACAGGTCCAGCCAGATACTGGCTTACGCAGACGACATCGACATCTGATGTCAGTAAAGTAGACGTGTCTGTGATCCGCTCCTAACATTTTTAGATTTTAAATCCGCTTATTGTCAATATTCCAGTGCCTAAATTTGTTTTTCAGTTTTTGGTATTGAACTTGTTTTGTATGACAATAACCATTTTCTAAAAGTGTTTAATCTTAACAAAACTGAGAAACTTAATCGCAAAAATTAAATAATTGTTTGAGCGCTGATTACCTATATTATTATATTCTTTGTGCACCAAAACTAACAAAATTCCAAAAAACAATAACGCAACAAGTGCAACCACTATAACTACCACCACTACTGCTGTCGCCGCCGTCGCCACCACCACAACCGCCACCACCGCCTCCACTACCACCACAACCGCCACCACCACAACCGCCCTCACCGTCACTACTGTTGCGGCTCCAGCTACCACCGGCACCGTCACCGCACCAATTGCCTCTCCTGCTTTATCTGCGGCTGCCATCAACTCGTCTGCTGGTAAAGCTCCTATTCCATGTAGCTCTGCTTCTGCTTCTACCTCCTACAACACTCGGTCAATGTCAGAATTGCGAACTAATAATGAAACTGATTCTCCCAAAGATCGTCAACCCATCAAGTTACCATCATCCAATAGATTGAAATCAACGACTTCAACAATAATTGATAAAAAAAACAAACAACTTCGCGAGCTTGAAACAAATCTTTTGGTGAATCTTACTAAATCATTTAGGGAGCTTGAAGACAAAATCAGCAAACATGTAAGTGAAACTGTCTCAGCTCTTAATGACCGTTTGTTTAAATGTGAGACTGAAATAATTGAGTTAAAATTGGAAAATAATAAGATAAGAGACCAACTGGAGGACCATCAACGCCAACAACGTTTAAGTGATGTGATTGTTTGTGGTTTGCCTAAACACTCAAGTCCAATTGAAATTGCAAAAAAACTTGCCGCCAAACTCAATCATACGTTGTCTCCTCACTTTGATGCTTTTCATTTTAACAAAAAGAACTCAAACAATAATAGTCCACTTCTTATAAGGTTATCATCTGCTGCTGAAAAAAAATCATTACTTTCTGCATTCCACTCGAAAAATCGTTTGACCCATTCTCAACTGTTCAGCGATTGTGAATTACCTAACATGAACGAAAGCCTAACACCGCTCAATAGTTCTCTGTTGCGAAATGCAATTCAACTTCGGAAAGAGGGATTTCTGTTTTCAGTGAGAACAAAAAATGGGTTTGTTTATGTAAGGAAAAGCAGTGATGACAATGAATTTAAGATAGACTCTAGTACTTTTGCTACTCTTCCCACTACATCTAATTAAATGATACTGGAGCAGGTCATTATACAATGCATAATTTTATTTGGTTATTAAATTTTACTATTATTCTGATTTTTAATTTAATTATTCAAATAATTCTCTCTATTTTTATTTTTATTATTTTATTATTTTAAATAATATTTTTTTTTCTCTTTTTCCTTTTGTAATTTATCTAGCTGTTCTTGTTTCTTCTTTATTGTTATTTGTTAGTCTCGTTTTGGTTCAAATTATTTGTTTTTATCATGTCGGTAAGTCAGGTTCCATCTGTTGGCATATCTTCAAAGTCTGTATTAAAAATACTTTTTAATGCACGAGATGGTTTTAAGGTTTGTTGTATGAATGCGCGTAGCTTAAACCTTGAAAAACTAGATTTTGTTAAGTATGTTTTTGATTCCTCGGGTGTTGATGTTATTTGTATAACTGAAACGTGGATGAGGCCTGATATTCCAAATAGTCTGTATCAACTTAATAATTATAAGCTAATACGCAATGATAGAATTACTGCTACCATTGGAGGAGGGGTTGCTGTATATTGTAATGCTGCTCTAAAATGCAAAATAATTGCCAAACTGAAGGTGTTGGCATTGAATTTCTAATTTTAGAAATAAATGATGGCAACATCACTTGCATTTTGGGAGTTGCTTACAATCCCAATAGAAGTTTTTCTGCAGAACCTCTTTTTTCAATTATTCGCGAACTAACAGCGAATTATGAAAACATTATCTTGTGTGGTGATTTTAATGCCGATCTCTTGCTCTTTGATACAAGAGCCAACCAACTAAAGAGACGAGATTGCTGCTACTGGTTTAACTGTGTCGAATTCATATGCCACCCGCTTTGGACCCAACTCCACCCCAAGTCTTCTTGACTTGATGATTGTGTCTGATTTGTCAAATGTTCTTCTTATTGATCAGCTATCCCTTGAAGGTATTTCAGATCTTGACTTAATTTTTTGCACGTTCAACATTGATTTTTCACGAACTGCCTTTTCGTCTTCTTTTGAGTTCCGAGACTTTAAATCTATTAATTTTGATGCACTACAGTTGGATGCTAATAACTTTTCCTGGGATACATGTTACAATCTTTATAATGTTAATGACAAAGTAAATTTCTTCCAATATTTAGTGTTTGAACTGTACGAAAAACATGTTCCCTTGAAGACAGTTTTGGTGCGCAATAAAAATTGTCCGTGGTTTACTACTGAAGTACTTAGTTCAATAAAAAAGCGACGTAAATTGTACTCGAAGTGGAAGCATAACCCTTCCACCGTCAACTGGGAGATTTTCTGTCGTGCTCGTAATAATTCTTCTTTTGTTACTCGAAGAGCCAAAAAAATATTTTTTATGTCAAAACTTAGCTCAAACCAAAGTTCGCGTAAGCTTTGGACAAGTTTACGTTCTATTGGGGTTGGTAGAAAGGAAGTTGTTGATAGTTATCCTGATCCAAATGATCTGAACGAGGCTTTTGCATCGGATAACTTACAATCATCGAACTTTGCACCCAACAACAACTTATTATATGGTGCTTCAAATGAATTTGACTTTGAGGTCATCACGGAGTTTGAGGTTCTTATGAATATTCTCTGAAGTCGAATTCTGTTGGGGAAGATGGAGTTCCTATTAAGTTTATAAAAATTATATTACCACATATCATAACCGTTCTTACACATTTAATTAATTATTGTATAACCTGCTCATCCTTTCCGGACTGTTGGAAACTTGGTAAAGTAATTCCTGTTCCCAAAAAGCCTCATCCTACTTCAAGTACTGATTTTCGTCCTATAAGTATACTTCCTTGCCTGTCAAAGATTTTTGAAAAGATTCTGGCTAAGCAGATATCTAACCACATTACCCAAAACAATTTATTATCATCTGTACAATCTGGTTTCCGTCCGAACCATAGCTGTTCTACAGCAATGGTTAAGGTACTTGATGATATCAGAATCCAGTATGACAAAGACGAAGTGACGATATTGTGTTTGCTTGATTTTTCCAAGCCATTTGACAGGGTGAATCACGACATTTTGTGTAGTAAACTTAACTTATATTTTGGTTTCAGCAGTAGATCTGTTCGTCTAATTGAAAGCTACTTAAAACAACGCAGTCAAAGGGTTACAGTTAATAATAATTTCTCCTCGCCAATAAATTTAATAGCTGGGGTGCCGCAAGGTTCAGTTTTGGGTCCTACATTATTTTGTATGTTCATCAATGATCTCCCACATGTATGCCAAAATGTTATGTTTCATCTTTATGCAGATGATGTCCAAATATATCTTTCTCGACCGTTTAATTTGCTTGAGGACCTTATTTGCAGAATAAATGAGGATCTTTTAGGTATACACAATTGGACCTTGAACAATGGTTTGACTCTAAATCCTGCCAAATCGCAAATAATTGCAATTTCCAAAAGGAAATTCGATATAGAATTCCTTCCACCTGTTTTTGTTTCTTGTTTTCAACTTAAGTTTGTTGACACTGTCACCAACCTTGGCTTTAAAATAAATCGGTCACTTTCAGCTAATGACCATGTTAATATTTGTATCGGAAGAATATATGGCGGTCTCCGTAAGCTGAACCTGTTCTCAAAACTGACTCCATTAAGCACTAAGTTGAGATTAGTTAAATCGTTGCTACTACCTATCGCGGAATATGCGGCTGTTGTTTATTGCCGACCCGACTCTCACTGTCGACACAAATTGCTTGTTGCTTTCAATGATATGGTAAGGTATGTTTTTGGCTTGCGCAGATTTGATCATGTTTCACAATTTCATCAACTTATTCTTGGATGTACGTTTGAAGAGTTTTTTGATGCAAAATGTTGTATCTTTTTGCATAAGATAATTCAAAGAAGAACGCCTCTTTATATCTTTGAAAAACTACGCTTCGCTCATTCAACTCGAACTTTGAATATCATAAATAACTCTTTTAAATATTTAAACTCATCGAGACTCTTTTTTACTTATGCCATTAGACTATGGAACTCCTTACCTGCAATGCTTAAACAAATAATAGGTATACCTCAATTTAAGAAAGCATTATTTTTACATTTCTCTAATTTGGATTCTGGAGCAGCTATTTGAAATTTAAAATTTTATACTAAAAGTTTAGTTTTTAAAATTTATAATTTTGTATGAAATTTATACCGAAATTAAAGAAGTCATGAAATATTTTAAATTTTAATATCTTTAAAACGAAACATATTTATTTATTAAAGTTTTTATTTGTATTTATTTTTTTTTTTTGTATTTATTTATTTATCTATTTCCTTTGTTATATTGTTATTTTGTTTGTATTAATATTGTTTATATGCATTATTATCCTTTATTGTATCAGGTACTATAAAAGACTAAGTCTTATTTGTACACCAAATAAATAAATTGAAATTGAAATCGAAAATTGAATTGAAAAATTGACATCATCGGAAGAACCGAGCAAGCTGTACATGATTCCTTCATCCAGATCTAGCAGGCGGCACAAAATCTGGGTGAAGGTAAAACGAAGTACATGTACATGTTACGTCGAATGCGAGAGGAACAGTTGGTCAAACAATCAAGGTAGCAGAGCACGAATTTTAAGTGGTGTAATCCTTTAAATACCTTGGGTCAATAGTAGCAGCCGATAATAATAAAGAAGAAGGAATACGCGAGCGGTGGCCCCATATGTGAGGAGGGACGATTCCGGAGACGGTACAATCATGAATTGTACGCAATCTACCTTGAAGCAAATATCGTGACAAAAATTAAGCTCGGTACACTCCGGTGGGTGGGGCACCTAGCTCGCATGAGCGAAGTGGAACCTGCTCGGAAAGTTCTTTGTGGTACATTCTATGGCAGACGACTGCGTGGTAGACCATGCTTGCGCTGGAGAGATGGCGTAGACTAGGACATCCGGAGCCTTGGGGTGCGCAACTTGATGGCGTAGGCTCGAGACCGGGATAGGTGGAGAAACTTGTTGAAGGAGGACAGGACCTGACCCCGGTTGTCGAGCCGATGGTGATGATGATGAACCACCAATCTTTATCCGTCTGTTTGAACCGATTTACACAGTTCGTATGTTGTTGGATGAAAGAAATTTCAAACTAGATCGTGGAGACTATATTTTTTGACAGATGTCCACGGTTTGGCAAAAAACGACACCAAAATTGCACTTCCGAACTCGAAAAAAAGGGAAAAAATAATTATTTTCAATATTTTTTTTGTCAAAATACTTTAAAAAAAAAGAAAACTGCAAGTTTGGAGGGTTAGAGTGTTGATTCTTAGCTCAAAAGTTAATTTCATAAGAATTCAACAACAGGTTTTCAAAATATTACATTAACAAAAAACGTTAATAACATACAAGAACTGTCATTATTTACTTCTGAGACTTTAAAACTTTGGTTCTGAAAATCGCGGTTTTATTATTCAATTTATGAAAAGTATTTATTTTTTTACTTTCTTTGGTTCAAAAATCAATTATCTCGGCTGCTCGGTAGTAGGTGATAATTTGACGTTTAAAATGAAAACTTTTTCGCCTTTTGAGCATACAGAACACCGTTTTATCGCACTTTAAGGTATTTTCGTTCCAAAATATTCCAAGCGATGGAATTATCGAATGTCATAGTTACAGAACCTCATTGAAGCGATAAAATGAGTTTCGTTCCAAATTTCATCGTTTCTCAATGAATTATATCGATGCGATAATTACAGAACATGGAAACAATTCCTGTTTTCATTTGTTTCAACTTTATCTGATCGCTATAACCAGCCGCTTAGAACAATTACATTTCAAGAAAATAAATAAATCCATTTTTACAACGAATATTTATTAAATTGAAAATTTTTTTCACACAAATTTTTTTTTGAATTTTTGGAGCATTTGTGTTTTAAATCAAATGAAATCACATAATGTAGGTAATATTGATGGCGCATTTCTGTAGCTAAACAAGTTTGAAGCTGCGTGTGTAATGTGTTATTACTATTGACAGAAAGCTTTTTCATTGAATTCTTAAATTATTTTACTGCATTTTCAGCTGCCCCATTACTTGCAGGATGAAATGGTGGAAAGTAAAATCTCCCGAAACCAATTGAGCACCCTTGTCTGGAACTAATGTTTTTGGCAAACCAAAACGGGCAAATATCATTCTTAATTTAATTAACGTATTTTTTTAACGTATTTTTGAAACTTCGAAATTTTCTGGTCAATTACTAAACGCATCTGTAACTACTTAAAACATTTTGTTTTGAAACGGACCGGCATAGTCCACATGTACACAAAGCTGACAATCTTTTGAAACTTGTTCGATTTCGTCATCTAGTTTCGGCCACCAGAAGTAAGATCTTGCGATCCCCTTCATTTTCGATGAGTTGCATGTAATTCTCTTCAGACTTGTTATCTTAGTTTTTCTGGGATAATTACTCTAAACCCACACATAATAGCTCCATCTTCTATGTTAAGCTCAAATTTTCTTTTGAAGTATGAACTCAAATCTTTTTCTACATTTTCTGGCCATCCATTTTGAACGTATCTGTAAATCTATCCCTAAACTATGTCCCGCCTTATTTCATTTTTAATATCTTTAACACCTACAGGTACAAATTCTTCAACCCAATTTATATATTATACACTTCTATCTGGTTGACATTCAATGGAAGCCTTGACAAGCCATCTGCTGCAGCATTGTCAGAAAATTTAACATAAACAAGATCGTAATTAAAGTAAGACAAATATATAGCCCATCTTTGAAGCCTTCCCGCTGCCATGACAGGGATGCCCTTATTTTCACCAAACAATGCTTGAACCGGTTTATGATCCGACTTTATACTAAAACGCCTTTCCATAAGATACTCACAAAATTTGCGGACAGCCCAGTAAATAGCTAATGCCTCCTTCTGTATCACCCCATAATTCCTTTCGGATTTCGATAAGGTTCGAGAAGCATAAGAAATGGGCCTTTCACTACCATCAGGAATTTTATGTAAAAGAACAGCCCCGATTCCGTTTTCTGATGCATCACAAGCCAAAACAATTTCGTGTTTTGAATTGAAATGAACCAAAACACTGTCGGAAATCAATTCATCCTTACACAAGCCTTCTTTCGTATAATAGTTTACCATCCCCACAAAAGCTTTAAGGAATTTAAAATATCCCAAATGAGAGGAATCGGGTGGTTCACATCCTCCAAATAGGTGTTAACTGCGAATTTATAGTCGGCACACACGCGGATTTTTCCATTCGATTTAAGTACTAGCGCCAAAGGAGTACCCTACTCCGAATTTTGTATTTTCATTAACACACCATCATTAACGAGTCTTTTCAACTTTTCGTCCACCTCTGCCTTGAAAGCAAAGGGTATTTTTCTTGGCTGGCAAAACTTTGGTGTGGCATTGCTCTTGAACTGTAGTGATATTATTGCATTTTTATATTCCCAAAGAGTTCCATCCCACCAATCAGAAAACTCATCGCAAATACCTTTAGCCAACTGATCTTAATTATCTTCAGATTTTTCTGTGAACTGCTGATTTATAATATTTCTACCTTGCATACCCCATGTAATGCCTAAAGACTTCATTATGTCTCTACCAATGAGTATTTTCTTATTCGCATTATCCACAACAACGACTTGAAAACAACCCCAAACTTGCCTTTCCATGAAATCAATTTTAATTTTAATTTTCCCGACCAGCAACAAAACTCCACCATCATAGTTACGCAAACAAATGTCGGTATCAATTTCTTTAAGCAACACAACGGCAACACCGATGCCCAGCACCTAAATCCAGCTCCACAAACATTAAAATATTATTTAATTATAATTTTATTATAATAGGATCTGTCTTATCATTACCATAAGTACCTTAATTAAATAAATCAATTTCATTAAAGTTTTCTTCTTAATAATTAATCTTATGTTTTGGACTTTTGCATGCAATTTCTATATGACTTTTTTTATTACAATTTCTACAAATACATTTGTTATACTTCCAAAATCTGAATGCATGTCCTGTTCTACCGCATGGGAAACATAATCTGCTGCTGCTTCTTTTTTCGTTGAACTGCTTTTTGCCTTCCTCTCAGATTATTTGCATTTTTGTAGCTGCTACCCTGCAATCGATGTATGTACTTCTAATTCTCTTTAAGCGATTTTCGAGATATCAACTAGCGTCTTATCCACCTGTTCTTCAAACACGCGTTCTAATATTGGGACTTTTATTAGTCCCGTTAGGAACCGATTCTTTACAAAATTCTCCAACAAATTGCCAAACTTGCAATACATCGCAATACATCGCAATGCTCTCGCACTAGCCAAATATTTACAATTTCCCCTTCTGCTTCAAGTCGAAGAATTCAATATGCTTCCTTATGATTGAAGACGTTGTCTCGAATCTCATAAGCTCCATCAGCTCATCGAAAGGGAGCTCCTTTGGTTTCTTTGGAAACACCAACTCTCTCACGACTTCGTATGCTCGATGACTTATGGTCGTCAATAAAACCGGTACCCGATAGCTCCAATGACCAGTGTTGTGCACAATTGTAGTAGTATTTCTAAGTTCATCATTTAATGGTGTAGGTTTTGATTAATTTTTTTATACGCTTTATAAAACGATAATGACTCTTTTTAATCACGCTTTCCGAATTATTTTCGTCGCCAATGTAATATAACGGTGCTAAATAAAACATACCGGTTGAAGGTTAGGTTCGATACAGAATGATTAATTTTATATAATTAGCATACATAGCAAAATGACATTTAATAGGAATTTCACCAGGTTTACATTATACTTCAATATATTAATTCAATTATTCATGGAATAACACATACAAACATGATAGGATAATCAATATTGTATCAAATGTGGGACACATTATATGTGTTAACAAATCTTCTTTCATCTGCTGATGCTTCCTTAAAGCTCCATTTGAATAAGATCTGATAGTGTAAAAAAAAATTTTAACGCTCTATAAACGAAGGGAAAATAAGTAACAAGAGACAAAATTGGTGAAAATTTGCATTTTTTTAATTTGTTTCATCAAAATTTAAAAAATTAACCTTTTTTCGAAGCGCCATATCTCAACAACGTGACACACAAAAATGCTTAAGTAGTCAATACGGTAGCAAAAAATACTATAAGCTAATTATAATACAAAAACAAAAATTAAAAAAAATACAATATTGTAGCAAATTTAACGCTCTATAAAACATACCTGAGTGTAAGAAAAATAAGTGATAAGAGAAGAAAAACGGTGATAATATGAACTTCTTAAGCAAAATTTACCCTTTTTTGGGAGCGCCATATCTGGGTAAGAATGAGACACACAAAAATGCTTAAATTGTCAATATTGTAGCAAAAAAATACTATAAGCTAATTGTAATACAAAACCAAAATTGAAAAATAAATGCAATATACAATAGAAAATTTAACGCTCTACAAAACATACTTGAACGCATTTGGCTTAGAACGTAATAAAAGAAAGTTATAGAAGAAAAACCAAAAAAAGGGTCGAACATTTTGCAGTCCCCCTCCCCTTCCCCTTTTAGCACAGCGTCCTCAAGGTCCAAAACTTGAGAAAATGGTAATAAATCATCCCAAAACAACATCTGAAAGTTTCATTGATCTAAGACCTTTTTCCACCTAAAACTACCTGTCGGCTGGACTATCAGTGTTTTTCTTATATACAGTTTTCTCATATGAAGTAAATTCCCATAAAGATATGGGAGTGTGCATTGTATTTTAGAATGACTGTCTAACAAGCGTGTTTTTTTTTGATATGAGAAAAAAAACGTCATCTACTGAACAAGTTTTTTTCGAATTTTGTCTCACATTAAAATATTATTTAATTATAATTTTATTATAATAGGATCTGTCTTATCATTACCATAAGTACCTTAATTAAATAAATCAATTTCATTAAAGTTTTCTTCTTAATAATTAATCTTATGTTTTGGACTTTTGCATGCAATTTCTATATGACTTTTTTTATTACAATTTCTACAAATACATTTGTTATACTTGCAAAATCTGAATGCATGTCCTGTTCTACCGCATGGGAAACATAACTTGCTGTCTTTCTCTGTCACCATCTGCTGCTGCTTCTTTTTTCGTTGAACTGCTTTTTGCCCTCCTCTCAGATTATTTGCATTTTTGTAGCTGCTACCCTGCAATCGATGTATGTACTTCTAATTCTCTTTAAGCGATTTTCGAGATATCAACTAGCGTCTTATCCACCTGTTCTTCAAACACGCGTTCTAATATTGGGACTTTTATTAGTCCCGTTAGGAACCGATTCTTTACAAAATTCTCCAACAAATTGCCAAACTTGCAATACATCGCAATACATCGCAATGCTCTCGCACTAGCCAAATATTTACAATTTCCCCTTCTGCTTCAAGTCGAAGAATTCAATATGCTTCCTTATGATTGAAGACGTTGTCTCGAATCTCATAACTCCATCAGCTCATCGAAAGGGAGCTCCTTTGGTTTCTTTGGAAACACCAACTCTCTCACGACTTCGTATGCTCGATGACTTATGGTCGTCAATAAAACCGGTACCCGACTAGCATCTTCCACGTAGTTAGCCAAAAAATATAGCTCCAATGACCAGTGTTGTGCACAATTGTAGTAGTATTTCTAAGTTCATCATTTAATGGTGTAGGTTTTGATTAATTTTTTTATACGCTTTATAAAACGATAATGACTCTTTTTAATCACGTTTTCCGAATTATTTTCGTCGACAATGTAATATAACGGTGCTAAATAAAACATACCGGTTGAAGGTTAGGTTCGATACAGAATGATTAATTTTATATAATTAGCATACATAGCAAAATGACATTTAATAGGAATTTCACCAGGTTTACATTATACTTCAATATATTAATTCAATTATTCATGGAATAACACATACAAACATGATAGGATAATCAATATTGTATCAAATGTGGGACACATTATATGTGTTGGCAAATCTTCTTTCATCTGCTGATACTTCCTTAAAGCTCCATTTGAATAAGATCTGATAGTGTAAAAAAAAATTGTAACGCTCTATAAACGAAGGGAAAATAAGTAACAAGAGACAAAATTGGTGAAAATTTGCATTTTTTTAATTTGTTTCATCAAAATTTAAAAAATTAACCTTTTTTCGAAGCGCCATATCTCAACAACGTGACACACAAAAATGCTTAAGTGTCAATACTGTAGCAAAAAATACTATAAGCTTATTATAATACAAAAACAAAAATTAAAAAAAATACAATATTGTAGCAAATTTAACGCTCTATAAAACATACCTGAGTGTAAGAAAAATAAGTAATAAGAGAAGAAAAACGGTGATAATATGAACTTCTTAAGCAAAATTTACCCTTTTTTGGGAGCGCCATATCTGGGTAAGAATGAGACACACAAAAATGCTTAAATTGTCAATATTGTAGCAAAAAAATACTATAAGCTAATTGTAATACAAAACCAAAATTGAAAAATAAATGCAATATACAATAGAAAATTTAACGTTCTACAAAACATACTTGAACGCATTTGGCTTAGAACGTAATAAAAGAAAGTTATAGAAGAAAAACCAAAAAAAGGGTCGAACATTTTGCAGTCCCCCTCCCCTTCCCCTTTTAGCACAGCGTCCTCAAGGTCCAAAACTTGAGAAAATGGTAATAAATCATCCCAAAACAACATCTGAAAGTTTCATTGATCTAAGACCTTTTTCCACCTAAAACTACCTGTCGGCTGGACTATCAGTGTTTTTCTTATATACGGTTTTCTCATATGAAGTAAATTCCCATAAAGATATGGGAGTGTGCATTATATTTTAGAATGACTGTCTAACAAGCGTGTTTTTTTTTTTGATATGAGAAAAAAAACGTCATCTACTGAACAAGTTTTTTTCGAATTTTGTCTCACTTAAAATCTCTTGTTTCGCATTCGTACACTTTGTCCTCAGTCAGATTATGATTGATTTGAAAAATGCTTTATACATAGTATTTTTGTAAGGAATTGGAAACTATTTTCACAGTATTGACAAACAATACACTACGTTGATTTTAAACTTTTGTTTAAGTTTAAATGTTGTTTTCAGTTGTTTTTTACTTGAGTTTTTCTGTTTTCCTTGATAAAAAATACTTTTTCGACATTAAGTTTCTATTATTAAAATTTGGATAGTATACAAATATGAGATTTAAATATGATCTGAACTTGATATTAATAAAAACCAAGAATTAAAACAACAAAAAACTAGGTGAACTATGCGAAAGAGCAATACCCTCTGTAACAATATAAATAATTAGCAAAGAGTCGACGCGAATTTTAAATTAATTTCAAAATTGACTTAGAATGGGTTTTGATAGTAAAACTCATCTTCTTCTCGGTGAAATTGAAGGAACTCTAAAACCTGAAGTAGAGTTGACTTACGCAGTTGTTTTTTTCACATTTGTCATTCTGTCTGAATGAATCAATACTCAACAAAAGCTGTTGACCTTATCAGAGCTCTCGAAAATGAAGATTATTTGCACCAGCAAAAGCTACTTATCTATTCTAGATATTACATGTAATAAAAATATTTTCTTGAACATATTTACCAGCGACACATCCAACAATCACTATAGCTGATACCTCTGAAAAGATAACTGCCGTCGAAGCATCCTCAAGTTCGTTGGCCATATCAAGCATTCGGTTATGACGTTTAATAAACTTCCTCACAAATTCCTGTTGCTGTTTAAAATTCATATTAGTGTCAAGTTCTTCC
Source organism: Baccha elongata (assembly GCA_951217065.1). Classification (NCBI taxonomy): domain Eukaryota; kingdom Metazoa; phylum Arthropoda; class Insecta; order Diptera; family Syrphidae; genus Baccha; species Baccha elongata. The sequence continues at coordinate 948,580 of CATNUY010000119.1, read as the reverse complement.
ACATTGCGGTACAGCAGCTCAAATTGAACATAAACATGAAGGCCAAATCCATAAACAATCAAGTTACACGCCACAGTTGCCATTGCCACACAAAAGACATACATAGCCAGCATACTCCAGAACATGTAGTACATTGACGATGACATTGACTGAAGGATCCAGCAATTCGGGGCCAAGATAAGATTCCGTACTAAGATAGTGCTATTCTCAAAATGGTTCTCAATTACTATTGGTTGCGGAATCTCCCCTAAGATGAGTGGAAAGGCCGTGAAGAGGCCGAGGAAACATTGACAGTAAAATATCATCCTTCCAACACGGGCAAACTTAAGCATAATTGTCCTAGCCTTTTTATCATTGATCAGGGCCCAATCCTCTACGACTGCGTCTACGATGTTTTGGAATTTTTCTTGCTGCATATAGATGATCATACACTTAAAACCAATTTGCGTTGAAGACATACTGACCGTTAAGGTGTCAACAATTTCCTGAGTGGTTCCGCAGTTACCATAAACTATGAGCCGTTGCATGAAAATTCCTACAGTTGTTGTCTGTGGGGAATTCGTAAGGCCAATTAAGAGAACCGAAAATAAAATTTCATGAACCTTACCTGCAAAATGACATAAAATGCCACTTTCAGCAGAGATATAGTTCGATGTTTCGACGGCCAAATGCCAAGATAAGTGCACATTTGCCTGTAGAGTCCCATCGCGTATATTGTTTCTGGGTTCCATTTCAAATCACGATTAATTCCATCCATTGTCAGGTTTTTTTCTTTCGAGTAAAAATTAAGAAAAAACTTCCTTTCAATTTCAAATGCAGACCAATAATATTGCGCATATATGTTGATGGCATAGATGTATGCCAAGAAAAAAGTTTATTCTTTGTTCCAATAAAATGTGCATGTTCACACCACATACGTGCTTATTATAAACAAACTTTTTAGCGAGGCACATTATTATAATTTTTAATCAAGTGGTTGCTTTTCTTGTCTTCTCGTAACAGGACAGTTGCTTCAGTTTTGACCTATTTAAACAAAGGCGAAATTCAAAATGTGAGCTCTTTTGAAATATCCACTTTACATAATTTTTACTTGCGACGAACTATAATAAGTAAGGTGACCATTTTTTCAGAGGCACGACTGTGTCGCACAAACTTGCTCGTGTGGCAGGTAAGCTAGGACTTAACAGTAAAGAGGCATAAAAGGGTTTCGCCTTCTTCTCTTGCATGTTGTAGTCTTTCAATTTTTGTATATGAAATAATTTTTTAAATTCTTTTAATAAATTTAAAACGCAAAAATTAAAAAAAAAAAAACTTATAACACACCAGAAATTTCCCAGAAAATCGTGGTATGCCAGTAATTATTAAATAATTATATAGTTTAGAGTTTTTTTTACGAAAATCGAACGACCAGTTTTTGAAAAAATCGATTTTTATCAAATAACTTTTAAAAAATATTTTTATGAAAAATTTTGAGTTTGTCATTTTTAAATGTTAATAAATTGTATTCGAAAACTAAATTTAAAAAAAAAAATTCATCAATTGGTTTTCAAAATATTAAATTTTCAAAAAAAAAATTTTGTTTAGTTAATATAATAATTTTTTTTAGAAAAGCTGCGAAGAACGCCATTATCATTCAGCTATCAAAGCCTTTCTTCAAATTAAATTTGGTTAAGATCCATTGATTCGATAATGACACAGACAGACTGACAGACAGACATACACACAGAATTTCCAGATCCACTTTTTTCGACTTTGCTATCATCGTAATATCATGTTTTAATGTTATCTTAAAACTTTTTTTTTTGCACGAATTCATAACTTACCTTATAGTACCTATAATCGCAAGTAAAAATAGGATAAACTTTTATGAACCCACAAAAGTTAAAGAATGTATTATTTGTACTAATAAAATAACTGTTTTTACTTCATATAACATTCAAAAGTCAGTTTATATCAGTTTTTAAAAAAAACCTTATGATTGAGCCAAGAAACATTATAAAATCAAATAAAACAACTTTGTATTAGAGTAAAATAGTAACAATTTAAGACTAAACAAGAAATATTTAAAATCAAAATGGTGCAACTTTAAAAACAATTCGATCAAAAGTCACCTAAAAATATTATTGTTTCAAATTTGAATTGTTGTTGTTTGAATGAAAAACTAAAATTTTCTACTCTAAATTAAAGTTGTTCGTTTTTGAAATAACATTGTTTTTCGTTCGAAAAAGACGTTTTGTTTGCTTTAAAAACCTTTGTTTAATCGTTTCCGTATTCAAATCAAAGTAATTTTGTTTTGATTGAAAGTCATTTTTTCAAGTAGCTGGCGAAATAAATTTAAACTCGAAATAAATAAATATTAACAAATAAGTTGCTATTTTTCTCTGAGTCATGCACAAATCGATATGTGTGGCTTCAGTAAAATTAATGCGATCGAATCCTTTTGCAGGTTCTTTCTCTTTCATCCTCTCTATAATAATAGTCTCTATAATAATAATTGTTGGGGAAAGCTTTTTGGTTCATTATTGTTGGTAAAAGCTTTTTGGTTCAATGTTTTTGGATACTGAACATGGATAAGTAGAGCGAAGAGGCAAGCATCGAAATGAGCTTTAAAATTACCGATCAAATTTTCAATTTTTCTGGACAAACGTCGACAAAACGACACTAAAATTGCACTTCCGCAACTCGAAAAAATTGGGTATAAAATTATTATTCTAAATAATTGGTGACACCAACACAGCAAAGTACTTGAATTCATCTTTGATTCTGCCCATAGCAGTACGAAAAAGTTTTAACAGACGAATATTTTTCTCCAACTCAATTGCAGCGGCATCTATACTATTAAAACTTATCTGAAATCATGAAAACAATATTTCTGTACTAATGTTGACTTTTTGGATAAAAAACGACACTAAAATTGCACTTTCGCAACTCGGAAAAATTGGGTATAAAATTATTATTTTAAATAATTGGTGACACCAACACAGCAAATTACTTGAATTCATCTTTGATTCTGCCCATAGCAGTACGACCAAGTTTTAATAGACGAATATTTTTCTCCAACTCAATTGCAGCGGCATCTATACTATTGAAACTTATCTGAAATCAAAACCGTTTTTGGGTTCTGGAAATGTATAAGTAGAGTCAGGTAAGGTAAGATGGCGGTTTCGCAGAACAACTGTTCCGAATAAACCCAATTAGCACAGAAAAGCGCCGTTTTGATACCATAACTCGTTTGACCTAATTTTTTTGTGACTGTTAAGCTAAGGGGATCAGTTTTTGGTCTGTGTCCGCAGTCACAAGGGAAGAACCTAGCTCACACTGTGTTCCATTTGGACTGAGAGTCGACCAATTAACTTTACACTAGATCTATATGAGGCTAGGCCCGTTCAAAGGCGGTACACCTGCCAGGTATAAATCCGTGTTTTGATGCTTTCGCCGCAAGATAGAGTAAGTGCTAGTCGGAAAAGCTAGTCCTAAAGGTAAGTTCCAGAAACTTAAAAGGTGAAAGTTGAAATGGTGCTTTGAAAAGCTAAGGGGACCAGTTTTTGGTCTGAGCCCGCAGTCCCAAAGGAAGAAATTAGCTCACACTGTGTGCTTGGTGGTTCCATCTGGACTGAGAGCCTGCCCAATAACTTTACACTAGATCTATATGAGGCTAAGCCCGTTCAAAGACAGTTTATACCTACCAGGTATTAATCAGTGCTCTGATGCTATTGCCAAAGATAGAGAAAGTGCTAGTCCGAATAGCCAGTCCTTAAGGGAAGTAGAGTCAAGAATCAAATAAGCTTTGAACCGGTAAAAACTAACCTCACGAAAAGAAAACTTACAGCCCTATTCTGGCGACCTCTCAAAAAATAAAGAACTCTCAACTCGGGGTGAATTTGATTTTGAGACTCTTTTGGTATTCTGGCGAAAACCTCTCAACTTGTTAGCATCTCAAAATCTTTAAAATTGAGATCTGCTCTTTGGCACATCACAACTGCGTTTGTTTTTTTTATACAAAGAAGAAGGCAAAACATGGACATGTTCATTTTAATACATCTCTTGGAAGAGAATGAAAAGTAAGAATTTTATTATTTTATAGAGAGTGAATAAAGTGTTTTTAGTTTTTAATTAACTAATTTTTAAGATTGGAGCGGAGGAGAATGCTCAAACAATTGAAATTAATGATCCATTTTCTCTTCAAGAGGAAACATTCACAAAATTTTTTCGGCTGCCCAAAACTTTGTGCTGGGACTTTATTCATGACCTAGAGCAGCACGACGAACAACCATCTTCTTTGCCATTTGTCATTCGAGTATGTACGAGTATCATATTTTATATTTTATTTGTTTGATTTATTATTTTGTTCTTCTATAATAGTTTATTTCAGTTCTTTATTTTCTTGTCCATGGCTCCTACCAAAAATGCGTAGGAAACAATTACACCCTTCCTGTTAGCCAACCTACTATTTCAAGAAATGTGGCCCATATCTGCAAGCTTGTGGTTAAAATTAAAGCAGGATCGATACGTTTTCCAATCGCAAATAATGATGTAATCAAAACAAAAATTGGGTTCGTATATAGTTTAATATAAAAAAACTGAAATGTTTATTAACCCTGAAAAAGAAATTTCATAGGTTTTTTAAAAAAATCAATATTAAAGGCACTATCGGAGCCGTCGACTGCACCCACATACCCGTTGTAGCTCCATAGTTTTCTTTATTTTGTTTTAAAACTGTATTTCCCACTTATCTGTTGCTGTTTTGAATTCTTTTTCATTTTAATTAGAAAACAGTCCTGCCAAAACAAAAAAAATTTACCTTCCTGTGGTGATTTTTTTTGAGAGGTTTTTTAAGACCGAATTTGCAGAATACGAATTTGAAATCACCTAACAAAAAACTCTCCAAAAATTAGTCTTAAAAATTTGAGACTTGAGACCCTCTCAGCGCCAGAATAGGGCTGTTAAAGTGGTTAGGATGGACATACTGAATTATTATTCTCTATTATTAAACACAATACATTGTGCAGAAATATATTAATTTATCAGAGTTTTTGTGAAAACCAATCTAAGTTTTGGTGAAAAATAAAGTGGAAAAGTTTTTTAATTTTAGTGAATAATTTACTTACTTTACTTAAAAGGAATTATGACTGTGTTAAAATATTTTTTTGTTATAATTCGTATAACTCGGGTTAATAAACAATTTATTAGGACTTTTCTAAGATTTTTTTTTATTTTAAAGCTGTAACATTTTAAAGATTAAAGCTTTGCGGCAAATTGATACTATACTTTATTGAAACTCAGGTTAGTAAACATTTATTTGGTATTTGGTTTTCATATTATTTTTATTTTAAAGCTTTAACGGCAAGTTGATATTTTAGGATATTTTAAGTACATAGGTACCTACATCATTTTTTTTTTTTCAAGTATAAAATGATGGAGTTTATAACTATAGACAATGTTGTCTACCGTATTATTTGAATTCATGGCGATGTCAAGATTCCTCTCTTTTAACAGGAATACAAAATTTCCTGAAACTATAACCCCTTAGAATCTTTACCAAAATAAGTTTATTTCCACCGTCATTTTCAACGGGATATACCCGTCAAGGACTCAGCTAGGCTGGGTAAGATTTTATCCAAGGAGCACTCTAACCCCTCCTTTCTTAAAAAGGAGGATGGTACTTGGACTGAATAACCTGCTGAGTCTTTGGAGCTATTAATGACAACACACTTTTAAGGTTGTAGTGACAGTAACCCAAAAACATATCAATCTTTTGTAGTACAGTCGGTACATTAAGAGGAAATTACTACCGTTATAACAAAAGCTTTTCTCCCTATAAATCTCCTGGCCCGGACGGCATACTTCCTGTTCAGGCGTCTTTTATTTATTATTTATAAAAGTACATTATTAATAAAAGTACTCAAATTAATTTCAATACCATTTTATTACTTTAAATATTACACTTAAAGCTTGATAACTCAACGAAAGCAGATATAAATTTCGCTCAGTTTGACTTGTCAAACTATGTTAATATATAATTAAATATTAAAATTGCAAGTCATCTTGTATAATTCATTTATATACCTTCATTATTATATATAATTCAAAGATCAGTTAATATAATATAACATTGTAAAATTAAAGATTACTCTTGCGAGAACCTTTCAACACGACACCACCCATTTTGAGAAAAATTAAAGTTATTATTATAATTTAGAAAGTAAATCGAGTTTTTTATTCTATTGGAAAAATTGGAAAATTAATAACCAGCGCTCACCCTAACATTTGGTCCTTTCGATCCTTTTAATATTAAAAAATATAAAAGTGTGTGAATTTTGACATGAATAACATTTAAAAATAAAACTCTGTGAATTTTAATTTGATTTGCCATTTTATTTTAAAAGTGCAAAAGTACATTTAAACTTTTATAGGTACATATATGTGCAGTATAGTACCTAGGTACCTACATATTAACTAAATTAGAATAAAATAAATTGAACAACTTTTTAATTTAATTAAAACAATTTAATATCAAATTAATTAAAAATAAAACAATTTAAAAAATTTTTTGCTGTGCAAATCGGGATTCCCGCGACGTGTAACCCAACGCAACACACAAAAACCAACCCACTGAAGGCGCACCACGTAAGTCCTCATTTTTAAAATATTTTTTTGTTCTTTTTTTATTAAATTTGATAAATAAAAGTCCACCATGTCGTTTGGAGAACTCCAAAAAGAAGTTTTATCGCAGTTGGAACGCGATTTTACAAACTTTAAAAAGACAGGTCAAGTTCGTCGCACTGTCAATTACTTAAAAACGCGTTTGGAGCTTTTGGAAGCCAATTTAAATAATGCCAAACGATATCATGAGGAAATTGTTAGTGGGGGGAAGCTTGAGGAGACATTAACAAAGGATGAAATGGTCGAGGTATTTGATCGAATTCACGATGCCTATTTAGATTACAGGAGTGAATTGATGGATGCTCTGGACAAGGTAGCTCCACCGGTTCCATCTTCGCCGACGTTACCTCTGGGATCAGTTCCTGCTCCAATGAATCTGCAAATGACACCAGCCCCACAATCCAATGTTCTTAAGCTTCCACCAATCAAACCTCCAACTTTCTCTGGGTCATATACGACATGGCGTTCATACCATGACATTTTTATTTCTTTGGTGCACAACAATTCATCTCTGAATGAGATTCAAAAAATGCATTTTTTAAAAGAAAGTTTAACTGGGGATGCTGAGCGTCTTTTCAACCATTTAGAGTTAAGCACGGGAAATTACGCAAAGGCATGGGATTTGCTAAAAGAAAGGTATGACCACAAAAGGGTTTTAGTAAACTCTTACCTTAAAGTTCTGTTTGGTCTATCTGCTCAAATTAAAGAGACGGCAGAAAGTATAAAGAGCTTGTTGGACACAACAACTGAAGTCGTTCATGCCCTGGAAAATTTAAAATTGCCAGTGGAACATTGGGACACAATATTAATTTATATTCTGTTCCAAAAATTACCTGCTAAAACACAACAATTGTGGGAAGAAAAGCTCGGCAATGACAAGCAACTACCAAGTTTTTCTGACTTTACTGAATTTCTTAAATCCCGTTTCAGGACGTTAGAAGCTATAGTGCAGCAAGCGACTTCAATTCCACAAACAAAGCCAGTTGCAAAACCGCAAATTGCAGCAAAGGCATTCCATGCTAAAACACAGCAAAAACAAACATTCAATACACAACGATACCAATGTCAAATCTGTAAACAAGGACAACATTCTCTTTTGAAATGTCGACGTTTCTTGAGCATGGATTGTGCTAAAAAACAGCAAGCTGTACGTCAAGTACGAGTTTGTGAGAATTGTCTTGCATACAGCCACACAACCCGCGATTGCCTGAGTAACCGGAGCTGTTACTTTTGTCATCAAAAACACCACTCACTCTTGCACAATAATTCAAACACAATAAATTCGATTTACAATCCCAACACAGTAACAACACAATTACAACAGGTTGCCCAGCCTCGAAACCAACAAGCAGCTGTGAACCCAAACACACCTGCTTTTCAACCAATGGGTAATAATGCACCAGATTGCAGTACTCGACATAACTACTATGCGTTACAACATCATGGTACCCATATACTATTGGCCACTGCTATAGTCAAAATAAAAACTAGAGATGGAAGGTTTATGGATCTACGAGCTCTTATTGACCAAGGCTCAGATGCTACTTTTCTATCCGAATCTGCAGCAAGGGTTTTAAATTTAACAAAACACCGAACACTTGTTACGGTATCAGGGTTAGGGAAGGTCAGCAGCGGCACCAGTCAAAACTACGTTGACTTATTGTTTACTTCCAAACATTCGACGTTTACGGGCGCAACTAAGGCGTTCATTTTCAAGTCGCTGACTGGCCTTCTTCCGGCCCACAAAATGGTACCTAACACTTGGGATCACCTGGCGGATTTGCAGTTAGCAGACCCTTATTTTCATCTACCCGCTCCAGTCGACATTCTTTTTGGCTCAGATGTGTATCCTGATATCATTTTACCAGACATAATTCGAAGTGAGCATGGAATTGCACCGATTGCTCAATTTCTTTCAGCACATTGATCTGGACACGCAACTGAAAACATTTTGGGAGATTGAGGAAACTCCTTTCGTGACTGAACCCTCAGAAGAAGATACCGAATGTGAAAAATATTTTTCAAAAACAACAAAACGGCTCCCAGATGGACGTTATGAAGTTGCCCTTCCATTTAAAGAAGGATTTTATCCTGAACTGGGATCCAGTATGGAAATTGCAGTAAGGCGCTTTTTATCTCTGGAAAGACGTTTTGAAAAGGAACCGAAGCTGCAATCCAACTTCAGCCAATGCATTAATGAATACCTCAGTTTACAACAAATGGAAGAGGTAAGTCTTAATGATCCAGTTTTAAAATCACCCTTCCACTATTTTCTTCCCCATCACGCTGTTTTCAAAGAGTCTAGCACGACTACAAAATTGCGAGTTGTCTTTGACGCAGCAGCAAAAACGTATGATGGGACATCTTTAAACCAACATTTGATGATCGGTCCAAAACTACAGGCAAATATTGTCGATATAATTTTAAAATGGCGAACATATCAATTCACCATAACTGCGGATATAGAGAAAATGTACCGCCAAATTCTCGTACGAGCAGCGGATCAACACTACCAACTTATTATTTGGAGAGAAAGTCCAGATAAACCCATCAAAGTCTACAAACTCAAGACTGTCACTTTTGGCACGGCCTGTGCACCTTATCTGGCTATGCGAGTTCTACATAAAGTCGCTGAGGATGAAGCAGAAACCTATCAAAAAGGAGCCTTTGCAGTCAAAGAAGAAATGTATGTAGACGATTTTATAAGTGGAGGAGATTCCATCAACGAAACTAGAATGAAACGCGAAGAAACCCGAAATTTGTTGGCCTCGGCAGGGCTCAAATTACGAAAATGGACATCCAACTGCCAAGATCTTCTACAAGACCTACCTAAAGAAGATTGTGAAATAAGTTTTTATCTGCCTTTTGGTTCAAATGATCATGTGAAAACTTTAGGCATAAGGTGGCATCCCGAAAAGGACACATTTTCTTTTCAAAATGTTCAACACGACACCGGAAAATCAACTAAAAGGACAATGTTATCTGCGATTGCAAAACTGTTTGATTCACTTGGCTGGATATCACCATGTGTAATCAAAGCCAAACTCATGATGCAAAGGTTATGGTCCCAACGAACTGAATGGGACGATCCAATTCCAGCAGATATTATTGAAGAGTGGCAGGTTTTTCAAAAAAAACTACCTGCTATACAAAACATAAAAATACCAAGGTGGATAAAAACCCACAACACACACAAAATGGTGGAGATTCATGGCTTCAGCGATGCGTCTGAGAAGGCTTATGGTGCAGTAGTCTTCATGCGTGTTCTCGACAGCTCTGATTCTATCCACATGCACCTACTGATATCCAAAACTAAAGTTGCTCCATTGAAAACAGTCAGTCTGCCAAGACTTGAACTTTGTGGAGCTGCACTACTCGCGTCCCTTCTGCACTATACAATTGGTGTGCTAAATTTCTCCGATGCCAAAATATTCGCTTGGTCGGATTCCACAATTACATTGGATTAAGGCACAACCGTCAAAATGGACAACATTTGTAAGTAACAGAGTTGCCGAAATTCAACGTCTGACAAGCTGTGACATTTGGAAGCATATCCCAACGAATCATAATCCAGCGGATTTAGCATCCAGAGGCGTCTCACCATCAACACTAGGAGACCAGGAGCTATGGTGGACAGGACCTTCGTTTTTGCGTGAGAAGTAGCAGTTTGAAGTACCCGAACAACCATCAACACTGGAAACTGAGGAAGAGAAGCGGGCAGAAAAAAGGCGATGTGCACTGGCCACATCCAAAACTGCTGATGATGACATCAATAAAAGCATTTTAAGATGTTTGATTAGAGCTATTGCCTTTTGTTGTCGCTTCAAAACAAATTGCCTAGCTAAAAGAAGAAACACATCAAGACTTACAGGAGAACTCGACACTGAAGAATTACAACACGCAGCCTTGTTAGTACACAAGCCATACAACAACTCATGTTCTATCAAGAAGAGAGTAAAGGTAAAATCCCAAAATCTCTTCTGTCACTAAATGCTTTCATCGATGGTAATGGTATACTACGCGTTGGTGGTCGATTGGAAAATACACTCCTCTCGTATGACCAACAGCACCCGATTATACTTAAACCCAATTACCATTTTTCTGAACTTGTGATGCGAGATGCTCACAACAAAACTATTCATGGAGGAAATCAGCAGACTACGGCCTGTACTCGAATGAGTTATTGGATTGTGGGTGTTAGACCGTATGTGAGACGTTATATCCATAAATGTCCAATATGCTTCAGATACCAAAAAAGGAATCTGCAACAACTTATGGGAAGCCTGCCAGCACCACAAGTACGGATCTCTAGACCATTCACTCACACTGGAGTAGATTATGCTGGACCTATAGAAATAAAAGCTTGGAAAGGAAGAGGATCTAAAACCTTTAAAGGATATTTCGCTATTTTTATATGTCTGGCTACAAAGGCTATTCACTTTGAGACAGTGTCAGACTTAACAACACAAGCCTTTTTAGCAGCTTTTCGTCGCTTCACTGCCCGGCGAGGCATTTGTGCTCAAATTTATAGTGACTGTGGCACAAATTTTGTGGGAGCTAATAAAGAATTAGCTCGGATGCTTGAACAAGCAAAGCACGATTGGCAAGAAATTGCTGGAACTCTAGCTGATTCAGGAACTAACTGGAATTTTATTCCTCCTGCTTCTCCCCACTTTGGAGGTCTCTGGGAAGCAGGAGTGAAATCAGTAAAACATCACCTGAAAAGAACGGTACGAGAAGAGAAGTTAACTATTGAAGAGCTCTACACACTTCTTACGCAGATCGAAGCATGTTTGAACTCACGACCTCTTTGTCCTCTTTCAGAAAGTAAAGATGATTTAGATGTTTCAACTCCAGGGCATTTCTTGATCGGAGAACCACTTTTATCTATACCTCAAGGAAGCTTACCAATTCCGAGAAATATAAGCTATTTGGACAGATGGACAAGAATACAGTTAATGGTAGACTCATTCTGGCGAAAGTGGAATGGAGAATATCTTTCACGTCTTCAACAAAGGCCTAAATGGACGAAAAGGCAAGAACAACCCAAAATTGGAGGCCTAGTCTTAGTGAAAGACGAAAGGCTTCCACCATCTCAATGGTCACTAGCCAGGATCACAGATGTTCATCCCGGAACTGATGGACTAATTCGAGTCGTCACTTTAAAAATGAAAAACGGATTAATTAAAAGACCTATCACCAAACTCTGTTACCTCCCGAGCAACAAATCTACAGATGAAAACGCTTTAATTTAAATCAAAATTTTGAAAAATATCTCCAAAATGTAATTTTGTTATTCAATTGTACCTACCTATAATTATAATTTAAATTTCACAACACAACACAAAATACAATAAACAAATTATAATACAGTCCACTTCAACTTCAGAACCTAAACCAACATCGAAGAAAAATAATAAATTTAATGAAACAGGTACCTACCTACCTAAGGAGAAAATTTAATTAAAACCAGATGAAACTAATTTTAAATTTTTTTATTGGCAACATAAATAAAGGAAACACAACAAATTAATGAAATTCAATCTAATACTTAAAACTTAAATTTTTAATTTTATTCATCTTAAAATCAAACACATTTGAATTAATGAATTATTAGAAATAAGGAATAATTAATATTTAAATGATTTAAAATAATTAAAATAAACAACACTATTTATTTTTTACCAACACATTGGATTGCATTTGCCGGCGGCAAAATGCATTTACACAACAACATTATTAATGTCGGATTGAATTTGCCGACGGCACTTTACATTTTGTTAAAATGTCAACACAACACTTCTTTTGTTTGATTTTTATTAACACAACACATTTAATTTCAACTCAACACTTGAACATATTAAATTAAGAAAGTTTATCAAAATTAATTATTTTATTCAAAACTGCACTGAATAAATAACAATTGCATTAAATTTAAAATCAATAATTCAATCAATCTCGTTTTCAAACCGAATAAAAACAAACTCAATTTAAACGTTATAAAAAAAAAAAAAAATTGCTTGGCGGCTGAATAAAGCAGCCATTTGCAAATTATTCGCAAATATTCCTGCAAAAGGAAAACGAAAATTTCAAAAAAAAAAAAACGATTGTACTCAATGGGGCGTGGAAATCTATTGCACTCAACACACACATAAAATTTCGCCGCGAACCGATTTGAAATAAATTCGAAATCGAATACCGGTAATAAAAAAAATCCCAAGCACACAAATTCAAGAAAAAACAAAAAATGATTTAAATGAAAAAACAAAGGAAACAAAATAAAATATTTCATATTGCCTACTTATATAATAATATATATTTATAAAAAAAAAGGACAATATAAACAAAAAAAAAAAAAACACTTAGCTGAAAACAAATCCAAACTTCCAAACTCCAAACCGCGCCATTGTAGGTATGCGGACTAGCAGCATGATTTTCTTCAGCAAGCAAATCGTCAGGACACTAATTTAAATATTATATTATACTTAAAAACACTTTACACAACACGATTGGTGTGTCACATTAAACCCGAATGGTAACCGCATTACCATAATTTAAAATTATAAAAAAAATTATAATTTGTCAACACGATAATAAAACAAAACAAACCAATTTTATTGTACCTACTTTCGTAGGTAAATACATACCAAAGATGCATTAAATTATTGGCACCCGCACAACCAATAATAACACTTAAAAAAAAAAAAACCATGCCGTCCGAAATTAATTATTATAAATAAAAAACAAATAAATTTAAACTTAAAACAAAACGCTATCAACGTTAACGTTAATTATTGGCACCGACACTACCAATACCTAGCTCCGAAGCGATAATCGAACATTAACATTATTAACATTAACTTAAAACATTAACTAAAAAAAAAACCACGATATAATACCGCCGACCAAGCCAACAACGACGACGACCGAATTGTTCTGACTGAACAAAAACAATAGATAACGAACGATCAATGGAATTAGAGATGAATTACGGCAACGGAGAATTGGGGTTGTAAAAATAATACAACCAAAACGACTCTCATCCTATCCTATAGTCTGTCCACTAAAAATTGGCAGTACAGGAAAGATAGGGATGTTTGTCTCTCATTCGCACTTCTTTGCTTTCCATAAGGTTATCTTCTTTCAAAAGCTCTAACAGGGTTGCCGTAGTAAGTATTTTGAATTGGAAAAAAACTGAAAAAATATGATGTAGGGTTACCTTTCTTCTTTTTTAATTAAAATTATTTTCTTAATTTTTATTTATAAAAATGAAATGAAATTTATCTTTTTCCACACCACCAAGAGGTAAGATAAAAGGCGCGTTTTTGAAGGGTATCCCCAGTAGGCCTAATCCCTTTTAAATAAAAACAAACAAAAAATAAAGAATTTATTCATTAAGATTAATATAACAAGTAAAATAACTAAACAAGCATAACAAAAATAAATATAAATTCATCTATTAAATAAAATGTGTACATTTATATATAAGGTATTTTAATCACTCGAGAAGTTACTGCTGCTGTTGCTGCTCTCTTCATCTAGATTTATTATGAGGTTTCTACAGCGTTTTCCGAAAAAACGTCCATTTCCCACATTTTCGGCTCAATTACCTGCTCGACGTGTTGGACACACCGGTGCCATTTCTCAGCGTCAACGTTCCTTATCGCAGTTTTAAAAAGCTCTTTGATTTCAGCCATCTTAAAGGACTTGTTCTGGCTTGCCACGAATCCTTTCACTTGAGCCCAGACCAATTCTATTGGATTTAGCTCACAGTGATATGGAGGCAAGCGAAGCACTTTGTGTCCTGCAGCTTGGGCAATATCGTCAACGACGTAGGTTTCGTACTGGGTTTTATGACGCTTTACGATGCTCAACAACTCTGCCTTTACCATATCATCCTCGAAAGAAATATTGTTTGACCGAAGCCAATTCTTTATGTCATCTTGTTTTGTTGCTGTAGACGGAGCTTTGTTTTTCTTTCGTGAATGATAAGATGCGTTGTCCAAAACGATAACAGAGTTGGGATCCATTCGCGTAATTGTTTCCTTAAACCACTTTTCGTACACGTCGGCATTCATGTCTTCGTATAGTCCCCACTGCTTCTCGAAACGAAACATAGGAGTCCGTCATCTACGAAACCTGTAGAGCTTCCTATGTGCGTTATTATCAGCCTCTTACCTTTTCCAGATGGTGAACGGAGTCCTGTTGACAATCCCTCGTTGAACGCCTGCCGTGGTGTTAATATGTTCGGATCCATCCATACTTTGTCCCTTGTGTGTCCTTCATTGAGCCAAGTCTCATCAGTAAAATAGATTTTTTTGTTTTCTTCTCTCAGTTTTTTAATTTCGCGTAAATATTTCCTTCGCCATGTGATGATGTCACTTCTTTCTTAAAGAATACTCTTTCGCTGACGTTGGGCAAATTTAAACCCTAGAGTTTTTCTTAAAACCGTATGCAGGTAAGATCTGCTTATTTTTGTGATATTTGCATTGAGTCTTACCTCATGCAGTATTTTATCAAGCGTTGGAAGTTCATTATTTGAAAAAAAAACTGATGCACGATTTGTCTGACGGCGCACTTATCAAAATCATCTATTTTCCTTCTGGGGCCAGATTGGTTTTTCTTTTTTGGTGGTGAGTTGTGGCCTTTGGTATCATTTTCGCTGAGAAGTCTGTAGACTGTTCGCATAGACACCGAAAAAATGCCTGCTACTTGCTTCACAGTTTCCGTTTTATTTTGCAGGTTCTTGTAAATCTTTTTTGTCGCTTCTACAATTTCTTTTTTTTTTCGGCGCTTAAGTCTTTCGATGTTTTTGAATCCATTATAAACTAGATGAAGGAGCACAACAGTAGCAAACTTCGTTTTTAAAAAAAAGTAATATTTAAAACACTTCACTTCACATTAATTTCAAAACACTAATCACAAAAATAGGTACAAAAGATAGAAACATCAATACCGACCGCCCGCGCGAATTAATAAAACAAGTTTGGTTTTATATTTTTTAAAAAGAACTGTGGACTATATTTCCTTTATTTATTTCTTCTTAGAAATGCCTACTTAAATCATCAGGATACTGATGTCCTTAACACTGAATTAAGAGTGCCTGTTTTGAGGTTCACTCTCTTGTATTTATACATTATTCTTCTTTTATCTTCTTATGTATATGTATCTTATCTTATTCTTATGTATATGTATCTTATCTTATTATGTATCTGATATTCTCATGTATATTTATCTTTAACTCCCCTCCCTCTTAAAAATTTTAGTCCCTAAAATTCAAACATTTATTAGACTAAATTTTTTTCTTAATTTCAATTCTTCTTGATAAGTTTTGTTAAATTTTTCCTCGTTTCTTTGTTTTTTACATAATATGCATATTTTTATAATTTTGTAAAAACCAACTATTATTGTTATTATAATTATTATATTGATTACTAGATACACAATATTAAAATTTGAATCTTCAAAAGGAATAATGAATGGTTTTAATATATCTATATTATCAAATGCATGATTTGAGTTCGATTTAACATATTCTATAATATCTATAGTATTATTGTGTCTTTGCAATATAACCTCTTTTAATTCGTTTTTTTGATTAACATATATTTTTCCGTCTATATTTATATTTTTTGAAAAGGTTATAAGATTCTTTCCACTTATTTCTTCTTGATCTACTGTATGTTCACCAGTTATTAATATTATTCCTGAATCAATTTCTTTGATTGGAGGATTATTTTCTAATAAGAATTTACAATTTGATTCTTTATTCAATAATAATTGTGTTGTACAATTGTCTATTTCGTTATTTATTTCACATATAGTATTGCTCATAAAGTTTTGACAATTTTTTATTCTTGTAAAGGTTTGATTACAAATAGCTATGTTTGTGTCTACTATGGGCTTACCCTTTATACTACTTATAGTCGTTAATATATTATTTTGACATTTTTCCTTTATAATAGGATATTTGTAAATGATTACTGCGAGATCATTAGTGAATGTTGTGAATATTTTACTATATTCTAATATATTTACTATAGGTAATGAAATATTTTCGTGTGAAATGATTTCGTTTATGTCTTTTAGGTTTATAGATTCTGAAAGGTATAAATTGCCTTTTGCTACGTTAATGCTTCTAATAACACTAGTAAGTTCTAAATAGATATCTTCTAAAATGATGTGTTCTAAAAGTTCACCATTTTGATTTCTTGTTAAATCTTGTAATCCCTTATTGATTATTACCTGTTTGTTACTATTTGCAATTAAATTGTTTAATGTGGTTTCTATTGCTACTAAATCATCGTTATCCGGGTTTCCAAATATGTATTTAATTATTGTTCCCAAGAAATTTATAGCTCTTCTGGATCTCTTGTGGTCCTTAAGTTGTTCGATGATGTTGGTGGTCTTCCTTATCCAATATGCTTCTTCTCGATTTGGTTTGTAACTTGAACTTACTATAGTTTCAAATGGATTCATTAATTCCGTTAAATTTGTAATATGATATAGATATTCATATTTTTCGAATAGGTACGCGTCTTCAACGGCGTTTCTTATTATTTGTTGATTTCGGACCGTTTTTATCTGTACGATGGCCAGGATTTGCAATGGTACCTGCACGAGTAAGATTGGGTATATCCAAGTCTTCATCTTCCGATAATTTGTTCACCTTTAAATTATTTTTATGAATTATTGTTCCTTTCGTAGTTTTTATTGTATCACCAAGATCTTCTTGTACAGTATGTTTTCTGTTCTTTACATGTGTTTTGTCTCTTGTTTTTGTAATACAAAACACTATATCTCCACTTTTATATTCTTTATGTTTAGAATTTTTATTTAGACGTTCGATTACTTGCTGTGAAGCTTTTTTTAATTTATTAATAATTTCACTATTATTATTGTATTTAATTCTGTTGAAGAATACTTCACTAGGTTTGTAACCTGTTACCGAATGTATTGAATTATTTAATTCTTTTACCGCGATATATATTTCGTCCGATACATTCGTTTTATTTTGTATCGTAAGTATTTTACTTAATTCGGTTAGAGTACTATGAGCTCTTTCGACTTGACCGTTTGCTGTTGAACGATGTACTGGTGTACAAATTTTTGTTATGTTCAAGTTCTCACATATTTTAAGAACTTGTGTCGTATTTAAACAGTTCTCATTGTCTGTCATGAGTCTTTTGCAGTTTGGAAAAGAGTTGACTAAGATTTCTTCAACGCGACTGTACATTTGTGTACGGCTGCTTATGTGCCTGATTATCATGTATTTTGAATACTTATCCTTAGCACTGATATATGTTTCTTTATCTATGAAATATATGTCCATATGTACATGTGTTCCAACTTCCGTGGGAATCGTTCCCTCGTTAAGTGGTTCTTTGTGTGGGTGTCTTTCGTACCTTCCGTACAAACACGCTATGCATTTTCTATTATATGTTTTGACGTCCTTCGAGATTTCCGGCCAATAATATTTCAGTAATATTTCTTGTTCGTTGTTTTTATAAGATCTGTGGGCTCTGTCATGTGTTTCTTGGGTTATTTTTAGTTGTTGTTCACGATCGGTTACATCTTCGAGTTTCTTTATCGTATATACGAAGTTTATGCCTTCAAATGTATTTTTTATTATTTCTTCGAATTCATACATTAACTCGGGTATGGTATGTATTGCTGTGACTCGGTTTGGTCGCAATATTTCTTTCAATGATTTTATGAGGTCCTTTTTATTTGTGAACGTGACTACATGACGAACTCTATTTTCAAAGATATTCTTTGTTTCAGTTTTATTATCATTTTTGTCGAGTCTCAATTCGACCTGGATGCCATATGCATTAAATGGCTTGGGTACGTGTTTGATTATAGGTTCCTTGGAACTTTCCTGAGAATGTACAGTTTCGGCTGTACTTGTGTTGATTTCTTGGCGTGATAACGCGTCAGCTACTACGTTCTCTTTTCCTGGTTTGTACACAAGTTTTGCGCCATAATCTTCAATTATATTTTTCCAACGTTTAAGTTTCGTGTTGGGATTTTTATCTGAAATGCTATATACTAAACTCTGATGATCTGTATATATTGTCAAATCTGCTATACCATATATATAGTTCCTAAGTTTTTGTAATGACCAAATGATAGCTAATAATTCCTTTTCGTTTGTGGAATAATTTTCTTCTGTTTTTGTGAGTGTTCTACTCAAAAAGAATATGGGTTTTCCAAACTGGCTAAATACTGAACCTAATGCGTAATTGCTTGCATCTGTTGTTAACTCAAAGGGTTTATTGAAATCTGGTTGAAATAACTCTGTGATTTCGGCTAGCTTGTCTTTTAATTTATTCATTGCTTCTATGGCAATTTTGTCTAAACTAATCAACATTTGTTTACTATTTTTTCCGTTAAAATTACCCGTTTCTCCTCTCAAATATATGTAAGGGGTTTCGATATTCCTGCGTAGTTTTCTATGAACTTTCTATAGTATCCCGTTAATCCTAAAAATCCTCGCAATTCTTTTATATTTTTTGGAATGGGAAATTCCTTAATTGTTTTTATTTTTTCTGGATTTGTACTAATCCTATTATTTTTTATTATGTGACCTAAGTATTCTACTTCTTCCTGGAAGAACTTAGATTTTTCATCTGAGACCTTTAACGTATTTTTATTTAAAGCATCGAATACTGTCTGTATATGGTTCATGTGTTCCTCTCGAGTATTCGAGTATATTAAAACATCATCAATGTATACATGTACGAATTTGCCTATATATTCTCTCAAAATGTCATCAACGCAACGTTGAAAAATACTAGGAGCGTTTTTCAGACCAAATGGCATACGAACAAATTCGTATTTAGCGCCGTTGATTGCGAATGCGGTTTTTTCTCTATCGTCCTTATTGATGAGGATTTGGTGGAAACCTGATTCTAAATCTAAAGTCGTGAAGTATTTGGCTTTACCTAGATTCTGGATTGTCATATTCACGTCTGGAATAGGATATTTATCAGAAATAGTCTGAGAGTTTAGCTTCTGGAAATCTATGACCATGCGTCTTTTTGGTCTTCCATTTTCATCTGTACCTTTTTTTTGGTACTGTCCAGATTGGACTGTTATAGGGTGAATTACTTTTTTGTATAATTCCCTTATTTAATAATGATTGAATTTCTTGGTTCACGAATTCATTGTCTGATATCGGATATGGATATTGTTTCACATATACCGGTTCATCGGTTTTTGTACGAATTGTACATTGAATAAAATCTGTAAAGGGTAGAGGTCCTATGCCCGTATTTTCCTTCATTAAATATTCAATTCTTTCTTTATATTCGGGCCTTATACTTTCTTCTACAATGTAGTTTATATTTTGCTCCGAACTAACTAGGTTTTCCTTCTTTTTTGTAATTAGTGTAAGATTTTCTACATCTATCTCAGAATTTAATTTCCGTAAACCTTCGAGACCTAAAATCATATCGAAGTCTTTTATTTCATCTAATTCAAAAAATGTAATTAATTCTCCCAAGATATAAATTTCCTTTTTATAATTTATTACGGATGTACCGTGCATTGAAACTGTTTTTGTTTCTTTGATTTTAATTCTAATACAATTATTACAGGATTTTTTAATATAATTATGGGTTGCACCTGTATCGATCATTATTTTATAAACTACGTTATTTAATGTACTTGTTAAATTTAAGCAAAGCAACCCTTTAATTAGTTTAAATTGTCATACCTAGTATTGTATATTTGTTGTTCTGCTTCACCTTGGGTACTGCTGATTTCATCTTCTCGGAATTCATTCCTGTTCACTCGTTGTAGCTTGTTATATGCTGCAGTCGCGTCGTTCTGTTGATTATGTTGATTCGGTTGTTTATACCTGCCGGAATCTTCTCTTTCTCGCTTCATATTCTGATAATTATTGCCTGGTTGCCTCTCGTAATTTCTATTCGCATGTAGATTTGTTCGATCATTTATTTCCATGGGTGTGTTATTCTGATACCTGAAGGGATTTCTTTGTTGCATATTCTCTGGTCGGTTAAACTGATTATTTGTATTAGGCGGACGCTGAATATAATTTGAATGTTGAATGTGGTGGTGATTTACGTTTGGGCGTCGTTCGTGTTTATCTTCAATTTTTTTCTTTACGATGGTTTGTTTCACTGAAGTGCTTTACATTTATACCTCTGTGTATATTATCGTGCTCTATTTTCCTTGCTATAGCGAATGCTTCTTCCAAACTTTGGATTGTTGCTGTGTAGAGAGCTCCTTTTGTAAATGTGTCATTTATACCATCTATAAATATACGAACTGCGTCATCTCGATTATTTTGCATTAATTTTTCATTAACCGCACTGTTTTCGCCACTCATAGCTAGTTTGCCTATGATTTCATTCAGGATACAATTAATTTTATCATGATAGTCGCTAAGATTATTTCTTCCTTGTCTTATGGCTTTCATTTTACCTTGTAGAACGTATAAGGGTTCCTGGTTGCTATACGTGTAATCTAGTCGGTTTTTTATAGCTTCAAAATTAAAAATTGTATTATGGTTAGATAATATATTAGCTGCTGGGCCTTGTATCTTAGATTTTACAATTGTTAATGCGGCTGCATATTTTGGATGCGTCTGGAAACCTTTTATGCTTTCCATTAACCGTGTGGCTTCGTCGCGCCAATTTCTGTAGTTAGCTTTCTCTCCATCGAAGTTACTTAGACTTTTAAAAGCGTCCAGTTGGATATTATTTCCAGTTCCATATGTGGTTACTATTTCTTGTAAGGGTACCACATTTACGTTCAGAGGTTGTACCACTTTTTTTACATTAGTTAACTGCTCTCTGATGTCTGAATTTACCTTGTCTTGGTTTAACAGAGCGTTCTTCAAGGTAGCGTTTTCTTGTTCTATTAGCTCTAATCTAGCCAAAATTCTCGCAATGTCTGCCATTTTAATTATTTTTAATTTTATTTACGCGTAGGTATGTAGAATTAGGTTGAAAATTAATTAACTACGTGAGTCTCTATGCTTATGTAGATTATCACTGATTTATATTAACGTGCTATGCTACGTCGTAGTTTGGTCACTTTATTGAATTATTATCACTTTATTTGCACTCTACTTACATACCTTTCGTATACACGAATTTTTACTGGTGGAGTATGATTGCTAGTTGATATAACTTCGGAGAGGTTGGTCTCCGAAAAGTATTTCAATTTAAAATACTCCTGGCAAGATCGCCAATTAATAAAACAAGTTTGGTTTTATATTTTTTAAAAAGAACTGTGGACTATATGTCCTTTATTTATTTCTTCTTAGAAATGCCTACTTAAATCATCAGGATACTGATGTCCTTAACACTGAATTAAGAGTGCCTGTTTTGAGGTTCACTCTCTTGTATTTATACATTATTCTTCTTTTATCTTCTTATGTATATGTATCTTATCTTATTCTTATGTATATGTATCTTATCTTATTATGTATCTGATATTCTCATGTATATTTATCTTTAACTCGCGCTTTAAAAATCTACGCAAATAAGAAAAAATATACATGAAATATCAACCGACCGACCGGCACGAGAATATACGCAAATAAATTCTTTAAAGACAACAGCTTACCTACATTTTTGTAACTGCATTTTAAGATTTTCCCCACATAAAAAACACAAACATGATCAACAAAAACACTGCACGATAACACTTTTGTACTAGTAATATGCTCATCTCAATATCTTATTATCATTTCATCAATAAAAGGTATTTTTTAAGCTCTAAAATCAAAAGCTCCTCAACAGAAACTCAATATAAAAAAATACGAAACGAGTTACCAAATTGACAAAGGTATCTCTGTTCGAATGGATGTTAAAAGAGGGTGGAAATGTATTAGCCAATCAGTGCGTATTCAACTGTACGCTAGGCAGGTCGTTGTGGGATCTATGCCGGATGCGATCGAAAAATCATTGGCGGGTAAACATTTTTTAAATGGGGTTTCTTTCAATTCAGTATGGTGCACAAATAAGGCGCGCTACTGATTTTGAAAAAGCTTCCCCATAAGGCATGTACTGCCAATTTATAGAGGACAAACTATAGCATGCAATCAATGCAACGGGCATTACTTACTCACGTAACAGTTCCGAAAGCTCTTTTTCCTTCCTGGACTGGAACTATGATGAACATGAAGCGACAGCATGATGACGATAGAGAGCGTAGATGTGTTGTTCTAACTGTCGTTTTGTTTACTTTTAACGATCTTGATCTTGAACTTGAAATTTATAGTTCTGTTACTAAAGTTTTTTTTTTCTTTGCATGTACCAATCTCTTTTAACCAAGAAAGCAAAATCAACTTGGACATGTCGTGGCGGTCGAATCAATAAGAGAAGCAGGGCCGGCTACAGCATTGAGGGGCCCTAAACACAGTAATTGCGAACTTTGTTCACCGGGCGGAGAATGTTCAGGCGTCTTTTATTTATTATTTATAAAAGTACATTATTAATAAAAGTACTCAAATTAATTTCAATACCATAATATTACTTTAAATATTACACTTAAAGCTTAATAACTCAACGAAAGCAGATATAAATTTCGCTCAGTTTGACTTGTCAAACTATGTTAATATATAATTAAATATTAAAATTGCAAGTCATCTTGTATAATTCATTTATATACCTTCATTATTATATATAATTCAAAGATCAGTTAATATAATATAACATTGTAAAATTAAAGATTACTCTTGCGAGAACCTTTCAACACGACGCCACCCATTTTAAGAAAAATTAAAGTTATTATTATAATTTCGAAAGTAAATCGAGTTTTTTATTCTATTGGAAAAATTGGAAAATTAATAACCAGCGCTCACCCTAACACTTCCAGTAATGCTGCAAAACTACAAGACATAGTAGTCCCTTGGCTAGTGAACGTATTTAAGGGATGCCTCTAACTTAATCATGTTCCCAATTCGAGGAAACAGGTCAGAGTTGTTTTCATCCCAAAGGTGGGTATACGAGGCTACGAATCTGCAAAGGATTTTCGCCCTATTAGTCTGACTTCTTTTGTGCTCAAAACCCTAGAGCGCATCCTAGATAACCGCATTAGAGAAACAATAGTCTTCTCGCCTCTTTCCAAATCACAACACGCCTACCTCAATGGCAGGTCTACTGAGACAGCTCTTCATGAGGTTGCGCGAACAGTTGAAAACACACTACATTACAAGGAGTATACATTGGCTACTTTCTTAGATGTGGAAGGAGCCTTCAACAATGTACTTACCGAATCCATCCTACAATCCCTCATTGACTTTGGAAATGATGTTCCTTTAAGAGAATGTATAGTATCCATGCTAAGCAATAGAGTAATACAATCAAAGTTAGGTAATATACAATAGTCTTCCTCTCGATTTACATATACATTACTTAGTATCTTACACTGCAAATAGACTTGGAAAAATTGGTTGTTGGACCGAAAAACCTTTTGGTCACTGCAACAGTGCGAAATTACTGCCACTTCCGATTACTGCATTCCCTATCGTAATCTTTGCAAAGGCTTTAGCGTCGTTTTTCCTACCCGTAAGGAGTGGGAGGATGACGAGGTAATAAATAATTATACTTTTATTTTTACCGATGCGATGGGTCGAAGATGGAATTTGGTGTCGCAGCTGGTGTTCTTTCGGAGGCACTTAACCTGTCCAAGTCTTTTCGACTTCCAAGCTTCGCGAGTGTATTCCAGGCGGAGCTATTGGCAATCAGAGAAGCACGCAAGATATTGAAACTTGATCAAAGCCGAAATAGCGCCATATTTATAGATAGTCAGTCAGCAATCAAACCTATTGACGCTGACACCGTATCCTCCAATCTCGTGAAACAATGCTTAAACGAGCTCGGGAGCCTTAATGTTAACTTGAATATTAGTTTGGTCTGGGTACCAGGTCACAGTGGTGTTCATGGAAATGAACGGGCTGACGAGCTTGCCAGGCAAGGATTAGCCCTCACAACTCGCCCGCTGAAGCTGTTAGATTTTCGCTAGGAGCTGTGAAGGGCAATATAATGTCACATTATCTATCCGAGTCCAATCGCAGATGGAAAGGTTTGTCTACTTGTGTCATTTCAAGAAAGATGTGGCCTGCTTATGATAAATCCCATACAAGTGAACTTATGTGTAGAACTTGGCCAGACATAGCCAGAATTATTGCAGTCAGCACGGGATAGGATAGGAGAGCATACGCCAAAAATGGGCATTCCACACAATACTCATTGCCGTAGCTGCGGAGATGAAAGAGAAAGGGAAACAGTCACACATTCACCCTTATTGCGATAGGCGTTTCATCTAAACGCCATTTGTCGTTATTTTAGTCGTGTCGCTTTAGAAACGGTATTGCGCATCATAAACGCCATTTTTTCGTCGCTCTTAGATTTCACTTACGATCCATTGAGAGAGCTGATTTTGACACAACAAATTAAAAGGACAATTTTGAAACGAAGATTTATATTCTGTCAGTTTTGAACGGTTTTGCTTTTTATAATTAAAAAAATAACAATACAGACACAAAAACTTAACAATTTTCTAATGTTTTAATTGTCATTACAATAACTCTTTTATTCAACTTTTTTTTTGAAACATATTTTTTTTATAAATGAGTATATCAATAACACAGCAGCTGTGACGATGGTAAGAACAAGAAATATAAAAGGCACATCTGTGTCGCACAAAAGTCGCTCTTGTGACAAATTACCTAAGAGGTTAATAAAAATAAGGCACGATCACTCAATTATTTTACATGAAATACAAAAAAATTCTCTATTACGACAAATGTCACTTATAAAATGCATTCCACAAAACAAAAAACGCCTTGTAAACTATTACGATTTTTGTTAGATAGCTAATTTTGGAAAGTTTTAGATTTTTGATATTGTGAGAATAATTTTGGCAGTTTGAGCCAAATTATTTAGTGGACAAAATAGAAGCAGTTGGAGCTAAAATTTTTGTGAACCATAAAAGGAAATCTTTTGTGTAGAGGAGCGCAGTTCGAGCGACTACTCCAGGAGAAAGGATTCTCGTAATAGACCCTTTTTGGTTTATTTTTGCTTTGTTTGTTTGTTGGCTTTGGTTCGGTTTCGATTTTGTTTTTTTTTCTGGTGACCTATATTGGCAAAACTTGTGATATCCGTAGACCTTCGCTCGTTTTTCATTTATCCCGATATTGCGGGACTCGTGACCCTTTTGTTCTTAAGTCCTTGTCTGTTCGGGAACGGTTCCTCTTAGCCATTTTTGTTTCGTGTTTTTTGTGACACAAATTGTAGTTATTTTAAATTCATCAATTGTTTTGTTTTTTTTTTACTTTTAAAATTGGCCTTTTGTCAATTAAAACACTTTGTACATCATTTTATATTTTTTTGAAAAGATCCTGGTTTTCTACCTATATTTTATAAAGGTTTTCCCAGGCAGTTTTTTTTTTTTTTAATAAACATTTACAATACCCATTCGGGAAAATAATCTACTTGTTTCATTTGATTGAAGATTATTGTTATGTATAGTTTTGTGGTAAGCTTTTCTGATTAAGCTTCCTGGCGCCCATATTGTGAGCAAGTAGGCGCGACGTGTTACTTCCCTTTTGAATAACCTTCATTTTATCATACATTTTGTTTGCTTGAAATCTATTTAATTTAATCGATTTGATATCACCTGCGTTTGTGCATTCAAAGTGTTATCTTTTTTTTTTACTTCGAAGCACCCCCTGGAGCCAGTCGAGCGAAGTAGCATTTATCTACCTGCTGCTTGTGTTGCATTTTTTTTCTCTCGTGTGTATTCTTATCTCTTATTTTCATTTTGACACTTCGTCATAATTGAAAATATTTTGCGCGGTGCCGGTTGCACATTGTTGTTAAATTCGAGTTTGTTTTATTTTGTTGGATACAAAGATCCAAAGTACCGCGGTTTTAAAGTTTCGTTAATTCATCGTAATGTTAAAATTAATAACACGGGAAAAATTGCAACAAATTAGCGCCCAACATGATATCTATTTATCAGTAATTGTAGCATATTTAGGGTTTCAGCAAGAACGATAATGTAATCAGCATAAAGTAACAGTAATATTGAAAGTCCGTAAAATATTATTCCTCCTGGCAGAAAGTTAGTCAGGTCATCCAAATAGATTGAAAAGAGAAGGGGGCTCAAGAGACATCCTTGTTTTACTCCAGTTGTTGACTCAAACCAATTGGAGAGAGTATTTCCATCCCATATAGCAGATTTGTTTTCTTCGTAAAGCTTTCACAAAATATTTAACATTTTAGTTGAAACTCTGAGGTTGCTTAAGTTGTAGAATAATGCTCTTCTATCAATACTATCAAAGGCAGCCTTGAAATCTACGAAGAACGCGTATAGTTTTTTTCTCTTGTCCATATATTCCATATATATGGAATATATATATATTATATATATTCCATATATTCTTGCGTATCCCAACCCTGGCTTACGAAAGAAATTAAAGATTTTATGAATCAACGCGATCAGGCCTATCGACGCTGGAAACGTTTTCGGATGGAAGAGCTGCATACAGCTTATAAAGTCTTGCGAAACATGGTTGTGCAAGAAGTCAGAGCTGCAAAAACACTTTTCTATTCCAACCGCCTGAATGTGTGCTCTGATGGTCGAAAGCTGTGGAGCAATCTACGGGAGCTCGGAATAGGAAAGCAACGTCCTCTACTACAAAACAATATCGACGGTGATGAATTGAATCGTAAGTTTTTATCTCCCCCCAGCAATGCTCCCTCGATCGATTTAGAGTCTTCTACTGACTTTCAAGCAGCTTTTTCAGTCTCTTCTGTTAGTTTTTCGTGTGTCAATAGTTTGGATGTTTTAGAAAGTTTTCTTTCAATAAAATCTAACGCATCAGGTATAGATGGAATCAACCCCATCTTCTTAAAAGCAATATTACCGTGTTTGTTACCCTATATTACTCATGTTTTCAACACTATTATCACAACTGGAATCTTTCCAAATCAATGGAAACTTGCAAAGATTATCCCAATCCCAAAAAACTCACTACAAACAGAGTTTCGGCCAATTTCAATCTTACCCTTTTTATCTAAAGTCTGTGAACGAATCATGCAAAAACAACTTAATGATTATATTATGCGTAACAACTTCTTAGTAAGCATTCAATCCGGGTTCCGTCCTAAGCACAGCTGTACAACAGCACTAATAAAAGTAATTGAAGATATAAGAGGAAAACTCGACGACGGTTGTGTTACCTTTCTGATTCTCCTAGACTTCTCTAAAGCTTTTGATACGGTACACCACTCTGTTCTTCTGAGAAAGTTATTTTCTGAGTTTAATCTGTCAACAGAAGCCATCAAATTAATTCTCTCCTACCTTACTGAAAGAAAACAAGCAGTATATATTGAAAATCAACTGTCCGAGTTTCTACCAATCAATCGAGGTGTTCCTCAGGGATCAATTTTGGCTCCTCTTTTGTTCTCTTTGTACATTAACGAAATAGCTTCCGTCCTACCAAATGTATCTAAGCATATTTACGCCGATGATATACAAATCTATAAAAGTTGTCCCTTAGGTCTCATAGAAAATTGCGTATGTACTTTAAACGAGGAGCTTGAACATATTTCTACATGGGCATTAAACAATGGTTTGACCCTTAACCCATCAAAATGCAAGTGTCTTGTAATATCTAAAAAGTTATTAGATTTATCTTGTTTCCCATCAATATTTCTTAATAGTATCCCTCTTGAATTCACGAACACCTCAAAAAACCTAGGCATGGTGTTCAACAGAACATTAACATGGAACGATCACGTTAACTCTTGTGTAGGAAAAACCTATAGAGTTCTTAGATCTTTATGGGCCGTTCAGCAGTTTACCCCATCGAAAACTAGAATGGTTCTTGCCAAGACCTTAGTCATCCCAGTTCTAACGTATGGTTGCGAAATATACAACAATTGTGATTCTGCGAGCAAGAAAAAGTTGAATATAGCATTTAATAGTACCATTCGTTATATTTATGGCCTTAGAAAATACGACCATATCTCACATCTGTCTATGAACCTCCTCAATATGTCCTTTGAAAATTTTATTAAGTTTCGAACTTTAAACATACTTTACTCTATTGTGAAGACACAACAACCAGCATATTTATACGATATACTTCGATTTCCAGCATCAAACAGATCATATCATTTAATACTCCCTCGCTTCTCTTGTCTAACATCCGAGAGACAATGTTTCATTGCTGCAATCCGTCTTTGGAATTCACTCCCACTGTATCTGCGAAAGTCAAGATTGAGAATTTTCTTTCTTAGTCAAAGCAACTAACTTCTTTTAAATTTATTTTTCATTACGATCTTTATAGTATCTCTCTCAACACTATTTCTTACTTTTATCTTTCATCTTTTCTCCGCTTATTTATTCCTTTTTTTTCTCTCTCTTTTAATCTCTTGAATTATTACATCTATGATACACATATTTGAACTTTGTAAATTCATAAACTATCACTAGCTTATAAGAATTATCTTACTGTGTTAGTTTTACCTGAAAAAAACTAAACTAAACTAAACTATATGTTCGAGCGATACTTGTTAGGGAGAAGATGTTATCAACTGTACTCTATTCTTTCCTAAATCCCGCTTGGAACTCGCTTAAGAAGTTGTTTTCATTTATCCAATCTGTAAGGCGATCTCGTAAAATTCCCGTAAAGATTTTAGTGATTGCGTTTAAAAACCATATGCCATATGCCCCTGTAATTGCAAGGTTCATTCGGATTTCCTTTTTTGAAAATGGGCAGAATAACACTTTTTTGGAAGCTTAATGTTACTTCACCTGAATCCCATATAAAATTATATGCTAGTGTAAGTTTTTGTAGGTAATCGTCTGTTGCGTTTTTGAAGAACTCATATGAGATTCGATCTTCACCTGGGGCTTTATTTGATCCGCATCGGCCTAAGAATCTTATGACTTCTCGAATGTCTATAGATCGGTCTAGAGTCGGATCTTGCCGAAATGGTAGTGCATATTGCATTTCGTTCTGATTAGGTCGTGGGTTGAGTAGTTTTTCAAAATGTTCAGCTAAAATTGCTGATTCTACTTTGATTCCTCTCGAGAAAAATGCTCTGTTGAGCATCTTCGCAGTCTTCCAAAAAGACCAACTATCTTTAATGTTCCCAAGCATTGTTGACAGGTTTTCAGTATGAAGTCTTTGCTTCTCTATGCATATGGATTTGTACTTTTTATTTGCTTCTTGGTACATAGTTTTTGCATGGTTTGAGTTAGTTCTTCTCAAAAGGCGTAGAAAGGCAAAAGATCTTTTCCTCGCTGTTTCACATTCCCAATCATACCATGGTTGATTACCCTTATATGTTGTCTTTGTCTGAAGAGGTCTCGCTGCTTCCGTTATAGCTGCAGTTAGGATATTCGACCCTCTAATGGATTGGAGTTCATTTTCATTTATATGGCTTGTGATGACAATTATGTTTGCCGTGTACTTCTCTACATCGTTCTGTCTCCATCGTAGTTTCGGCAACAAACACTGCTGCGTAGGAGTTTCGTTTTGGACCATCAAATTGACCTGCACCGATATTGGAAAATGATCCGAATTATCTGTTCATCTACACTGAAGTCAATTATGTGTTCGAGCCACTTTTCTTTTGTAAAACAATAATCGATCGTTGAGCACGCAGTACCCCTGGTAAATGTGAAATGGCCTTTTTTGTCTTTATTTGTTCGCCCGTTTAGTAACGTCAACCGGTTTACCCTATTGATTCGCACATTTCAATCAACATCTTTCCGTTTCCGTCGATTTTTTCGGCACTTGCGTTTCTTGCTACCTTAATTTTATCTAATAAAAGCTCCGGTTCCTAAATGAATTTGGGTTGCCCCTTATTTACTTACTTAAGGTGGCGCTTCAGTCCGGGTCGGACCAGTGCCTCAACCAACAAACTTCTTCCAGGCAGCTCGGTTTCTAGCTATCTGCGTCCGGTTTCGCATGACAAGTTGGTTGAGGTCCTCTTCCACTTGCGTGCGCCACCTGCTACGCTGTCCTCCTATACGGGGTTGGATTCAAATGCCATCCTGGCCAGAGCATTGGTGTCCATTCGCTCTATGTGACCGAGCCACCTCAGTCTTTGGCTTTTTACTTTTGTGACAAGGTCAGAGCAGCTGTATAGCTCGTACAGTTCGTTATATTCTTCTTACGCAGATAGGACCATAAATCACACGGAGAATTTTTCTTTAAAAGCTGCCTAAAGCGTTTTCATCTACCTTTAGTAATGTCCATGCTTCTGAACCATAAATAAGCACAGGGATAAGTGTCTTATAAAGGGACACTTAAGCTACTCGAGAGAGGGATTTGCGCTTCAGTTGCCTTGTTAGCCGAAAAAAATAGTGATTGGCAAGAGTAATTCTTTGTTGAATCTCAGAACTGGTGTTATTCACTGAGTTGATAGCGGTACTTAGATACACAAAGTCTTTTACGCCCTCAAAATTATAGCTGTCTTTGGTGACGTTTTGTCCTTGACGTAGGTTTTGGGTGTTCTTTCTTGTTGACAGCATATATTTGGTCTTCTCTTGATTCACCATTAAACACATTTTCTTGGCTTCCTTCTCAATACTCACAAAAGCACCACTGACATCACGCTTTGTTAAAAAAATCATTAAAAAGTAATTTGTTTGCTAAACCATCTACGTTATAAGAAATAATACTTAAAACCTAGTATGCAGCTGAAGTGAAACGATATTTTCCGTCTTCTCTAAAAACACTGACAAAATGATAACGAAACGGTACCGGACAAATAGTTATGCAGAGTTCCACCATTTGCAAAAAATATATTTTTTAAAACACACAAAAAAACAAATAAAAAGAACAGAAATCAATTTTATAATAATAATAACCACAAAAAAACAAAAACACAATACAAACGTCAAAATTTCGCGAGCAATTAATATCCCGGTCAATTAAATTGTGTGCGAAAAGAGTGTAGAAAGTAGTGGAGATTTGAACCGGTTATCAACCGTTTCACCGTGGAATTGCGTACTTCAAAACGAAAAGAAGGACGAAAAATTTCGTTTATGATTTCACTGTGTCATTTTTGTATAGGATTTTTCGTTTCACTTCAGCTGCATACTAGGCTTTATTCCAAAATATTATGACTATAGATAGCTATCGATAGTGGTAAAAACTATCGACTATAAATCGATAATAGTAACCGATAGTGCAATCGATATTTGTCCACCTCTATACAAAAATGACTATTTTCAACAAAAGTATTCTCATTTGTGAGTTATAAATAGGTTTTGTGGTATTTTTTTTTTTTTCAAGTTATGGATATGGATTAGCTTTGTTGTTTGACGGAGATGAAGACGATTGTGCGCAAGATAAAAATCGATGAGCATAACAGACATTTTTAAATATTCAACAATAATTTCAAATTGATTGTGCTTGGTGTTAAAATTCTTTAATAATCAAAAAATTATTTCTTTAATAATTTTGTTACAGTTTGTGAAAATAGCATACTTTTTATTTTTATCATACAAAAACTTACATTTTTCCATTTTAACAATCCTTCTCGCAAAGTAATTAGCTTTCAAATAAATTTTCCGAATATTGAAAGCAATTATCAATGAAAATAGAGTATCCAAGTACGAAATTTCCGATTTTCGAACAAATGTATCTAAACAAAAGATACATTCCCGATTTTCGGAAATTGCTATCCGATTTTCGAAATGCTGAGTACCAAATATCTGCTTTCGAAAGATTTAACTTTCGAATCGGATTACAGAGTAACCCCCCTGAAACTGAATAAGCTGAGGTAAGTAACATTTTCACGAGGAGAGAAAAAAAATTACC
The DNA here is from genome assembly GCA_951217065.1 of Baccha elongata. Classification (NCBI taxonomy): domain Eukaryota; kingdom Metazoa; phylum Arthropoda; class Insecta; order Diptera; family Syrphidae; genus Baccha; species Baccha elongata. The sequence goes on along the minus strand of CATNUY010000119.1, from coordinate 916,089 downwards.
GATAACCAACCTGGATTTGAAAAAAGAGAGAGAGATAAAGTACTTGAAACTGAAAAGATCAGTTTATTAGAAGACGAAGACTGATAAATTTATAAAATCGCAGTTAGCCTTCCAGCTAGCCGATTCCAAAAAACGCGGCGGACCGCGTTTTGCGGATTTGGGTTTTTCTGTTCTCAAAAGCGATTCGCTTTTCTCCAGTCTTTTAATAGAAAGCGAAAGAACTTTCCAAATGTCATTTAATTTCTGTCGATTGGTTTGTGTGATGTATTTGCAAAAGAAAAGATGTTGACAGTTCAGAGTGTGCGAATATAATAATATTCAGAATAATGTTCATCGAATGTGAATATTAATGTATAAGATGGTACTGCTATGTTTGACAGGGTGTGTCTTATGTACAACTATATTTATTTTGTTCTTTTATTATTTATACATAACACGCTCTCCCTTAAGTTGTTAAGAATACCAAATATATATATATTTATATTTATATTTGTGTAGGTACATCTCATTAAAAATTTAAAAAAAATATAGGTAGTAAAAATTAACTTAGTATTAGAAAAAAAATGAGATGAAATTTGAATGAAAAATTAAATATTCGAATTTCTGTGGCAAACAGGCAATTTGACAGCTTTGCCCTATCTACGCGGGCGCAATTTTCTTTATTTTCCACGATTGCTTTGAGTGCTAGTTTCCTCTTCATCAGTTTCCGAATCCGAATTCATCGAAGTTGTATTTGGAATCCAGTCCGGATCGTTAGCCCTAGAGTCGTTGGTAATTGACGGAAACAATTTCGATTCATTGCCTAAACTCTCGTCTGAAACACTGATCACAGTCGCATTTTGTTCACTTGCACTTGATGTAATTGTGTCTTGGTATAACGATTCATCTGAATCACTAGTTTGATTACGAATTTGATCCAAATGACGATTTATTTCTTTATTTTTGTGTGAGTAAATACAAGTATACGTACGTGGACCCATTTTTTGTTTAATAGTTGCTTGTGACCATGATGCATTGTTAGGATCTTTGTAATTTCTAATCATGACATTTTGGCCTTCATTAAAAGTTACATTTCTTTTTCCTTTAAAATTTCTTTTTTGTTTTTCTTGCTTGTTTTTAATTACTTCTTTTACAGTTGGTGGTCGCAAATTACTGAAACGAGTGCACAAATTGCGTCCAAAAAAATAGTTTTGCGCCTGGAGAAGTGAAAATATGTTCAATGTTGTTACGTGTGGTAAAATCATTGAACTCGACAGACTTAAATTGAGTTCCATTTTCGCTGACAATTCTGTCTGGAATACCATAGCGACTAAACAATTCGCGCAGTTTAGAAACAGTAAATGTAGAAGTAATTGTTTTTGTTTTAAAAACTTCAACCCATTTAGTGTGTGAGTCCACTATAATTAAAAAATAATGGTTGAATTTTGGTCCAGCAAAGTCGATATGACGGTCAGCCATCAGACGAATAGGGGGAATAACATGTAGCATATGAAAACATGCACGTGCCGTAACTATTCGGGACTGGTGGAAGTGTGATCATAGCCTCTTTGCGGCGGCCGCTAGTAACAAGCCTTTTAAAAAAGGTTTGGCTAATATGATCAGGCTAGTTCCTCAGGTTGGCAACAGGTTAATTCCCTGTTCCGTAAAATTTTAGAATTACGAACCCGACAACAAGCCTCGGAAACGGACTGATCTCACGACGACAACCAACGCAACGAAAACGGCAAAACGATTTACGAATTTTCTTATGGAACGTACGATCGCTCTATAGAGCTCGAGCTGCTCAGCAGCTAGCCGATGCCCTGTCAAAATATAGAGCTGACATAACAGCACTACAAGAAATCAGATGGACAGGGAATGGTGTTTTACAGAAGAAAGAATATGACGTATACTACAGCTGTCATACAAAACACCATGTGCTCGGGGTAGGCTTCCTAGTCAGCGAAAAAATGAAGTCTACCATCATCGGCTTTAACGCTATAAGCGAAAGGCTATGCACCCTTCGCGTGCGAGGCAAATTTACGAACATTAGCCTCATTAACGTTCACGGACCTACGGAGGAGTCCTCAGACGAAGAAAAAGAGACTTACTACGAACAAGTCGAGAGGACCCTCAATGCCTGTCCAAGGTATGACGTAAAAATCATCCTTGGGGATTTGAACGCAAAAATAGGTCGGGAGCCGGTATTCAGGCATTACGCAGGCACCCATAGTTTGCATGAGAACACTAATGACAATGGACTTCGAGTCTTAGAATTGGCAGCATCGAAAAACATGGTCGTTGCGAGTACCAGGTTCCCGCGAAAAGATATCTACAAAGCCACCTGGGTATCACCTGATGGAGTCACTCGTAACCAAATAGACCACGTGTTGATAGACCGTCGCCACTACTCGAACTTGATGACGGTACGAACGTACCGAGGCGCCAATATCGACTCGGATCACTATCTTGTTGGTATGGTCTTCCGAGGGCGGATTGCCTTGCGAAGACGTATTGCATCCGCCGATCAAGTTCGAATCAACACGGCTGCCCTGCGCAATGAAAATGCCAGTAACACCTTTGGTAATGCGTTAGGACTCGCCCTAGAATCGCTTGATTTAGGGAGAGTAAGTCCTGGGGCCAGTATGCTGGGCGTAGATGAGAAGTGGACACGCCTTAAGAATACTGTCATTAGTACTGCCAACTCCATCTTAGGCAGCAGTCGTAGAAATCGGAACGACTGGTTTGATGATGAATGCAAGCTAGCGACTGAACGTAAGAATGTTGCGTACCGAGCAATGCAGCAATCTCATAGAACGCGGGCACGCGAAGAAGAATATAAAGAGCTCAGAAGAATAGAAAAACGGCTTCACAGACAGAAAAAATCAGCCTGGGAGAAGAACTTAATCTGTGAAATAGAAAAAAGCCGAGAGCGAGGTCCGCACCAGGCGCGGAAGTTCTACCAATCCATCCGAAACATGACGCAGTACACACCACGCTGCACATACTGCAAGGACGGAGAGGGAAATCTGATCACCGATCCACAAAGCATACTGGAGCGATGGGAAGTGTACTTTAATGAATTGCTAAATGGTCAACTCACTGCAGAAGTGGAGCCTCCACTGCTTCAAGACGAATACCCTATGTTGCCGTCACCAAGCATAGAAGAGGTTGAGAAGGCTATAGACCGGCTAAAGAAAAACAAAGCCCCGGGAGCTGATGGTATACCAGCCGAATTATTTCAACACGGTGGGCCAGCTCTACGTCAGGCAATTCATGATATTATAGTGCACGTGTGGGAGCGTGAAGAAATGCCAGAAGAATGGCGAAAAGGTATAATATGCCCCATACATAAGAAAGGAGATGTCACAACGTGCAGCAACTATAGAGGTATCACGTTGTTGAGTACCGCCTATAAGATACTCTCCTCTATCCTACAAGACCGGATAACCCCATACGCTAAAACCATCATCGGACAATATCAGTGTGGTTTCATTCCAGGCAAATCAACAACTGATCAGATCTTTACCCTTAGGCAGGCGATGGAAAAATGTCTAGAATTTAACATCCCAACATACCACCTGTTTATAGACTTTAAGGCCGCCTATGATAGCATAGCCAGGGTAGAACTTTACAAAGCCATGAGAGAATTCGGCATCCCAAATAAATTGACACGACTATGTAGGTTGACCATGACCAACGTAACAAGCCAAGTAAAAATAGCCGGATTGCTATCCAGACCAATCAACATCTTTAATGGACTCCGACAAGGGGATGGTTTGGCCTGCCTCCTCTTCAACCTGGCGTTGGAGAAAGCAATCCGTGACTCTGGCACGGCAACAAGAGGGACCATCGTCAACAGGTCCAGCCAGATACTGGCTTACGCAGACGACATCGACATCATCGGAAGAACCGAGCAAGCTGTACACGATTCCTTCATCCAGATCGAGCAGGCGGCACAAAATCTGGGGCTGCACATTAGTGAAGGTAAAACAAAGTACATGGTGGCGTCGAATGCGAGAGGAACAGTTGGTCAAACAATCAAGGTAGCGGAGCACGAATTTGAAGTGGTGCAATCCTTTAAATACCTTGGGTCAATAGTAGCAGCCGATAACAATATAGAAGAAGAAATACGCGGGCGGCTTCTCAAATCCAACAGAGCCTACTACAGTCTGTCAAAGCTCTTCAAATCCAGAAATCTCACCATAACTTCAAAACTACTGCTGTACAGGACCATGGTTCTGCCAGTACTCACATATGGATCCGAGACTTGGGTGCTTAGCAAAAGGCACTCTGACCTCTTAGCCGCGTTCGAGAGAAAAGTCTTAAGGAGAATTGTTGGCCCCATATGTGAGGAAGGACGATTCCGGAGACGGTACAATCATGAATTGTACGCAATCTACCTTGAAGCAGATATAGTGACAAAAATTAGGCTCGGTAGACTTCGGTGGGCAGGGCACCTAGCTCGCATGAGCGAAGAGGAACCTGCTCGGAAAGTTCTTTGTGGTACATTCTATGGCAGACGACAGCGTGGTAGACCATGCTTGCGCTGGAGAGATGGCGTAGACCAGGACGCCCGGAGCCTTGGGGTGCGCAACTGGATGGCGTCGGCTCGAGACCGGGATAGGTGGAGAGACTTGTTGAAGGAGGCCAGGACCGGACCCCGGTTGTCGAGCCGATGATGATGATGAAAGTCGATATGAATGCGACTCCACACTGAGTTTGTTGGAACCCATGGTATCAACTCGGCTTTCGGTGGATTTGCTTGCAATCGCTGGCACGGAGTACATTTTTTTATTAAATTTTCAATTTCAGAATCGATTTTTGGCCACCATATATATGATCTTGCCAATGATTTAGTTTTGACAACTCCCATATGTGATGCATGTAATTCGTTTAGTATATATTATCGAAGTTTCATTGGCACAATCGTTCGGAAACCCCACATGACACATCCGTATTGGACGGTTAGTTCCAATGATTTGCTTTTGAATGCATCAAAATTGGAATCCAATTTCTCAACAGTGCCGTTTTCAATGGCCTCTGAAAGTTTGCTGAGAATAGGATCACGACGAGTTTCAATGGCAATATTTTTACAATTTATTCGTAATGCATTGGCTTTTTCAATTAAATTAACATAGTTTGCATCATTATATTCTTGAATATATAATAACTGAGGTAAGCGTGACAAACTGTCAGCTTCGTTATCGACGCCTTTTACGTATTTAATCTCATAATTGAAACCACTCAAAATAAGCGCTCAGCGCTGCATGCGAGCTGCGGCCACATAAAAAAATATACAACGGATTCATTTTGCTCGCAAAATCTTCGATGAAGCGTGAATAATAATTGACCATGCCAATAAAAGCTCTCAATTCATGAATATCTTTGGGAATTGGTGCATCTAAAATAGATGCAAATCTGTCTCTGTTTTTGTGAAGTCCATCTTTATCGATGGTAAAACCAAGATACGAATTTTTTTTTTTGAAAGAAAAGGCATTTAGTTGCATTCAATCTCAGACCAGCATCGGTCATTTTCTTCAAAACCGATTTTAAATTGAAAAGGTGGTCTTTGAAATTTTTTCCAGTAACTGTGATATCATCTTGATACACAACTACACCATCGATACCTCTTAGTAAATTTTCCATGTGCATTTGAAAAATTGCAGCTGCTGGCTTAATGCCAGAAGGTAATCGTTTCATTTTAAATGTACCAATGTGGGTGCTCCATGTACACAAACAAGATGATGGTTCATCCAAACACAATTGATTATAGGCAGCACTCATGTCCAATTTACTAAATAACTCTCCGCCTTGCAAAGATGTGAAGATTTCTTCAATCAGAGGCAATGGGTACTTGACATCAACTAGAAACTTGTTAATTGTAGTTTTGTAGTCACCACAAACACGTAGTTTGCCATCTGGTTTTGGAACAGGAACTAACGGGGTGCCCATTTCGAAGTTTCAATTTGTTCGAGAACACCTTTTGCAATTAAATCACGCAGATTTTGTTCAATTTCAGACTTCCAAGCAATTGGAATTGATCTTGGTTTACAAAATACCGGTTTGGCTTTACTATGAACTAGTAATGAAATTTCACAAACATTATATTTGCCTAATTGGCCATCGAAAAGTTCTGAAAATTGACTTTTAATCTGATCGATAATAACAGAATTTTTTTTATTTTCGGGCGATTCTATTGAATTAACAAGATTCTCATGCTTTTGATCCATTTGCACTAATAAAAATTTAAACGCGCGTAGAAAATTTCTACCTAATAACGGTGGTGCGTTTGTATCTGTCACTACAACTGTAATACACTTGCTGTTACCACGATAAGTAATACTTGCTAAACACTCACCAATTATATTTATTTTATTTCCACCGTAATTTCTGTACGGGATTTTACAAACCGTTAAGGGATACTGTGATAAATGTTTCTTGTAGAAAGTCTTTGGAACAAATGTGCGCGGTGCCCCCGTGTCACATGCCATATCCATCTTGGTGCTGCCGAACATGACCTTCAACCAATACATTCCGTTGGATTCATCATCAGTCAAACTGTACAAAGAAAAATCAAACAAATTGCCATTAGAAATAGAATTTACACATGGATTAGAATCTAAAAAATTATTATAATCAATAAAATTGAAATTTTTCCTGTTATTTTCCTGTTTGGAATGGCAAACACTTCGTAAATGTCCCTTCTTTGAACAAGAATGACACGTGGCATCCTTGTATGGACATGAACTGGCATCATGCGTCTTCCATCCACATCGTGTACACGCGATTCATTTGCGGTTGCACAGTTTCTTTACGGTTGTTGTTGTTTCCCTTGTTGCGGTGCCTTTGACCTTTCTTTGAAAATACGTAGCTAACATCGGAATACGCGTTCGTTTTTAACGCAAATTTCGTTTCGAAAATCATCGCCTTTTTTAGAGCATCAGCCAACGATAATTTTTCGTCTTCTTCACAAATGCGTGTGAAAATTTTCTCAGGCAATTGAGTAATAAATTTGTCTTTTACCATCACTTTCAAATTGCTGCCATATTTGCACTGTAGAGCCAGCTTCTTGATGCGTGCATACCACGTCGACACACTTTCATTATCATGTCGAACAGCGTCATGGAAATTTTTCCGTTCATGATATATAATTGTAGGCGGTGTGTAGTGCGAATCCAAAATTTTGCACAACTCACTCAAATCCTCCTCCACCGGCGTCTTTGGATCACATAAACTACGTAATAATTCGTATGCTGTTGATCCAATAGATTTTAGCAATATCGCTCTTTTGGCTTTGTCGTCGGTGCAGTTAATTTCGGTGTAGTGAATGTCCAAACGTTCCTTCCAAATGCTCCATTTGTCCTCGCTTGAGTTGAACTCACTAATGGTCGTCGACTGGATTACAGTACTTTTGTTGCTGGTCATTGTGAAATTTTTTTTTTTTTTAACTCTGAACTGGTTATATGTATCTACATATATAGAAAAAAATAGTTTAAATAAAACTGATCGAAATTCGATGTATGCTTTTCTTTAAAAAAAAAATTAATAATTTTTACGATGTAAAATAATATTTTACGTTGATTTTGCAATTTTTTTTTTTTATATTTTATTTTTGTAGTGATTCAATCCTCGTCGCCAATTTTGTGATGTATTTGCAAAAGAAAAGATGTTGATCCATCTTTATCGATGGTAAAACCAAGATACGAATTTTTTTTTTTGAAAGAAAAGGCATTTAGTTGCATTCAATCTCAGACCAGCATCGGTCATTTTCTTCAAAACCGATTTTAAATTGAAAAGGTGGTCTTTGAAATTTTTTCCAGTAACTGTGATATCATCTTGATACACAACTACACCATCGATACCTCTTAGTAAATTTTCCATGTGCATTTGAAAAATTGCAGCTGCTGGCTTAATGCCAGAAGGTAATCGTTTCATTTTAAATGTACCAATGTGGGTGCTCCATGTACACAAACAAGATGATGGTTCATCCAAACACAATTGATTATAGGCAGCACTCATGTCCAATTTACTAAATAACTCTCCGCCTTGCAAAGATGTGAAGATTTCTTCAATCAGAGGCAATGGGTACTTGACATCAACTAGAAACTTGTTAATTGTAGTTTTGTAGTCACCACAAACACGTAGTTTGCCATCTGGTTTTGGAACAGGAACTAACGGGGTGCCCATTTCGAAGTTTCAATTTGTTCGAGAACACCTTTTGCAATTAAATCACGCAGATTTTGTTCAATTTCAGACTTCCAAGCAATTGGAATTGATCTTGGTTTACAAAATACCGGTTTGGCTTTACTATGAACTAGTAATGAAATTTCACAAACATTATATTTGCCTAATTGGCCATCGAAAAGTTCTGAAAATTGACTTTTAATCTGATCGATAATAACAGAATTTTTTTTATTTTCGGGCGATTCTATTGAATTAACAAGATTCTCATGCTTTTGATCCATTTGCACTAATAAAAATTTAAACGCGCGTAGAAAATTTCTACCTAATAACGGTGGTGCGTTTGTATCTGTCACTACAACTGTAATACACTTGCTGTTACCACGATAAGTAATACTTGCTAAACACTCACCAATTATATTTATTTTATTTCCACCGTAATTTCTGTACGGGATTTTACAAACCGTTAAGGGATACTGTGATAAATGTTTCTTGTAGAAAGTCTTTGGAACAAATGTGCGCGGTGCCCCCGTGTCACATGCCATATCCATCTTGGTGCTGCCGAACATGACCTTCAACCAATACATTCCGTTGGATTCATCATCAGTCAAACTGTACAAAGAAAAATCAAACAAATTGCCATTAGAAATAGAATTTACACATGGATTAGAATCTAAAAAATTATTATAATCAATAAAATTGAAATTTTTCCTGTTATTTTCCTGTTTGGAATGGCAAACACTTCGTAAATGTCCCTTCTTTGAACAAGAATGACACGTGGCATCCTTGTATGGACATGAACTGGCATCATGCGTCTTCCATCCACATCGTGTACACGCGATTCATTTGCGGTTGCACAGTTTCTTTACGGTTGTTGTTGTTTCCCTTGTTGCGGTGCCTTTGACCTTTCTTTGAAAATACGTAGCTAACATCGGAATACGCGTTCGTTTTTAACGCAAATTTCGTTTCGAAAATCATCGCCTTTTTTAGAGCATCAGCCAACGATAATTTTTCGTCTTCTTCACAAATGCGTGTGAAAATTTTCTCAGGCAATTGAGTAATAAATTTGTCTTTTACCATCACTTTCAAATTGCTGCCATATTTGCACTGTAGAGCCAGCTTCTTGATGCGTGCATACCACGTCGACACACTTTCATTATCATGTCGAACAGCGTCATGGAAATTTTTCCGTTCATGATATATAATTGTAGGCGGTGTGTAGTGCGAATCCAAAATTTTGCACAACTCACTCAAATCCTCCTCCACCGGCGTCTTTGGATCACATAAACTACGTAATAATTCGTATGCTGTTGATCCAATAGATTTTAGCAATATCGCTCTTTTGGCTTTGTCGTCGGTGCAGTTAATTTCGGTGTAGTGAATGTCCAAACGTTCCTTCCAAATGCTCCATTTGTCCTCGCTTGAGTTGAACTCACTAATGGTCGTCGACTGGATTACAGTACTTTTGTTGCTGGTCATTGTGAAATTTTTTTTTTTTTTAACTCTGAACTGGTTATATGTATCTACATATATAGAAAAAAATAGTTTAAATAAAACTGATCGAAATTCGATGTATGCTTTTCTTTAAAAAAAAAATTAATAATTTTTACGATGTAAAATAATATTTTACGTTGATTTTGCAATTTTTTTTTTTTATATTTTATTTTTGTAGTGATTCAATCCTCGTCGCCAATTTTGTGATGTATTTGCAAAAGAAAAGATGTTGACAGTTCAGAGTGTGCGAATATAATAATGTGCTTTATTCAGAATAATGTTCATCGAATGTGTATATTAGTCGTGTTTTGTTGGTAATTTTTAGTTAGTCAGCAATGGAAAGAACCAATGAAACGCTATATTCACTTTTGTATCCACTTTTTTATTTTATTTCAAAGTTGGTATTCTCGACTTTAGCCAAGCCGAAGTTTCAAATAATTTTATGGATGTGTCTGCAAAGTATGGCTATTTGTATATGCCGAGTTGGTCAACTTGTACCTCACTTTCCACTACAAACAAATAAAAACCGGATAAATAATCATTATTTAGCTTGAATATTACCAAATTAAATTCCAAACTATATAATTTTATTTAAAGATCCGCTTTGACCAATTTTTATTTGTTTTTAAGCGAAAAGTTCAAAACCATCAAAACTTTTTGCAACTCTCGTAGGTTGAAAGTTTCTTACTTCTTCCGCAAAACGCGGCCCTAAAGGAAAACACATTGAACACAACCATTAATAATCATTGTATATGGAGTCCATGTATTAAGCTGTCATACGTGCCACCAACCTTTAAGCAAAAAATGTATTGGCATTATATTTCGCGCCAAAAATTTCCAGGCATTCCAAGATTTCATCTTCACTTTTATGTTCACTTTAATTACTGACCAATTTATCGCCACTTTTCGAATCCCATACAAAATTTTGCTAAAGTGACTAAACACTTACCAATAAAACACGCCTATTAATGTATAAGATGGTACTGCTATGTTTGACAGGGTGTGTCTTATCTTATTTATTCATTATACATAACAGTTTGCGTTGCGGTTGCTGGTAGATTAGATTCACAGAAAATGTAAGTGGGTATTGCATAAATTTATTGAAATAATTCATAATTGACAACAATTAAACACATTGGTGTAGCAGTGTTAAACAAAAACACTTTATTAAGTCTTATCATTTTTATTTAGGATCCAAAAACATATCATAGCACAACAATTTTCAACACATCTTGTTGGATTCTTGCGAGAGCATGAAGGATTAGCTAGGGGCTTATAGAATCCACTCGTGTCGTAACACAAACTTAATTTAACAATTCCATTAAAAAAAACATTAAATAACACAAACTCGCACGAAATACCTACTTGTTAGAGATGTGTCAATCGTTCATTTTGAGAGATCCAATCGTTCAAATACTGTTAAGTGTTGAGCGAACAAACCTTTACTACTAAAACACTACTAAAACAATGAACACAACTACAATGAACACAACTGCTGGACATGTCCTAGATAAGGATACCCAAATATGTATGATGCTGCAAAGCCTCCCGGACTCATTTGAAACCCTGGTTTCCACTTTAGACAGTATGTCCGATAAGGAGGTGACCGTGGAATTCATCAAGCAAAAACTTATTGATGAATACCGACGGAGAGTCAACAGAATGGAATCGTCGAGAGCAGAAAAAGCAATAAAAACGGATTCCAAGCGAACAGTAGACAACAGAACATGTTTTTATTGCAAGAAAGTGGGACACATTCGTTCCAACTGTAATAAATATTTGTCCTCCAAAAACAAGAGTCATCTTAAGTCTGTTGATGAGACTAACGTAGCATTTGTAGCTGGAAGTGAGAAACCTGGTTCGTGGTTGATTGACAGTGGCGCAAGTTCGCATATGACATGCAATAGAAGTTTCTTTGCTTCTTTGACACTGTTTGATGGCTCTCACGTTACTTTGGCCGACGGAAAACAAACAGCAACGGCTGGTCGTGGTGAAGGTGTGCTTTAGGGTCTAGATGAAGGCAAGAATCGAGTTAAGATAACTCTTCATGATGTGCTGTTTGTGCCAGAATTGGAAGGTAGTCTTGTGTCAGTGAGCAGATTGGTGGATAAAGGTTTGAAGGTCAGCTTTGATTCGTCTGGATGTCGTATTGTTAATTCTGATGATTTTGCTGTTGCTTTGGGTGACCGTTAAGGAAATCTTTACCAATTGAAAACTGAAAAATGTTCTTTAGTATCGCAAGAACATGTGACAAACTGTGGACACCAATGGCATAGACGATTCGGTCATCGAGATTCAGCTGTATTTAAGCGTTTGTTTAATGAAGATATGGTGAAAGGCCTACAAGTCCAAAAATGTAATGTAAACACCATGTGCAAGTGCTGTTTAGAAGGCAAATTGAGTCAAAAGCCATTTCCAGAAGTCGTCGGGAGAAAAGCGAAGAAAATCCTAGACATCGTTCATACTGATCTGTGCGGCCCGATTAATGTACCGACTCCATCAGGAAATAGATATATCATGACCATGATAGATGATTTTAGTAGGTATGCAACAGTCTATATATTGAAGAACAAGTCAGAAGCAGCTGAGCGAATAGAGGAATACGTGCGTCAAGTTGAAAACGTTTTTGGAAAGAAACCTACAGTCATTCGGTCTGATGGAGGGGGTGAGTACGATAACAATCGTTTTCATAATTTTTATCGTACTGAAGGTATCAAGGCTCAGTTTACAACTCCTTACTCGCCCCAACAAAACGGCGTGGCCGAAAGAAAAAATAGATCCCTTATCGAAATGGTCACGTGTATGTTGTTGGATGCTGGTTTACCGAAACGCTATTGGGGTGAAGCTGTTTTAACTGCAGCTTACATACAGAATCGAATGCCATCAAAATCTGTTACGAAAACTCCATTTGAATTGTGGAATAAAACTTAACCATCATTGCAACACCTACGAGTCTTCGGATGTGAAGCGTTTGTGCACGTTCCTGATGTGAAACGCCAGAAGTTTAATAGCAAGTCAAAGAAACTTACGTTCATTGGATACTCGGATCAACACAAGGGCTATCGGTTTGTTGATCTTGAAACTGATAAGGTAACTATAAGTCGTGATGCTCGTTTTTTGGAACTAAAGAAGAAAGATATCAACACCTTGCCAAATCCGAATGTTAAAGAAACATTCGATGAAGTCTACATGAGACTTGCTCCAGTTTCCGTTGTTCCAAGTTCAGACGAGAACCAATCTTCTGAAGATCGATCCGATGATGACGAGAGTTCCAGTGACGATGAATTTTTTGGATTTGATGATCCGACCCAAGAAGAGCCAACTGTAGTAAGACGTTCTGCACGAAACACGAAAAATAAATTGCCTGCACACTTAAATGATTATGTCGTTGATATTGCATCAATCGCTTTGGATGACCCGAGAGATTTTAAAGAAGCTTTGGACACCCCAGAATGGAAAGCTGCAATGGACGAAGAGATGGAAGCCCATCGTGAATATCAAACATGGTCGCTCGTCCCTTTGCCTGCAGGGCGGAAAGAAATAGGTTCCAAATGGGTGTTTAAAGTAAAGCGAGACGAAAATAATCAGGTATCAAAGTATAAAGCACGTGTTGTCGCTCAAGGCTATGCACAGAAATTTGGTGTCGATTACGATGACGTGTTTGCTCCAGTTACAAGAATCACAACATAAAGAATGTTCATAACTTCACCATACACATTTTATTTTTATTTATTTTCATCAACAATAGACAGCTTCACTGTATGTTTTATTTATTTTGCATGTAGTTTCTCTGCATGTGTTTTCCATTCAAACTCAGTAGATAAACCATAAAGGTTTCGGATGTCCAGTGCATGCTTGCAAGGTATCTGCTGGGTAAGCATAATTATTACTTATGGAAGATGCAATGAACATTCACATTAACGATTTTTACTTATTAAGCGAAATAACTAATTGTACCTTTTAGTCAAGTAAGCAAAAATGTAGTATAAGTAGTATTGTAAGTTAATAAAATATTGTCATTCACTAGCAATCGACTGTCTCGTCTACTCATTAATTAGTGCTTCCCCCCACCAGCGGTAAGGGGCATTAATATTCTTCAACTTTTCTCGCCTACTTATAAATTAGTGCTTCCCCCCGCCAGCGGGGGGAAGCACTTCACTTCGCATAGTGAAGCGGTACCAAGAACCGTTTTTCCCCTTACACACATCGGTTGGTCCAGGTTTATGCACCTTGGTCCAACAGGCGATATAAAATAATATCGTCTTCAACATTGGTGACCCCGGTTTAAGGCAGTTTGTGCAACATTTTGACTTTTGCACGAGGTTAAAGCGATTTTGCGGACTTAACAGCAAAAATTTTTGGCATGCGAATAACTGATGGTTGCCTTTACAGGAAATACATGTGTATCCTGCTGTAGCAACTGTGGTGAAAGCTCTTTTGGACCCTGATCTTTTGTGTAGATCTTCGGAGAACGTTCTTGTGGTTGTTCCTAGTGCCTCCAAGGATTGAAAACGTGCTTCCAAAAACTGTAAGAATTCCTTTAATGAAGGTAAAAGCTTTGGATGCTTCAATGACTGTTCCCACAGGGTGTGCGAATTTCTATCCAACCTCTTAATGAGAATATGTAAGAGTAGTGGATCCCAATTTCCGGTCTTAACGCCCAGATTTTGCAGGCTTAGAAGACATTCAAGTGTAGTGTCATGCACAGTTTTTATCATGGCCGACTTTCATGGTGTATTGTGGGTATCGCCATTAATTTGCTTAATAAAGCAGTTACCAGAAGTCGGCTGTTTTCATATCGGCTTGTTATGATTTCCCAAGCCGCGTTGTAGTTGGCATCTGATGTTGTGAAATGCTGAATGAGTCTCTCTGCTTCTCCTGTAAGAGTAGTTTTAAGGTACCACATCTTTTGACATTGTGAAATGGGTTGGTTGTGTTCCAGTTATGTGTATAGGTCACGGAATTGTAACCATTTTGAGTAGTCGCCGTCAAATTTTGGAAGTACTACTTTAGGTAATTTTGTTGTCTGTGGAGCAACTGTTGGAGAAGCATAGTTGGCTTTAGGCCTCCCATATAGTGTTGTTATGGATTCTTGCACTTCAGCCTCAATTGCATGATATCTATCTACATTGTAGACTAAGGAATTGGGTTCCTGTAGCAGATCCCATATTTTGTAGTGAAACCCTTGTATCGCAACCCAATGTTGTTCGATTGATTTGAGTCTAACCAAATAAAATTCCTCAGAATGGCGTTCGCTGTCTTGAATAAGAAGACCAAGAGAACTCTGAATTGTGGCTATCATGGCCGTTTGCTTTTTTACAAGTCTTCTTAGCTCATCACTGGGTGATTGGGGAGGAAGGTATTTCTTAGTTTCACCAGATGTGGTTATTGATTGTACTGGTACCCTTGGAACAACACCTGTGTCTGGCTGCGCTGTTGGATTACTCGCTCTTGGTGAAGTGACAGGAATTTTTTGCACAGCGCCTGCTACGTTACTCGAGACCCGCTCTGCAGTACCACCAGTCGCAATTGCCTGGAGCGTTTGGCATACCTCTTCGTATAAGGTTTTCAGTTTTTCGTACGTTTTCCCTTGAACGTAGGGCGTATCGGCCTTCACGAAATCTTTTACATTTTCGTGATTTTGATGAAATTCTTCCCATAGGGACTTCAGCAAATCCAATCTCTTCCGCTTGTATTCCGCGGTCTTTCGATCAGGACCGTCTTTACTTATATTTGTTCTAAGTCTTTGGACTTCTTCTGCTATTGCCTTCTGACGGGCTATAATTTTGAATACCTCCATTTCTTCCATAATGAGAATAAATTAGGTAGTAGCTCGCTGGATTAGGTAGAAGATCTCCCTGATGGACTGTTGATTGTCGAGTTCTGCTCTTCGATGTTGGATTGTGTACTACCAGTGTTTAAAAGCCCTGGTAACGCTTTGAAGATATGTTTGTTTGTAAATTTTAGAAATAAAGCCAATGTTTTGGCCTTGGCAACGCACTTAATTTCGACTGCTACGTCTTTAAGCGTGAAAAATAAAATCACGTCGGGGTCAATAATGTTAAAGACGATATTATTTTATATCGCCTGTTGGACCAAGGTGCATAAACCTTATTTTGCATGTAGCTTCTCTGCATGTGTTTTCCATTCAAATTCAGTAGATAAACCATAAAGGTTTCGGATGTCCAGTGCATGCTTCCAAGGTATCTGCTGGGTAAGCATAATTATTACTTATGGAAGATGCAATGGATATTCACATTAACGATTTTTACTTATTAAGCAAAATAACTCATTGTACCTTTTAGTCAAGTAAGCAAAAATGTAGTATAAATAGTATTGTAAGTTAATAAAATATTGTCATTCACTAGCAATCGACTGTCTCGTCTACTCATTAATTAGTGCTTCCCCCCACCAGCGGTAAGGGGCATTAATATTCTTCAACTTTTCTCGCCTACTTATAATTTAGTGCTTCCCCCCGCCAGCGGTAAGGGGCATTAATAAACTTCGCATAGTGAAGCGGTACCAAGAACCGTTTTTCACCTTACACACATCGGTTGGTCCAGGTTTATGCACCTTGGTCCAACAGGCGATATAAAATAATATCGTCTTTAACAAAGAACTTTTTTGGCGGTTCCTGCTAAACAACAAATGTTTGTAAAACATTTCGATGTCAAGACGGCGTATCTGAATGGAGTTGTCGAAAAAGACATCTTCATGAAACAACCACCTGGCTATGAGGTTCCTGGGGCAGAACATCTTGTGTGCCATTTGAAGAAAAGTATATACGGCTTGTAACAGTCTGCATATAGCTGGAACCAGACGCTGGATACATACTTTGAGGTTTCTACTTTGAGGTTTCTACTGCTCATCCATGTTTGTACATGAAGAAGTTTGGAAGTCAGACTTTGTTTCTTCTCGTTTATGTCGATGACATCTTAGCTGGATGTGTAAATGAAGGTAAAATAGACGAGTTTTATTTAAAAATTAAAGACAAATTTCAGATAACTTGTTTCGGGAATGTTCATCATTTTCTGGGGATGGAAATCGAACGATCAGCATCTTCGTTTCATATCTCACTGAAGAATTATACGAATAAGATGATTCTTAAATTCGGAATGAGCTGTGCAAAGCCTGCGAAGACGCCGATGGACCCTGGTTACCTGAAAATAGATGAAATACGACAACCTTTCTCCGATCCAATGTTATATCAAAGCCTGGTTGGGTCTTTGCTTTACCTTGCCGTCAATGCTAGACCGGATATTGCGGTAAGTACAGCAATTTTGGGCAGAAAATTTAAAGATCCGACAGAAAAAGATTGGACAGCAGCAAAAAGGGTGTTGCGTTACCTCAAAGGCACAATTGCATACAAACTATGTCTTGGCCAATCTTGTGATGACAAACTTGTTGGTTACTCAGATGCAGACTGGGCCGGAGACCAAGAAAGCCGAAAGTCCACATCAGGCAATGTATTTTTGTTCGGAGGTCCTATTTCCTGGACTAGTAGATGACAAAATTGCGTTTCTCTTTCGTCGATGGAGGCTGAGTACGTGGCACTCAGCGAAGCTTGTCAAGAACTTGTATGGCTTCGACGATTATTAAATTATTTTGGGGAAATACAACATGAAGCAACCTTGATAAACGTGGATAACCAAAGCTGTATATCATTCGTTAACACTGAAAGGGTAAGTCGAAGATCGAAGCATATCGAAACCAGGGAGCGATATGTACGAGAATTGTGCAACAAAAACGAAGTTCATCTGCAATACTGTCCAACCGTTTCCATGCTAGCGGATATATTCACCAAGCCACTTGGACCCGTGAAACAATTGGGTTTTTGCAAAGAATTAAATCTATTTTAAACGTGATGGTTCATTGAGGAGGAGTGTTGAGCGAACAAACCTTTACTACTAAAACACTACTAAAACAATGAACACAACTACAATGAACACAACTGCAACCAACTTCGTTCTTTTTGAGACGTTAGAAGCTGCCTAAAAAGAACGCCTTTACATTTTGATTTTATCTCAAACTGTTCACTTCACTATAACCTTTTGCTTATTACTTAGACTGAAAATAAATAGTTTGTCCAAAATAACTTTTGCTCTTTTCTTTTGCAATTAAAGAGATTGTCCAACATTAAGTTCAAAGATTCGGTGTTTTTAATCAATCTTTTTTTCAATCAAAATTATCCCCGACCAACCCGAGTTTGAATAAGAAAATGCACTTTTAGTTCAAACGTTGAAAGATTCGGTCTTTTGTTTCAATCGGTCGTTCTTTTAATCAAAATCAACCCCGATCGAACCGAGTTTGAATAAAACAAAAAAAATCTTTTGTCTCTTATCTTCTTATTCCAATGTGTCAAGTCAATGTAGGTAGGTATTGTATGTGTTTGTGTGTTCTTGTCCAGTTCAGTTTTGTATCATTTTCGTTCATACTTCATTTGATTGAAACTTAATTTTTATTGTATCTGTTGTCGTTCATACTTCGTTTGATGGGAAAAGTATTTAAATTGTGAATTGAATGAATTAATGTGAACGAGTTTCAGTTCAGTTTATTTTTGTTTATACCTGTCGTTTATGCGTTCTATGAAAAGTATTGATATTGTGTCAACGTGAATGTGAGTCTAATTCAGTTCAGCATCTTTGTCGTTCATACATACACTAATAGGTATAAAGTATTGAAATGGCGAATGATTGATTTGAGTTAGAGTGATTGCAATAATCAATACTTTTCGATGATCGGGTCGTAAAGACCGAATCAATCACGATTGACACACCTCTACTACTTGTTAACAATTTTTGCAAAACTAAAAAAATATTTATCTGGAAGACCAACTATCATTATTTTGGAAACTTCTGGAATTGCAAAGGGAAAGTTGGAAATAAGAATGGAAACGACCGGGAAGCAGCTGACATTTAAATGGAAATTGGAAAGATAATTTTCGCCCTTGTTCGCTCTTGAGATCTTGAGAATACCCTTAAGCGAAGATGGTCGAAATTGAGATATCGCTTTCAATGCGATCCGCCGCACTTTTTGCAATTGGCTACCAGGATTAAATAGATAATTTTTTTTTTTCGATTTTACGTTGCACGTGTTATAACGCTTTACGAGCCGTGCTTTCCTTATAGGAGAAGAGCTCGAAAAGCGGACAGAAAATAAAAGATTTTTGTTTTTAAACTTTTAAATACTTAAATGGCCCGCTGTCTTTAGCTAGGCTGCGACCAAATAAGTACGTTTATTTCCAATTTTGTTCTGTGTCGTATTTTAAATATTCCTGTCTTTTTATACTATTTTCAATCTACAAATTCTACCCCAATACACACGCACTTTTCCAACCATATATCCACCAACCGATAATTACATTATTTATTCCAATTGGTAATATTTCCTATATATTGTAACCTAGTAGAAAATATTTAATATAAATATTTCCCAACTGTTCTTCACAAAAGTGCCGCCGCATCATATTTCATATGTATTCACTCATAGCGCCGCTTACCCCTGTTAAGATGCATTCTCAGCATTAAGTATCAATGCCTGCAATTAGTGCATTGGATTTGTTTACAATCCGTTGGACATAGGATATTCATTACTCATAGCAGTATATGGGTTTTGACGTAACTATGGCGAGTGAGCATTATGATGGCCTAGTGACGATTTATTTATGAGTCAGTATGTTATGGTATTTTATTATTGGTGCAGTATCGGTGGTTGAAGTGTTTTGGGAAAATGCGTGGGAATAGAGCAAATTGTGTTTGTTGGGAGGTTGGAATGTAGTGCGATCACTACATCCTTCCCCCCTTCGAAAAAGAAAATTGACCTTGAAGAGGTTAATTTTCTTTAAAAAGTACAGGAAGTTTAGTAAACATATTCTTATTATTCCTAGAAGAGGTTACAAAAGTTGTTTTTTTTACATTTTATTAATATTATTTTTCCTTGAAGAGGCAACAATTTATATATATTTTTTGTTTTTCCTTGAAGAGGTTACAAAAATTATGTATGTATTTTATTTGAACGTTTTTTACATTATTTTCCTTGAAGAGGTTACAAAAATTCTGTATATTATTTGAACATTTTTTTTTTACATATTTCTTAATCTATTTATTATACATATATATTAATAATTTTTTTTTTTTTTTGATAATAACTCATTAATTCATTAATTTGTTTGGTGTGAACAACGCGAAGAATATTTTCTAGAACTCAATCTCCTAGTAAAATCAAGTGAAAATTGTATGCCCTTTTTTTCTTTTTTGATATCTTTGTCTGTCTGTAGAGTTGTAACAGTTAGAGGGGGAGGTACAATTTTTCGTTGTGGTGTGAGAGTCATAGTTGTTTGTTTTAATTTGTTTGTCTGTCGAGTTGTAGCATTTGGAGAATGGGGTACGACCTTTTTTTCTAGTGTAGAAGGTACAACCGTTTGTTTAAGTATGGGTTGAGAAATGATAATATTTGGTAAATCACGAGGTAAAGGTGGGGGAGGCGGTATGGTTTGAGAAACGATAGTGTTTGGTAAAGCACGAGGTAAAGGTGGGGGAGGCGGAATGTTCTTGGGTTTTTCTTTAAAGTCCGCGGGTAATTTTCCAGGTAAAGGATTTTGTGTTTCTGTTGTACATACTTTTATTGATGTTACCGGCGGCGTATTTGCTGGCTTTCTTTTGGAATATCTTAGTTTTGTAAAGATGATTAATGATAAAATTATTATGATAATTAAGGCTCCTGAGTTGGTGTAAGATACTAGTTCTGGTGTGAATTGTAGGAAAGGTTTAGTTAAAGGCAAATCGCCTTCAAGTGTCCTCAAATTTTGGTTAATTTTGGTCCATTTTTCTTTGAAAGAAATTTGGGACAAGTGAATGTCTGGAAAATTTTCCAACGTAGTGTTATTAAAATAAAGTGTGTTATTTTGGGTTATATTTATCAGTGAGATGTTTTTTATGAAGTCGGGTATGGTAAGGTCAGCATTATTTTCTGTGGGCAGTTTCCAATGCGAAATTGTGTAGGAACAATTATTTGATAAATGGAGTATTCCGATACCTTCTAAATATTTTTGAGATATTGTTGTGCCACATTGGGAGTAGATAATTTGTTTATCTTGGAACGCAAACAACCAATTATTAGGAGCTTTGAGTTTAATAATATTGTTCAGGAAACTTGTAGATTAAATGAAATTGCAAGATGTATGTTCGTAAATTTTGCTGTCAGGAATTTTGAAACAAAGATCATGTGAATTTTCGTTAACTGAAAAAGGTTTATTTTGGTTACAAATGAAAAATAGAGATTCATGGTAGATATTTATTCGAGAACAAAGGTTATTAAATTCTGTTGTTGTAAAAGTAAGATGCGTGTTTGTTGGATTTGTCATGACATACTCAAAGTTTATATTTAATAGGCCATAGCTGGTTTGGTTGAATTTTACCGGGAATAGGTGAATTTGATAAATTTTGAATGTATTTGAATTACATAAGGGGATTGTAATTTTAATTATGATTTGATCTTGAAATTCAATTGATTTAACATTAGTTATTTCGTTGATATATTGTGGGTCTTGTAATAATGGGTTTACATTATTATAATGGGATATATTTGAATAAATTTGTCTTAAATCTTTTGATCTGAGTAGGAGCGGGTGTAATTTGTGTTGTTGGAGAAAGTTAATAAGGTTGAAAAATCTTGATAGGACCGTTTGAATGGATTGAAGTTGTGTTAAAATTTTAACTATGATTTCGTTGATTTCGATTTGTGCTAGGTTGTCGTTTGCTAGTGTGCCTAAGCTTGTGAATTTTGCCTTAACAGTTCTTGTAAAATCGTTTACCTCTTTCTCCAGGGTCTCGTGTTCTGCTTGTATTTTATTGATTGGTTCACTGATTATATCGAAATTGGATTTTGTTATTTTAAGTTGCTTTTTAAGGTATTGTATGTTTTGGTCCTGAAATGATGTCAGATTACTAAGTTGTTCGTGAATCTTTTCAGCATCTTCGTCATCCATTGTTCCAAAAAGAAATTTACTGAACCTGCCAACTATATTCACTTATCCTCGTTTCGTACGGTGACCACCAAAGGCTTTCAGTTCGTTTATTTGTTCTTTTAAGTCAAAAGTTGTTTTGGAAATTATGTATTCCCAGCATTTGCATTTTTCCTCATATTTGTTTTTTCGGTATTGGCAGATACTTTTGAGTGTATTCTCGCAAAAGTAATAATATAATAATGCAGATATGTAAATATGTATTTATATATATATTATTTTTTTTTTATATATATTTTTTTTTTTGAATTGTGTAAGGAGATACAGTGTAGTGATCGTAAAAGGTGGGGTAAAAACTTGGCATAACTTCCGCATTGAATCCCGGTGGGAAGATTATGTTGGTATTAGATTGGAAAAAGGACAAAGGAAAGTTGTAGGTTGTTGTTATGTATCATTTTTGATTTCTTTCCAGTTTTGATAACTGTATTTTCGTCGGATATTATTTTGATGACTTCGTAAGGTCCGTCCCATAAGTTTGACAGTTTGTTTGTCTCGTTTGGTTTTTTATTAATACTTTGTCGCCTACCTTAAATTTTTTCTGTTTGGCGTTTTTGTCATAATACTTTTTGTTTTTCTTTTTCTTCTCGTAAATTGTTTCTCTAGCGATTTTGTAACCATGTTGCAGACGGCTTTTGAGTTCTGTGGCGTAGTTTTCGTAGTTATAATAAGTCTGTGGTTCTCTGTTCAGTGATCAGTGAACTGGGAATTCGTGCAGGATAACCATATAACAGTTCCAATGGGGTGTAATTTGTACTACTATGTGGGTAGTATTATATAAGAACATAGCGTATGGAAGCAGAGGCGTACCGAGAGGGGTGTGTGGGGGGGGGTGTCTCACCCCCCAAGAATTTCCAGAGTCGGTCAAGTCGGCATTTTCAAGAGTTTTAAACTAAGTTCAGCAAGTCAGCATTAATGAAAGGTTTTTAAATTTACAAAACAAGACAGTCGGCATTCCCAATTTTTTTGAATTTTTAGTATGAAAGTTGGCATTTTCACAGGTTTTTATACATATTCTAACAAGAAAGTCGGCATTTTCAATTTTTCGAATTTTCAGTGTGAAAGTCGGCATTTTTGCAGGTTTTTATACATATTCTAGCAAGAAAGGCGGTATTTTCAATTTTTCGAATTTTTCGTTTGAATTGATGGCTTTTTACATATTCTAGCAAGAAAGTCGTCATTTTCAATATTTCGAATTTTCAATGTGAAAGTCGGAATTTTTGCAAGAAAGTCGGCATTTCTTATATAAAATACTGTTGCATTAGTTATTTATTCCATTTATATTATTGAAAACTATTCATAAAAACAAATTCTTTTAACTAGGTACATATGTATTAATATTTTAAATATAATGCATTGCTGTTAAAAGAATTCACGTGTTATATTTTTTCAATATTACAATTGATACTCAATATTTTTACATAGTTTCATGGAAATTTATTGATTATTCAAAACATCCAGTCATTTTTTTACTTTTTAGTATAGCGATGACTGCAGTCGGCAAATTCCCAAAATAAGTCGGAAAATTCATAATAAAAGTCGGCATTTCAGTAAAACTCACCCCCCCACGGCTCGACCTCTCGGTACGCCCCTGTATGGAAGCCATGTGTCCCAAGTGAGTGTGTCCTTTTTTATGTAGTGACGCAAGTATTCTGCAAGTGTCCTGTGGCTACGTTCTAAAGCGCCGTTAGTTTGGGGGTGGTATGGAGTGGTTTGTAATTTCCTTGTCTTGAGGACTTTGCATACCTCTTTAAACAAATTACTAAGGAAATTTGTTCCCTGATCCGTTAGGATCGAGTCGGGTATTCCAAATCGACATACTAACCGTTCAACTAACATACGTGCTATGGTTGGGGCTTCAGCGTTTGGCACAGCTATTGCTTCGGAAAACTTTGTGAGATCGTCCTGAAATGTGAGAATGTACTTGTTGTTTTCGTAACTGACGGGTAGTGGACCAACTATGTCTAAAGCTATACGCTCAAAAGCAGTTCTGCATGTAGTGGTTACTTTCATGGGTATTTGTTATTGCGTGATAGTTTATTTTTCTGACACGACTCACATTTGTGTAAGTGGCTTTTAACGTCTTTGGAGATGGTTGGCCAGTAGTAATATTGCTTAATTCTTTTGGAGGTTCTTGTTACTCCTTGATGTCCGCCAAATGGTGACTCGTGGTTTTCGTGTAATATTTTTACTATATCTTCAGGTTTTTCTATTAATATTCTTGAATCGATATGGAGATGTGAATTAAATTTAGCCTGTTTAAAAGTTTCAAATAATAATGTTTTTAGTTCGTCTTGAGGTTGGCTACTTATGGGTAACGACAAGGCAATGGTTGAAAGTTCAGTCCTATTGCTTTCACTTACGATGTCCTTCAAGCTGTTTGTAATTTTTTCTCGGTCTGTCGGACTTCGCAAGGGTAAGGGTAATGTCACGATGTAGTAAAACACATTTGTAGGTTGGAGTGTATGGGTCAGGACTTCGCAGATTTCTGGTTTTTTGAAATTAGGTAAACGATTTTTCAAAATTTTTTCTTCTGTTGTTTCTACAAGAGGCAGTATAATAGCTTTAAAGTTTACTTTATTATTTAGAAATATTGATTCTTTTTTTTAATTATATTAAAATTTGACTTGGGTTCTGTTGCTTTTTTACTTGTTTCGGCGATTACGTCGTTTTTTCCTTCTTGTGCCCGTCTTTGGTTTCGAGTTGTTACTAATACTTTGGTTTCGTCATTGGATTGTATGCGACTTAAGGCATCAGCGTTTAAATTTATTTTCCCTGGTTTGTGTTTTATTGAATAGTCGTATTCAGATAAGAGAATTTTCCATCTTGCTAATCTTGACATAGGATCTGTCCTAGAGAATAGCCAATGTAGAGGTTTGTGGTCAGTGCAAATAGTTGTTGTTTAGCATACACGATTGCAAGTAGTTCTTTTTCAGTAGTGTTATACTTAACTTCGGTATCATTTAATGTTCGACTTGCAAATGATATAGGTTTGTCCAGTCCGATGGGACCCTGGGACAGAATAGCTCCTATTCCAACATCGCTAGCATCTGTACTCACGATAAATTCTTCTTTAAAATTTGGGTAAGCTAAAACTGGGGGATTTATCATTTTAGTTTTCAGTTCTCTAAATGCTTTGTCACAGAATGCATCCCATTTAAAAACAGATTTTTTCTTTAAAAGTTTCGTAAGGGGTTTGGCTATAGTAGAAAAATTTTCTATGAACTTTCTGTAGTAACCAACGAATCCAAGAAATGATTTTATACCTTTCGCATTTTTAGGTGTAGGATAAGTCCTGACGGCTTTGACTTTTTCAGGATCTGGCTTCAGTCCATCTTCAGAAATAAGATGTCCCAAATACATTAATTCGTGTTTAAGAAAATTACATTTTTCTGGTTGTAGTTTTAGATTATGCATACTCAGTTGATTAAGTACTTTTCTAAGTTTAGAATTATGATCGTTTAGATCGTATCCGTAAAGAACTATATCGTCCATGTAGACAAAACAGTCAAATCCTTGCAAACCAGTGAGAACAGTGTTCATTAAACGTTGGAAAGTTGCAGGGGCGTTTTTTAACCCGAATGGCATACGGTTATATTCGTAATGTCCAAATGGGTGCTAAATGCGGTCTTACATCGATCTTCCTTATTCATCAAGATCTGATGAAATCCCTTAGCTAGGTCAAGAGTGCTAAAGTATTTTGCTCTACCCAATTGGTCGAATATATCGCTGATATTTGGAAGTGGGTAAGCATCCCCAATAGTTAAGTCATTCAGTTTCCTGAAATCGACAACTACCCTCCAGCGTTTGCTTCCATCGTTGCCCGGTTTTTTGGGAGAAGTACAAGGGTGAGTTCCAGGGACTTGAGCTTGGTTGTATTATATCATCATCTAACATTTCTTGTACCTGTTTATGGATTTCTTCTTTTTGGCTTTCTGGAAGTCGATAAGGTTTAATAAAGAGAGGGGGTTTGTTCTCATCAGTAGCGACTTCGTGTGTCATCGCATCAGTATAAGAGAGATAATCTCCCTCAAGAGAAAACAAATCATTATATTCTCTGCAGATCTTACGTATAGATTCCTTCTCTTCTGTATTGCAATGGTCTAGTATTAACATGGATTCTAATTTTTCTAGACGTTTTTCGATTTTGTTATTGAAAACTTTTATATCCGATTCATCGTATTCATCTAGGCTATTGAAACTTAAATTTAAATTATTAATGTTTATTTGTTTTTCAATTTCTAGGGTATTCATGGTGAGCACTTTGATTTTGCCGTTTATAGGTCTTACTATCGCTTCGCCTACATACACTCCTGGGCAAATTTGTTTTTTCTCGATCACAATGTCCTCGAGTTTTTTATTTCTGCCTTCAAATGGAATTTCCACCATTTTTTGACTACGAGGTGGAAGATGTAAATAAATATTTATATCACCAGAATTGTTTTCTGATTTTTTCTTACAAATTCCTGCATCTGTATTGATTACTGCTCCAGTTTCTTTGCTTCTTTTGCTAATGTTCTCTGAAGTCTTACCTTTATTTATAACTGCTTTAGTTTCATTGCTCTTTTGGCTGTCGTTTTCTAAAGTCTTGCCTTTATTTATACCTGCTTTAGTTTCTTTGCTCTTTTGGCTGTCGTTTTCTAAAGTCTAAATGGTTGTATCGGAATTTATTTTTACCGTTTGTTTGAAGATGAGGGTGATTCTTTGTTATCAGAGTCAATATTCATTTTAAGCTTATTTGAATTAAAGGTTTCGCTTGTGGTTTTAATACCACTACCTTCGATTTCAAAATCATGGCCCGTAGACACCGCCTCGTGAGGGGTAGCTTTTTGACTATTATTTCCAATTACAAGGTCACCAACCTTTTTTCCATAATTAATTTCATTTATTTCTAAAACTTGTTTTTTGTAATTTACCTTGCATTTGTATTTGGAAAGGAAATCGTTACCTAAAATACCATCATACTTTAAATTTATACGTGCAGTAAGGAGTTGAAAAGGGTGTTTTAAAGAAAGATTTTGTTCTTGATTAATTATGAAGGAACCTGTTATTTCTCCTAGGGTAAAGACTGTGTTTATACTGTCGTTAACTCGAAATGATTAATGAAAATAAAGAAAAACCACAACAATTATGTATCTAGGTACAATGTATACACTTTATTACCGCATGGAATTGAAGAAGCAACTGACTCGAACTTTAGGTACACATTTCTCGCCAAGTCATAGTTGTGAAAAATATGTACCAAATCGAACGGGCAGCTAGAGGATTGGGTTTCAAACGCGTGAGACAAGACGTTAACCTTTTATTATTATTATACATTTTGTGTGTCTGGTCTCACGCGTTTTGGGGGGATTGGGATATACATAAATAGGTAATGTGATGATATAATAAACCTAATATTAATTAGTATACAAAAAATGATCAACACTGATGTTATGTGGGAAAAGCAGAAAATCCGATTCCCAGCGTGTCAGCATTTTAGTTGACTAAAATCGTGTACTTATTATATTGGTCGGTTTTTAATGATTTTAACAAACTCCCCCCCTTTGAGGGTTCAAAACCCTCAAAAAACTCTAAAAATGTGTTTCTACCTCGAAACGAGATGTATTTCGTCTAGGTAGCGGGGTAGGTTTCCTTGTTTTATATATGTAAAATAAGATAAATGCTATTAGGATTATAAATAAAAACGAACTTATACCGTAGTGATGGTAGTCATGAATGTTGGCGTTATCTGACTCCGTTTCTTTATCTAAACCTTGGATTACGTCACTGATTTTGCTTTTTATATTCCTTATTTCTTAATCAATTGTTGCATTAATAGAGGATGCAATAGCAGTTTGGGGTGGTGCGTTTTTTTCAACTGATTTGAAAACTTGTATGGATGGCGCAAATGAATTGTTTAAGGTGCTGTTGCTGAACACTCGTCCATTTATAATGACGGTCGGTAGCTTTAAGGTGCACGGTCTTAAAAATTCTATTATACCACTGCCACCTAAAGTTAAGCTTTTAGTGTTTCCTTTACATACAAGAAGACCAGTCTCTGTGTCCGCTAGAGAGAATATCCAGCTGTTTGAATTTCTCAGGCTGATCCATTGATCATAGAGATGGGAAACTTTTAATGGGCAGTTAACAAGTGCATCATTTAAATGATTTAATAAGGATATTTCGCAATCATAACCATTGCCTTGATGAATCTTGGTCGGTATTTGGCGATTGCATATAAAATGTTTTGTTGAAAAATGTTTACATGAAAGTAATTCATTTTCAGTTAGTAAAAAATGTTAGATTTTGCATTTATATACACATATTAACAAGTCACACTAATACTATCACATAATGAAAACTATAAAAGCAAAAGCAAATAAAAACTGTTCTCTTACTCTGTCTGGAAAATCTGCAAAGGTAACATCGTTGTTTTATTTAATATATTTGGTTTGTTCCAACATTGGTTATGGGCCCAGGATTATTCTGACTCCGTATAAAAAAATAAGTTTTTTTTTTCAAACTGCAAAGTAATTTCTTTAACCACAAGGATGAGTTCCGGCGGGCTATATCAAATAGATAAATTAGATGATACCAACTATGACGGATGGAAAATACTCATGAAATCCGTGCTGGTGCATTGTGGTTTATGGGATTATGTATCCGGTAAGATAGAGCAACCAGCAACGCCAAATGAGTTAGAAGCATGGCAGTCTAAGGACCAAAGAGCGCTAGCGACACTGGTATTGTCTGTGAAAGCAAACCAGCTTCTACACATTAAAAACGCCACAACATCGAAAGACGCGTGGACCAAACTTTCTGATTTACATGCACCATGTGGACCTGCACGAAAGGTCACAGTTTTTAAATCACTAGTAAATCTAAAAATGTGTGAAGAAACACCCATGAGCGAGCATCTAAACAAGTTTTTTGATCTGGCCGAAAAACTTGCAGAGCTAGATATAAAGTTGAATGACGAGCTGCTTGCTATTATTTTGCTTTCGGGCATACCAAAAAGCTTCGAAAATTTCATTGTGGCCATAGAATCGAGAGATAGTTTGCCAAGCACAACAACACTAAAAACTAAATTAATCGAGGAAGAAAAACGAAGACAATTTGATAAAAAAGACGATGAGCATCACGAGACAGCATTTTTTGCAAACAAACAACGGTCAAGCAACGGTCAAACAAACAGCGATAGAAACCAACCGCAATATCAATCATATAAGAAAAAACCGAAAGTAAAATGCTATAAATGCCATAAGAGAGGGCATTATGCAGCTTCATGCCGAAATGATAACACAGTTAAACATAACATAAATTGTACTATGCTCAATCTCTCCAAAGATAATTACACTCAACTCAATAGTTCCGTTTGGAAACGGAATTTGTCACAACATGTGTTGTGACAAATCTTTGTTCACTCATTTGAAAGAGCATCGAGAAGACATCGAGTTAGCGGGAAACAATTACATTTCTTCTGAAGGTGTAGGTCAAGTTCTTGTTGAAACAAAGACTAGCAAAATTAATTTGCAGAATGTACTCTATGTTCCCCACCTGAAAACAAATTTTTTGTCCGTTACTAAAATAGCGGAGAGCAATTGCAAAGTGCAGTTTAATAAAGATATGGCACAAGTACAATCGATGAGTGGTGTGACAATCATGCAGTTAGAAAGAATCGGTGATTTATTCATTTATAAAATGATGAACAGTAAGTTGTATTTAGCGGCTTCTGACAATGTTGTCGAATGGCATCGCCGTTATGGTCACTTAAATATCAGAAGTCTAGAGTTGTTGTGTGCAAATGATATGGTTCATGGAATGAAAGTGAATAAAGTGAAAGATTTTGATTGCGAAGTGTGTCTAAAGGGTAAGATAAGTACTCTACCGTTTCCTAAATGTGTAAGCAAATCGACCACGAGGGTCTTAGAAATAGTTCACAGTGATGTCTGTGGCCCCATGAAAACCCCGTCCCTTAGTGGTGCGAAATTCTTTGTCACTTTTGTCGACGATTTTAGTAGAAAAACATTTGTTTATTTTTTAAAAAACAAAAGCGATGTCCTTAAGACCTTTAAGATATTTAAGGCCGCTGTCGAATTAGAAACTGGTGAAAAATTGAAGATGCTACGATCAGATAACGGCGGGGAGTATGTCAACCGAGAATTTACAGAATTCCTAAGGAAAGAAGGCGAGAAACCGAGCAAACAGGTGTTTTTGTGACGCCATGTAGTGCTGATGATACAGTTGAGCATGGTGAGGTTAGAACTGAAAATGATGCTGCAAATGATGACGATAGTTCGATATCCCCAAGAAAGTTGCGCGTCCGAAAACCAGTGAATTATACAAATTTTATGCAAAGTGTCCATAATGAAAGATCAAAAAATCCAACGTGCGTTGGAGAAGCCCTTCGAAGTCCAGATGCAGACAAGTGGAAGGCAGCAATGGCGTCTGAGTTCGACTCATTGATGAGGAATGAGACATGGGAGTTGGTGGATGTACCTGCCAATCGTAGACCTATTAAGTCAAAATGGGTTTTCAATGTCAAATATGACAAAAATGGGGCTGCAGTGCGCCATAAAGCGCGCTTGGTTGCTAAAGGATGCAGTCAGAAGTACGGCGTCGACTACACCGAAATATTTTCCCCTGTCGTGAGGTTTTCGTCGATTAGAGTAATCTTAGCGTTGACGGCAGAGTACAAGTTGATCGTGCATCAAATGGATGTGGCTTCGGCTTACCTAAATGGCAATCTTAAAGAAGAGGTGTACATGTTTCAGCCCGAATGCTTTGTGAACGAAGACAACAAAACTAAGGTGTGCAGATTGAGGAAGGCATTATACGGCTTGAAGCAGTCGGGAAGGAATTGGAATGAGGAGTTAAATAATTTTTTGAAAAGCCTTGGATTTGAAAGATGTTATGGAGATGCATGTGTGTACGTACTTAAGAGATCAGGCAAGACAATCATAGTCGCGGTTTACGTTGATGACATCTTACTTGCGTGCTCCGATTCCAAGACACTAGAAGACATAAAGTACAAGATTGGATGTAGATTTGAGGTTGTCGACAAAGGACCTATAGAGCATTTTCTTGGAATGGAAATAACACAGTGTCAGAATGGAATACAGATGTAGCGTTCTCATGGTCGTGTAAACACTATGTGTAAACACTAAGTGTGAACCTACATTACTCCCTTGGTTTGTGTATTAATGTCACAGCCTAAAAGCTAAGAAAACTATGGCACAAAAACCAGGTTCGCCATACTTCTTCCGTTTTAAAAAGAAAAGATTCACTCTCGATTCTCTAGTCAACGTGGCCGGAATTTTTCCTCAAACTAAGAAAATTATTATAATTGTTAAAATAAAATTAGATATAAATAAAATAAAGTAAAACTAAGCTTAAAATACAAAAAACTTTTTATTGCCAAAAGATAACAAATAAGTGCATAAATCAGTGCCTAAATTGTGCCATCCACCAGAGGCACAAATTGGTGACCCCGACGAAGCACTGCCATCATTCTGTAGGAACGTGCCACACATATTTTTTTTATTTCGTGCATTCAAGGCGCCTACTGGGTGCACACCCGACAACAGAGCACTGATCAGGCAGCTCACGTACAGCTACTTGTCTTTGGGGGCGGTAATCTTGCCCTATGATAAAGCACAGCGAATACGTCGTCTATTAAGCCCACACAATTTTGTGGAAAATTTTTTTTTTGGAAAAGCAGACAGCCGCCATTAGAAAAGCAGACAGCCGCCATTCGAAAAGCAGACACCCGCTTTTCAATTACGGAGCATCACCTCGACAAAAGTTGCAGATCGCAAGCAATTTTGTCCAACGGAGCGCCGACATCACCAGCATCATCTAGCAGCTACAACAACGATCATCAAGATTTTTTTTTATATATAAAATACAGTACAGTGAGTACAAAATATAAAATTTTATACTAATATATTCAATAAAAGTAGTACTCTTTTATAAAAGAAATATCTAAAATTCTTTATTTTGTGAAGTTAACATTTGCTTGGTATCTATAAAAAAATATTTTTAACATGAATATTATATGAATTAGTGTAATTCGACACAGTTTCTTTTGGTTTTTCGCGTGCGGTATATTTAACCGCTTATATTATTCTTTTACAACGGGCATACGGTTGATTTGGAATCCCGTTCATCTCCTCCCGCACATTTTCGCCGCGTGTAATTTTTTTTTCTCTCTTTACCGGTTTAACCGTTTCAATTTGCAATCGGTTCAAGGATTTGGTCCAGTGAAGCCAAATACATTTTTAATATCGATACATACATTGGTCCAGTGAAGCCAAATACATTTTTTTTTCTCGCGGACTCAAATATTTTTATATTTTTCGATTCGCGGATAAGATACATTTTTTTTTTGTTGAAATGACTCCAACAAAGGCTGGCGGTTCGGCAGAAAACGATGAGGAAGTATTTACCCTCGCAGACACTGCAAATCAAGCATCGCTGATTTCCATAAAAATTCCACCGTTTTGGAATAATCGGCCCGATCTATGGTTTCTACAAATAGAAACCCAATTCAGACTCAAAAACATTACTGCATCCGGCACAAAGTACGATTATTTAGTGGCTTCACTAAATAATCAAACTATGGAATCGGTTGCAGATGTTTTAGTTTCACCTCCCGTCACAGAAAAATATGAAAATTTAAAAAAAGTTTTGTTAGAAAGAAATCGGGACAGCGCGGAAAAACGTTTGGACGCCCTCTTAACGAAAGTGGAACTTGGGGACATGAAGCCATCTGAGCTTTATAGAAGCATGGAGAGTATGGCAAGCGGCAACAATCTGGTGAATACACCACTAGTCAAAAAACTATGGCTAAATCGGCTGCCACCAAACATACGGGTTTGCCTCATGGCAGTGGAGAGTACGCAAACAGAAAGCGAACTTTTCGCGCTAGCCGACAGACTCCATGACTCCTCCCAAAGCACTTGTTCACAAATTTCGCAACTTAATGCAACTCAGACTTCCGATAATGCACTTTTGCAAAAGCTCGTTTTAAAAATTGAAAAACTCGAAACAAGTTACGCTAACGCAAATCGTTTTAACAGGTCGTCCAGACGTTTTTCCCGCGATAGAGCAACAGGTAGCCACCGTTCGCCAAGTAGGACGAATGAAAATAAATCTTTTTGCTGGTTTCATCGGAAATTTGGAAGCAACGCTAGAAATTGTTCGAAACAGTTTTGTACGTTTCAATCAGACGCAAATAAAAGTCAAAAAAACTAGTGCGCCAGATCTCAAATGCGGCTTTGAGTGAGGCAAACTTTTCGCGCCGTCTTTTTATCCGTGACAAAACTTCAAAATACCAAATTTTAATCGACACTGGTGCAGAAATTTCGATAATTCCGCGTAAATTCTGCCAGACTATCAACAAGCCTAACGATTTCGTTCTACTTACGGCAAATGGTGGAAAAATCCACACCTACGGTTGCAAACGGTTAAGAGTCGACTTAAATCTACGACGCGTTTTCGATTTCACTTTCGTGATTGCTGATATTGATCACCCTATTATAGGTGCTGATTTTCTGCACAAATTCAATTTAATCGTCGACCTAAGCAGCCGTAGAGTTGTGGATAAAGAAACCAACCTTCAAGTTAGTTGTCTCTATAAATCTACAAACATCTGTTCGCCAAAACTTTTTTCAATTCCAAGTGAATTCGGTGCTGTGTTGGATGAGTTTCCTGAGCTTAAAGCTCCGCCAGACTTCACGTTACCGGTAAAACATAACGTTGTTCACCGAATAACAACAAATGGTCAACTCCCTTCCACCAGCGCACGAAGACTAAATCCGGATAGATTGGCAATCGCCAAGACACAGTTTCAACAGATGGTTAGTTTGGGTATTTGTCGTGTTTCTAAATCACACGTCGCTTCACCGCTTCATATGGTTCCAAAAAAGGATCAACTCGATTTTCGACCATGTGGTGATTACCGATGGCTAAACCAAGCGACAATACCAGACAAACATCCGATTTCAAACGCTCAAGACTGCACTGCTAACCTTGACGGTTGCTCAATCTATTCGAAAATAGATTTGGTACGCGCTTACCACCAAATACCGGTCGCGGAGGAAGACGTTCATAAAACGGCTGTCATAACACCTTTCGGGCTTTTCGAATTTCTTCGAATGCCTTTCGGCGTGCGCAACGGTGCGCAAACTTTTCAACGTTTTATGAACAGCATTTTAGGTGATCTTCCATTTGTTTTCGTTTACCTAGACGACATACTGGTTTCAAGTAAATCAACCGAGGAACACAAGGTGCATTTGCGAAAAGTTTTTCGTAAATTGCAAGAGCACGGACTTAACGTCAATGTGGCAAAATGCGAACTAGGAGTAAACGAGCTCAATTTTCTGGGTTACAACATTTCCAAACGTGGAATCATTCCTTCGCAAGAACGCGTCAAAGCCATAAACGAATTTCCTAGTCCCTGCTCTATCAAACAACTACAGCGTTTCCTCGGCATGATTAACTTTTATAATCGTTTCATGCCAAGTATGGCGTCTAAAGCCAAATGCCTTTACGAGTTGTTAAAAAATATTAAAATCGACAAAAAATTAAAAGCAAAACCAATTTTTCAATGGCCAGACACGTGCGAAGAAGCGTTCCAAGTTCTCAAGCGAGATCTATCGCAACGCACTATGCTTTTTCATCCAAAGCCTCTAGCGCAAATCAGTATTATGGTAGACGCTTCTAACGACGCTATCGGAGGAGTCCTCCAGCAATACCATAATAACTGTTGGGAACCATTGGGTTTCTATTCCACACGTCTGAGCCCCGCCGAAAGAAAATATTCTACGTTCGATCGCGAACTCCTTGCGATATTTAAAAACGTCAAACATTTTCGGTATTATGTAGAAGGTAGACAATTTACTGTTTTTACCGACCATAAACCGCTCACGAACGCCATCTGCTCAAAAACAGAAAAATCGCCTCGTCAAACTCGACATTTAGAATTTATCGCTGAATTCACAACCGATATTCGCTATATCAAAGGCACACAAAATATCGTCGCTGACACTTTATCGCGATTATACGTCGAATTGATAAATTTTAAAAATGTCAGCATTCCGAGTTTGGCTAAAGAGCAAGAAAATGACGACGAGCTTAAAATGCTTTTAAAGCGTGAAAATCCACCTTTCGAATTGATAAAAAGTAATATTCCATTAAACGATGTTGAAATTTGGTGCGAAACGTCCACCGGAAAAAATCGTCCTTACATTCCCGACATTTTCCGCCGAACAATTTTTGACAACCATCACAAACTTTCACATCCAGGTTCAAAAACAATGCGAAAAGTAATCACTGCAAAATATTTTTGGCCTAAGATGAACGGTGATGTCAATCGATGGACGAAAAGTTGCATCTCTTGTCAAAAATCAAAAATTACCAGACATACGACTTCTGAACATGGAAAGTTTCTTGTTCCTGAAGATAGATTTTCCCATATCCACATGGATTTGGTTGGTCCATTACCACCATCGCAAGGTTTTACTTACCTTTTAACCATAAGAGACCGTTTTTCTTCGTGGCCCGAGGCCATTCCAATCAAAAACATGAATGCCCCAACAGTAGTAACAGCTTTCGTTCAAAACTGGGTTTCGAGATTTGGAGTACTTCAAACGATCACTACTGATCAAGGAACTCAATTTGAGTCAAGCCTTTTCAAAGAGATATCCGAAATTCTAGGTACAAAACGAATCCGAACGACATCATATCATCCTCAAGCTAACGGCTTTGTCGAACGCTTCCATAGACAGCTTAAAGAAGCTTTACGTTCGCACGAAGACAAACAAAACTGGTTTTCAAACCTACCATGGACTCTTCTTGGTATCCGCTCGACAATAATTGACGACTTAAACGTAACACCAGCCCAACTACTATACGGACAAAACTTACGATTACCGGCAGAACTCATTGAACCAAAACCCTTAAATCCGATTTCAAATTCTATGACAGCTCGAGAAATCACTCAAGCTATTTCGCAAATCCGACCGTGCCCGAGAAGAAATCGTGAACAAAAATACATCTTTGTTCCAAAAGATTTAAAAAATTGTAAATACGTTTTTGTTCGGGAGGAGGTGAATCGTGGAAGTCTTAATCCACCGTATAAAGGCCCGTTCGAAGTTATTGACCGCTTCGAAAAAACAATGTCGATATTGTTAAATGGCAAAAAGCAAGTTATTTCAATTGACCGTTTAAAGCCAGCATTTTGTATTGAAAACGAAGAAAACGAGTCGAAACCAAACAAAAAACAAGTCACTTTCAACTTAAATTGAAAATTTTCATTATCATTTATAAAAAATGTAACAAAAATTAAAACAAAAACAATGTACGGTCTTCTACCAAAATCAAATTTCAATTTTATAAGGTCTTCTACCAACATTTATAAAACTCACTGTACAATATAAAATATAAAAATAATAAATTATGAATTCATACATTTGTATATATTTCATTATCATGTATTCACATTGTAACAATAATTTGCACGGTCACGTTTAGAAATGTTAACTTTAAATTTAATTCAAAATTTAAACTTGCACGGCGGGGAGTGATGTAGCGTTCTCATGGTCGTGTAAACACTATGTGTAAACACTAAGTGTGAACCTACATTACTCCCTTGGTTTGTGTATTAATGTCACAGCCTAAAAGCTAAGAAAACTATGGCACAAAAACCAGGTTCGCCATACTTCTTCCGTTTTAAAAAGAAAAGATTCACTCTCGATTCTCTAGTCAACGTGGCCGGCATTTTTCCTCAAACTAAGAAAATTATTATAATTGTTAAAATAAAATTAGATATAAATAAAATAAAGTAAAACTAAGCTTAAAATACAAAAAACTTTTTATTGCCAAAAGATAACAAATAAGTGCATAAATCAGTGCCTAAATTGTGCCATCCACCAGAGGCACAACAGATTTCACAACAGCAGCTTATTCGGAATCTACTTGATGATTTCGGGATGCAGGAGTGCCGAAGCTGCACTACTCCTTTAGACCCAGGGACTAAGTTCATAAAGTGTGATGACTGTTCGAAATGCAAGAAGGTGGATCAGAAGCAGTTTCAGTCATTGATCGATCGGCTCTTTGACTTATTTGAGTATTTGCTCGCGGCCAGACATAACGCATTCCGTCAATAAGCTAGCGCAATTTAATACAAATCCACACGTGGAACATTTGAATGCTGCAAAGCACATATTAAGGTACCTACACTCAACCCTTAATTTTAAACTTACATATTTTCAGAATGGTGAAAAACTAAAAGGCTTCGTAGATGCTGACTGGGGTGGAAATACTTTAGACCGAAAGTCATACACTGGCTTCGCCTTTTTCCTCGCTGGCGCAGCTATTACATGGGGAAGTAAAAAGCAGATTTCCATCGCCTTGAGTACAACAGAGGCCGAATATGTTGCTCTCTCAACAGCAGCAAAGGAAGTTGTGTACCTACGTCGTTTTTTGGAAGAACTTGGCTTTATTCAACTGGTTGATAAGCCAACAGAACTATTTGGTGACAACATCAGCGCTCAGAAGTTATTGAAAAACCCCGTGTTTCATAACAGGACGAAACACATCGACATCCAGGCACACTACATTCGTGAAGTTTACGATAAAGGGATTCTTGAACTGAAATTTATACCAACCGATAAAATGACAGCTGATTTATTCACAAAGTCTTTAAAAAAAGTCAAAGATCAAGAGTTCACTCATATGTTAGGATTAAAGTCATAGAGTAAATTCTAAAGTAATGATTATATTTTAAATTTGTATTAATAAATTTTTACTTTGTTTGAATTTTGAACCATTTAAATTAATAATGAATTAAAGTTTTTTGAATTACGTTATAATAATAAATTTGAATATTGTTAGATACCAGTTTTTAGGGAAGGTTTGTTATATTTTGCATTTATATACACATATTAACAAGTCACACTAATACTATCACATAATGAAAACTATAAAAGCAAAAGCAAATAAAAACTGTTCTCTTACTCTGTCTGGAAAATCTGCAAAGGTAACATCGTTGTTTTATTTAATATATTTGGTTTGTTCCAACAAGAAATATCTATCTCTTGTTGAAGTTACGGCAAAGTATGGAAATGATACTTCCACTAAAAAGCTTGAGCCATTTTTGTAAATTGGAAAAGGAATAAGATTGAAAAGTTGGAATTCTTGATTGCCAATTAAAGGAATCATCATTTCAAAAATTATTGAGTCGTTTAAACTACGTCCTTTGACTGAAGATACTTTGAACATATCCAGAACAGATGCTTTGGGAAGATTAAGGTGAGGTGGTAAATTATTTCTTATTAGTTGAAGTTGATCAATAAATTGTGTGGGTGAGATAAAATAAGGATTGATTTTTGCAAAGTGTAGAATGAGTTTTTATGTCGTATAGAGGTAAAAAAGTTCATTTATTGTGAGCTTAACAAAACAGTTTTTACCTTTCGAAGCCCAGGGACTTCGATGGGAGTTGTGTAATCCATTTTTATATTAAATGGTTCTTTCAAGAATTCCGGTCCTTCAAACCAAACTTTGTATTCGATTAAATCCAGGGCCCGTATTACGTATTACGAAACGAACGGCAAAAAAACGATAGTCAAGAAAACGAAAGCCGCAACATAAAGCGATTACAAGTAACGAGAATAGTTTCATGAAATTGTTGCCAGATAAAACAGAGAAATACTATTTTTTTTGAAGTGCATCTAACTTCACGTCCTTGAATAGATGTCAAAAATTGATCAAAATAAATAAAAACTTGAGTGTAATTTCTTGTTGTATAGTTATTTCGTGTTAAGTTGTATTTTGTAAACTATTAAAATGTTTTTTCATTGCGAATTCTTTTTAAGTAGTGGCGATGAGTCCGAAGATGAAGCAGAAAATATTCCAAGAAGAGCAGTGCGAGATGCATCAGACCCAATGAGTCTTCCAGATTTAATGTATGTTGACACATATTTGGAACTATACATCTAATAAAATCTATAAATTACTATTGTTTAAAATATTTTCAGATTTAAAAAACTATTCCGATTAAACAAGGAAGCGTTTCAACACGTCCTAAAAGAAATTGATCCACATCTACCAAGCTCTAAGTCAACCTATATACCCAATATATTAAAGCTTAGTGCCACTCTTCGTTTTCTAGCTGAAGGAGGCTACCAACGTGGAACTGGCCAAGATTTTATTGTTGGTATGGCGCAACCAACCATGTGTTTGACATTGAAAAAAAATTTTACCCGTTATGGAGACAATTCTTTGTCCAAAATACATCTCTTTTGCAATGACGGAAGAGGAAATGGTTGAAAGCAAGCAATACTTCTACGAAAAGCATAGGTTCCCGGGAATAATTGCATGTGTCGATGGAACGCACATTAAAATAATAAGGCCAACCATCAACGAGCACCTTTATTTTAATAGAAAGGGGGACCACAGCATTAATGCAATGATCGTAATCACTTACACGCGCCTTCAGATATAATTTTTCTTTAAGGCGCTTCATTTTTATTTTCCATAGGTTTGCGACCATAAAATGAACATCAGAGCAATTGATGCGAGATTTGGGGGAGCATCCCATGATTCTTTTGTTTTCAGCTTGAGCAACTATCGTCGATATCTACAAGAAAATTGGAGCAGCGGTGATAATCGAACATGGATCCTTGGTGCGTAGGTATTTTCCTTCTTTTTATATGGCTATATTATAATTGTACCTACTCTTCATAGGTGATTCGGGGTACACATTGGAACCGTGGGTAATAACGCCTTACAGGTCTGCTGATGAAGGAAGTCGAAAAGAACACTTCAATACCGTTCATTCAAAATGCAGAAACGTTGTAGAGAGAACCATTGGCGTCCTTAAGTCGAGATTCAGATGTGTTCTTGGAGCAAGGCAACTGAATTACTCACCAGAAAAAGCTATTCAGATAGCAAATGTGTGTGCTGCTCTACACAATATTTGCTTAAAATTTAGAGTCCCAGAGGTTCCAATCGATGTTGATACTAGTGGTGATGTAGGAGGTGATGATGCAGGAGGTGATGATGTAGGAGGAGGTGGTCCCATTGCAAGAAATGCAAATCAACTCTCAATTATAGCGCAAACTGTTAGAGATCAAATCAAAAACTCTTTGTAAAAATATTGTTTTTTTATTCAACTATTTTCTCTTTTTGTCGAAAACTAAATAAAAGTAAATACATAAATAAACTTAAAATCTTTAACTTCTTTTACTAAGCAAAACAAAAACTTCTGCATTTACTTAAGTCTATATATGTATGTAGGTACATTTATATTATTTTCTATCAGTCATACTGGAACTAAAAAATAATATCGCTTATGGATTCATAATAACACATAATGAGTTAAAAAAATAAAAAAAATTAAAAAATTAAACTATTTAAAAAAATAAAGGTGGAAAGTAGGAACTTGGATGATGGCACTTGAATTATTCAGCTTCGCTCGAGCTACCTGAACTTTCATTGGAAGCAGCTGTCTGTTTTTTATAAACATAATTTACTTTAAATTGCTCTATTTTTAACTTTTTTGATTTATAGTCAATCAATTCCAATCGTGCTTTGTGTTTTCTTAGGTTGTTGATTTTCATTTCTCTATTTTGTTCCTTTTTTAATTCGTACGTTTTTCTCATCCACCTATCTGCTTCTTTGTGCCACTGGTTCGTCTTTTGAATTTCTTTCAGGATGGCGTTTTGTGTGTTTTCAAACGCGGTTAGTTTCTCCTGAAGAATTTGAAGCACATCCTCTTGCATGTTAACGTGTTTCTCCAGCATAGCGTTCCTATTTTTTTTTGTTCTTTTAGGAAGATTCTGCACGTTCTGCACGTTCTGCACGTTCTGCTCGTTCTGCACGTTCTGCACGTTAGCACTAAATGGAATGGGGGGCACGTTCTCCTCGTTAGCAAGTATTGTATCCTCGTCGACAATCCCAAAAATCTCTTCCATTTCATAGTCAATATCCGCGTATGATTCTTCATTTACATTTGTTTCTCTTTTGCAGGAAGGACCACCGAATTGTTTTCCTATTGCGTTCCCAAACACTGCCTCATTGAGGTCGAGGATCGCAATTACAGCTTTCTCGTTATCCGAAAAAGTTTTTTGTTTATTTGGTCCTCCTCCTGTGCCACTCAAATGTAAAACATTTTCCCGCATTTTTCTCTTTAAGTTGTATTTGTAGTCTTTCCACACCTGAATAAAGAAAAAAGAATAAATGTTAATGTACACATATAATTGTATCAATGTTATACAACCAACATTTTTCCATCCCTCGATTGTTTTTTCTGGCGGTCCCATGGCATTCAATTTTTCCGCCAAGT
This sequence comes from Baccha elongata, assembly GCA_951217065.1. NCBI lineage: Eukaryota > Metazoa > Arthropoda > Insecta > Diptera > Syrphidae > Baccha > Baccha elongata. Next base: position 875,083 of record CATNUY010000119.1, on the reverse strand, counting down.
TGCTCCAAAGTAATTTGGATTTTGCCTTGGCTTGGTTGTTTGGCAAATAATTTTTGGCAATGCCCGGATTTCTTTCCATAAATCTTATTAAAACATCATATTGCTTCGTTTGCGTAGGTGGCGGCCTATTAATTAAATAAAATTAAATTAATTTTCAATTATCACTTTCCTTTTTCTATTTTATTTACATTTTTACCAGCTCCCTGCATCAAGTTGACCGGCAGACACAAAAACAAACAATTGTCAAACTAAAGGCATACGAGTGAACAATGGCCGTCGTTGAAGAAAACGAGTATCGTTTAAAAAAAAACGATTATCGTTGTACGTAATCGCAACGTAACGATAACGCGGTATTTTTAACGATATTCGTAATACGTAATACGGGCCCAGCATCCCTTGTCCCCGTGATGTAAGATCGGCCGGATTCACCTCCCCTCTTACATAATTCCATTGCTTTAGTTCCGTTATAGCTTGAATTTTCGCTACACGATTAGCAATGGCGGTCAGCCATCAGACGAATAGGGGGAATAACATGTAGCATATGAAAACATGCACGTGCCGTAACTATTCGGGACTGGTGGAAGTGTGATCATAGCCTCTTTGCGGCGGCCGCTAGTAACAAGCCTTTTAAAAAAGGTTTGGCTAATATGATCAGGCTAGTTCCTCAGGTTGGCAACAGGTTAATTCCCTGTTCCGTAAAATTTTAGAATTACGAACCCGACAACAAGCCTCGGAAACGGACTGATCTCACGACGACAACCAACGCAACGAAAACGGCAAAACGATTTACGAATTTTCTTATGGAACGTACGATCGCTCTATAGAGCTCGAGCTGCTCAGCAGCTAGCCGATGCCCTGTCAAAATATAGAGCTGACATAACAGCACTACAAGAAATCAGATGGACAGGGAATGGTGTTTTACAGAAGAAAGAATATGACGTATACTACAGCTGTCATACAAAACACCATGTGCTCGGGGTAGGCTTCCTAGTCAGCGAAAAAATGAAGTCTACCATCATCGGCTTTAACGCTATAAGCGAAAGGCTATGCACCCTTCGCGTGCGAGGCAAATTTACGAACATTAGCCTCATTAACGTTCACGGACCTACGGAGGAGTCCTCAGACGAAGAAAAAGAGACTTACTACGAACAAGTCGAGAGGACCCTCAATGCCTGTCCAAGGTATGACGTAAAAATCATAATTGGGGATTTGAACGCAAAAATAGGTCGGGAGCCGGTATTCAGGCATTACGCAGGCACCCATAGTTTGCATGAGAACACTAATGACAATGGACTTCGAGTCTTAGAATTGGCAGCATCGAAAAACATGGTCGTTGCGAGTACCAGGTTCCCGCGAAAAGATATCTACAAAGCCACCTGGGTATCACCTGATGGAGTCACTCGTAACCAAATAGACCACGTGTTGATAGACCGTCGCCACTACTCGAACTTGATGACGGTACGAACGTACCGAGGCGCCAATATCGACTCGGATCACTATCTTGTTGGTATGGTCTTCCGAGGGCGGATTGCCTTGCGAAGACGTATTGCATCCGCCGATCAAGTTCGAATCAACACGGCTGCCCTGCGCAATGAAAATGCCAGTAACACCTTTGGTAATGCGTTAGGACTCGCCCTAGAATCGCTTGATTTAGGGAGAGTAAGTCCTGGGGCCAGTATGCTGGGCGTAGATGAGAAGTGGACACGCCTTAAGAATACTGTCATTAGTACTGCCAACTCCATCTTAGGCAGCAGTCGTAGAAATCGGAACGACTGGTTTGATGATGAATGCAAGCTAGCGACTGAACGTAAGAATGTTGCGTACCGAGCAATGCAGCAATCTCATAGAACGCGGGCACGCGAAGAAGAATATAAAGAGCTCAGAAGAATAGAAAAACGGCTTCACAGACAGAAAAAATCAGCCTGGGAGAAGAACTTAATCTGTGAAATAGAAAAAAGCCGAGAGCGAGGTCCGCACCAGGCGCGGAAGTTCTACCAATCCATCCGAAACATGACGCAGTACACACCACGCTGCACATACTGCAAGGACGGAGAGGGAAATCTGATCACCGATCCACAAAGCATACTGGAGCGATGGGAAGTGTACTTTAATGAATTGCTAAATGGTCAACTCACTGCAGAAGTGGAGGCTCCACTGCTTCAAGACGAATACCCTATGTTGCCGTCACCAAGCATAGAAGAGGTTGAGAAGGCTATAGACCGGCTAAAGAAAAACAAAGCCCCGGGAGCTGATGGTATACCAGCCGAATTATTTCAACACGGTGGGCCAGCTCTACGTCAGGCAATTCATGATATTATAGTGCACGTGTGGGAGCGTGAAGAAATGCCAGAAGAATGGCGAAAAGGTATAATATGCCCCATACATAAGAAAGGAGATGTCACAACGTGCAGCAACTATAGAGGTATCACGTTGTTGAGTACCGCCTATAAGATACTCTCCTCTATCCTACAAGACCGGATAACCCCATACGCTAAAACCATCATCGGACAATATCAGTGTGGTTTCATTCCAGGCAAATCAACAACTGATCAGATCTTTACCCTTAGGCAGGCGATGGAAAAATGTCTAGAATTTAACATCCCAACATACCACCTGTTTATAGACTTTAAGGCCGCCTATGATAGCATAGCCAGGGTAGAACTTTACAAAGCCATGAGAGAATTCGGCATCCCAAATAAATTGACACGACTATGTAGGTTGACCATGACCAACGTAACAAGCCAAGTAAAAATAGCCGGATTGCTATCCAGACCAATCAACATCTTTAATGGACTCCGACAAGGGGATGGTTTGGCCTGCCTCCTCTTCAACCTGGCGTTGGAGAAAGCAATCCGTGACTCTGGCACGGCAACAAGAGGGACCATCGTCAACAGGTCCAGCCAGATACTGGCTTACGCAGACGACATCGACATCATCGGAAGAACCGAGCAAGCTGTACACGATTCCTTCATCCAGATCGAGCAGGCGGCACAAAATCTGGGGCTGCACATTAGTGAAGGTAAAACAAAGTACATGGTGGCGTCGAATGCGAGAGGAACAGTTGGTCAAACAATCAAGGTAGCGGAGCACGAATTTGAAGTGGTGCAATCCTTTAAATACCTTGGGTCAATAGTAGCAGCCGATAACAATATAGAAGAAGAAATACGCGGGCGGCTTCTCAAATCCAACAGAGCCTACTACAGTCTGTCAAAGCTCTTCAAATCCAGAAATCTCACCATAACTTCAAAACTACTGCTGAACAGGACCATGGTATTGCCAGTACTCACATATGGATCCGAGACTTGGGTGCTTAGCAAAAGGCACTCTGACCTCTTAGCCGCGTTCGAGAGAAAAGTCTTAAGGAGGATTGTTGGCCCCATATGTGAGGAAGGACGATTCCGGAGACGGTACAATCATGAATTGTACGCAATCTACCTTGAAGCAGATATAGTGAAAAAAATTAGGCTCGGTAGACTTCGGTGGGCAGGGCACCTAGCTCGCATGAGCGAAGAGGAACCTGCTCGGAAAGTTCTTTGTGGTACATTCTATGGCAGACGACAGCGTGGTAGACCATGCTTGCGCTGGAGAGATGGCGTAGACCAGGACGCCCGGAGCCTTGGGGTGCGCAACCGGATGGCGTCGGCTCGAGACCGGGATAGGTGGAGAGACTTGTTTAAGGAGGCCAGGACCGGACCCCGGTTGTCGAGCCGATGATGATGATGATTAGCAATGTATGTCTCCCAGGTATATGACGGTGATTTTACCCATGCCAATACTGTTGTGGAGTCAGTATAAAATTGAACTGTGTCAATTTTTTTAGGGATAGTGCGCATTATTTTTTGTGCTAATTCTACTAATAACACGGCCGCTTGTAATTCTAATCTAGCAATGCTTACTGTTTTTAAAGAAACAACACGAGATTTTGAACACAACAATTGAGTACAAATCTTGCCAGTTTTGTCAATGGATTTCAAATATATGCATGCTCCAAAAGCATTTAGACTGCTATCTGAAAATCCATGTACCTCAATTGTGTCCGCAGAATCAATTAAAGCGAATCGCGGTATGCTTAATTTTTGTATTTCTGAAAATTGAGATAAGTAGTTAAACCATTTTGAGGCTCTATCATTTGGCAAATTTTCATCCCAAGTATATTTTAATTTCCATAGTTCTTGAAGAAATATTTTACCGAGCAATATATATGGTCCTAGAAGACCCAATGGATCAAAAAATCTAGCCAAATCAGCAAGGACGTCGCGTTTTGACCAGTTTTCATTGCTGGTAAATGGTTTAAAATTATACACGAATTTGAATTTGTCTAACGTTGGTTCCCAGATTAAACCAAGAATTTTAATTACCTCTGATTGGTAAATGGTTAACATTTTCTCCTTGTTTTCCTCAGGAATGTCCTTTAAAATAAGCGGATCGTTTACACAAAATTTGGTGAGATCGAAATTACCCTGCTTTAATAAGGAAACAGTCTCCTCGAGTAGCATCTTGGCTTCATTGATGGAAGCTGCGCCTGTAAGGCAATCATCAACGTAAATGTTATTTAAAATAGTCGCTGATGCTTTGGGATATGTATCCTGAAAGTCATTAGCTAACTTTACTAAACATCTTGTTGCTAAATAAGATGCGGGTGCCATTCCATATGTTACTGTGTTAAGTTGATAAGTTTTCAGTGGACTGTTAATGTCAGCCCTCCATAATATAAGTTGATAAGCCTTATCATTTGGGTTGATTAATATTTATCTATACATTTTGCTTATATCCCCAGTAAATACATACTGATGCAATCTGAAGTTGCAAATGACAGAAAATAAGTCAGATTGGACTGTTGGACCAACCATAAGGGCATCATTTAGTGAATGAAAGAACTCTCAGGTTTAAGCACACAGTGGTGTGGAAGGAAAAAATTAGATTTTGGTATGTCATTTTTTGACAATATTGGGCTCATATGACCTAAACGTTCATATTCGTTCATGAATTTTACATAGGACTCCTTTAGTTCATTGTTACGTTCAAGTTTTCTTTCCAATGAATAAAAACGCTTAGTGGCTACTTGACGAGAATTTCCTAGTAATTTAGTAGGATCGTGTTTAAAAGGAAGTCGAACTTCAAATTGAGCATTTGCTGTGGTGGTCACATTATTTTTAAAATGCTCTTCGCACTTGAATTCTTCTTCATTATATACCTTTGATTCGCCTTCAAAAGATTCACTTTCCCAAAATGATCGGACAAGTTTATCTAATGAACTTAGGGTCGGTTTTGTCACTTGATGACAAAAGGATTTTGCAGCAAGGTGTTGTGTTTACCGCCGCAAGTTTTGCAATTTCTCAGCTGACACGCTGAAAGAGGATGTCCTGCTTGAAGACAGTTGGTGCAGAGTTGAAGCCTTCGCACCCCCTGATTCCGTTCTTCTACTGAAAGATTGAGACATTTTTTACAATTAAATATCTTATGATTAACTGACTTGCAAAATACACATAACTTAAAATTAACTTCCCTTGGCTTCTCGGTTACCGTCACCGCCACTTTCCTTTTGTCCTCTCGGCTCACAGCTTCTAGGGTCTGGAACCTTCCTTCTAAGAATTCTAGAAGCTGCTTCATTGTTGGACAGCTACTCGGTGCATCAAGGGATTCTTCGAATAGCATTCTTGTGTCCTTGTCCATTCTTTCTGATAGCAAATGGACAAGTAGCGGGTCCCATCCTGTGGTGTCATAGCCAAGATTGTTAATGGCTTGCAACACTTCTTTGGTTGTATCATGCAGCCTTTTTAAACTTTTAGTGTTATCTACTACACTAGATTGTTGAAGCAGCCTGTTGAGCTGAGCGGTTAACAATAACCGTTTGTTGTTAAATCTATCCACCAGTGTTTTCCATGCCACCTCATAGTTGCTGTCCGTTGCATGAAAGTGTTGAATTAAACTGTGGGCATCTCCGGCGACGTTAGCTCTCAGAAAATAAAGCTTCTGAGCTGGTGGGATAGGTTGCTTGTGTACCATTTGTGTATATAAATCATAAAACTGTGGCCAATTGAGATAGCTTCCATCGAATTTTGGTATCTCTATTTTAGGCAGATTTATTGCTGCCGACTGCATTGAAGCATTGGTGGTTTCATTCAGTGCAGAAGCACTTGGTAGACATGATATTTTGAGATCGAGTTGTTCTTGGAGGTCAAAATACAGCTCTATGTCCACTGCATCTGCACCGTCCCCAAGTCGTTGATATGCCGCTGTTAACTCCTCCCAATTACGCGTAAGAGTTTTTGTTTTGATGATATACTCTTGCGGAGAAATTTTTTTCAAATCCATGGAGCACTTGTTGAGAGATGCTTGATAAATTTTAGCAATCAATCGAAATTTATTTTCCATGGTCAGAGGTGTTGTAGTTTTAGAATGATTTGAAAATTGTGGTTTAGATACCACTTATTTGAATTAAAGGTTTCGCTTGTGGTTTTAATACCACTACCTTCGATTTCAAAATCATGGCCCGTAGACACCGCCTCGTGAGGGGTAGCTTTTTGACTATTATTTCCAATTACAAGGTCACCAACCTTTTTTCTATAATTAATTTCATTTATTTCTAAAACTTGTTTTTTGTAATTTACCTTGCATTTGTATTTGGCAAGGAAATCGTTACCTAAAATACTATCATACTTTAAATTTATACGTGCAGTAAGGAGTTGAAAAGGGTGTTTTAAAGAAAGATTTTGTTCTTGATTAATTATGAAGGAACCTGTTATTTCTCCTAGGGTAAAGACTGAGTTACCAGAAATTGAGGTTATGACGCACCTTTTTTCTGGGTTCACATTTTCCTCAAGTTCGTTTTTGTACAAACTTACATCTGCCCCAGTGTCTATTAGGAAGGTGGAGTAAGTTTTGTTTGATGGCTGGAATTGAATTCGGATTACCGGCTCATGAAACTCTGGGCAAAGGGAAACAGACAGGCTTTTTATATTCATTGTTGCGGGTCGGCATTCAGATCTAGTCGGGAAGGATGACCCGTTGCTTCCTCCCATTGTCGTTTCCCGAATCTTGAGGATGAAAATCTTTACCAGATCTCCAAGAACAACAATGTCGTAATTCATGAGTTGAATTACCTTTAAATGGGTTTTTATTTTTCTGGTTTGTGGATGTAGGTGTATAATTATTGGGAGTCGGGTTTGTTTGGTTTCGGGAGTGTGCTAAACGTAAACGACAATCATTCTCAGTATGATACAACTTATGACAATAGTTGCACTTTGGGGTTGATTCGTTTTTAATTTCGGGTCTAAAGCTTGGGAAGTTTGTATTCCGGTAACATGTGGCAGAAGTGTGACCTGTTTTATTGCAGGTCTGACAGATTTGCGGTCGATTTTGGTTGGATCTAATGAAACATGAAGTTGCTGTGTGACCAAATTTACCACATTGCTGACAAGTGACCCTTGTGTCGGTATTTCTGTATGAGTTTTGTTTAATGTCTAGGCGAGGAGATTGCGCAATGCCATAATCAATGTCTGTTTTCAGATCCATGGCATTAAAAACTTTTACTAATAACCTTAGTTGCGAGTTTCCAAGTCCGTCTTCGAAGGAACGTAAGGCTATTTGTGTGTTTTCAGAAATAAGATAGTCCCGTACTGCCTGGTCGGTCGTACTTTGGTATAACAAATAAAGCATGTTGAGTGTCGTCTTTGATGTATGAAAAAAGGATGTTGCCGCAAGCGACAAATTTATTTAATTCGTCTGGATTTCCATCGAACACAGGAACGATGTTAGTAACCTCATTTAAGGATATTTTTACTTCCATTTTTGAGTGGATGGATAGAGGTGTAGATTCACAAATAGGGGTAAGGTTTTCTGTTGTTGTATGGTCGTGGTAAGGTAGTAACTTAAAGAAACTTACCACCGATATTTGCTTTCGCGTTGACGGAATTGTCGTAAAATTATGGTCGAGTGAGAGAAAAAAATAAGTTCACGTTGTTCATAACCCAGACAAGATTGTGAATAATAGGGACAAGGTTGTGGAAACATAAAATATATGTACATATTTTTTTTTAATATATATCTACCTTATCTTAATTATCTACTGTCGATGAAGTTGATGTTGTTGACGCTGATGCTTATGTTGTTGATGTCGTTGATATTTTTGATCCTGATTTTGTTGTTGATGTCGTTGTTGACCTGGTCTTTTATACACTGCCTAAATTTTGCCTCCGGCGTCCACTTGGCAGTTCGCCAGGTCTTACTTTTATAGGTCTTTACACAAAAAAAATTTCACTTTCTGGTGTTTAGCCCCAGAACGCCTCAAGATTATATCTTGTTATTTGGTATATTTGGTAGGGGATTTTGAGTTATCCCACCGCTGCCACCAAAATGTTATAACGCCTTACGAGCCGTGCTTTCCTTATAGGAATAGAGCTCGAAAAGCGGACAGAAAATAAAAGATTTTTGTTTTTAAACTTTTAAATACTTAAATGGCCCGCTGTCTTTAGCTAGGCTGCGACCAAATAAGTACGTTTATTTCCAATTTTGTTCTGTGTCGTATTTTAAATATTCCTGTCTTTTTATACTATTTTCAATCTACAAATTCTACCCCAATACACACGCACTTTTCCAACCATATATCCACCAACCGATAATTACATTATTTATTCCAATTGGTAATATTTCCTTTATATTGTAACCTAGTTGGAAATATTTAATATAAATATTTCCCAACTGTTCTTCACAAAAGTGCCGCCGCATCATAATTCATATGTATTCACTCATAGCGCCGCTTACCCCTGTTAAGATGCATTCTCAGCATTAAGTATCAATGCCTGCAATTAGTGCATTGGATTTGTTTACAATCCGTTGGACATAGGATATTCATTACTCATAGCAGTTTATGGGTTTTGACGTAACTATGGCGAGTGAGCATTAAGATGGCCTAGTGGCGATTTATTTATGAGTCAGTATGTTATGGTATTTTATTATTGGTGCAGTATCGGTGGTTGAAGTGTTTTGGGAAAATGCGTGGGAATAGAGCAAATTGTGTTTGTTGGGAGGTTGGAATGTAGTGCGATCACTACATCCTTCCCCCCTTCGAAAAAGAAAATTGACCTTAAAGAGGTTAATTTTCTTTAAAAAGTACAGGAAGTTTAGTAAACATATTCTTATTATTCCTAGAAGAGGTTACAAAAGTTGTTTTTTTTTTACATATTATTAATATTATTTTTCCTTGAAGAGGCAACAATTTATATATATTTTTTGTTTTTCCTTGAAGAGGTTACAAAAATTATGTATGTATTTTATTTGAACGTTTTTTTACATTATTTTCCTTGAAGAGGTTACAAAAATTCTGTATATTATTTGAACATTTTTTTTTTACATATTTCTTAATCTATTTATTATACATATATATTAATAATTTTTTTTTTTTTTGATAATAACTCATTAATTCATTAATTTGTTTGGTGTGAACAACGCGAAGAATATTTTCTAGAACTCAATCTCCTAGTAAAATCAAGTGAAAATTGTATGCCCTTTTTTTCTTTTTTGATATCTTTGTCTGTCTGTAGAGTTGTAACAGTTAGAGAGGGAGGTACAATTTTTCGTTGTGGTGTGAGAGTTAAAGTTGTTTGTTTTAATTTGTTTGTCTGTCGAGTTGTAGCATTTGGAGAATGGGGTACGACCTTTTTTTCTAGTGTAGAAGGTACAACCGTTTGTTTAAGTATGGGTTGAGAAATGATAATATTTGGTAAAGCACGAGGTAAAGGTGGGGGAGGCGGTATGGTTTGAGAAACGATAGTGTTTGGTAAAGCAGGAGGTAAAGGTGGGGGAGGCGGAATGTTCTTGGGTTTTTCTTTAAAGTCCGCGGGTAATTTTCCAGGTAAAGGATTTTGTGTTTCTGTTGTACATACTTTTATTGATGTTACCGGCGGCGTATTTGCTGGCTTTCTTTTGGAATATCTTAGTTTTGTAAAGATGATTAATGATAAAATTATTATGATAATTAAGGCTCCTGAGTTGGTGTAAGATACTAGTTCTGGTGTGAATTGTAGGAAAGGTTTAGTTAAAGGCAAATCGCCTTCAAGTGTCCTCAAATTTTGGTTAATTTTGGTCCATTTTTCTTTGAAAGAAATTTGGGACAAGTGAATGTCTGGAAAATTTTCCTACGTAGTGTTATTAAAATAAAGTGTGTTATTTTGGGTTATATTTATCAGTGAGATGTTTTTTATGAAGTCGGGTATGGTAAGGTCAGCATTATTTTCTGTGGGCAGTTTCCAATGCGAAATTGTGAAGGAACAATTATTTGATAAATGGAGTATTCCGATACCTTCTAAATATTTTTGAGATATTGTTGTGCCACATTGGGAGTAGATAATTTGTTTATCTTGGAACGCAAACAACCAATTATTAGGAGCTTTGAGTTTAATAATATTGTTCAGGAAACTTGTAGATTAAATGAAATTGCAAGATGTATGTTCGTAAATTTTGCTGTCAGGAATTTTGAAACAAAGATCATGTGAATTTTCGTTAACTGAAAAAGGTTTATTTTGGTTACAAATGAAAAATAGAGATTCATGGTAGATATTTATTCGAGAACAAAGGTTATTAAATTCTGTTGTTGTAAAAGTAAGATGCGTGTTTGTTGGATTTGTCATGACATACTCAAAGTTTATATTTAATAGGCCATAGCTGGTTTGGTTGAATTTATTTAATTCGTCTGGATTTCCATCGAACACAGGAACGATGTTAGTAACCTCATTTAAGGATATTTTTACTTCCATTTTTGAGTGGATGGATAGAGGTGTAGATTCACAAATAGGGGTAAGGTTTTCTGTTGTTGTATGGTCGTGGTAAGGTAGTAACTTAAAGAAACTTACCACCGATATTTGCTTTCGCGTTGACGGAATTGTCGTAAAATTATGGTCGAGTGAGAGAAAAAAATAAGTTCACGTTGTTCATAACCCAGACAAGATTGTGAATAATAGGGACAAGGTTGTGGAAATATAAAATATATGTACATATTTTTTTTTAATATATATCTACCTTATCTTAATTATCTACTGTCGATGAAGTTGATGTTGTTGACGCTGATGCTTATGTTGTTGATGTCGTTGATATTTTTGATCCTGATTTTGTTGTTGATGTCGTTGTTGACCTGGTCTTTTATACACTGCCTAAATTTTGCCTCCGGCGTCCACTTGGCAGTTCGCCAGGTCTTACTTTTATAGGTCTTTACACAAAAAAAATTTCACTTTCTGGTGTTTAGCCCCAGAACGCCTCAAGATTATATCTTGTTATTTGGTATATTTGGTAGGGGATTTTGAGTTATCCCACCGCTGCCACCAAAATGTTATAACGCTTTACGATCCGTGCTTTCCTTATAGGAATAGAGCTCGAAAAGCGGACAGAAAATAAAAGATTTTTGTTTTTAAACTTTTAAATACTTAAATGGCCCGCTGTCTTTAGCTAGGCTGCGACCAAATAAGTACGTTTATTTCCAATTTTGTTCTGTGTCGTATTTTAAATATTCCTGTCTTTTTATACTATTTTCAATCTACAAATTCTACCCCAATACACACGCACTTTTCCAACCATATATCCACCAACCGATAATTACATTATTTATTCCAATTGGTAATATTTCCTTTATATTGTAACCTAGTTGGAAATATTTAATATAAATATTTCCCAACTGTTCTTCACAAAAGTGCCGCCGCATCATAATTCATATGTATTCACTCATAGCGCCGCTTACCCCTGTTAAGATGCATTCTCAGCATTAAGTATCAATGCCTGCAATTAGTGCATTGGATTTGTTTACAATCCGTTGGACATAGGATATTCATTACTCATAGCAGTTTATGGGTTTTGACGTAACTATGGCGAGTGAGCATTAAGATGGCCTAGTGGCGATTTATTTATGAGTCAGTATGTTATGGTATTTTATTATTGGTGCAGTATCGGTGGTTGAAGTGTTTTGGGAAAATGCGTGGGAATAGAGCAAATTGTGTTTGTTGGGAGGTTGGAATGTAGTGCGATCACTACATCCTTCCCCCCTTCGAAAAAGAAAATTGACCTTAAAGAGGTTAATTTTCTTTAAAAAGTACAGGAAGTTTAGTAAACATATTCTTATTATTCCTAGAAGAGGTTACAAAAGTTGTTTTTTTTTACATATTATTAATATTATTTTTCCTTGAAGAGGCAACAATTTATATATATTTTTTGTTTTTCCTTGAAGAGGTTACAAAAATTCTGTATATTATTTGAACATTTTTTTTTTACATATTTCTTAATCTATTTATTATACATATATATTAATAATTTTTTTTTTTTTTGATAATAACTCATTAATTCATTAATTTGTTTGGTGTGAACAACGCGAAGAATATTTTCTAGAACTCAATCTCCTAGTAAAATCAAGTGAAAATTGTATGCCCTTTTTTTCTTTTTTGATATCTTTGTCTGTCTGTAGAGTTGTAACAGTTAGAGGGGGAGGTACAATTTTTCGTTGTGGTGTGAGAGTTAAAGTTGTTTGTTTTAATTTGTTTGTCTGTCGAGTTGTAGCATTTGGAGAATGGGGTACGACCTTTTTTTCTAGTGTAGAAGGTACAACCGTTTGTTTAAGTATGGGTTGAGAAATGATAATATTTGGTAAAGCACGAGGTAAAGGTGGGGGAGGCGGTATGGTTTGAGAAACGATAGTGTTTGGTAAAGCAGGAGGTAAAGGTGGGGGAGGCGGAATGTTCTTGGGTTTTTCTTTAAAGTCCGCGGGTAATTTTCCAGGTAAAGGATTTTGTGTTTCTGTTGTACATACTTTTATTGATGTTACCGGCGGCGTATTTGCTGGCTTTCTTTTGGAATATCTTAGTTTTGTAAAGATGATTAATGATAAAATTATTATGATAATTAAGGCTCCTGAGTTGGTGTAAGATACTAGTTCTGGTGTGAATTGTAGGAAAGGTTTAGTTAAAGGCAAATCGCCTTCAAGTGTCCTCAAATTTTGGTTAATTTTGGTCCATTTTTCTTTGAAAGAAATTTGGGACAAGTGAATGTCTGGAAAATTTTCCTACGTAGTGTTATTAAAATAAAGTGTGTTATTTTGGGTTATATTTATCAGTGAGATGTTTTTTATGAAGTCGGGTATGGTAAGGTCAGCATTATTTTCTGTGGGCAGTTTCCAATGCGAAATTGTGAAGGAACAATTATTTGATAAATGGAGTATTCCGATACCTTCTAAATATTTTTGAGATATTGTTGTGCCACATTGGGAGTAGATAATTTGTTTATCTTGGAACGCAAACAACCAATTATTAGGAGCTTTGAGTTTAATAATATTGTTCAGGAAACTTGTAGATTAAATGAAATTGCAAGATGTATGTTCGTAAATTTTGCTGTCAGGAATTTTGAAACAAAGATCATGTGAATTTTCGTTAACTGAAAAAGGTTTATTTTGGTTACAAATGAAAAATAGAGATTCATGGTAGATATTTATTCGAGAACAAAGGTTATTAAATTCTGTTGTTGTAAAAGTAAGATGCGTGTTTGTTGGATTTGTCATGACATACTCAAAGTTTATATTTAATAGGCCATAGCTGGTTTGGTTGAATTTATTTAATTCGTCTGGATTTCCATCGAACACAGGAACGATGTTAGTAACCTCATTTAAGGATATTTTTACTTCCATTTTTGAGTGGATGGATAGAGGTGTAGATTCACAAATAGGGGTAAGGTTTTCTGTTGTTGTATGGTCGTGGTAAGGTAGTAACTTAAAGAAACTTACCACCGATATTTGCTTTCGCGTTGACGGAATTGTCGTAAAATTATGGTCGAGTGAGAGAAAAAAATAAGTTCACGTTGTTCATAACCCAGACAAGATTGTGAATAATAGGGACAAGGTTGTGGAAATATAAAATATATGTACATATTTTTTTTTAATATATATCTACCTTATCTTAATTATCTACTGTCGATGAAGTTGATGTTGTTGACGCTGATGCTTATGTTGTTGATGTCGTTGATATTTTTGATCCTGATTTTGTTGTTGATGTCGTTGTTGACCTGGTCTTTTATACACTGCCTAAATTTTGCCTCCGGCGTCCACTTGGCAGTTCGCCAGGTCTTACTTTTATAGGTCTTTACACAAAAAAAATTTCACTTTCTGGTGTTTAGCCCCAGAACGCCTCAAGATTATATCTTGTTATTTGGTATATTTGGTAGGGGATTTTGAGTTATCCCACCGCTGCCACCAAAATGTTATAACGCTTTACGAGCCGTGCTTTCCTTATAGGAATAGAGCTCGAAAAGCGGACAGAAAATAAAAGATTTTTGTTTTTAAACTTTTAAATACTTAAATGGCCCGCTGTCTTTAGCTAGGCTGCGACCAAATAAGTACGTTTATTTCCAATTTTGTTCTGTGTCGTATTTTAAATATTCCTGTCTTTTTATACTATTTTCAATCTACAAATTCTACCCCAATACACACGCACTTTTCCAACCATATATCCACCAACCGATAATTACATTATTTATTCCAATTGGTAATATTTCCTTTATATTGTAACCTAGTTGGAAATATTTAATATAAATATTTCCCAACTGTTCTTCACAAAAGTGCCGCCGCATCATAATTCATATGTATTCACTCATAGCGCCGCTTACCCCTGTTAAGATGCATTCTCAGCATTAAGTATCAATGCCTGCAATTAGTGCATTGGATTTGTTTACAATCCGTTGGACATAGGATATTCATTACTCATAGCAGTTTATGGGTTTTGACGTAACTATGGCGAGTGAGCATTAAGATGGCCTAGTGGCGATTTATTTATGAGTCAGTATGTTATGGTATTTTATTATTGGTGCAGTATCGGTGGTTGAAGTGTTTTGGGAAAATGCGTGGGAATAGAGCAAATTGTGTTTGTTGGGAGGTTGGAATGTAGTGCGATCACTACATCCTTCCCCCCTTCGAAAAAGAAAATTGACCTTAAAGAGGTTAATTTTCTTTAAAAAGTACAGGAAGTTTAGTAAACATATTCTTATTATTCCTAGAAGAGGTTACAAAAGTTGTTTTTTTTTACATATTATTAATATTATTTTTCCTTGAAGAGGCAACAATTTATATATATTTTTTGTTTTTCCTTGAAGAGGTTACAAAAATTCTGTATATTATTTGAACATTTTTTTTTTACATATTTCTTAATCTATTTATTATACATATATATTAATAATTTTTTTTTTTTTTGATAATAACTCATTAATTCATTAATTTGTTTGGTGTGAACAACGCGAAGAATATTTTCTAGAACTCAATCTCCTAGTAAAATCAAGTGAAAATTGTATGCCCTTTTTTTCTTTTTTGATATCTTTGTCTGTCTGTAGAGTTGTAACAGTTAGAGAGGGAGGTACAATTTTTCGTTGTGGTGTGAGAGTTAAAGTTGTTTGTTTTAATTTGTTTGTCTGTCGAGTTGTAGCATTTGGAGAATGGGGTACGACCTTTTTTTCTAGTGTAGAAGGTACAACCGTTTGTTTAAGTATGGGTTGAGAAATGATAATATTTGGTAAAGCACGAGGTAAAGGTGGGGGAGGCGGTATGGTTTGAGAAACGATAGTGTTTGGTAAAGCAGGAGGTAAAGGTGGGGGAGGCGGAATGTTCTTGGGTTTTTCTTTAAAGTCCGCGGGTAATTTTCCAGGTAAAGGATTTTGTGTTTCTGTTGTACATACTTTTATTGATGTTACCGGCGGCGTATTTGCTGGCTTTCTTTTGGAATATCTTAGTTTTGTAAAGATGATTAATGATAAAATTATTATGATAATTAAGGCTCCTGAGTTGGTGTAAGATACTAGTTCTGGTGTGAATTGTAGGAAAGGTTTAGTTAAAGGCAAATCGCCTTCAAGTGTCCTCAAATTTTGGTTAATTTTGGTCCATTTTTCTTTGAAAGAAATTTGGGACAAGTGAATGTCTGGAAAATTTTCCTACGTAGTGTTATTAAAATAAAGTGTGTTATTTTGGGTTATATTTATCAGTGAGATGTTTTTTATGAAGTCGGGTATGGTAAGGTCAGCATTATTTTCTGTGGGCAGTTTCCAATGCGAAATTGTGAAGGAACAATTATTTGATAAATGGAGTATTCCGATACCTTCTAAATATTTTTGAGATATTGTTGTGCCACATTGGGAGTAGATAATTTGTTTATCTTGGAACGCAAACAACCAATTATTAGGAGCTTTGAGTTTAATAATATTGTTCAGGAAACTTGTAGATTAAATGAAATTGCAAGATGTATGTTCGTAAATTTTGCTGTCAGGAATTTTGAAACAAAGATCATGTGAATTTTCGTTAACTGAAAAAGGTTTATTTTGGTTACAAATGAAAAATAGAGATTCATGGTAGATATTTATTCGAGAACAAAGGTTATTAAATTCTGTTGTTGTAAAAGTAAGATGCGTGTTTGTTGGATTTTTCATGACATACTCAAAGTTTATATTTAATAGGCCATAGCTGGTTTGGTTGAATTTTACCGGGAATAGGTGAATTTGATAAATTTTGAATGTATTTGAATTACATAAGGGGATTGTAATTTTAATTATGATTTGATCTTGAAATTCAATTGATTTAACATTAGTTATTTCGTTGATATATTGTGGGTCTCGTAATAATGGGTTTACATTATTATAATGGGATATATTTGAATAAATTTGTCTTAAATCTTTTGATCTGAGTAGGAGCGGGTGTAATTTGTGTTGTTGGAGAAAGTTAATAAGGTTGAAAAATCTTGATAGGACCGTTTGAATGGATTGAAGTTGTGTTAAAATTTTAACTATGATTTCGTTGATTTCGATTTGTGCTAGGTTGTCGTTTGCTAGTGTGCCTAAGCTTGTGAATTTTGCCTTAACAGTTCTTGTAAAATCGTTTACCTCTTTCTCCAGGGTCTCGTGTTCTGCTTGTATTTTATTGATTGGTTCACTGATTATATCGAAATTGGATTTTGTTATTTTAAGTTGCTTTTTAAGGTATTGTATGTTTTGGTCCTGAAATGATGTCAGATTACTAAGTTGTTCGTGAATCTTTTCAGCATCTTCGTCATCCATTGTTCCAAAAAGAAATTTACTGAACCTGCCAACTATATTCACTTATCCTCGTTTCGTACGGTGACCACCAAAGGCTTTCAGTTCGTTTATTTGTTCTTTTAAGTCAAAAGTTGTTTTGGAAATTACGTATTCCCAGCATTTGCATTTTTCCTCATATTTGTTTTTTCGGTATTGGCAGATACTTTTGAGTGTATTCTCGCAAAAGTAATAATATAATAATGCAGATATGTAAATATGTATTTATATATATATTATTTTTTTTTTATATATATTTTTTTTTTTGAATTGTGTAAGGAGATACAGTGTAGTGATCGTAAAAGGTGGGGTAAAAACTTGGCATAACTTCCGCATTGAATCCCGGTGGGAAGATTATGTTGGTATTAGATTGGAAAAAGGACAAAGGAAAGTTGTAGGTTGTTGTTATGTATCATTTTTGATTTCTTTCCAATTTTGATAACTGTATTTTCGTCGGATATTATTTTGATGACTTCGTAAGGTCCGTCCCATAAGTTTGACAGTTTGTTTGTCTCGTTTGGTTTTTTATTAATACTTTGTCGCCTACCTTAAATTTTTTCTGTTTGGCGTTTTTGTCATAATACTTTTTGTTTTTCTTTTTCTTCTCGTAAATTGTTTCTCTAGCGATTTTGTAACCATGTTGCAGACGGCTTTTGAGTTCTGTGGCGTAGTTTTCGTAGTTATAATAAGTCTGTGGTTCTCTGTTCAGTGATCAGTGAACTGGGAATTCGTGCAGGATAACCATATAACAGTTCCAATGGGGTGTAATTTGTACTACTATGTGGGTAGTATTATATAAGAACATAGCGTATGGAAGCAGAGGCGTACCGAGAGGGGTGTGTGGGGGGGGGTGTCTCACCCCCCAAGAATTTCCAGAGTCGGTCAAGTCGGCATTTTCAAGAGTTTTAAACTAAGTTCAGCAAGTCAGCATTAATGAAAGGTTTTTAAATTTACAAAACAAGACAGTCGGCATTCCCAATTTTTTTGAATTTTTAGTATGAAAGTTGGCATTTTCATAGGTTTTTAAACTAATTCTAACAAGAAAGTCGGCATTTTCAATAATTCCAATTTTAAGTGTTAAAAGTCGGCATATCACAGGTTCTTATACATATTCTAACAAGAAAGTCGGCATTTTCAATTTTTCGAATTTTCAGTGTGAAAGTCGGCATTTTCGCAGGTTTTTATACATATTCTAGCAAGAAAGGCGGTATTTTCAATTTTTCGAATTTTTCGTGTGAATTGATGGCTTTTTACATATTCTAGCAAGAAAGTCGTCATTTTCAATATTTCGAATTTTCAGTGTGAAAGTCGGAATTTTTGCAAGAAAGTCGGCATTTCTTATATAAAATACTGTTGCATTAGTTATTTATTCTATTTATATTATTGAAAACTATTCATAAAAACAAATTCTTTTAACTAGGTACATATGTATTGATATTTTAAATATAATGCATTGCTGTTAAAAGAATTCACGTGTTATATTTTTTCAATATTACAATTGATACTCAATATTTTTACATAGTTTCATGGAAATTTATTGATTATTCAAAACATCCAGTCATTTTTTTACTTTTTAGTATAGCGATGACTGCAGTCGGCAAATTCCCAAAATAAGTCGGAAAATTCCTAATAAAAGTCGGCATTTCAGTAAAACTCACCCCCCCACGGCTCGACCTCTCGGTACGCACCTGTATGGAAGCCATGTGTCCCAAGTGAGTGTGTCCTTTTTTATGTAGTGACGCAAGTATTCTGCAAGTGTCCTGTGGCTACGTTCTAAAGCGCCGTTAGTTTGGGGGTGGTATGGAGTGGTTTGTAATTTCCTTGTCTTGAGGACTTTGCATACCTCTTTAAACAAATTACTAAGGAAATTTGTTCCCTGATCCGTTAGGATCGAGTCGGGTATTCCAAATCGACATACTAACCGTTCAACTAACATACGTGCTATGGTTGGGGCTTCAGCGTTTGGCACAGCTATTGCTTCGGAAAACTTTGTGAGATCGTCCTGAAATGTGAGAATGTATTTGTTGTTTTCGTAACTGACGGGTAGTGGACCAACTATGTCTAAAGCTATACGCTCAAAAGCAGTTCTGCATGTAGTGGTTACTTTCATGGGTATTTTGTTATTGCGTGATAGTTTATTTTTCTGACACGACTCACATTTGTGTAAGTGGCTTTTAACGTTTTTGGAGATGGTTGGCCAGTAGTAATATTGCTTAATTCTTTTGGAGGTTCTTGTTACTCCTTGATGTCCGCCAAATGGTGACTCGTGGTTTTCGCGTAATATTTTTACTATATCTTCAGATTTTTCTATTAATATTCTTGAATCGATATGGAGATGTGAATTAAATTTAGCCTGTTTAAAAGTTTCAAATATTAATGTTTTTAGTTCGTCTTGAGGTTGGCTACTTATGGGTAACGACAAGGCAATGGTTGAAAGTTCAGTCCTATTGCATTCACTTACGATGTCCTTCAAGCTGTTTGTAATTTTTTCTCGGTCTGTCGGACTTCGCAAGGGTAATTGTAATGTCACGATGTAGTAAAACACATTTGTAGGTTGGAGTGTATGGGTCAGGACTTCGCAGATTTCTGGTTTTTTTGAAATTAGGTAAACGATTTTTCAAAATTTTTTCTTCTGTTGTTTCTACAAGAGGCATTATAATAGCTTTAAAGTTTACTTTATTATTTAGAAATATTTTTTTTTTTATTTTTTTTTATTTATTTATTTTTCTTAAAATTATAGATAGCTACATAACAAAATTAAAATATTCAAGTTACTAATTCATATTAAAATAATTCATTTTTTGTTAAGATGTATTCTAACATTTTAAGAAGTAGGTATCATTCTGTAGCACTTGTGTGACTAGTGGCGAATGATCCGTCAATTTTGAAATTAAGTTTTTTTATTTTGTGTATGTGGGGTAAAAACTTTAGATTAAAACTAAAATAATGAATAATGTTAATCGCATATTTAATATAGATTTTAAGAGCAAAAACTGCAAAAGCAACTAAATAATGTTATCAGTAAAAAGCTGAATTCAATAATATTTTGACCATAGAACTATCCAAAGTGAACAGCCAATTCTTCAATTTATTTGTGAACAAAGAAGATTGTGTTTCTCTTCTAATTTCTAAAGGTAGTTTATTAAAAAGCCTAGGTGCCGCCACAGTATAAAATCTAAAAAAATGTGTTTTCCTAGCCAAAGGAATGTTAACCATTGCCATATTATTAATCCTTAACCCATAAGCGTTAGAGCTTCTTAAATTAGCACTGTATCCGCTTCGCATATAAAAAACCTTTAAAACCTTAAAAATATAAAGATGAGTCATTGGAAGAACGCGGAGACTATGAAAAAGAGGCCAACTATTCGCAAGCCTATTGACTTTACAAACTATACGTATCAGATGTTTTTGGGCAACGTTTAATAGCTCAATTATGTAGCTATATACACCACCCCAGCTTGCAATACCATACTGTAGTTTGGAGTGTGCTAATCCATAGTATACCATCAAAAGAATTTTAGTTGAGCAGTGGGGTTTCAATAGATACATTTTGCGAGTAACAGACAACATATATTTTTTTAATTCATCCACATGAGCTTTCCAGTTTAAATTTTTATCAATTAAAACACCTAAATATTTAAAGTTTTCAACACTTTTAATTTTAAAGCAACTCGAATCACACACAGATAAGTCAGAAAAATTTTGTTTGCCACACAAATGACAAGACAATGACATTTTTGAACAAGTACTGGAATGAAAAATAACCTCACAGTCATCAGGACAAGGACTTCTTAAGTTACAAATCATTAATTTAGTTTTCTCGCTTATAAGTAACTGATGTTTAGTGAACCATTGCCTAAGAATTTGAATGTCCATATTCAGAAAAACAATAGAGTCAAAAAGGTTTTTATTAGTGAACGTAAAAGTGATATCATCAGCAAACGCGGTGACTTGGCTATTAAATTTTTGTTTGAATAATGAGTTCACGTATATTAAGAATAAAAGGGGCCCCAAAACAGATCCTTGGGGTACGCCAATATTAACAATTAATTCGTCACTATAATTTTGGCCAAGTCTCACACGTTGACTTCTCTCTAAAAGATATGATGAAAACCATTTATGTATAAAGCCTCTCAGTCCAGCTTTGAAAAGTTTTTCCAGAAGTATATTGTGGTCGACCATATCGAATGCTTTAGTCATATCTATAAAAAGTGCAATAGAGATATTATTTTTGTTAAAGCCATCATTTATTTCACTGCATACTTTCAGAATTGCATCCTCAGTAGATTTCCCTTCTCGAAAACCAAATTGTTCATTACTAAAGAAATTATATTTGCTCAGAAACGATACTATGCGCTTTTTCATTAGTTTTTCAAATATCTTACAAAACGTTGGAAGAATGGAAATAGGCCTATATTGGGACAACAAATTTCGATTTCCTTTTTTGAATAATGGAATGACTTCGGCGGATTTTAAAGCAGCAGGAAAAATACCAAAATTTACGCTTTCATTAAATAAGTGACTGAGTACATCCACGATATACAATGAATTTTTTTTCAGAAGACAGTTTGTAATATTATCTGAAGTACTTGAATTTTTATTGTCAAGGGATAGTATTTGTTTGTGGATTTCTAACGGCGAAATCGGATAAAAAACAAATGTTTTGTTTTGAATTGCCTCATCAACTAAATCGGCAAAAAGATTACATGTGCAATTACTTTGTAAGGGAACTGGTTTTGATTGATTTGGGATCGATGTAAAAAATGTATTAAAATGGTTAGCGATGGTCACAGGATCTGTTATTATTTTACCATCAACTTCTATTTTGGAAAGATTTTCCTTCTCAGGTTGATTGTCAAGAATGTCGTTGACAACTTTCCATTCACTTTTGACGTTTCCTTTGCAATTTTGAAGTTTATTTGCAAAGTAATTGTTTCGAGTAAAATTTACTAGTTTTTTAACGTTTTTATTTACCATTTCGTAATACTTTTTAAGATTTGAGTTAAGTGGATGCCGTAGACATTTTTTTCGAATTTCATTTTTTTTATTTATCTTTTTTAACAGCCTCTGATTTATCCAAGGCCTAAAACGTTTTAATTTGGAATTGTTAGGGTTAGATACTTTAGTACAGATTTCAATATGATTATTTAAGATACTAACAAAAATGTCGTAAGCTACTGAAGGATTATTTTGTTCATAGACTGGTTCCCAAAACTCAAATGTTAAACGTCTTATTAAAGTAACAAAATCAGTTTTGCGGGTTATTTTGAAAGGTATCGGCTTAGGAATATTTAATAATGAATTTGTCTCTAAATTAAGAGTTATCATGCAATGATCGGTAATTTTAAGGTCTAGAACTTGAGCAGATTGGTTTTGTATACACTTTGTATTAAATCTTGCATAAATATGGTCAATACATGTTTCTGATGAGTTTGTAATACGAGTAGGTTGCATTATAAGAGGTTTCAAACCATATGATGACATTAAAAGCATATAGTTATCCGTATCTAAGCTACTGTTTAATATGTATTGATTCTTTTTTTTAATTATATTAAAATTTGACTTGGGTTCTGTTGCTTTTTTACTTGTTTCGGCGATTACGTCGTTTTTTCCTTCTTGTGCCCGTCTTTGGTTTCGAGTTGTTACTAATACTTTGGTTTCGTCATTGGATTGTATGCGACTTAAGGCATCAGCGTTTAAATTTATTTTCCCTGGTTTGTGTTTTATTGAATAGTCGTATTCAGATAAGAGAATTTTCCATCTTGCTAATCTTGGCATAGGATCTGTCCTAGAGAATAGCCAATGTAGAGGTTTGTGGTCAGTGCAAATAGTTGTTGTTTAGCATACACGATTGCAAGTAGTTCTTTTTTCAGTAGTGTTATACTTAACTTCGGTATCATTTAATGTTCGACTTGCAAATGATATAGGTTTGTCCTGTCCGATGGGACCCTGGGACAGAATAGCTCCTATTCCAACATCGCTAGCATCTGTACTCACGATAAATTCTTCTTTAAAATTTGGGTAAGCTAAAACTGGGGGATTTATCATTTTAGTTTTCAGTTCTCTAAATGCTTTGTTACAGAATGCATCCCATTTAAAAACAGATTTTTTCTTTAAAAGTTTCGTAAGGGGTTTGGCTATAGTAGAAAAATTTTCTATGAACTTTCTGTAGTAACCAACGAATCCAAGAAATGATTTTATACCTTTCGCATTTTTAGGTGTAGGATAAGTCCTGACGGCTTTGACTTTTTCAGGATCTGGCTTCAGTCCATCTTCAGAAATAAGATGTCCCAAATACATTAATTCGTGTTTAAGAAAATTACATTTTTCTGGTTGTAGTTTTAGATTATGCATACTCAGTTGATTAAGTACTTTTCTAAGTTTAGAATTATGATCGTTTAGATCGTATCAGTAAAGAACTATATCGTCCATGTAGACAAAACAGTCAAATCCTTGCAAACCAGTGAGAACAGTGTTCATTAAACGTTGGAAAGTTGCAGGGGCGTTTTTTAACCCGAATGGCGTACGGTTATATTCGTAATGTCCAAATGGGTGCTAAATGCGGTCTTACATCGATCTTCCTTATTCATCAAGATCTGATGAAATCCCTTAGCTAGGTCAAGAGTGCTAAAGTATTTTGCTCTACCCAATTGGTCGAATATATCGCTGATATTTGGAAGTGGGTAAGCATCCCCAATAGTTAAGTCATTCAGTTTCCTGAAATCGACAACTACCCTCCAGCGTTTGCTTCCATCGTTGCCCGGTTTTTTGGGAGAAGTACAAGGGTGAGTTCCAGGGACTTGAGCTTGGTTGTATTATATCATCATCTAACATTTCTTGTACCTGTTTATGGATTTCTTCTTTTTGGCTTTCTGGAAGTCGATAAGGTTTAATAAAGAGAGGGGGTTTGTTCTCATCAGTAGCGACTTCGTGTGTCATCGCATCAGTATAAGAGAGATGATCTCCCTCAAGATAAAACAAATCATTACATTCTCTGCAGATCTTACGTATAGATTCCTTCTCTTCTGTATTGCAATGGTCTAGTATTAACATGGATTCTAATTTTTCTAGACGTTTTTCGATTTTGTTATTGAAAACTTTTATATCCGATTCATCGTATTCATCTAGGCTATTGAAACTTAAATTTAAATTATTAATGTTTATTTGTTTTTCAATTTCTAGGGTATTCATGGTGAGCACTTTGATTTTGCCGTTTATAGGTCTTACTATCGCTTCGCCTACATACACTCCTGGGCAAATTTGTTTTTTCTCGATCACAATGTCCTCGAGTTTTTTTATTTCTGCCTTCAAATGGAATTTCCACCATTTTTTGACTACGAGGTGGAAGATGTAAATAAATATTTCTATCACCAGAATCGTTTTCTGATTTTTTCTTACAAATTCCTGCATCTGTATTGATTACTGCTCCAGTTTCTTTGCTTCTTTGGCTGTTGTTCTCTGAAGTCTTACCTTTATTTATAACTGCTTTAGTTTCATTGCTCTTTTGGCTGTCGTTTTCTAAAGTCTTGCCTTTATTTATAACTGCTTTAGTTTCTTTGCTCTTTTGGCTGTCGTTTTCTAAAGTCTTACTTTTATTTATACCTGCTTTAGTTTCTTTGTTCTTTTGGCTGTCGTTTTCTAAAGTCTTGCCTTTATTTATACCTGCTTTAGTTTCTTTGCTCTTTTGGCTGTCGTTTTCTAAAGTCTAAATGGTTGTATCGGAATTTATTTTTACCGTTTGTTTGAAGATGAGGGTGATTCTTTGTTATCAGAGTCAATATTCATTTTAAGCTTATTTGAATTAAAGGTTTCGCTTGTGGTTTTAATACCACTACCTTCGATTTCAAAATCATGGCCCGTAGACACCGCCTCGTGAGGGGTAGCTTTTTGACTATTATTTCCAATTACAAGGTCACCAACCTTTTTTCTATAATTAATTTCATTTATTTCTAAAACTTGTTTTTTGTAATTTACCTTGCATTTGTATTTGGCAAGGAAATCGTTACCTAAAATACCATCATACTTTAAATTTATACGTGCAGTAAGGAGTTGAAAAGGGTGTTTTAAAGAAAGATTTTGTTCTTGATTAATTATGAAGGAACCTGTTATTTCTCCTAGGGTAAAGACTGAGTTACCAGGAATTGAGGTTATGACGCACCTTTTTTCTGGGTTCACATTTTCCTCAAGTTCGTTTTTGTACAAACTTACATCTGCCCCAGTGTCTATTAGGAAGGTGGAGTAAGTTTTGTTTGATGGCTGGAATTGAATTCGGATTACCGGCTCATGAAACTCTGGGCAAAGGGAAACAGACAGGCTTTTTATATTCATTGTTGCGGGTCGGCATTCAGATCTAGTCGGGAAGGATGACCCGTTGCTTCCTCCCATTGTCGTTTCCCGAATCTTGAGGATGAAAATCTTTACCAGATCTCCAAGAACAACAATGTCGTAATTCATGAGTTGAATTACCTTTAAATGGGTTTTTATTTTTCTGGTTTGTGGATGTAGGTGTATAATTATTGGGAGTCGGGTTTGTTTGGTTTCGGGAGTGTGCTAAACGTAAACGACAATCATTCTCAGTATGATACAACTTATGACAATAGTTGCACTTTGGGGTTGATTCGTTTTTAATTTCGGGTCTAAGGCCCTTATTGCGAGTGTCGTTTAACTTTCGATGCGATAGAAGTCGAAAGCATCGATAAATTTTCGTTTTGGTATTGTGTAACTTGATCGACAGAGATATCTATTACTGTGAATAACGAAAACGCTTATTGTGAATAAACCTTATATTTTGGCATTTGGGGTAGTGCCAGTGATAGTACATATAGGAAAAAAATACTTTTTAGTCTTAAATTGAGTCAAGAAGTATTTCCAATTAAAAGATAAATTAAAACAGAAAACTTTAGAAATCTTGGAAATGTGACGGAAATCATCTAAAAACTGTGTAACACTGGCTGAATTTTCTTATGATGCAATTATAACGCAATCCTATCACATGCAATGCTTAAAAATAAGCGTTGAGTATCTATACTACACTAACCATCGGCTACAAGGCACCTTGTTTGCTGTGTGTCTGTTTAATGACACGAAGATTTTCCTTTGCTCTTTTGTGATATTTTATCGTTGAGAATTTTGTTGGGACATTTCTTACAAACGTATGGGCTTTTTTGTTTTGCATTTTTATCACTGTCATATGTTTCAGTCATTCCTATATTTTGGCATTTGACAGATAGTAAACAAATTTTCATCAGTCGAAGGAATAGTTTTTTCTTACAAAAAATAAACATTTTAATACTTGTTTTCTTAAAAAAAAATTATTTCACGTTATTTTTTATTAATTTACATCTTTTCTTTGTTTGAAATAGTTATAAGAGTAATACTATAATGTTAGGTAAATAAAGATTATCTTGATGTGTTTCAGTGATTGTTAACCCAACCCAAATTTTGTGTTTTATTTTCCTTTATTTATTATTTTATTGCTCTGTGTTAAAACAATTGTTATTTTAGAAACAATAAAACCATATTTAAAAGAAAATCAACACACATTTGGTGAACAAATTAAACTCGTTGCCGCAAATTCCCTTCGCGATGTCTGGATTCGCTTCCATCAGCACTAGCTTTTCTAGTTGCTTTCTATTACTGACAACTTTTGCCCTGTAAATAACAAATTTATTATACTATTTTGTAAATTTTACTTATTTGACTAAATTTCCTTACATTTTGGTTGAGAAAGTTTGTTTATGTAGACCATAAATAAATAATAATAAATAAATAGATATAGACACTTCTTTTGTTTAACGCAGTCGATTGAAAAAATGCAGACGACAGATGTCGAATGAAAAAACGAAAAGTATCGTTCACAATTGAGATTCACAATACCAACATCGATTTTCGACGTTCGACTGTCGACAACAGTCGATTATCGATAGACAAACGACACTCGCAATAAGGGCCTAAAGCTTGGGAAGTTTGTATTCCGGTAACATGTGGCAGAAGTGTGACCTGTTTTATTGCAGGTCTGACAGATTTGCGGTCGATTTTGGTTGGATCTAATGAAACATGAAGTTGCTGTGTGACCAAATTTACCACATTGCTGACAAGTGACCCTTGTGTCGGTATTTCTGTATGAGTTTTGTTTAATGTCTAGGCGAGGAGATTGCGCAATGCCATAATCAATGGCTGTTTTCAGATCCATGGCATTAAAAACTTTTACTAATAACCTTAGTTGCGAGTTTCCAAGTCCGTCTTCGAAGGAACGTAAGGCTATTTGTGTGTTTTCAGAAATAAGATAGTCCCGTACTGCCTGGTCGGTCGTACTTTGGTATAACAAATAAAGCATGTTGAGTGTCGTCTTTGATGTATGAAAAAAGGATGTTGCCGCAAGCGACAAATTTATTTAATTCGTCTGGATTTCCATCGAACACAGGAACGATGTTAGTAACCTCATTTAAGGATATTTTTACTTCCATTTTTGAGTGGATGGATAGAGGTGTAGATTCACAAATAGGGGTAAGGTTTTCTGTTGTTGTATGGTCGTGGTAAGGTAGTAACTTAAAGAAACTTACCACCGATATTTGCTTTCGCGTTGACGGAATTGTCGTAAAATTATGGTCGAGTGAGAGAAAAAAATAAGTTCACGTTGTTCATAACCCAGACAAGATTGTGAATAATAGGGACAAGGTTGTGGAAATATAAAATATATGTACATATTTTTTTTTAATATATATCTACCTTATCTTAATTATCTACTGTCGATGAAGTTGATGTTGTTGACGCTGATGCTTATGTTGTTGATGTCGTTGATATTTTTGATCCTGATTTTGTTGTTGATGTCGTTGTTGACCTGGTCTTTTATACACTGCCTAAATTTTGCCTCCGGCGTCCACTTGGGAGTTCGCCAGGTCTTACTTTTATAGGTCTTTACACAAAAAAAATTTCACTTTCTGGTGTTTAGCCCCAGAACGCCTCAAGATTATATCTTGTTATTTGGTATATTTGGTAGGGGATTTTGAGTTATCCCACCGCTGCCACCAAAATGTTATAACGCTTTACGAGCCGTGCTTTCCTTATAGGAATAGAGCTCGAAAAGCGGACAGAAAATAAAAGATTTTTGTTTTTAAACTTTTAAATACTTAAATGGCCCGCTGTCTTTAGCTAGGCTGCGACCAAATAAGTACGTTTATTTCCAATTTTGTTCTGTGTCGTATTTTAAATATTCCTGTCTTTTTATACTATTTTCAATCTACAAATTCTACCCCAATACACACGCACTTTTCCAACCATATATCCACCAACCGATAATTACATTATTTATTCCAATTGGTAATATTTCCTTTATATTGTAACCTAGTTGGAAATATTTAATATAAATATTTCCCAACTGTTCTTCACAAAAGTGCCGCCGCATCATATTTCATATGTATTCACTCATAGCGCCGCTTACCCCTGTTAAGATGCATTCTCAGCATTAAGTATCAATGCCTGCAATTAGTGCATTGGATTTGTTTACAATCCGTTGGACATAGGATATTCATTACTCATAGCA
Organism: Baccha elongata; assembly: GCA_951217065.1. Classification (NCBI taxonomy): domain Eukaryota; kingdom Metazoa; phylum Arthropoda; class Insecta; order Diptera; family Syrphidae; genus Baccha; species Baccha elongata. The sequence continues at coordinate 846,468 of CATNUY010000119.1, read as the reverse complement.
GTTTATGGGTTTTGACGTAACTATGGCGAGTGAGCATTAAGATGGCCTAGTGGCGATTTATTTATGAGTCTGTATGTTATGGTATTTTATTATTGGTGCAGTATCGGTGGTTGAAGTGTTTTGGGAAAATGCGTGGGAATAGAGCAAATTGTGTTTGTTGGGAGGTTGGAATGTAGTGCGATCACTACATCCTTCCCCCCTTCGAAAAAGAAAATTGACCTTAAAGAGGTTAATTTTCTTTAAAAAGTACAGGAAGTTTAGTAAACATATTCTTATTATTCCTAGAAGAGGTTACAAAAGTTGTTTTTTTTTACATATTATTAATATTATTTTTCCTTGAAGAGGCAACAATTTATATATATTTTTTGTTTTTCCTTGAAGAGGTTACAAAAATTATGTATGTATTTTATTTGAACGTTTTTTAACATTATTTTCCTTGAAGAGGTTACAAAAATTCTGTATATTATTTGAACATTTTTTTTTTACATATTTCTTAATCTATTTATTATACATATATATTAATAATTTTTTTTTTTTTTTTGATAATAACTCATTAATTCATTAATTTGTTTGGTGTGAACAACGCGAAGAATATTTTCTAGAACTCAATCTCCTAGTAAAATCAAGTGAAAATTGTATGCCCTTTTTTTCTTTTTTGATATCTTTGTCTGTCTGTAGAGTTGTAACAGTTAGAGGGGGAGGTACAATTTTTCGTTGTGGTGTGAGAGTTGATGTGAGAGTGGTGTGAGAGTTGATGTTTCTTTTGGAATATCTTAGTTTTGTAAAGATGATTAATGATAAAATTATTATGATAATTAAGGCTCCTGAGTTGGTGTAAGATACTAGTTCTGGTGTGAATTGTAGGAAAGGTTTAGTTAAAGGCAAATCGCCTTCAAGTGTCCTCAAATTTTGGTTAATTTTGGTCCATTTTTCTTTGAAAGAAATTTGGGACAAGTGAATGTCTGGAAAAATTTCCAACGTAGTGTTATTAAAATAAAGTGTGTTATTTTGGGTTATATTTATCAGTGAGATGTTTTTTATGAAGTCGGGTATGGTAAGGTCAGCATTATTTTCTGTGGGCAGTTTCCAATGCGAAATTGTGTAGGAACAATTATTTGATAAATGGAGTATTCCGATACCTTCTAAATATTTTTGAGATATTGTTGTGCCACATTGGGAGTAGATAATTTGTTTATCTTGGAACGCAAACAACCAATTATTAGGAGCTTTGAGTTTAATAATATTGTTCAGGAAACTTGTAGATTAAATGAAATTGCAAGATGTATGTTCGTAAATTTTGCTGTCAGGAATTTTGAAACAAAGATCATGTGAATTTTCGTTAACTGAAAAAGGTTTATTTTGGTTACAAATGAAAAATAGAGATTCATGGTAGATATTTATTCGAGAACAAAGGTTATTAAATTCTGTTGTTGTAAAAGTAAGATGCGTGTTTGTTGGATTTGTCATGACATACTCAAAGTTTATATTTAATAGGCCATAGCTGGTTTGGTTGAATTTTACCGGGAATAGGTGAATTTGATAAATTTTGAATGTATTTGAATTACATAAGGGGATTGTAATTTTAATTATGATTTGATCTTGAAATTCAATTGATTTAACATTAGTTATTTCGTTGATATATTGTGGGTCTCGTAATAATGGGTTTACATTATTATAATGGGATATATTTGAATAAATTTGTCTTAAATCTTTTGATCTGAGTAGGAGCGGGTGTAATTTGTGTTGTTGGAGAAAGTTAATAAGGGTGAAAAATCTTGATAGGACCGTTTGAATGGATTGAAGTTGTGTTAAAATTTTAACTATGATTTCGTTGATTTCGATTTGTGCTAGGTTGTCGTTTGCTAGTGTGCCTAAGCTTGTGAATTTTGCCTTAACAGTTCTTGTAAAATCGTTTACCTCTTTCTCCAGGGTTTCGTGTTCTGCTTGTATTTTATTGATTGGTTCACTGATTATATCGAAATTGGATTTTGTTATTGTAAGTTGCTTTTTAAGGTATTGTATGTTTTGGTCCTGAAATGATGTCAGATTACTAAGTTGTTCGTGAATCTTTTCAGCATCTTCGTCATCCATTGTTCCAAAAAGAAATTTACTGAACCTGCCAACTATATTCACTTATCCTCGTTTCGTACGGTGACCACCAAAGGCTTTCAGTTCGTTTATTTGTTCTTTTAAGTCAAAAGTTGTTTTGGAAATTATGTATTCCCAGCATTTGCATTTTTCCTCATATTTGTTTTTTCGGTATGGGCAGATACTTTTGAGTGTATTCTCGCAAAAATAATAATATAATAATGCAGATATGTAAATATGTATTTATATATATATTATTTTTTTTTTTTATATATATTTTTTTTTTTTTGAATTGTGTACCCCCCCCCCCCCAAGAATTTCCAGAGTCGGTCAAGTCGGCAATTTTGAAAATTTTAAAATTTATAAAACTGCAGTCGGCATTTTCAAGAGTTTTAAACTAAGTTCAGCAAGTTAGCATTAATGAAAGGTTTTTAAATTTACAAAACAAGACAGTCGGCATTCCGAATTTTTTTGAATTTTTAGTATGAAAGTTGGCATTTTCATAGGTTTTTATACTTATTCTAACAAGAAAGTCGGCATTTTCAATAATTCCAATTTTAAGTGTTAAAAGTCGGCATATTCACAGGTTTTTATATATATTCTAACAAGAGAGTCGGCATTTTCAATTTTTCGAATTTTCAGTGTGAAAGTCGGCATTTTTGCAGGTTTTTATACATATTCTAGCAAGAAAGGCGGTATTTTCAATTTTTCGAATTTTTCGTGTGAATTGATGGCTTTTTACATATTCTAGCAAGAAAGTCGTCATTTTAAATATTTCGAATTTTCAGTGTGAAAGTCGGAATTTTTGCAAGAAAGTCGGTATTTCTTATATAAAATACTGTTGCATTAGTTATTTATTCCATTTATATTATTGAAAACTATTCATAAAAACAAATTCTTTTAACTAGGTACATGTATTGATATTTTAAATATAATGCATTGCTGTTAAAAGAATTCACGTGTTATATTTTTTCAATATTACAATTGATACTCAATATTTTTACATAGTTTCATGGAAATTTATTGATTATTCAAAACATCCAGTCATTTTTTTACTTTTTAGTATAGCGATGACTGCAGTCGGCAAATTCCCAAAATAAGTCGGAAAATTCCTAATAAAAGTCGGCATTTCAGTAAAACTCACCCACCCCACGGCTCGACCTCTCGGTACGCCCCTGTATGGAAGCCATGTGTCCCAAGTGAGTGTGTCCTTTTTTATGTAGTGACGCAAGTATTCTGCAAGTGTCCTGTGGCTACGTTCTAAAGCGCCGTTAGTTTGGGGGTGGTATGGAGTGGTTTGTAATTTCCTTGTCTTGAGGACTTTGCATACCTCTTTAAACAAATTACTAAGGAAATTTGTTCCCTGATCCGTTAGGATCGAGTCGGGTATTCCAAATCGACATACTAACCGTTCAACTAACATACGTGCTATGGTTGGGGCTTCAGCGTTTGGCACAGCTATTGCTTCGGAAAACTTTGTGAGATCGTCCTGAAATGTGAGAATGTATTTGTTGTTTTCGTAACTGACGGGTAGTGGACCAACTATGTCTAAAGCTATACGCTCAAAAGCAGTTCTGCATGTAGTGGTTACTTTCATGGGTATTTTGTTATTGCGTGATAGTTTATTTTTCTGACACGACTCACATTTGTGTAAGTGGCTTTTAACGTCTTTGGAGATGGTTGGCCAGTAGTAATATTGCTTAATTCTTTTGGAGGTTCTTGTTACTCCTTGATGTCCGCCAAATGACTCGCCAAGGTGACTCGTGGTTTTCTTGTAATATTTTTACTATATCTTCAGATTTTTCTATTAATATTCTTGAATCGATATGGAGATGTGAATTAAATTTAGCCTGTTTAAAAGTTTCAAATATTAATGTTTTTAGTTCGTCTTGAGGTTGGCTACTTATGGGTAACGACAAGGCAATGGTTGAAAGTTCAGTCCTATTGCATTCACTTACGATGTCCTTCAAGCTGTTTGTAATTTTTTCTCGGTCTGTCGGACTTCGCAAGGGTAAGGGTAATGTCACGATGTAGTAAAACACATTTGTAGGTTGGAGTGTATGGGTCAGGACTTCGCAGATTTCTGGTTTTTTTGAAATTAGGTAAACGATTTTTCAAAATTTTTTCTTCTGTTGTTTCTACAAGAGGCATTATAATAGCTTTAAAGTTTACTTTATTATTTAGAAATATTGATTCTTTTTTTTAATTATATTAAAATTTGACTTGGGTTCTGTTGCTTTTTTACTTGTTTCGGCGATTACGTCGTTTTTTCCTTCTTGTGCCCGTCTTTGGTTTCGAGTTGTTACTAATACTTTGGTTTCGTCATTGGATTGTATGCGACTTAAGGCATCAGCGTTTAAATTTATTTTCCCTGGTTTGTGTTTTATTGAATAGTCGTATTCAGATAAGAGAATTTTCCATCTTGCTAATCTTGGCATAGGATCTGTCCTAGAGAATAGCCAATGTAGAGGTTTGTGGTCAGTGCAAATAGTTGTTGTTTAGCATACACGATTGCAAGTAGTTCTTTTTTCAGTAGTGTTATACTTAACTTCGGTATCATTTAATGTTCGAATTGCAAATGATATAGGTTTGTCCTGTCCGATGGGACCCTGGGACAGAATAGCTCCTATTCCAACATCGCTAGCATCTGTACTCACGATAAATTCTTCTTTAAAATTTGGGTAAGCTAAAACTGGGGGATTTATCATTTTAGTTTTCAGTTCTCTAAATGCTTTGTTACAGAATGCATCCCATTTAAAAACAGATTTTTTCTTTAAAAGTTTCGTAAGGGGTTTGGCTATAGTAGAAAATTTTTCTATGAACTTTCTGTAGTAACCAACGAATCCAAGACATGATTTTATACCTTTCGCATTTTTAGGTGTAGGATAAGTCCTGACGGCTTTGACTTTTTCAGGATCTGGCTTCAGTCCATCTTCAGAAATAAGATGTCCCAAATACATTAATTCGTGTTTAAGAAAATTACATTTTTCTGGTTGTAGTTTTAGATTATGCATACTCAGTTGATTAAGTACTTTTCTAAGTTTAGAATTATGATCGTTTAGATCGTATCCGTAAAGAACTATATCGTCCATGTAGACAAAACAGTCAAATCCTTGCAAACCAGTGAGAACAGTGTTCATTAAACGTTGGAAAGTTGCAGGGGCGTTTTTTAACCCGAATGGCATACGGTTATATTCGTAATGTCCAAATGGGTGCTAAATGCGGTCTTACATCGATCTTCCTTATTCATCAAGATCTGATGAAATCCCTTAGCTAGGTCAAGAGTGCTAAAGTATTTTGCTCTACCCAATTGGTCGAATATATCGCTGATATTTGGAAGTGGGTAAGCATCCCCAATAGTTAAGTCATTCAGTTTCCTGAAATCGACAACTACCCTCCAGCGTTTGCTTCCATCGTTGCCCGGTTTTTTGGGAGAAGTACAAGGGTGAGTTCCAGGGACTTGAGCTTGGTTGTATTATATCATCATCTAACATTTCTTGTACCTGTTTATGGATTTCTTCTTTTTGGCTTTCTGGAAGTCGATAAGGTTTAATAAAGAGAGGGGGTTTGTTCTCATCAGTAGCGACTTCGTGTGTCATCGCATCAGTATAAGAGAGATAATCTCCCTCAAGAGAAAACAAATCATTATATTCTCTGCAGATCTTACGTATAGATTCCTTCTCTTCTGTATTGCAATGGTCTAGTATTAACATGGATTCTAATTTTTCTAGACGTTTTTCGATTTTGTTATTGAAAACTTTTATATCCGATTCATCGTATTCATCTAGGCTATTGAAACTTAAATTTAAATTATTAATGTTTATTTGTTTTTCAATTTCTAGGGTATTCATGGTGAGCACTTTGATTTTGCCGTTTATAGGTCTTACTATCGCTTCGCCTACATACACTCCTGGGCAAATTTGTTTTTTCTCGATCACAATGTCCTCGAGTTTTTTTATTTCTGCCTTCAAATGGAATTTCCACCATTTTTTGACTACGAGGTGGAAGATGTAAATAAATATTTCTATCACCAGAATCGTTTTCTGATTTTGTCTTACAAATTCCTGCATCTGTATTGATTACTGCTCCAGTTTCTTTGCTTCTTTGGCTGTTGTTCTCTGAAGTCTTACCTTTATTTATAACTGCTTTAGTTTCATTGCTCTTTTGGCTGTCGTTTTCTAAAGTCTTGCCTTTATTTATAACTGCTTTAGTTTCTTTGCTCTTTTGGCTGTCGTTTTCTAAAGTCTTACTTTTATTTATACCTGCTTTAGTTTCTTTGTTCTTTTGGCTGTCGTTTTCTAAAGTCTTGCCTTTAATTATACCTGCTTTAGTTTCTTTGCTCTTTTGGCTGTCGTTTTCTAAAGTCTAAATGGTTGTATCGGAATTTATTTTTACCGTTTGTTTGAAGATGAGGGTGATTCTTTGTTATCAGAGTCAATATTCATTTTAAGCTTATTTGAATTAAAGGTTTCGCTTGTGGTTTTAATACCACTACCTTCGATTTCAAAATCATGGCCCGTAGACACCGCCTCGTGAGGGGTAGCTTTTTGACTATTATTTCCAATTACAAGGTCACCAACCTTTTTTCTATAATTAATTTCATTTATTTCTAAAACTTGTTTTTTGTAATTTACCTTGCATTTGTATTTGGCAAGGAAATCGTTACCTAAAATACCATCATACTTTAAATTTATACGTGTAGTAAGGAGTTGCAAAGGGTGTTTTAAAGAAAGATTTTGTTCTTGATTAATTATGAAGGAACCTGTTATTTCTCCTAGGGTAAAGACTGAGTTACCAGAAATTGAGGATATGACGCACCTTTTTTCTGGGTTCACATTTTCCTCAAGTTCGTTTTTGTACAAACTTACATCTGCCCCAGTGTCTATTACGAAGGTGGAGTAAGTTTTGTTTGATGGCTGGAATTGAATTCGGATTACCGGCTCATGAAACTCTGGGCAAAGGGAAACAGACAGGCTTTTTATATTCATTGTTGCGGGTCGGCAATCAGATCTAGTCGGGAAGGATGACCCGTTGCTTCCTCCCATTGTCGTTTCCCGAATCTTGAGGATGAAAATCTTTACCAGATCTCCAAGAACAACAATGTCGTAATTCATGAGTTGAATTACCTTTAAATGGGTTTTTATTTTTCTGGTTTGTGGATGTAGGTGTATAATTATTGGGAGTCGGGTTTGTTTGGTTTCGGGAGTGTGCTAAACGTAAACGACAATCATTCTCAGTATGATACAACTTATGACAATAGTTGCACTTTGGGGTTGATTCGTTTTTAATTTCGGGTCTAAAGCTTGGGAAGTTTGTATTCCGGTAACATGTGGCAGAAGTGTGACCTGTTTTATTGCAGGTCTGACAGATTTGCGGTCGATTTTGGTTGGATCTAATGAAACATGAAGTTGCTGTGTGACCAAATTTACCACATTGCTGACAAGTGACCCTTGTGTCGGTATTTCTGTATGAGTTTTGTTTAATGTCTAGGCGAGGAGATTGCGCAATGCCATAATCAATGGCTGTTTTCAGATCCATGGCATTAAAAGCTTTTACTAATAACCTGAGTTGCGAGTTTCCAAGTCCGTCTTCGAAGGAACGTAAGGCTATTTGTGTGTTTTCAGAAATAAGATAGTCCCGTACTGCCTGGTCGGTCGTACTTTGGTATGTCGCCCTATCTAATTTCTGTAGCAAACGTGTTAGCCGTTCACCGTAGTTTTTTATGTCTTCCCTCGGGTTTTGTCGCGCGGACATTAGCTCTGTTTGAGTGATGGAACGTGAAATTCTTTCTTTAAATTGTCCTTCTAGTTCGGCTACTAGTTCGGCCCATTTGTTTAATGTTTTGTACTGGGTTAGCTCGAAAGCTACCCCTTTTAACCTAGTCTTGACAATATTTACAAATAAAGCATGTTGAGTGTCGTCTTTGATGTATGAAAAAAGGACGTTGCCGCAAGCGACAAATTTATTTAATTCGTCTGGATTTCCATCGAACACAGGAACGATGTTATTAACCTCATTTAAGGATATTTTTACTTCCATTTTTGAGTGGATGGATAGAGGTGTAGATTCACAAATAGGGGTAAGGTTTTCTGTTGTTGTATGGTCGTGGTAAGGTAGTAACTTAAAGAAACTTACCACCGATATTTGCTTTCGCGTTGACGGAATTGTCGTAAAATTATGGTCGAGTGAGAGAAAAAAATAAGTTCGCGTTGTTCATAACCCAGACAAGATTGTGAATAATAGGGACAAGGTTGTGGAAATATAAAATATATGTACATATTCTTTTTTAATATATATCTACCTTATCTTAATTATCTACTGTCGATGAAGTTGATGTTGTTGACGCTGATGCTTATGTTGTTGATGTCGTTGGTATTTTTGATCCTGATTTTGTTGTTGATGTCGTTGTTGACCTGGTCTTTTATACACTGCCTAAATTTTGCCTCCGGCGTCCACTTGGGAGTTCGCCAGGTCTTACTTTTATAGGTCTTTACACAAAAAAAATTTCACTTTCTGGTGTTTAGCCCCAGAACGCCTCAAGATTATATCTTGTTATTTGGTATATTTGGTAGGGGATTTTGAGTTATCCCACCGCTGCCACCAAAATGTTATAACGCTTTACGAGCCGTGCTTTCCTTATAGGAATAGAGCTCGAAAAGCGGACAGAAAATAAAAGATTTTTGTTTTTAAACTTTTAAATACTTAAATGGCCCGCTGTCTTTAGCTAGGCTGCGACCAAATAAGTACGTTTATTTCCAATTTTGTTCTGTGTCGTATTTTAAATATTCCTGTCTTTTTATACTATTTTCAATCTACAAATTCTACCCCAATACACACGCACTTTTCCAACCATATATCCACCAACCGATAATTACATAATTTATTCCAATTGGTAATATTTCCTTTATATTGTAACCTAGTTGGAAATATTTAATATAAATATTTCCCAACTGTTCTTCACAAAAGTGCCGCCGCATCATATTTCATATGTATTCACTCATAGCGCCGCTTACCCCTGCTAAGATGCATTCTCAGTATTTAGTATCAATGCCTGCAATTAGTGTATTGGATTTGTTTACAATCCGTTGGACATTGGATATTCATTACTCATAGCAGTTTATGGGTTTTGACGTAACTATGGCGAGTAAGCATTATGATGGCCTAGTGACGATTTATTTATGAGTCAGTATGTTATGGTATTTTATTATTGGTGCAGTATCGGTGGTTGCAGTGTTTTGGGAAAATGTGTGGGAATAGAGCAAAATTTATTTGTTTGGAGGTTGGAATGTAGTGCGATCACTACACACGAAAGCAAACGAACGATTCAAAAATACAAACAGAAACGAAACAGAAAACAACATTTGCTACACACACTAATACGTAGCTTACCGGTATCAACTTCTTGTCAAATTCTGTTTGAAAAGTGTAAAAAGTTATCTAGAGAAAAATTAATGGATAAATATTTTAGATTTTGCAACGAGTTTAAATTTTTATCGATGGCTAAATAATGGATAAATAAGTGGTTACTAATAAATAAGTGGTTACTAATGTCAAAAAAGTTTTGTGCAGGTGGGCCTTACATGGAAAGGAGAAGGACAGTTTTGGATCATGCTCAAAGTAATGAAGCGGGGTCATTGTTTTTGATTAATGCCACATGTTTTCCAATGTTTTGAATATTAGCAGGAGACCAACTTTTATAACCAGAAAGAAAAAAATCCGATATTAAATTAAGCTATAATTGTTTTTTCCTCAAAATAGAAAGAAAACTGATAAAAATGTGAAACCAATGTAAATCTGATGAGCTTTGTGTAGTTTCGAAATCAAAAACAAATAAGACAACGTTATACAGGGTGATTGATATAAGATGCACCAAAAAGCTTGAGCGTGTAAGTGGGGTTAAGACAAGAAAAAAATCGTATGGGAGGGGGTCTATTTCCCCCCGTTTAGGCGAAAGGGGCAATTTTCTAAAACATTGACTTAAATCAGAAAATAATACAATGATACAAAGCCTGGTGAATGATACAAAGCCTTGTTATATTTTTTTGGAAAGCCAGAAAACTACTCTTTTATTTAATTTTTTAATTAAGTTGTTTAAGTGAACAGTTTTAAAAAAATTAATTTTCAAACTCAAAATTTTGAAAAAAAAACTAAAAAAAAATTTTTAACTAATTTTTTATGTAATTAACTATTATTTTCATTTTCAAAATTCAATGCTCTTATTAATGTTTAGTCAAAAACAGAAAACCGGATGCCAAAATGTATCTTTGTTTTTGAGAAATTAAGAAAAACTAGAGGTATTTTTTACCAAGAAAAACAATTTTTTTTTTTGGTTTTCCCAAATTTGACCTTCTCAGGTCAATTATTAATTAGGGAATTATCCCTTTATTAATTTTTATTACATAACATCCGATTAATCAAATAATAAAAAAAAAACGAATTAACTTTTTACTTTACTTACTAGTTTTACTTTTAATTTTTTTTATTCCTCAAAAACTAAGATACATTTTGGCATCCGGTTTTCTGTTTTTGACTAAAAATTAATAAGAGCATTGAATTTGGAAAATAAAAATAATAGTTAATTACATAAAATTTTGAAAAAAATTAGTTTAAAAATTTTTTTTTTTAGTTTTTTTTCAAAATTTTGAGTCTGAAAACTAATTTTTTTGAAACTGTTAACAACTTAATTTAAAAATTAAATAAAAGAGTAGTTTTCTAGCTTTCCAAAAAAATATAACAAGGCTTTGTATCATTCACCGTTGTTTTTAAATAATTTTTTTTCTGATTAAAGTCAATGTTTTAGCAAATTGCCCCTCCCGCCTAAACAGGTGGATATAGACCACCCTCCCATACGATTTTTTTCTTGTCTTAACTCCACCTACACGCTCAAGCTTTTTGGTGCACCTTATACCAATCACCCTGTATATGTATATATATAAAGAAAAAAAAAAACGAGTATGTATCAAAATAAGAGCGAAGTGTTAACCAAAACACAATAGGCAAATGTTTATGAAGTTATCATAAAAATAATTTTCGTTTATTCGGGATATTATTATACAAACACTTTTAGCAGCTGCCACATTAATTAATTATATACAAACACATCGAGTTATTATATTTTCTAATTTTTTTTTTATTTTTTGAAATATTTATAATTATCACATTGTAAAATTTTATTTTTATAAATCGAAAAATATTTGTTTACTTTAATATTTCATTCTTAATTTTAAGCAAACTTAAAAATAAAAATAAGGTGTCGCATTTCTTCAAAAAACTAGCCTATAATTAAATAGAAAAATGTATACAATAATCTTAAAGTGCAATGTAAACAAACGAACATTTGTCCCTTTATTGTAGATTCAAAGGCCAAATATTTAACTAACCATACAATTATTTTTTAGATTTTTGTAGATATTGTTTAATTAAAAAAAAAAATTCAAGGGATTTTATGAGTAAAAGTCGAGATGACTTTCAGGGTGTATACACACGAGAAAATACCACAGGTTCAAAGTTTTTTTTTCTATTTTTAATTAGTTTGTAAAGGTTTATCTTTAATATTTTTTAATCTTTTAAAGCTTTTGCAGACAAATTTTTATCCATAAAAAAAGGAATCCCTGTAACACGCAAAGCGGTCCAGCCAGGTATTTTTAATGACGAAAATTGTTGGACGGCTAACCCATGTCTTTCAAAATTTGTTGTTTATTGATCGATATTACCATTTGTATAGATTACAAAAAGTATCTTAAATAACGTAAATAAGATCATTTAACTTACCAGTGGTATATACAAATATTTTAAAGATTTTTTATATTTAATTTATGATATTAAAATTAAATCAGGAAATATTTTAAGCTAAAGATATATTAAACAAATTCACTGTCAAATATATCATATTTGATACAAATTTCTAAAAAAAAAGTTATCTGTTCCGGCTCAAAGTCAATAAAACTAAATGGTATCGGTTAAGTGACGTTTCGAGAATTCATTTAGGCCGTGTTCATGTTCGAAACGGCGCATAGCGATAACATTTCGTTTTATTGTTTTTGGACCCACATGGATTTTATATAAAATTAAATAGTTAACAATTTAAACATTAAACAAAATCTACAAAAAATGAGTTTAAATTGTGTTGGTGGTTAATTGTGCCTGTAAGTGAATATAACTAGTCTATGTTTACATTTTGTTCGCACTTCTTTTAATTATTTTATTTTTGTGATGCTTTAAAGCATTTGCAGGAAGCTTACAAAAATATCTGTCATTTACTATTTCATAAACTTACCCTAAATATTCAATATAGCTATATCTAATTATAAAAATATAAAATTCGGGTTTTGTAAATATGTTCATGTTGTTTTTTTTTTTTTTTGTTTAAAACTTAAGGCATATTAATAACAGACTATGAGTCATTCGAACATATCGTTTTTTTTACATAATTTATTCTTAGTGTAAATTTGTACAATACACGATTTGTTAGCCTTAAAGCTAGGTTTTATACTTCTATTTTAACGGTCCACACTTGCATTTCGGTAAAAAAAAGTTTAAATTTAATCATGATTTTTAACATTTTCCAAGTAAGTTTTAAAAAGATAAACAAGGGATATCCCATTTCGCATTCTACGAGTATTTTATTAAAGACACTTAAAAGAGCCGGAGAATTATATTTGGACAAAATCTGTGTAGGGATCTAAACAAAAAGGACTAAAGTTTTCTCTGTTATATAACTATCTGCCATACGAAAGGAGATTTAAGAAAACACCTTTTTAAAAACATAGGACGACAAACCAGAAAAAAATCCAAAAACTAACAGGCAAGTTTAATGAATAACATTTTATAATAGGAAATGGGTGCTTCAACTTAATTTAATTTTATTAAGTTTGACATTAATTGCACCAACAGACATTTTTCAAACTGCTCACCCTCGTCATTGTTGTCAGAGCCAAAATAATATAGTCAACTCTTTCGCACATTATATGTCTACACTAGTTCCTTAATGCGAACAGCGCTTATTTACGAAAATTGTTAGAAAGAATAAATCGTCGACGACGAAGCTACTATAGTTTTTATATGCAATGATAATAATGTGACGGTATAGACTAAACTTACTATTTCTTTTTGCATTCGTTATTAGTCTGGGATGTCCTGAGCTTACTTAACTGTTTTTCAATACAACCCGTTACAATATTTTTTTTTTAATTTTGACCTACGGTGTAACCACAGTGTAATGGTAGAATTGCGTAGTGCGATGAGCATCTGTTGGGGAGGCACAGAGTCGATTCCCGGTATCGGTATACAAATTTATAACGTGTTTTTCGATTAAACATGAGATTGTTAATGGACGAGCAACACTTCAAAAAGGAGTCTGATGATTGGCGGTGGCGGCTATGAAATAACTATAACTCCTCCCAAAAAAATGCTGTGGGTTATATATAACAGGTTGTTGTTGTTGTAATTCGACCACTTCTCAATGTAGTGCGAAAACGCAATGCCACCACGATGATGTGTGTACGCAGTTCGACTACGATTATGTGTGTACGGATCAGTGTAGCGTGTGTTGCGGTGATGTTATCACACATGTGCGTGCACCGGTGTGGTGTTTTTGGGCAGCTTTAGTCTTTTAATTCAAGAGGTTACTCTATTATGACCTTTAATACCGTGATGGTTTTTTATCTACCATATTGCTTTAAAAATATATGTGTTTTCAAATGAGTTCCATAACAAAATATTTCCTTTCTTTACATGCATCAGACTTCCCCACAATTAAAAAGAGATGTAACCGAATCCGTATTTTACATATTCTGATGAACCAAAAATGTTGCTTGTTTTTGTCAATGAATTTGATTAGGTCAACTTGTAAAAATTCTAGTTTTCAGCCATACAATTTTTTTTTTAGATAATCATACGTGTATTATCTTTCAGTACACAAATAACAAAATTTTGTTATTCTTATAAATTTGAAGAAATCAGTAAAGTGCATATGTATTTTCAGTTGAACGTGAGTAATTGCAACACATATTATGAAGCACTTCGGAACGCATATGGTAGCTGTACAGAAAGTAAATAGCAAACTGTTAGACATATATTTCTTATAAACTTTCAAACATTATTAAGGAAATACCGCTCAAATCAATCAGAAATGGCAGAAAGATAGCTGCATCTATTTGTTCAGATAAAAGACTAGAATAAACAATCGGTACCTTTCAGCATCTTAGCTCATCGTGAGAAGACTAACTTTGCAGCACTACTTAAAATAGGTACGAATTATTTTATTTGAAATATATACCAAACACAATAGCAAGATGGATTCTTGTTAGAGACAAACACTATTAGAGGTGTGAATTTTTCTTTTTTTTAATATATGTCAAACGAGAATTTCGAAAACGATATAAGTAATAAAAAAAAAAAAAAAACTATTTCTATGCAAAAGTACATTATCATTAAACATTAGAAAAAGAGAAAGCTCAAGGTACATATTTGATGATTCTGCCGATATTTTCGACTCACTTTAAAGCCTATATACCCCATAGATTATTGCTCCTTTTCTGTTTTTTTTTTTTCAGTCCAATTAATGTTTCAATCTAAATATCAAATCACGTAGATTTGCTAGGCAGCATTGGGCCATATAATAAATTTTAAGATACTTTGTAATGAATCGGGTTGTATTTTATCTTTTCTGGCAGGCATTTTTTCTAGTGAACCATTTTATAAAATAATAACTATACATATAAATTAAAATTTTAAACAAAACATTTTATACCTATCACATTTTTTGTTTTCAATTAAGCAAAAAATTCAGATTTATAATATCAATCATGTATGTAGTAATTTTTTTTTTTTTTAAATCTAACTAATGCCTGCATTTTTCTAATTTTTTTTAATTTTTTTAATCAAACTAAAATGGAAATAACTCAAACTAAGGTGGAAATAACTATGAGAATAAAACACAAAGACCACTAAATATATGTCCGTTTAACTTTAGTTAACGTTGAAGTCTTACATGGAATTTCTTTTTCAAGGTTTTCTGTTGAATTTTTGCATTCGTGACTGCGGTCTTTCTCACCCACAAAGTCTTGATCAATGTTATCTTTCTTATTATTGCAAGGTACTGTCGTAAATGCATTTGAATTAACTAAGAGGTTTACATCTTTACCGCTGTTGCGATTCGTAAAAGGCCGAGGTTTCCTAAAAATAAACATATTGTTTTATTTAAATACATACTAAACCGAAAATACCTACGGATTTAACTGATTCCTGTGTTCAGCATGAAACGCTGATGTTTTGCATATACGACGAGATGCAAAACCGACTACTATGCCGAATACAAACACAGATGTGAGAGCTATAAGGATGAGAATCCAATATAAACTTTTCCCGGCTAATTGCAATCGTTTTTCTTCACCAAGGTTATCATCCATGTTTAATGAATCTAAAGTTAAAATAAATATGAGCAAGAAGAATTCCATAAATCTTATTCCATATTACCTGGTACCGAGTTCAATAAATCCTTGGAATCAATGGATGTAAGAGTAATTTTATTCTCATTATTAAAAGTTCCAATTATAAAACCATTTTCACTGCTTTCATCTTTTGTTTTAACTTCGTTTCTTCCGGTGTTTTTGAGTGTAGGCAAAGGCTTACTAACAACAGAAACTGTACCTCTCGTTGACTGAGAGACAAAAGGACCATGTTTCTGGTCTACTCGATTACCATCATCACCGTATTTCTGACACATTCGTGCTGTGTTCTTTGCAGTTGTGTTGATACATTGAATGAAACTGCCCATCATCATTGGAGTTAACGCACGTACATTCTCAAGAGCCTTGCATTCATGATTCTGCACATCCCATACACAACTAGGATCTTGTAAATTAATGCAGTCCTCGCAACGTTGTATATTTTCACAGTGGTGTAATGGAACAGATGTAACATCACCGTTGGAGACAACTATTAAGGTTTTAGTTTTATGAGCGATTTTCAATTCACGGACTGGTGTGCCTAGTGGAAGAGCTTGCATTTCAAATACTATCACTGTTTGCAATCGACCATGGATATCGACTGATGGCGAAATATTAATTAGTTTTATAATTCTTCCATTATCTGTAGCAAAAATTAAAAAAAAAATCAAGCAATAGTAAAACATAACATCTGACTATATTACCTGTTCCCGCAAATATTACATTATAAACAGTCTTATCCAAAGCCGACACATTGGCGTCGATAACAATAGACGTTAGTCGATGATGGTCCATGGTAACTTTTGTGAGTAATGGACGTCCGTAAAGTGCGGGAACAGCTATTTCCATTAAGGGGTGATTTTTTACAAAATTTACTGAAGTGCTCGACAAAGTTCGCGAATCATCAACACACAGACCAGGTCGTGGTTCTCGAACATTTTCAGACTGAAATGGTAACCAATTAGAATTGCTATCTTTTTGATACTTAAAGCGGCCCTCAAAAGCCGCCAATATGTCGTCTAGTGAAAATGCACAAATCGCTGAACCGGGTATTGCATTAATGGAGGTTGTAAACACCGCATAGATTAAATCACTTGCATTTTCTGCCCCTACTGCTGCTTCTATGATGTCACTTGTAGCTTCTAAATAGTTAAAAAAAACAAAGATGTTGTTTCTGAAAAACTTTGTATTGCTAAAGATTTCTTTTTATAAGTATAAAAAAAAGTATAAAACAATCCCAATCAGTTTTGGAAATTGTTCGAAATTATGGAAATTTGCGAAGTAAAAAGGTTTCTCACGAAAAACGTAGCTCAAAATTAACTATCGTATCTGGGATAGTGACTGTATAAAATTAGTACACAAATACTTACGAATTTCATCAAAGTAAAATGGATATTCCCCAGGAACCGAACAATTAAGCCTTGTTTTTAAAAACGATGTCCAACTTTTTGACAACGTGTAGGGTCCACCTTTATCATT
Source organism: Baccha elongata (assembly GCA_951217065.1). Classification (NCBI taxonomy): domain Eukaryota; kingdom Metazoa; phylum Arthropoda; class Insecta; order Diptera; family Syrphidae; genus Baccha; species Baccha elongata. Next base: position 829,453 of record CATNUY010000119.1, on the reverse strand, counting down.
TTTACACACTCTTCCCACCCTTGAATAAATTGCCTATGAATACAAAAAATATAAACATTTATCGACAAGCAAATATTATAGATAAGCAAACCTTTCCACAATTCATATATTCCATAGATATTTCTCTAAAAAAGAAAAACACATATCCATTCCTCTCTACTGCACCAACAAAATCTGGCTGATTGAGTTGTTTCAAATCATACTGTTCAGTGCGTAGATTCTCGCGATATATAAGAGGATCACTTCCAGAAAAATCGGCAACAGTAGCCGAATACAGCTGACTTCCAGTATAAACATATGTACTGTTATGGGTTGGACTGTATGGACAAAGGCCCTGCGCTTCAACATCTTTTATTAAATCAAATGACTGCTCGCCAGTAATTGTGTAATGTCGGCACCGTGGCTTATATGAATTCGTTCCACAAATCATTATTTGGCCATCACTTGTGCGAGCGAAAACCCTAATATAATTCTGACAGTCTTGATCGCGCTTTCCTTTAAGTGTGCACAACTCTCGATCAGCCGCTGACGATTCCCATTCGAGTTTGTAATTTTGTTTCAGTCCATCTATGCTTATGTTATATATTGCATTTCTTGCTCCAAGTAAAAGAGTCGTCTGATCGTAATCAAGAATTTTAAAGTAATCGGTGTGGTTGCCAAAATATCTCGAAATGACTTTATCTTTTTTAAAAAGAAAATAAAGATAATTAGATACAAGTTAAAACAAATTGTAGCGTATACTTACTCGGCACTAGTTTTGGAAGTAAATCTGGGGCCCAAGCTGATAGACCTGTCGAGAGCATGATTATTAAAAATGCATATCGCATCATTGTGCCCGATAAATATTTGTTCACTGTTTTCCTAAATAGATGCATTTTTGTATATACGATTCAATTTTCGATGAAAGAAAATATGTGTAAATTAAGTGTGAATATTTTTGATATATATTAACTGTCAAGGTTGGTTATCAGACTTCGTCTTCTGAAGATGTTGTAGAAGACTTCCGTCCTTTCCAGATTGCTGTTGTTTATTGTTCATACTCCAACAACCATATTGGATTCTAAAATGGTTTGTATCTGATGGATATTTTATGTTTGTATATTAAGTTCGTTTTTTTCTAAAAATACAAAAAAAATATTTAATTAAAAATATGAAATTATTTATCAGGAAAAAAAAATATTTTTGGTTATAATCAATAAAGTTTAGAGCGTGATTAATGTTGGTACTGACAAAACTTTACTAGGGAATGTTGTGCAACAAAAACGATTTTGTTTGATTTGTTTTCCAAGTAGCCCTTAAGTTGCGTTGCAGTTTTGTGTATTACTGTTAATTTATACGATTTTCCCATCGACCTAAAAGGCTAAAACGCTGTTTTCGTGAAAAAAAAATCCATACATCAAAAAACAAGTTTCCCCATAACAAAAGTTTTCGTTAATCTGGGGAAAACTAGTTAAAATTGCAAGATGAACCAAGCAAACACAACTACTGAAACATTTAGCACTTAATCAACTGTGAAGAATGAGAAAGAGAAAGAGGACTATACAGGGTGAGTCATGAGCAATGCGACAAAATGCTAGGGCGTGTAGGTTGCGTTGAGACAAGAAAAAAATCTTATGGGAGGGGGGGGGTCTATTCCCCTCCGTTTAGCCGGGAGGGGCAATTTTCGAAAAAACTGACTTAAAATGGGAAAAAAATTATTTAAAATCAACGGCTTCATTCACAATGCTGTGCGATACGTTTTTGAAAAGCCAATAACTTTTTCTTTCATTCTGTGTTTAAATAAATCTATTCTAAGAAATAGTTTTTGAAATATTAATTTTCAAAGTCAAAATTTTGAAAAAAAAAAATTGAAAAAAAAATTTCAAATTCATTTTTTTTTAAATTTTACGTAATTAAGTGCTAATTTTAATTTCAAAATTCAATGCTGTTATTAATTTTAAGTCTAAATAAGAAAACCGGATTCAAAAATTTTATGTCGTTCTCAAGAAATTAAAAAAAAACCAAAACCACCTTTTTCTAAGAAAAACATTTATTTTTATTGTAACGAAGCAATTTATTTATTTATTTAGCATAATCTTAGTTTTTTTACTTTTTTTTTAATTGGAGTTTTATGAGAACGTAATAAAATTAAATAGTATTGGAATAACCCTGGATATTTTATGTTTGTATATTAAGTTCGTTTTTTTCTAAAAATACAAAAAAAATATTTAATTAAAAATATGAAATTATTTATCAGGAAAAAAAATTATTTTTGGTTATAATCAATAAAGTTTAGAGCGTGATTAATGTTGGTACTGACAAAACTTTACTAGGGAATGTTGTGCAACAAAAACGATTTTGTTTGATTTGTTTTCCAAGTAGCCCTTAAGTTGCGTTGCAGTTTTGTGTATTACTGTTAATTTATACGATTTTCCCATCGACCTAAAAGGCTAAAACGCTGTTTTCGTGAAAAAAAAATCCATACATCAAAAAACAAGTTTCCCCATCACAAAAGTTTTCGTTAATCTGGGGAAAACTAGTTAAAATTGCAAGATGAACCAAGCAAACACAACTACTGAAACATTTAGCACTTAATCAACTGTGAAGAATGAGAAAGAGAAAGAGGACTATACAGGGTGAGTCATGAGCAATGCGACAAAATGCTAGGGCGTGTAGGTTGCGTTGAGACAAGAAAAAAATCGTATGGGAGGGGGGGGTATATTCCCCTCCGTTTAGCCGGGAGGGGCAATTTTCGAAAAAACTGACTTAAAATGGGAAAAAAATTATTTAAAATCAACGGCTTCATTCACAATGCTGTGCGATACGTTTTTGAAAAGCCAATAACTTTTTCTTTCATTCTGTGTTTAAATAAATCTATTCTAAGAAATAGTTTTTGAAATATTAATTTTCAAAGTCAAAATTTTGAAAAAAAAAAATTGAAAAAAAAATTTCAAATTCATTTTTTTCAAAATTTTACGTAGTTAAGTGCTAATTTTAATTTCAAAATTCAATGCTGTTATTAATTTGAAGTCTAAATAAGAAAACCGGATGCAAAAATTTTATGTCGTTCTCAAGAAATTAAAAAAAAACCAAAACCACCTTTTTCTAAGAAAAACATTTATTTTTATTGTAACGAAGCAATTTATTTATTTATTTAGCATAATCTTAGTTTTTTTACTTTTTTTTTAATTGGAGTTTTATGAGAACGTAATAAAATTAAATAGTATTGGAATAACCCTGGATTAATATTATTTTCATTGATAACTTCTGAAAACTGACCTGTCAATATTTTTGCCTTGGCCTGCCCGCAGCCCATGGGTTCTACCTGTTATGGGGACAATAGGGACAATAAAACCTCATTTTTTTTATTGAAAAAAAAAGAAAATTGCAACGCAAGATAAATAAAAGGCATTGCAGTTTTGCTTAGTAATTATTTCAAATTTGAATATTAACTCATTAACACGTAACGATGTCAAGCTCATACACCCGAGAAGAATTAACGGACATGCATTTCTGCTACGGTTTAGCTAATGGTCGAAGTCGTGAAGCCGAAAGACTGTACGCTGAAAGATATCCCGATAGGAGGTGTCCCCATCATAGCACGTTTCCAAGAATCCACCGACGTCTAAGAGATCATGGAGTGCTGGAGCATCGAAGAAGCGAAAGGCCAGTTTCTGATGAGTCAAGAATCTTAGATGAAAGAATTCTGGATTTAGTCCGAAATAATCCCTCTGTCAGTACAAGAAGGATATCCACTATGCTTGGAGTGTCCCAATCTAGAGCATGTCGAGTACTTCGGGCGGAAAATTTACACCCGTACCACTTTACGCCTGTTCAGGAACTCACCTCAACAGCTTACAGGTGAGAAACTGGCTGGATGATCATTTTAGTGACCGTTGGATCGGAAGAAGGGGCCCCACGGAATGGCCGCCTAGGTCACCAGATTTAACTCCCCTAGATTTCTATGCATGGGGATTTATGAAGAATTATGTTTACGAAGTGGAAATAGTATCATTGGAACAACTGAAGGAACGAATTGAAGTCGCTGGAGTCAAATTGCAGGAAAATTTGTCAAGCATAAACTTATGTGAAGCCATTGCAAGGAGATATAATCTATGCCTTCTAAACAATGGAGATCATATCGAGAATTTTTTATAAATACTTCCAATAAAAAACATAGTAAAAATAAAAGGAATAAAAAAAACTAAAAAAACTAAGATTAATGCTTCTTAAATTGCTTCGTTACAATAAAAATAAATGTTTTTCTTAGAAAAAGGTGGTTTTGGTTTTTTTTAATTTCTTGAGAACGACATAAAATTTTTGCATCCGGTTTTCTTATTTAGACTTAAAATTAATAACAGCATTGAATTTTGAAATTAAAATTATCAATTAATTACGTGAAATTTTGAAAAAAATGAATTTGAAATTTTTTTTTCAATTTTTTTTTTTCAAAATTTTGACTTTGAAAATTAATATTTCAAAAACTATTTCTTAGAATAGATTTATTTAAACACAGAATGAAAGAAAAAGTTATTGGCTTTTCAAAAACGTATCGCACAGCATTGTGAATGAAGCCGTTGATTTTAAATATTTTTTTTCTCATTTTAAGTCAGTTTTTTCGAAAATTGCCCCTCCCGGCTAAACGGAGGGGAATAGACCCCCCCTCCCATACGATTTTTTTCTTGTCTCAATGCAACTTACACGCCCTAGCATTTTGTCGCATTGCTCATGACTCACCCTGTATAAATAAATTATTTTGTTTGGGTTCAATACGACTGCTTCGAATGTTAACGAACAGAATAGCACATGTCTTAAATGTATATATATTTTCGTGTACAAAAGAGACCGGTACGATGAAAAATAAGAGAGTAATATCGAAATTTGTATTTGCTACTCTCTGCCACTCTAGTGCGATTGGTGCATATTCCGTCTATAATAAAGTGTAATTTTACGAAGCTCTTTAAAGTGAAGTTGTAGGCCCAAATGATTACGTGTCTAGTGACGATGACGATGATCAGGCTGATGTGAACATTTGGTTTTTTAGTTTCTAATATCTAAGTGATGATTAATGATTAATGATTAAAAATACACTAAATCACTTACTTAAGTGTGTTTTATTATTCTTTAATCAAAATTTGAAAGAAAATTTACTGCGTTTTCGTGCAAATCAGGGGCAGATCCAAATTTCAAAAAATAGTAGTAAATACATAAAAATAAATTAACATAATACAAAATATGCTCATTTTTGTATAGGATCCATTTATAAACATAAGTGCAACAATTAATATTTTTTTAAATAGTTTGTTTGATTTCCCACAAAAAGTTATATTTAGACTTGCCTCCCTTTTGCTGCAAGGTCTTCAAATATACTTTGGGTTTTAAAATATACATCAAAATCAGTTTTAAATAAATCTAATAAATTTTATTTCCATATTCAATTTTAGAACTTGTAATTGGTTGAGCTTGTTCAAAAATGAGCGAGCTCGCCTATGAGCTGAGCTGTCACTTGAGCTGAAAAAATGAGATTTATATGTGCTGAATTGACCTAAAATATGGTAGTTGAATATAAGGTAAGCAATTTTACTGTTTTTTCCTCATTAGGGCAAGTATTCGTTTCGTGTAAAAATTCCAGGTTTTAATCAAACCTGACATTTCGATACTAGAGAAGCCTAAAAAAGTAGGTCCGTCGGTCTGTCTGTCCGTATGTGCGGTTGTCTGTGCACCGACCTACAGCCTGAACGGTTTGACGGATTCAATTAAAATTTTGTATGTAGCATTTCCCTAGAGGAGACATTTTAATTTTAGTTTTAGCCAGGCTATAACGGGTACCTGCCACATAACGGTTTAACTGTTTTTAAGTTTTCTCGAAAACTGCTCTAACGATTTGGAAAAAACTCGGTGTACGTTGTATTTGCAGTCGTCTTAATATAACTGCGTTTCAGGTATATAAATTATTGAACTATTTTACTGTTTTTACTTCCTCAATAGGGCAAGTATTGGTTTCGTGTAAAAATTCGAGGTTTTAATTAAACCTGACATTTGGATACTATAGAAGCCTAAAAAAGTAGGTTTCGTCATGGGTTTGGGATCGAAATTCTGGCGGGGGTCAAAATTCTGCTTTGCAAAATCCTGCTTCTTAAAATTCTGCTTTTAAAAATTCTGCCTTTCAAAATTCTGCTTTTCAAAATTTAGCTTTTTAAAAATCTGCTTCACAAAATTCTGCTTGCCAAAATTCTGCTAATCAAAATTCTGCAAATAATAAAGAAAAGAAAAGGTTTGCAAAATGTTAAAAAGCACGCGCTTTTTAACATTTTGCAAACCTATTATTTTCTTTATTATCTGCAGAATGTTGATAATCAGAGCGTACTACTACTTAAGAGTTTAATATGAATGCAGCTTATTTTTTTTGTAACAAGAAATTTTGTTATAAAGTACATAACTATTTGATTATTTAATGACCATAATTAATATGTTGTTTTGTAAATAATAGAACTGAATAAAAAACAAAGAGCAGAATTTTCGGCCAGAATTTTGAAAAGCTGAATTTTGTCAACCAGAATGTAAAAAAGCAGAATTTTCAAAAAAAAAAAAAAAGGAGAATTTTGACCCGCTCCCTTCGTTGTCTGTGCACTGACTTACAGCCTAAACGGGTTACGTTGTATTTGCAGTAGTCTTAATATAACTGCATTTCAGGTATATAAACTATTATAAACTATTTTACTGTTTTTACTTCCTCAATAGGGCAAGTAGTGGTTTCGTGTAAGGATTCGAGGTTTTAATTAAACCTGACATTTCGATACTAGAGAAGAATAAAAAAGTAGGTTCCGTCATGCCGTCCGTCGGTCTGTCTGTGCGTATGTGCGGTTGTCTGTGCACCGACCTACAGCCTAAACAGTTCGACAGATTTAAATAAAATTTTGTATGTAGCACTTCCCTAGAAGAGAAATTTTAATTTTCGTTTTAGCCCAGCTGTACTCGTTACCTGTCACATAACAGTTTCACTTTTTTAAATTTTCTCGAAAACTGCTTTAACGATTTGGATAAAACTAGGTGTACGTTATATTTGCAGAAGTCTTAATATAACTGCATTTCAGGTATTTGGCTAAGAATGCATATAATTGAGATTGGGTGTTAGCGTTTTATACAAATTTGGCCATTAATTGACAATGGAAAGGCGGGTTTCTTTTAAATTCGGTACAGATTGCTAAAAAACCGTTTAATAATAGCTGCCATAAAACTTGATCTCACGTTTAGCACATTTTTCGATATTTTCCGCACTTTCTACAAGAGCAAGTTCCTGCGACCCAGTCGTGCATTATATTATTTTATTTTAGTTAGCTTAGAGAAGTTCAAACAATCCTGTAACTGTATATCAAACTGATGAAGAGGAACTTTCGATTGAAACCGAAATTAAGAGAAAGAAGCGTAATGCTAAGAAAAGAAAAGCGGAAGGTAGTCCTGAGACTTATTCTAATAATCACAAAAGTTCTCCGACCGTAAATAAAAATCGGTTGAGTACATCAAGACTAAAAGCAAAAGTTTTACCAGCTGGTCTAGAGTCTTACTCTAGAGGCAATACAAAAATAGTGCCACCACCAATTATGATCTCTGGATTGACAGTTTTTGGAGATCTAAAGAAAATAATTGAGAAAGTCACTAAGAAGGAGTGTAAATACACATCGTACAACAAAGATAGTTGAAAAGTCACTGTTGAAGACGCCGATGAGTATTGATCCGTCACTGAAGAACTGAACAAGCACGAAATTCAGTGGCACACTACAAGAGCCGTTAAAGTAGTAGCCAGAGGTCTCCATTCGTCATGTTTTGCTAAAGAAACAGTCGAAGACCTTGTTCAAAAAGGTTGTCAAGCCCTTCATGCAGTCAATATTATTAAGAATGAAACAACGAAGAATCCCTTTGGGGAACCAACGACAAGAAAAAGATCACTTCTTTTATTCTTGCTCACTTTTGACAATAAAAAAAATCTCGAAAAGATCTATAATATTAGATCAAACATGGGCATAATTATTAAAATTGAACCGCTGCGAATCCGTAGATTGTTCCACAATGTAAACGTTGCCAAGCATTCGGCCATACTCAAAAGTACTGAAACCGCGAGTTTACTTGTTTAAAGTGTGAAGGAAAACATGCAACGAAAAACTGTACAGTGAGCAAAAAAAAACTCAAAGCAAAATATGTGAACTGTCAAGGTAATCTCCCTGCTGGTTATAGAGGATGCCCTGTTGCAAAAAAGTTCCAAGAATCCAAAGGCAAAAATATAAGAACAACCAGTTCTGCTGGAAAAAACGTTAGGAACCCAGAAACAGCTAAACAAGCTGTGGAAAATAAACCTAAGAGAGAAGTTGCTCAAAGCAAAATCGGCGAAAAATCCTACCCAAATATAGTAAAAAATGCACGGAAAAATGAAGAAATTTCCATAAAAGAAATGCTAGAACTTATTCTTAAAAGAATAGACGAACAGGATTTAACCATCAAACAGCTAAGCGAAGAAGTCGCTCTTAATAAACAATGATAGACAGAAAACTTAAAATTGCTACTTGGAATGCAAACGGTGTTTTACAACTTGCATCCGAATTAAACATCTGTTTAGACAAAGAGAATGTAGACATTTATCTGAAACACACTTTGCCACTGGACAAAGTTTTGAGAATAAAACTATAAGCTCCGCACCCAGCTGAAAAAGCTAGAGGTGGATCGGAAATACTCATTTAAAAAGTGCGTGGCACATCATGAGGAAGACGACCTAACAAATGAAAATATGCATGTGGCAAAAATCAGTATAGACATGAAAAAGAAAGCATTTAAAATAGCTGCAATATACTGCCCACCGAAGCACCCTCCAACAGAAGAAGAATATAAAGAACTCCTTGAATTCTATTCCTCTGGAACGCCAACTTACTGGCCATCTGATCCGAACAAAATTCAACAAACAGACCTTATAGACTTTTTCGTGGCTAAAGGTATTAAACGAAATTATATAAGTGTTGTAGGTAGTTACGATTTATCGTCAGATCATACTCCAGCTATCTTTTCACTGAGTGAAGCTGAAATAAGAGACAAAATTTATCATAAGCTCGTGAACAAAAGAACAAATTGGGAGAAATTTAAAGTTTCTTTAACTGGAAAGTTTTATTGACCTAAGGTCCCCAATGGAAACTTGTGAACAAATTGATCATGAAGTCGAACAATTTATTGCTGATGTGAAACACGCTGCAGAAGATAGTACTCCACTAAATAATGAATTTAAAAAAAAGAATCTATGAATTCAAAAATGATTCACTAAGTAGATTACTTGCAAGTTTGACGACGGATGCTTCTATAGATTACTCACTGTGGAAAGGAGCAAAACGTTGGAATAGACCGCAACAACAAAATCCGCCCATCGAAGCACAAGACGGAAAATGGATTGCAAATCTGAAACAGAAAGCTGATCTCTTCGCAGATCATCTCTCGAATGTCTTTAAGCCATTCCCAGAAAAGGCAGTAGCAAATAACTTGCAATTTACTGATAGAAATGAAATTCTCTTTGTCAGGCTCAAAGAAGTAAAAAATATGTGCCAACACAAGTTATCAAAAAAAAATCACCCGGGTATGATCTAATTGCTTCTCAGATTTTAAAAGAAATGTCAACAAAAGCCTTCACAAAACTCCAATATATAATAAATGCATGCCTTAAATTCCTTTATGGTTCAAATCATTGGAAAATTGCAGAATTCATTGTTATACCAGAGCAAGGTAAGCCTCTAACAGAAGTAATATCTTACAGGCCAATATCGCTTATACCAATTATGGTAAAAAAATTCGAAAAACTGCTCCTAAATAGGCTTATAATAGAAGAGCGAAGACTAATACTAAATCATCAGTTTGGATTTAGAAATAAACATTCCACGATAGACCAAGTACATCGAATTACTGATGTTGTTGAAAAAGCACTTGAAGAAAATCAAGTATGTTGCGCTCTTTTTCTATATGTTGCTCAAGCCTTTGACAAGGTTAGCATTTGGGACTTCAGTACAAGCTGTACAGGGACCTTCCCAGGCAGTACTATGAAATACTCAAATCACCGAACGACGTTTTGAGTACGGTACGAATAAGAGTATTCAGAACTTAAGAAAATCGAAGCCGTATTTGTTATAAACAAGAGATATCCGTGGACAACAAGGCGATCACGGTCACTTTTGCAGATGATACTGCGATATTAGTGTCTGATAAACGCGTTGTGAAGGCAACAGAAAAACTGCAATATGCAGTCGACAAAGTGAGTGACTGGACGCAACAATGGCGTATCAGATTAAATGAAACAAAATCAACGCATATAAACTACTTTACTCCAATACGGTCAAATTCCAATACGGATAATTCACAGGGAGTTTTCTCTGTAAATTTTATAAAGCAGTCGGTAATCATCGACAATTATTGCGTACTAGATTGGGTTTGATGTCATCTAGCTGATGAGCCCACCATCAAACTAGGGCGAAACGCAATGCTTTTGGATTAAAGGCCACAAAACCTTTAATATTGAATTTCATTCATAAATACTCCACTAAATAAATTTTAATTCGACTATTTTTAGTCTTTTTATTGTTTTTATTTGTTCATTCTTATAACTTCGCTTGGCCACGAGCATAACATCATAATTTCTAATGTCTAACTTTAATCAAAGTTCTTTAGAATAATATAATTCACAGGGAGTTTTCTCTGTAAATTTTATAAAGCAGTCGGTAATCATCGACAATTATTGCGTACTAGATTGTGTTTGATGTCATCTAGCTGATGAGCCCACCATCAAACTAGGGCGAAACGCAATGCTTTTGGAGTAAAGGCCACAAAACCTTTAATATTGAATTTCATTCATAAATACTCCACTAAATAAATTTTAATTCGACTATTTTTAGTCTTTTTATTGTTTTTATTTGTTCATTCAACTAAATTTTGTTTCAAGAGTTGTAGTCCTAATGATTTTTACTCAAAAACAAAAATAAATTAAAACAAATTTTTCAATTATTCATTCATTGATTTGTTTATTAAGTGTCAATCTTTTTGCTTACAATACATTTGAATAATTATAACATAGAGATGAGAATAATATATATATATTCTTAGCAACTATAATATAAGATATTTGATTTAGTGTTAATTGTTTTGAGAAAATTTGTAAAAAAAAAACTCATTGGTAATTTTACTAAAACTAATTCAAAACTAAATATAATATAAAACTAGTGCGAAGTTATGCAGCAATGTTATTTTATTTTTATAGCGTATTTTCATTGCTTATACATCTGTACAAAAACTTTTCGTAAATTTTTAAACAATTATATTTTATGTTTGGGATGTCCGCAATTTCATGCAACCCAATTGTTGAAAAATGCCAAGGAAGGTTTAAAATTGTTTTAAGTATCTTATTTGACAAATCTGAATTTTCTTGTAATGACACTCTGCACATTTAAGCAACATGGAGATTAATATAGCATAGCAGACAGGAAAACAACTTTATGAATTTAGATTTAGATTTTAGATTTAAATTTATTCATTGAATGCATACACAGTAAGAAATACATCTTATAATATTAGTGTTATGCTAAAAAATACATTGTATAAAATAGTGTACAAGCTACTCGATAGATGATTTTATATAAATATAATTATCTTATTCTTTAAATTTAATTAATTTTATTTAGAGGAAATGACAAATTAATATACATATATACATGTTGTTTACAGATTTGATTATTTCAGTACATTATTTAAAGATCAAATATAAAATTCATACACATATCTCAACTATTATGAAGAATTATTTGAAAATTAGGCACTTTGAAAATGACTTCGGAGTTCGAATCGAAACCTAGCTTCGCCACTTATCATTTTTAAATTTCTTGGGAGAAGATTCCACAGACGAATGGCGTTGACGAAAAATTGTTGTTCAGAGGTACGACAGGAAAACCGAGGGTGTAAAAGCACTAAGGATCTGCTTGAGGAGCTGAACTGAATCCTATTAAATAAACTAGAAGGTTGTTGTACGTTGATAATGTTACAGAGCAGGAGTAGTGTCCTGTACCGAATAACATGATCGAAAGACAAGTTGTAAATTTGACGTGAGAAATCCGAAATACGATCAAAACGACGCAGACCAAAAATGTAGCGAGCTATGTTATTGAAGGCGACATTCAATTTTCTTCTACTATTGGCATCACAGTTGCAAAATACTTCGCAACCATATGTTAATATAGGAATTACAACCGTTTTGGCAATCATCATCCGGATGTTCAAGGGCGTAAAATGTTGTGAAGACCATAACATTCTGAGAACTTCATAGACCTTACCCATCGCCGCATTAATATGGCTGTCCCAAGTAAGCCTCCTATTGAACAACAAACCTAGATTACGTGCATTAGATGTGAATTCGATGGGTATGCCATTTAAAGAGATGCTTGGGAAATAATCAAGATTTAGTACTGTCTTACTGATAACAATACATTTCGACTTAATGGGATTAAGGAAAAGACCATTGTCCTGAGACCAGTTGAATATTTGCGCAAGGTCATGGTTGATAATATGTGCACCGTCTTCTATTAGACCAAGTGGAATTAATAATTTTTTTTGAATGCTTAGATGGGAGTTTCTGTTTAAAAGTGGAAACAAGATTTTTATTAGAAATTGACCTTTCTTTACGCTTTCGTAACTCCTAATTATTTAATAGTTTTTTCCCATTGAACGCCCGGCACCAATCCTCGTTTCTTACCCTCCAAGTGCCTTCGCCAAGGGTAGTCACCTTGTTGTGGTGCGAAGGCTTAAGTTTCAAAGATTCATCTGATCTGTGAATCTGGGGAAACCTGGATCTACAGTGATTTTGATGAGTAACGAACCAAGAACTACCCACTCCTTAATCCAGGGTGTTACGTCACCGTGCCTATTGGATGGTTTGCAGCCAAGGGGTATACCGGCTGTATTCTAACGGTACCTCTTCGAAACCGGGTCAAATCGAAGTGTAACCTGACCTTATCTGTGTACAGGGGGTGATACGCAGACTGACTTTTCCTTCCCCCATACTCGTGGGAACAAAAATGAACAAACAAAAAAACAAAACAAAAACAAAAGGGGACGACGTGCAAGAATCGGGCACGAAGTTCTTAACGGAAGCCGATTCAATCAACGACGACAACATGACAGAAGAAGAGGAGAGCTTTCTTCTCGAATCTTCTTCAGCCCTTAAGGCTACTTCCGACGGCAGCATTGGAGAGAGTGTCATGGATATAGGAATTTTATTCCTAGGTGACAATGACACTGTCTCCCTTACTGGCTCGTCCATTTCAACATCGTCAGTAGCCTCTAACCGAAGCAGAATTAAGAGCTACAAGAAGACGATTAGGGCCTTGGAAGGGAAAAAGTGGGAAAGTCTGAGTGATAGGGAACAACTTAGGCTTCAAATTGCTCGTGCCTACCTACGGAGTCGTGATCCTTCGGGCAACACTAATCCAATGGTAGTCACAAGCAAGAGCGGAAATGTGGAGTCGTCCGAGTCTGTGACAGGCTTAAGCCCGTCGGGACTAAAGACGAACACACACGAAGCCCACATGAACCCGAACTTAAAGAATGTAATGGGTCCACCCAAATCTGTGACAGGTCTAGGCCCGTCGGGACTGAAAGTGGTACCAATGCATTCGAAACCAGCAACAACATCTGAGAGAAAGATGGGAGCACCTAGTTCTGTGACAGGCCCAAGCCCGTCGGGATCACACAGGTACCCGTCTGACTCTGCAATTGAAGGGGAAAAACTAGGCAGGGTGGAGAAGTTGGTGGACTCATCAAAGTCTGTGACAGGCATAAGCCCGTCGGGACCGGTAGTGGGTTCATCGGCTTGTCTGGTTAGTGTAGGCGGTGATGGGGAACTGTTGAACAAATCTGGGACTGTGACAGGCACAAGCCCGTCGGGTCCTACGACGAGTTCTGCAGGAAACTTGATCCCAAAAGTAGATTCACGGGAAGACGGGGACGAAACTATAGGCAGTGGCTGTACAGTACTCTCCTTGCAGAGGGAAACCAAAGCAGGAGGTACTGCTCAGGCTGACATTCAAACAGCATCGCTGAAGTACGGCCCGAACAGAGTACGAAACGCCAGACGAACACTCCAACGCCTCAAGGGTATAGAACCCAGCTCCTTAACGGATAGACAACAATTATCGTTAGCTAGAGCTAGAGAAACCCTAGAAAATGTGCCGTCATGCAGTAGGGAACCCGCAAGGAAGCTTGGAGGGAAAGGGAATGGCAAAGCTCAACCCTCTCCTTTGGCATCAACAAATGCCGCCGGTGTAGTAAACACGGGACCGAAGCCAGTTGCGGTTTGTGTAAAAAGAGGTAGGCATGACGACACATTCTCTCCTTCACCCAAACAAAACAAAAAACAAAGAACCGTATCCAATGTGGTCAGAGACAGTCACCGGGTCGCAGTTGTTGACTTTGGTAATCCAGAACGGAGGCTGTCAGATGACCAATGGAGATTGATTGAAGTCAGAATCCTGGATGGGGTGAATGACTCGTACAAAGTGGCTGGGCATATCCCGCACTTTGGCCAGCTTACATCTCTGAAAGGATTCAAAGTGATGGAATGTGAGGACGCGGAAACCCTCAAATGGTTGAAGAAGTTCATCGCCAACACGGAAGCACCATGGCCAAAAGCCAACCTCCGTCTTTGCGATAGGAAAGAGCTAATAGAATTCGCCAAACCGAAGGGTCGTCTATTCCTTCCCGGCCCGTATCTGCCGAAAGAAAGAGTGCAACTCAACATCCAAAACCTCAACCCGGAACTTTTAAGTAAGGACTGGCAGGTGGAGGAAATGGGGCCGCACAATGATAAAGGCATGGAGATTGTGGTGAGACTCAGTAACAAATCCATGCCACTACTGCGCAAATGTGGCTACAAAATACGCGTCGGCATTACCCGATGCAAGAAAAGACCATTTGTGACGGTATACAAGAAGAAAAGTGGGGAAACGACTAGCCGGCATGAAGATACGCCAAATTAATCTTCATCACAGCAAAGCCGCTAGCGCCAACCTAGTACAAGCTATGACAAGCGGCAATATTGATCTAGCTCTGGTGCAAGAACCTTGGGTAGTTCGAGGTCAAATACGAGGGCTTAGATCGAAAGACCTGGTAACGTATGCCTTTCCACAGAACAATGAATGTACAGTTCGAACTTGCATTGTAGCTAAAAGTCAGGTTAACCTATTTCTTTTATCCACCCACAGCAATAATGACCAGACCGCTGCAAAATGCGAAAGACAGAATGGCTATCCAATCGTCTTCGCATCAATTTACATGCCACATGGGACGGACGATCCCCCCAATGAAATGACGAAGAAGCTTGTCATAAAAGCTCGAGATTATAGATGGGACCTTATCCTCGGATGTGATGCTAACTCCCATCATGTACAATGGGGTAGTACAAATACCAACCCTCGAGGTGAGTCAATTCTTGAATTTATTATAGAACATAATTTAGTTATAGGAAACATAGGCAACGAACCAACATTCGTCACTAGAAATAGAAGGGAAGTGCTAGACATAACCCTTATTAACAACTCTAACTCTTTTTCGTTAAGTGGCTGGAAAGTATCTACTGAACCTTCCTTTTCTGACCACAGAAGTATTGAATTTGAAATTGGAGATAATATAAAACAAAAAGAACCATATAGAAATCACAGGAAAACTAACTGGGATCGTTTTGTCACAAAAGTAGAGGAAAAACAAAACATATTACAAGGCTTGAATTATGGGTCACCTAAAGATATTGACAATACGGTTGAGACACTGAACCTGATTCTCGAAAGCGCATACGAAACATCATGCCCCGTAATAGCTCCGAGAACAAAAACATCACCCCATTGGTGGAATAAAGAGCTGCAACATCTAAGAAAAGAAGCAAGAAAACTCTTCAATGCCGCAAGAAGAAGCAATGCAGAGTCCGATTGGGACCTCTACAAAGAAGGTCAAAGAAAGTTCAAAAATGCAACTCAAAGCGCAAAACGAACATCTTGGAGGACGTTCTGCAATGGCATTGAAGGTTACCCTGAATCAGCAAAATTGAGAAAAGTCCTCTCAAAGGAACCGGTAACCCCTGGCTATCTTATAGATAACAGTGGCAGATGGACCCAATCCTGCACCGAAACTATGGAACTCCTACTAAATACACACTTCCCTGGGTGTGTTAAGACGCAGCCCAAACCGGGAACAGATACCAATTACGAAAATCTCCACAGTAATATAGTCCCGGAGAAAGTAATTAGTGAGAAAGGAATAGAGTGGGCAATTGACTCCTTCTCCTCATACAAATCACCAGACATTGATGGTATTAATCCAATAATGCTTCAAAAGGCAAAACACCTGTTAATACCAGTGTTAAAAGAACTGTTCATGCGATGTATTATGTACACACATATACCTGCAACTTGGCGAGAAGTCAAAGTTGTGTTTATACCCAAAGCCGGTAAACCAACTCATACTACGCTAAAAGATTTCAGACCAATAAGCCTAACATCGTTTGTGCTTAAAACATTCGAGAAACTACTCGATGTATTTATACGTAGCATGCTTAATCCAGGAACCTTATCCCAGAACCAGCATGCGTACATGAAAGGAAAAAGTGTTGAAACTGCCCTTCATGCAGTAGTCAGTACTATAGACAAATCACTCGATCAAAAAGAATACACACTAGCAGCCTTTCTCGACATTGAAGGCGCTTTCAACAATGTTGAGGCTAGTGCTATAGAAAGAAACTTAATAAACATGAACATTGACAACAGTATTACTCAAATAATACTAAGCCTATTAAACAAAAGAAACGTAAACACCTCCCTCGCTAACACAGAATTCAAAATGACTGCCTCAAGAGGTTCACCCCAAGGCGGGGTTATTTCACCACTGCTGTGGATATTAGTTGTGAATGAGGTCTTAGTACTGCTTAATAATAATGGGATAAAAGTCATTGCCTACGCAGATGACCTAGTCATAATGGCCACGGGGAAATTCCTAGACACCATCAGTGATATCCTCCAAAGAGCTATCAACACACTGAACAAATGGGCCCAAAAATGCGGCTTAGGTATTAATCCCCAAAAAACAGAACTAGTTCTATTCACGAACAAACGAATAATTCCACAATTCAATCTGCCATCAATTGAAGGCACACCCCTTAAGTTATCCGAAAGCGCGAAATACCTGGGAATCATACTTGATAGGAAATTGAACTGGAAAATGAATGTCCAAGAAAGAGTCAAAAAGGCATCCATCGCATTCTACTCATGCAGAAGAATTTTTGGGAAAAACTGGGGCCCAGAACCCAAGGTAATTCTATGGATGTACACTGCGATAGTGAGACCAATATTGACGTATGGATGCTTAGTTTGGTGGAAAGCCGCTAACAAAGCTACAAACCTTAAGGCATTGACTAACATCCAGAGACTTGCATGTATTGGATCAACCAGAGCCTTGCGCACGACACCCACGGCGGGCTTAGAAACCATACTTAACCTTCTGCCACTTGACCTTTATATGCAGGAAACTGCAGCAAAAAGCGCTCTCAGGATTAGCCAATCTAATCTATGGAGATCCAGTTTAACTGGACACTCTGAAATTTTGAACTTCCACACAGGAACAAATGTAGAGTCTGACTACATAGTTCCCTTTACAGATTTTGAAAGGCCATTCCAATGCTTGTTCCCAAGTAGAGAGAAGTGGATCAATAATGAAGTCTTACAACCTATAACCAAATCCATCTTTACAGACGGCTCAAAAATGGATGTAGGTACTGGGGCTGGCTTCTTCTCAGAAGCTTTGAATATAGAAGGCTCAATCAGACTTCCCAATAACAGCAGTGTATTCCAAGCAGAGGTTCTAGCAGTAACAAAAGCTGCCAAAGTGGCATCAATGATGGCACTACCCAGAGAGGATATTACCATTCTCATAGATAGCCAGGCAGCGATAAAAGCAATTTCTTCTGTTGAAATAAAGTCCAAGCTTGTGAAAAGCTGTCGCGAAGAGCTTAAAGTTCTTGCCACACAGCATAATATAACACTCTGCTGGGTCTCCGGTCACGCGGGCATCATGGGAAATGAAAAAGCTGATGAATTGGCAAGAAAAGGCTCAGCACTTAGCCTAGAACTCTCAGAAAGGAGCGTGAAACCACCGTTATGCGACCTCAAAAATAGTATAATGTGTAAAATCCTGGCAAAAGAAAACTCGAGATGGGCAAACTTAAACACTTGTGAGGTAGCTAGGAAACTGTGGCCGCAGTACGATAAAAATAGAACGAATGCAATCATTCAAAAAGACAGGAAGTCAGTATCGACGTTGGTAGGTGTTTTAACTGGCCATAACATGCTAAGTTATCACGCCAAAAAACTACGTCTAACTGAAAACGATCTATGTAGAGGTTGCAGTGACGAGGAAGAACATGAGGATATAACCCACTACCTCTGTCACTGCCCCAGTCTCTGCCATCTAAGAAATAAAACTCTGGGGAAATACTTCTTCGAAAGCATCAAAGAACTATCAGAGTGCCCAATATCAAATCTATATCGATTCACAAGAGGAAACGGATGGTTGAACACCCCGGGATGATACTAAGGAACTAAACATGGACTACGAGTATGGTAAGAGGAGGAATTGGTAAAACCTCAAATGGGCATCACAATGGGTCTACATTGACCTAAGTGCGCTGGGGCTGAGCTATTGGCTCTCCTACAGCAACCCGCAAACCTAACCTAACCTACCCTCCAAGTGGGCGCCGGGCGGGCAATGATCACTACAGTTGTTTTGTGCAATTTCGGCAATAACAGGTGGTTATCTAAGCAGGTTAAATCACTGAGAAGTTCCTTTACTCTATAATAGTTCAACTCTTCAGAAATGCAATCTGAACATTGATACGAGGTTCCTGATTTTCAAGGTGGTGTGAGCGTTCTAAGAACACAATCCGTGCCGAAGAAATTGAAGGCTGGGGGAAAAGCCAGTCTTTAACGAGCTCTTTCGGGTGCCCAGGTACAAGGCCCGAAATATTCTTTACCTTACCCCGGTATATCGGCTCTGCCGGGGCATACCTCCTTTACGTACAACTCGTGGGACCAATATTGATATTTCTAAACCGAAAACCCCAGACGCTGACATGACGAACGATTACAAACCTCAAAAACAACAACAACAACCAGACGTTGATATGACAGACATTGACGAGCTGCTTGCCTCCAGTCAGGAGACAACTATCAACGTTGGTGGCGAATGTAGCACTGCTCGTAGAAGTACTCCCAAGTAACAATTTAATTTTCATAAAGGCCAATAGAAGCTATTTTCTTATTTCTATTTTAACTGTAATCAATCTTATAGAAACCTATTTGGCGCACATAAGCGAAGTTATAACTCTTCATAAACAGTTTGGATAAGGCCTGGTGAAGGCTTTGCAATGGAAACAATACTTTGCTACGAAAGGCTTTTTGTTTCGCTAAAAAGTTGTCACAAGACTTTCTTAAGGAGGCAATAATTTCTTTTAAAGTGTTTCGCTAGGGACTTACAGAAGTCATTACGGAA
Organism: Baccha elongata; assembly: GCA_951217065.1. Taxonomy (NCBI): domain Eukaryota; kingdom Metazoa; phylum Arthropoda; class Insecta; order Diptera; family Syrphidae; genus Baccha; species Baccha elongata. The sequence goes on along the minus strand of CATNUY010000119.1, from coordinate 809,875 downwards.
ATCTTACCGAAACAAAAAAAATTCAAACAAAATTTAAAATAATTTTTTTAACGACTTTTTTCTTTTATTTTGTTCTTTATCTTTTTATTTCGATTAATTTTTTCTGATACCATATTTTCTTCGTTCAAGTGCTCAGTTTCTTCAATGCCTTTTCTGAAAACTCGATATTTAATTTAATTATTATTGAAAAAACTTACTTGCCTCAACCAGGGATCGAACTTGCGACCCAACGCACCCCAGTCAAACATTTTTTTTTTTTTTTTTGTTTTTTTTTTTTGAAATTCATTTTTATTTTCCATTTAACTTATAACTAACTTAAATGCTAGACAAAAACCTTAAAAACTAGCTTACAGAATAACTTAACTAACTTACTGGCCCCATACGGGCGCTCTAAATTATACTATAGCTATATATTAAAAATGCCTTTCGGCGTAAATTCTAGTGTAAATTAAAATCTATATTACTTAAACCTAAACAAGAAAATTATTTAAAAAAACTTGTTTTTCAATGACACCAGTCAAACATTCAACCACCAGGCCAATGTTATGTATACAGAACGAAGATCGAATTTTAACCAGTTGATACCATGTAGGTACCTACTTTGTACTATAGGAACGGATATGTAGCTATACAGATCGATTTAAAATTCAGCATAAGCAGTTTTTTTTAATTTATAATTATTATATTACTTGCCTGGTGGTAAAATATAATAATAATAATTTCGTATTGCAATAGCTTACTTAAGGGAACTATAGTTTTCTTTAGTTTGTTACTACTAAAAGAAGAGATACTTTTCTTATTTGAGCTATAGCTGTCATTAACAAACAAACCACCTGTCATATATTCCATGTGGTATAATTATGTACGCGAGCAATAGCTTTCTTAAGGGAACTATAGTTTTCTTTAGTTTGTTGTTTACTACTAAGAGAAGAGATACTTTTTTTATGTGAGCTATAGCTGTCATTAACAAACAAACCACCTGTCATATTTTCCATGTGGTACAGGGGCGTACCGTGAGGTCGAGCCGTGGGGGGTGAGTTTTACTAATGCCGACTTTTATTATAGGAATTTGCCGACTTATTTTGGAAATTTGCCGACTGCAGTCATCGCTATACTAAAAAGTAAAAAAATGACTGGATGTTTTGAATAATCAATAAATTTCCATGAAACTGTGTAAAAATATTGAGTATCAACTGTAATATTGAAAAAATATAGCACGTGAATTCTTTTAAGAGCAATGTATTTATTTAAAATATTAATAAATATGTATCTAGTTAAAAGAATTTGTTTTTATGAATAGTTTTCAATAATATAAATGGAATAAATAAATAAATAATTAATGCAACAGTATTTTATATAATAATGAAGTAGTGTCATGAATTTAGATTTATATAATACATTTATATAATACATATATATAATGCAAGGGAATATTTATTATTTTAAATGAATGTTTTTGATTTTAAAGTTAATTAATTAAACATTTTATAATTATAAACACAATTATATGTATTATAATGCTAAAGCCATCAATTCACTCGAAAAATTCGAAAAATTGAAAATGCCGACTATCTTGCTAGAATATTTATAAAAACCTGCAAAAATATCGACTTTCACACTTAAAATTCGAAAAAATTGAAAATGCCGACTTTTTTGCTAGAATATGTATAAACGCCAGCAATTCACACGAAAAATACGAAAAATTGAAAATGCCGACTTTCTTGCTAGAATAAGTATAAAAACCTATGAAAATGCCAACTTTTATACTAAAAATTCAAAAAATTGGGAATGCCGACTTTTTTGTTTTGTAAATTTAAAAACCTTTAATTAATGCTGAACTTAGTTTGAAACTCTTGAAAATGTCGACTGCAGTTTTATAAATTTTAAAATTTTCAAAATTGCCGACTTGACCGACTCTGGAAATTCTTGGGGGGGTGAGACACCTCCCCACACCCCCCTCTCGGTACGCCTCTACACGTGGTATAATTATATTAGCGAGCAATAGCTTTCTTAAGGGAACTATAGTTTTCTTTAGTTTGGTATTAACTACTAAGAGAAGAGATACTTTGTTTATGTGAGCAATAGCTGTTATCAAGAAACAAATCAATGTGGCACATTTCTTTGTTTACTTTTATGCGAGCAATAGCTATCGCAAGGAAATTTTGTGCAAAATAAAGTGTTGTGTTATTGTGTTATTGTGTTATTGTGTTACTGTGTATCTTTTAATATTAAAATTTAGTAAATGGTGAAAACTAAACGTGTCTGTCCACATGACATTTTGGCGAAACCTAAAACCAATATAAAAAACTACTATCTGGCGCGGGGAATGTAACAACGATTGCATATAGCCGCATTAAATGTTTAGCAACCTTAAAGAAGTCTTGTGATAACTCTATACAAGACATATGGGTTATCGTTCATTTATATATAATAAATTCAACGTATCAATATTATCTTAAAATAAAACGTTTTAAAAATTATTATTGCATACAATTAATAGTAACATTTTATAAAATAATGATGGACTTGAATAAATAAAATTCTAAATCACACGTTTTTAATTTGGAAGAAAATATTTTGACTGTTCGAATTGCTTCGGTTAACAAGCCTTGTCATTGATTTCGAGTATAAAGCTTTATACAAGCCTTTACATTTAGATTTTGTCTGACTAACTTTGACAAACCTTACAGCGACCTTATGAAAAGCGATTGTATCGTCCCTCCGTATGGCTTGCGAGTATTTTCTGCCAAATGCTTTAAGGAAGCTATTATTTAAAAAATTCAACAAATAACAGTTAACATCTTTAAATAAGCCTTATGATAACACTAAAGAAATAATAGCTTACTAATTTTTTCAAATTGGACCTTACACAAGTAAAATTGTTAGTTGGGCTCCATCGTCACCAAAACCTTCGGTTAGCACTCAGAGCACCAGCGGTGGGCGGGTGCTAACCACAATCCAAAAACAAGGCCAGACAAAAAAACATAGGTCCCATCCCACGACTCGCAAGGCCCAGTTCAACAAATGCTATGTCTCAGGATGAAGCTACTCAGCCCTCGAAAAAGAGTAAGACTCTTCCAGTTCTTGCCAAAAATAAAAAAATCACTCTACCATCAACATCCAGCAGGCAGCCAGTGACGAAAACTTTGAGTGAGATTGTCAGGACGACAATGTTGCGCTGACAGACGAGCTTTAATTTTGGCATCAGGGAAGTCAAAGTGAGGATATTGCCACCACAAAGGAGCGACACAGGGGCTGTCGAAATATCCGAAGTGACGTGGGAACCATTAGGCGTGGCTGCAACAACAAAAAATGCTGAAATTCACGCAGATTAATCTGAAGCACTCAAAAAATGCTTCAGATAATCTCAGAACCTTCTTCAGGGAGAAAGATGTGGATTTCGGCATTATACAAGAGCCATGGGTTCGAAGCCATAAGATCTGCGGGCTTCAAGACCAGCTCTACAATCTCTACTGCACTTCAAACAACAATAACCAATGCAACCCTCGGACTTATATTATTGGTAAAAAACATTTAATAGTATTTGTATGTCCAAATGTTAGCACTCCAGACCTGACAGATGTAAGACTGGAGACAGCTGGTATAGGTGGGCTATACGTAGGATCGGTGTACATGGCCCACGATCGTATTGCACCACCCGAGGAAGTTGCCACCCTGGTCAAAAACATTAACAATGCCAACCTCATACTGGGATGCGATGACAATGCCAGGCACACGGTATGGGGAAGTTCCGAAAGCAACGAAAGAGGTGAGTCTTCATTTGATTTTTTTATTTCTAACAAAATGTCTATTTGTAACACCTTCATTTTTCCGAGTACGGATACGTTTGAAGGGTGGGAAGATGTGCTGGACGTTACACTAACAAACAATATTCAACAGGTCAGGGTAGAAAACTGGAAAGTATCTACACTGAGATCTTTTTCCGATCACAGGTATATATTTTTCGAATTAAGTCTTAACATCTACCGGCTAGGATAAATTCAGTCAAATTGTAATTTCGAAACTAAGAACTGTACCGAATCTTGTTTTAGATTCCGTTGAAGAACTAGAAGCGAAAGTAAGCACTTTTAGAACGGCTTTGAATGTACCATTCAAAGCTTCCTGTCCAGGAAGATCTCTCAAATCTTAGATTACAAGAAAAACTTTCAATATCTGCTACGTTAGCAAGCAATGGCAACCTTACAAGGATTACCTTAAAGATTACAAAAAAGCGGTATCCTCAACCAAAAGGCTGGCCTGGAAAGAATACTGCGAATCAATTGAAAATACAAAAAACTCGGCTAGACTGGCAAAATACTGTCAAAACAACACTCTTGTCCATCTCTCCTCAAAAAGGAGGATGGTACTTGGACAGTGGATTCAGCCGAATCTTTAGAGGCTTTAACGACAACCCATTTCCCAGGATGCAAGGATCACAGCCTAGTAACTGATAATACCCAAAGTGCTCAGCCGGAACACTAAGAAAATATTCATGCTATCATAACCAAGGAAAAGATTTCCTGGTCTATTAATAGCTTCTCCCCACACAAGTCTCCACGTGTAGATGGAATTATTTCCATAATGCTACAGATGTTGCAAAACACAATTGTTGCCGTTAGAAGTATTTTTTACAAATTTAGTGCCGATCTGCATCCCATCGCGGACGCACGTACGTGAGAGTGTGTCCAAAAAAACGGAAATAAATAAATTATTAATAATTATCACAACCTGCCTCGCCGCGAATAAGCAAAAAAAAAAAGTAGACAACAATATTCAGTCTGATAATCAACAAAAAAAAAGCCCATCATAATTATATTCTGTTTCATATTAAAAAAAAACATACGAGTAGGAACATCTTATCTCTGACGCAGATTCTCACAGTTACTTTTGCTTAATCATTGATTGCTATATCTTGGGATTCTCCCAAGTATCAAGCAATAATCAAGTTGATTTAACATTAAATGGATAGCTGTGAATTTTTTTTTGTAGGTATCCAGGAGCGGATCAATAACATAATTGCTACTAAGGCCTAACACTAGTAGCAATGTGTTATTGAAAAGTTCTTATGGTGCTTTTTATTAAATTCTCAGTTTAGATTATTTGTTTAAATTGTTTTTTTTTTGTGTTTTAATTTTGTAATGGAGGATAAATTTAGGGTCGATTTTAGCAACATTCGGGGGCTAAGATCGAATATTGTTTCTGCGTTTGTCCATACTGTAGTATATAGGCCAGCTGTTTTGGCACTAAGTGAAACCCAAGTAGATGTAAATACTGATTCTACAGAATTTAAAATCAACGGGTATATCTTAGTGCCACTATTTCTCCCATACAATGGTCTCGCCGTCTATATTAGAAATGAAGTTGCACAATACGGTTCTTGTTTGAACTCGTTCTTTACTTTTATGTGGTTAAAATTTACTGTGAACTTGTCTGACTCCATTCAAAAAATTGTTGCTCATTATCCTCGCGCTGAAATCGTCATTGCGGGCGATTTCAATGTACACAAATCTAGTTGGCTTCGCTATTCTGGCCAGACAACACCCGAAGGTAGGTATGTCGAGCTCTTTGCTGAGTTAAACAACTTGCCTCAACTTGTCGACGAATTGCTGACGTTGCAGGTCACACACCCAACACTCTAGAATTGTTTCTTACCTCTAATCCTGATAAATACACTAAAAACGTAACATCACCTCTAGGTAAGTCGAACCATTGTTTCGTGTCGGCAAAATTCTCGTGTAAAAATAGTCCAGTTAAAGAGAGACCCCAAGAAGAACCGTTTGGCAATACGAGGATGCCAATTGGGACGACCTCAATGATTTTTTCAGAAACTTTAACTGGTCATTATGCTTCCTCGATAATGACGTAGACTCCAGTGCTGATATGGTCACAAATATCATTCTTCTCGGAATAAAATATTTCATTCCTAGTAGGTCAAAAAGCATCAAACCTAAAGAAAACTCGTGGTTCGATTCGAGCTGTAAAGAGGCTATCAGGTTGAGAGAAGTAAGTTTCCGGTGTTACAAAGCCAAACTTACTGAGGAAAACCGGAATAATTTCAAACAAGTTAGAAAGACCTGCAACGGTCATATTCGACGAACCAAATTTCTACATGAACAAAAATTACGTAAAAAAATACTGCAATGTCCCAAAGGCAGTAAAAATGTTTGGTCATTTGTAAAAAACATACGAAATTCAACGTCCTCGGTTCCGACGCTCGTCTCAAACGACACTTCTGTGGTCAGCTCGCAAGGAAAAGCAAATTTGTTTGCAGCTTAGTTTGCTGCTAACTCCACGCTGCCACATAGTGATATGACACCTCCTGTACTTGAGAGCGTAAACGGTTTTATGGCGGAAAGTTGCAAGAGTTCTCAAGGATCTCGACATACAAAAATCCGCTGGCCCGGATAGTATTTCCCCCATTATTCTGAAGAGGTGTGATTCTACGCTGGCAAAACCACTGCGTAAGCTTTTCCATCTGTCCTATTCTACTGTTCTCTTCCCGAGTGGATGGAAAACAGCATTTGTCCAACCCGTCCTAAAAAAAGGCGAATCTTCTTCCCCCTCCAATTATCGACCGATTGCACTTACGTCCCTTTTTGTAAGGTTATGGAAACGCTTATAAACTATCAGCTTAAGAAATATCTCGAAGAACGAAAGATTCTTAATGACCGGCAGTACGGTTTTCGTAGCAATAGGTCTACTGGTGATCTAATGGCTTATCTAACCGAAAAGTGGAACCAATCTTTACATCGTTTTGGTGAAAGTAAGATTATTTCGCTTGATATTTCAAAAGCATTTGATAGAGTTTGGCATCAAGCTCTTTTTTCGAAAATGCATGCTTTCGGTGTTGATGAATCTCTAGTTCGTTGGATTAGAAATTACCTTCGGACCGTTCAAAACAAGTAGTACTGGATGGTTGCAAGTCTGAAATCTTCATTATAAATGCAGGTGTGCCTCAAGGCTCCGTCTTGTCTCCGACTCTCTTCTTGATTTTTATTGATGATCTTTTGTCTGAAACTTCTAATCCACCAAATTGTTTTGCTGACGACAGCACCCTCAGGTTTTCATATTCGTTTGTGATTTAATTAATGTAAATTTCTAACACTTATTGTTATTTCATTTAATATTGATATTATATTTCAAAATGTCAGTCTGGTAGACGGCCATATTAGCCATACCAATTAGACTTAAGAAATTTAAATTTCACAATGTTAATATATTAAGAAATAAAGGAGTCATTTAAAACTAACTAAAACTATTCGTTTCCAGATTCACAACCCAGCTTTTCGGTTGTGGAACTGGAGCGGCAGCGTATGATAAGCTTATTAAATTCCGATCTTGACAGCATTGTTCAATGGGGAATTAACAACCGCGTGGAGTTTAACGCTTCTAAAACTCAATGTTGTCTTTGGTCATTAAAGCGTAACTTACCCCTTATGCCACTATCTATGAGTGGCACTTGTATAGACGAAACTGAAAAGCTTTCCATTCTCGGTATGTGTGTTACCAACCACCTTCTGTGGAATGATCACATATTTGATGTCGCCAAAAACGCTGCGAAATGCTTAGGTTTCTTACGACGATGCAAGAATTTTTTTTCTCCCAAAGATCTGGCTGTCATCTATAAGGCGTATATTCGTGCAAAACTAGAGTACAATTTTCATGTCTGGGCAGGAGCTCCTGTAACTTATTTGAATCTCCTAGATCGAATTCAGAAAAGAGCCTTAAAAATGATAGGGGACAGGATTATAACGGAAACATTTGTGTCACTTGAACACCGCCGAAATGTTTCTTGCCTCTCCTTATTTTATGGCTTTTTTTATAAAGAGTCCTCCGCCGAAATAGCCAGTTGCGTTCCTCCCCTGAAACTATTCAACCGAAATACTTGTACTGCAAGGAATGCCCATGAGTTCACCCCTGAGCCCAACTTCGGACGAACAGTTAAGTACGAACAGTTAAGTTTAGCCGCAATATTGCTTCCGGTTTGTCTACGTCCCTAAGTCGTGGAGACAAGTCAAATATATTTTCATTCCGAAGGTGGGGAGACGGGAGTACGAAGCCCTAAAGGACCTTAGGCCCATCACCCTACTTCCTTCGTCATTAAAACACTGGAAAGAATAATTGACATATACATTAGAGGGAGTTTAGATAGAAATCCTCTTTCCAGATCACACCACGCTTACCTTGAGGAAAGGTGCACGGAAACGGCTCTTCACGAGGTAGTGCGTACCATTGAAAAAGCAATTCAATACAAACAGTATACCCTTGCAACCTTCCTTGACGTCGAGGGACCTTTCAATAACGTTCTTGCTAATTTGATTCAGGAATCTCTTGTCAAGTTCGACGTTGATGCTCACACCACAAAATGGATTTTATCTATGTTAAGATCAAGAATCATTCAAGCAACGTTGGGTAACATCCACATTATCAAACTCGTAGATAGGGGCACACCTCAGGGAGGAGTTCTATTCCCCTTACTATGGCTGCTTGTCATGGACACAATCCTTTGTGAACTGGACAACTGTGGTGTAAAGGCGGGGGCGTATGCGGATGACCTGGTGATTATGAGATCAGGGGCGTTTCCTATAGTGATAAGTGATATCATGGAAACTGCCTTGAAATTAGTTGACATCTGGGCTACTAGCTGTGAACTAGGTGTCAATCCAAATAAAACCGAATTGATGCTCTTCACCACTAGGACTAAAATACTCCCATTCACCCTACACAAGTTGGACGGTCACACTCTTTCTCTATCAACAAAACCTAAATACCTAGGTGTTCGGGTTGCCTTTCATTGTCTTTTATGCAATAAGCAGTTCATTCACTCAATAATAAAAAACCATACACATAATTGATTTATTTTCATACAAAATTAACGATACACATTTTTTGTGTATTCGGGTTGATAAACTGATGGTAAACAAAATCATGCTTTTAATTATTTTACGAATCTCAGCATAAAAGACAATGAAATGTGAGCTTGACCTTTTTGCCTCAACTGTAGTATATATTTTTATAAGCAATCAATGTTTAGTAATAATTGTCTAATAAGCAATATTTTGCTATAAAATGTTGCTATCAATAAAGAATTTTATGAGTTAATTTCAAACCATCAACCAAGACTTTGAATTTTACGTTCAAGTGAGTCTGCTTGGAAAACCAACCTACATAAATATAAGCGATACAAGAATCGTTCTATATTATTATTCGACATCAGGTTCTAGGTTTATGTACCTACGAATCAAGTGTGGACAAAAGAGTCCAGACTTTAAACATTTGGCGACCGTGACAGGACTTTCATCAGCAGTTTCATCAGTTGCAGAATTACTTCAGAGTCATCCGTTGGAGCATAATAACTTCGCGTTTAGGCGTAAACTGGGCCATAACACAGTTCATCGCGTTACATTACAATAACTTCGCGTTTGGGCGTAAACTGGGCCATAACACAGTTCATCGCGTTACATTACAATAACTTCGCGTTTGGGCGTAAACTGGGCCATAACACAGTTCATACGTTGTATCATAATAATTTCGCGTTTGGGCGTAAACTGGGCCATAACACAGTTCATCGCCTTACATTACAAAAACTTTGCGTTTGGGCGTAAACTGGGCCATAACACAGTTCAACCTAAATTCGATCGCTGATATCATTCTTTGGATCAATCAAACAACGGCAAAATGGATATTGAAGCTCTAACAAAGGAACAGGAAGATACTGGGGAGAAAATATGCAATCTATGGAGAAACTACAAAAAAGACTCTTCAGAGCGTAAGACGATCACTTATTTAAATGATCGCTTGCAGAAATTGGCATTGCTCTGGAAGGTTTTCGATGAGACAGATTCCAAAATCCGAAGGATAGAAACTCTAGAAGATGACCATCCTTACATCAAGAAAAATTTTTTTCAAGAAATCAGTAGAATAAAGGAGTCGTTCTATAGTGATATTAAAGAAAAATTATCATTAGCCCAACAGGGTGCAGCAGCAGCTGCGGAAAATGAGCAGGAAGGAGCTACAAAGGAAGCGATTCCCAAGCTCATCCAGAAAGAAGGCTCAAATGCAGAAACAAAAGACAATGCAAATTTACAGCCAGAAGACATCAACACAAAGCAAAAATACAAACTTATAATGGAATTAATACAGAGGTCAATCGAAAAGAATGCTGCACAGCCACACAAGAGCAAAGCATTTTGTCAGACCAAATGTCGAACATTGGAACTGAATTGGGAGGAGTTAACTGCCATTTATCGAAAAATGGAAAACGTTCTAACTTACCATGAAATAAGGGAATATTTTGAGTTGCAAGAAAAGGTTGCGGAATCTTTGCAAGAATTGATTGAAATAATCGAAACATCAACATCAGCAACACAATTGGAGATACCGCAAACCTCATGGCAACTGCCCAAGGTGGATTTGCCTAAATTCGACGGCAATTACCTTAAATGGCAACAATTCTCTGATCTGTACAAGGAGATCATTCATAACCAAAATATATCTGATGGTCAGAAAATATGGTTTCTAAAATCAAGCCTAACAGGAGAGGCTGCGAAACTCATGTACCATCTTTTGGTTTCAGGATCCAACTATGCAGCAGCCTGGAAGTTGATTACTGAAAGATACGATAACTCTAGGTTGCTTGTGTCATCATGGCTCTCAAAGTTATTCTCCCAACAAAACATATCATCAGGAAGTGCAAAATCCATCCGCAATCTACATGACACAATACAAATAAAATTTCTTCCAAATAAAAATTCTGGAAATTCAAACAAGGCTGTAAGTGCTTTGTTGAATAACACACATCATCCTCTCATCATACTGGGAACAGCTAGGGTTCAGATTGTTGGACCAAATCAGCAAAAAATAAATTGCCGAGCATTATTGGATTCGGGATCACAGATAAATATTATCAGTGAAAGAATTGTCCGAGCACTCAATCTCAAACCAAGGTCAGATTCGCTCACCATCGAGGGAATAGGACAAGGAACACAAAAATCAAATCAGCGAGTAAACGTCGAATGTTTGTCAAATTTTAGTGGCTACACCACTAGAATTGAAGCTTTCATACTAAAGGATATAATATCACCACAACCATCTCAACTTTTGGACGTGTCGTGCTGGAAGTTTCCCTCAAATATCAAATTGGCAGATCCAGATTTTAGCCGACCTGATAAAATCGATCTGTTATTGGGAGCTGAGTTCTACCATGAATTACTGTCAGTGGGACAAATAAAATTATCCGACGACCTACCTATTCTGCAAAACACCGTAATCGGTTGGATAGTGGCTGGGAAAGTTGAACGATCAACAATGTCAAGCGTAACATGTGGTGTTGGGATTGAGGAGGATTCTCTGAGTGACATCATAGAAAAATTCTGGCGTCTAGAAGAAATAGAAGAAACCAACAACAGTCTCACTTTGTCAGAACAGCGATGCGTAAAACAATTCGATGAAACAGTTAAGCGAGATACAAATGGAAGATTCATAGTAAGTTTGCCATTTGCCGAACAACCTTCAGCATTAGGTGATTCCAAAGAACTCGCCTTGCGGAGGTATTTTGCGTTGGAGAAAAGATTAAGCAAGGATGAACCTCTCAGAATTCTTTACACGAACTTTATGGAAGAGTATTTAAAATTAGAACATATGGAAGAAGTCGAAATATCTAAGATTGGAACATCTCATTACTTTCTGCCTCATCACGGAGTACTCAAACCAGAGAGCAGCACAACAAAATTAAGAGTAGTGTTCGATGCATCTATGAAAACTTCGACGAATATATCATTGAACGACGTTTTGTTACCTGGACCCAAAATACAAGACGACTTATTTTCCATTTTACTGCGATTTCGCTTATATCGGTTTGTATTTATTGCCGATATCGAGAAAATGTACCGACAGATTATGGTAACAAATGAAGACAGAAAATATCAATTAATATTTTGGCGCAGAACGAAGGATGAAAGGGTGCGTTGCTATCAACTAAACACAATAACATATGGTACTACTTCTGCACCATATTTGGCAACGCGCTGCTTGCAACAATTATCAACGGAATATACACGTAAATATCCTTTGGGAGCCAAGGTATTAGCCAACGATTTCTATATGGATGACGTCATGTCAGGTTCAAACAGCCTTTTGGAGGTTCGAGACATGCAACAACAATTGACACAGGTCCTGCAGTCAGCAGGCTTCAATCTAAGAAAATGGTGCAGCAATATGCCACAACTTTTAAACCATATTCCTCCAAAAGATCGAGCTCTACAATCGGACTTATTGGACAAGGAAGCAAAACATCTCAAAACACTGCGTCTCATCTGGAATCCAGAAAAAGATGAGTTCCTGATAAATTCAACCTTTATTCAACACAGTAAAATAACAAAACGAACGGCATTATCTGAAATTGCGCATATTTTTGACCCGCTAGGTCTTATTAGCCCCATGACAATCATTGCAAAACTGTTCATCCAACAATTGTGGAAGCTTAAGATAGATTGGGACGCGGCTTTACCAATGGAATTACACACTACTTGGGAAAAGTATCGTAAAGATTTGGAAGCAATAAAGGACATAAAAATTCCAAGACATGTCTTTTCAAATAAGATAGCAAAGGAGACCCAATTACATGCATTTGCAGATGCATCGGGAAAGGCTTACGTTGCAGCAATATATATCAGATCAATTGCGAATAATGGTACAATAACCGTTCACCTACTTTGTTCAAAATCCAGAGTAGCACCAATAAAGAAAAACCGGTATAATGAAGCCATAAGTGAAACGACAATACCACGCTTAGAACTGTGCGCAGCCAAATTAGCTACAGAACTAATGCAAAAGGTCACAAAGGATCTTAAACTTGGGGAATTGGAATCTCATTATTGGACCGATTCAGAGATCGTATTAGCTTGGATCAATGCTGACGCAGGCAGATATCATAGCTTCATATCAAACCGCGTCAAGAAGATACGATCTTTATCATTACCACATCAATGGCGTCATGTTCCAACTAAATCAAATCCAGCCGATATTGTATCAAGAGGGATGTCAGCCACAAAATTAAAAAAACACCACATTTGGTTTTATGGACCACTGTTTTTATACGGACCTGAAATAAAATGGCCAGCTGAATTCAAGGCTAAACCCACCAATTTAGACATAAAAAAATCGAAATTGGTAATGACAGCAACAATTGAAACAGACGTTATGTACAGTATAAATCACCGCAACTCATTTTCACGATTACAAAGGATTGTGGCATACATATATCGTTTCCTTCAAAATTGCGGAAACATCAAACCAAGGAGGAAAAAATTAATGCCACTCGAATTGGAACAATTCGAACTAAAGGAGGATGAATTATCACTTCTCGAACTGGAACAAGCACTACAGGTAATTGTAAGATTCATGCAAAGCCAAGCCTTTAAAGAAGAATTAAAACAATTGTCTGAGGTGAAATGGATCCACGGCAATAGCCAATTGACTACTTTATCACCATTCATAGACTCAAAGGGTATCCTACGCGCGGGAGGACGATTAGAAGCTGCAGATTTGGATTACGACACTAAACACCCGATTTTGTTACCCTACAACCACGAATTCACTAAATTATTGATTACAGAAACTCATTTTCAAAATCGTCACATAGGACCACAAGGCCTACTAGCTAAAATACGTCAAAAATTCTGGCCCATTAAAGGCAAAACTATGGTCAGAGCAGTAGTACACAGGTGTATACATTGTACAAGAACAAAACCGAAATTAATGACGCCAGCAATGGGAAATTTTCCTGCAACACTCCAGCCAGCTCGACCTTTTGTTAACGCCGGAGTTGATTACTTTGGACCGGTGTGGATTCACTTCAATATTAGAGGAAAACGACCCCGGAAGGCATACGTTGCGGTATTCTGCTGCTTTGCAACAAAAGCAACACATTTCGAAGTCGTGAGTGATCTCACCACGGATGCATTTATCGCCGCCCTTAAACGATTCATCGGAAGAAGAGGAAATTGCCTTAATTTACATTGCGATAACGCCACAAACTTTGTTGGAGCAAAGAATCAACTGACGGAGCTGCAAGCGGTTCTTTATGATCAAGTAGCACAAGGGAAGATTACAACCTTTTGCAATAACAAGGGCATAGCGTTCCATTTCATTCCCCCACGATCTCCACACTTTGGTGGCCTTTGGGAGGCGGCAGTAAAATCTGCGAAATACTTTCTAAAACGGAATCTGGAACCAACAAAATTAACTTATGAAGAATTAGAAACACTTATGATTGAAATTGAAGCTATTATGAACCCTCGACCGATAACACCACTTTCATCAGATCCGAATGACCTCGTTGCACTAACTCCTGGACACTTTTTAATTGGTGAAGCGTTAACTAGCACTATTCACCCTGCAGCAAAAGTTTTTGGCAAGGGTTTGGAAAAACGATGGAAGACAATAGTCGCGCTTAAACAACAATTTTGGGACCGATGGTCCAGCGAATACTTAAGCCAACTACAACATCGCCAAAAGTGGAAGCAGGAAAATCGCAGTATTCGAGAAGGAATGATGGTGATTTTAAAGGAAGACAACTTACCACCTCTTCAATGGCAACTGGGAAGAATAACCAAATGCATACCAGGAAACGACGGTTTAGTGCGCGTTGCGGAAGTTAAAACTTAAACAGGCATTATCAAACGTGCCATACATAAACTTGCACCTCTGCCGACTGAAAGTGAAGAAGATTCGCACCCTACACCCGTAGCAAAAGCACACTTCAAACATTCGGAACCATTAGTTGATCCTGAAACAGTTGTTCATTCTAAACCAGTGATTTATTCAGAGCCAAAAGAAAAAACATTTAAGGAAATGCAAGGTTCTAGTCGAAATTCCAACATTTCAAGGGTACAACCAGACATACCTAAGAAAAAAATAAAACACTCGCTGGGTTCTACAATAGCGATGGTCCTGATGACGCTTATGGTCCTTCCGTTAAACAACGGATCACCTATACAGTTAACCCCTTTTACGTCACAGCCTGGAATTTACTTTGAAAACATTGCAAGGGCAAATATCATGGCAAGCGAATGGAACATTATAGCTTACTTTGATATGATAAATTACAGTCAAGAACTTGAGATGGTGAAAAAATCATGTTCATCCCAGATAGACGGCCTAACAAATCAAACCAACGCTATTTCGAAGGATCTTCATGAAGAAAATCTAGCCCTTATCAAGGGCTGTCCAAACTCTAACTTCAATAACCAATTTTCAACGCGTTCAGGGGGCACTTTTAGATATCATAACTCATAGTCAACATGGAAGAATCAGTCCAATTCTTATGCCGTTAGCACAATTGCATCAAGAACTACAATCAATACGAGAACATTTACCTCCTTCATTGAAACTTCCAGTGTCCAATGCTGGATTTTCAAAAATTTATAATATAATGTCAACTGAAGGAAAAATTCTGCAAAGGTATGCGATTTTCAAGATCAAGTTACCATTGATAACCCCCGAAGAATTCGAAGTCTATCGAACAATCCCTGTACCTGTATTGCAAGAGGACGGATTTGCTGGAATACAACCCTCTCCACCATTTCTATTGATCAACTTGCATCGAGACTTATACTACGCCCTATCGGAAGAATAAATGAAGGCTTGCTCATCAAATCCTCTGGGAGGACTCCTATGCAAACAAAGAGGTCCTCTTCACCACAAAGGATCCATCGCTAATGCTTGTGAGCTAGCATTGTTCAATCACAAGTTTGAACCTAACAAATGCCGTGTCAAGAAGATGGGTGAAGGTCCTCATTGGATTCAACTATACAGTGCAAATTCCTGGATATATGCACTTTCTGAAGAAACAACACTAAATTTAGTTTGTGACAAAAAGACTTCTCAAATAACAATCCACGGTACGGGCATTGCCAAGTTGCAGAGTGACTGCATAATAAAACAAAGGCTTTTAACCATACGAGGTCATAACATCTACCCATCAGAAACCAGACTGTCATATGTACCACTCCTCAAACTTACAGATGTCAAAATCTCAACACAAGAACTTCTCACAAGAAAACAACCACATGCTTACGAAGAATATTCAACAGATCTTGAAGCATTAAAGAAAAATCTTGAAACATTTCGAGAAACTCTCCCAAATAAATTAGAACAGCATGAAATCCACCATACTATCGGACATGCTGGAATATTAATAGCGATTTCAATCGTCATATTTTTAATCGCCCAATATTACTGCAAGAAGAAAAGAAATAAGATAAGCCAACCAACACCTCAGCCGAGGAAACATAATGCAAACATCACCATCCCGAGAATGCAATCAACACCAAAAGGCATCCCATCAGAAGCTATATTTAATGTAACTACTGAAGAATAAACACGATACTTATTTTATTTTCCTTTAATAAATAGTAAATTGTTTTCTTATTAAATTTTAAATCAAAATTTGTATTTGTATTTATAGTTCTTTTTCTAAAAACATTATTTGTAATTTGTAAAACGAATCGTTTAACGTGGGGCAGAATGTTCGGGTTGCCTTTCATTGTCTTTTATGCAATAAGCAGTTCATTCACTCAATAATAAAAAACCATACACATAATTGATTTATTTTCATACAAAATAAACGATACACATTTTTTGTGTATTCGGGTTGATAAACTGATGGTAAACAAAATCATGCTATTAATTATTTTACGAATCTCAGCATAAAAGACAATGAAATGTGAGCTTGACCTTTTTGCCTCAACTGTAGTATATATTTTTATAAGCAATCAATGTTTAGTAATAATTGTCTAATAAGCAATATTTTGCTATAAAATGTTGCTATCAATAAAGAATTTTATGAGTTAATTTCAAACCATCAACCAAGACTTTGAATTTTACGTCCAAGTGAGTCTGCTTGGAAAACCAACCTACATAAATATAAGCGATACAAGAATCGTTCTATATTATTATTCGACATCAGGTTCTAGGTTTATGTACCTACGAATCAAGTGTGGACAAAAGAGTCCAGACTTTAAACACTAGGAGTTATTCTGGACCCTAAGCTGAGGTGGAAAATTAATATCGAAGAACGTGTGAAGAAAGCAAGTATAGCCTTCTATGCATGTAGGAAGACTTTCGAGAAAAAATGGGGTTTGAAGCCTAAAATGATATTATGGACTTACACAACTGTGGTTTCCCTATTCTAACATACGGATCGATTGTATGATGGCCAGCCCTAAGCAATAAATATAATATAGACAAACTGAAAAAAGTTCAAAGAACAGCCAGCACAGGTATAATTAGATCTTGCCCAACCAATGCCTTAAGTGTTATTCTTAATTTTTTGCATCTAGACCTTCACATCAAATACATGGTATCCTTGGCCCGTATTACTTATTACGATAATCGTTAAAAACCCCTCGTTCTCGCTCGAATGCGACTGCGTTAAACGATTATCGTTAAAGTTTCAACGATACGAGTGTCATTTAGCTATCGTTTAGCTTTCATTTTCGTTGTTGTCAATAAT
The DNA here is from genome assembly GCA_951217065.1 of Baccha elongata. Taxonomy (NCBI): domain Eukaryota; kingdom Metazoa; phylum Arthropoda; class Insecta; order Diptera; family Syrphidae; genus Baccha; species Baccha elongata. The sequence continues at coordinate 792,360 of CATNUY010000119.1, read as the reverse complement.
ATTATTGTGACTGAGTTTTGTCTGTTGATCAGAGAAAAACTTGAGCAGATTAAAGACCAAACAAATAAAACTAAAGAATATTTTATTAATAATTAAAAAACAAATAATCAAAAGATACACTTAAACTTTTATGAAAACATATACCAGCATTGTAAAAAAAAACTATTCGCCTCCCACATTTTTCTTATACCTAACACATTTCTGATTGCTTTCTTTGAAATATGTGTCCTGTTCCTTCGCAACAATATTAACCACAAAAATATAAAAACAAAAAGGAGCAATGGAAAAACACTTTAGTATTTTATAAAATAATATGGACAACTTCTTTACTTTCCCGCTCGCCTTTCTTTATTTTGATCAATTTTTGACATCTATTCAACGACATGAAGTTTGATGTACTTAAAAAAATAGTATTTCTCCTTTTTATCTGGCAATAAATACGAGCATTCATTGTCGTTTAATATAATCGCTATTATTGTAACTATCGTATCCTTGACTATCGTTTGTTTTGACTTTCGTTTCGTAATACGTAATACAGACCCTGCAGTGCAACGAGGCTTAAAGAAGCAAGCTGTTGGGCAGAAAGACCCTTTGGTCATGGACACATTTTGAAACTGTTGCCAATAGATCTTCGCTCAGTCCATATTGACTACCAATCCCCTTGTCTTGACTTTGAAAAAATTTCAATGTGCTTTTTTCTACCAGAGACGAATGGAAAAATGATACAGTGACAAAAGAATAGGACAATGACACCACAATTTTCACTGACGGCTTAAAGATGGTTGATGGAGTTGGGGCGGGTGTTTACTCCGACAAACTTAAGATCAGTGAATCGTTTCGTCTGCCCGACGCTGCCAACGTATTTCAAGCTGACGTGCTTGCTTTTACGGAAGCCTGTAGGATACTCAAACAAAAAACAATATCTAACCAAAATATTCACAATGTAGCCATTGGTATAGATAGCCAAGCTGCAATTAAAGCAATTAATAGCTGCCTGGTGTCTTCAAAGATAGTTCATCAAAGCAGAGCAGAGCTCTCAGGATTCAGTGATATTATAAAAATTTCTCTCATATGGGTTTCAGGCCATAGCGATATCCAAGGCAACGAGTGAGCAGATGATCTTGCTAGGCAAGGATTAGCCCTTCTCGTCTCTCAGGCGGAATCAGTGGATCTTTCACTGGTTTTCGTGAAGGGCAGAATATATGACCATTTCCTTTCAGAATCAACAAAAAGGTGGCAAGGTTTGGCAAACTGTAAAATATCTAGACAAATATGGCCAACCTATGACAAAAACAGACCGAATGATTTAATAAAACGAAACAGGATAGACACGGCCAGTAACGTTGCAATCGTCACTGGCCATTGGCCAACAGGAGAACATGCAGCTAAACTACGCATAGCTACTGCTGTAGAAATCCGCTAGAGAAGGACTATTGAGTATTTCCTGTCTCGACAGTGCTGTCAAACAAAAGGATAAATGATTTTACCTCTTTTTTTTACCAAGAGGTATGCCTTGCCTTTGAACGGGCCTAGCCTCATATAGATCTAGTGTAAAGTTATTTGGCTGGCTCTCAGTCCAACCACCAAGCACACAGTGTGAGCTAATTTCTTCCCTTGAGACTGCGGGCACAAACCAAAAACTGGTCCTCTTAGCTTTTCAAAGCACTCACTCACTCTCCATTTCAACATTCACCTTTAAAGTTTCTGGAACTTCCCTTTAAGACTGGCTTTTCGGACTAGCACTTACTCTATTTTTTGGCGAAAGCATCAAAGCACTGATTTATAGCTAGAAGGTATGCCTTGCCTTTGAACGGGCCTAGCCTCATATAGATCTAGTTTAAAAATAATTGGCCGGCTGTCAGTCCCAATGGAATCACCCAGCACACAGTGTGAGCTAAGTTCTTCCCGTGGGACTGCAGGCACAGACAACTTTATCACAAAAAATTGGTCAAACGAGTTATAGTATCAAAACGGCGCTTTTTGGCGCTATTTGGGTTTCTTCGGAACAGTTGTTCTGCGAAACCGCCATTTTACCTACTTTCCCATTGAACTGGAGAGTTACACGTTGCTTTGCTTACATTTTCTTGTAAAAAAAGCATGCTTGGGTCTTTAAGGGATTTATTTTGATTTTCCATCTGTCCGCATCAAGAGCTTTTTGGAGTAAGATGGCAGTTATCCGAGACGCTAAAGATGTATCATCTGCGCAAAATGATCTTTTGCAGTGATTTAATGCAGGAAAGCAAGAAACGTAAATATTGTACAGAAAGAGGGAGAGGGTTGAGCCATTAGGAACACAGACTTTTCATCCACAATTTCAACGAAAAACTTTCTTTCATTCAATAAAACTTTTAATAATCTTAACAATAAAACTTGAAAAACCGTTTATACGAAGCTTATGAATAAGACCATCATGCCAAACGCAGTCAAAAGAAGGAAACCACTCAAACGGATTTTTTTTGTCGAGTGCTTTGTGAATAACTTTGTTAAATCTTATTACCTGATGAATAAAGCCGAAATGTTCTGGAATAAGTATCAGGAAGAACAGTTTTCTTAAGCAGCTTAGTAAACTTATGGGTCGATATGAAGATATTTCTGTATGTGATTTACTGGGCTTAGGAATGGGGACAATTTTTGCTATTTTCCATCTTTTAGGAAAATAACCTAGGAGAAAATAGTTGTAGAATTTTTAGGAAAATTTTGAATTACTCTGTTAGAGATCTCGTTATAACCAGGTTTAAATTAAAAAAATCAAAATTAAGTGGCACTGACAGCTCCGAAGAACCACGGCCTAGTGACTTACAACTCTCAACCAATCCTTTTGTGTGCGTTGTTAGTTCTACGGGATTGGAGGGAACCTACAATTTTATGTTTTCATGACAATGATACAATGATCTTGGAGGATTTGTCACTTCCTCGCAAGAGGCAGTGCCCCTGAAAAAAAATTTGATGTTATCGAAGCTGGAAGCTGGGCTTGAACCCAGACCTCCGGCGTGATAGTCCGACACACTCATTTTTAATTCATTTTTTATTTTTCATTTTCTTATATCTATCTTAATGCTAGACAAAAAATCTTAAACAACTAGCTTCCATATTAACTTAATTAACTTACTGGCCCCATGCGGGCGCTCTAAATTAAACTATAACATATTTAAACGATGCCTTTCGGCGTAAAATCACTTATATTTAAAATTCATGTTTACTTAAACTAACGAGAAAATTATTATAAAAAAACTCATTGTCATTAACATTTTTTTTCACTTTTTTATAAAACTTAAAGTTACCCTTAACCTAATTATAACTAATTAAAACTAAATTATACTAAATAAAACTACTAATAAGCTACGTTATATATAAATTATATAAAACTAGCATAAATTATACCTAATTAAACTACTTAAACTAACTTAAAAACTAGAACAGCCACCAGCAACTTTTTTTTTTTTTGTAAACGCATATGCACACATAATTTTTTTTTTGGTGCCACCGTCACTGCTCTATCTACTCTACCTATATTTACCTTAGAACTATGTAAGTCGGCCAAAGCAACAATGTGGTCAACTTTCAATATCACCGTGGTCACCCAACCACCAGAATTTTTGACTTGCTTGATTAAGTCCTTTCTGTCCCGAAGGGGAACAGCTCTACTGAACCGCAGACGTTCTGCTCCGTTTCCAGAGCCGACGTCCCGATCGTAAAGTAGTCGCCGATCCACAGTCCTACGGCCGACGTGGTAGATTAACGGAACCGCCAATCTATCCTGTATCAGCCCACGACTGTCTAAAAATAGGTAATGTCTCGGGCGGGATGAAACCGTTAAGGCGTACACTTTCACTATATTCATCATTGGGGTAGTAAGCCCCAAAAATAAGTCCATTGGTCGAGGTCATCGCTCTATCAATGTGACCCCGAATCAGCTTGATTAAAAAGTTATCCTGTTTATATTGGCCCTGTTGTATAGAACCTCGTTGGCATAGTAATGTGTGTACTCCGACTCTGGTGTTCTGTGTAATCCAAGGCAGCGTCTAAGACACTGCCTCTCAAACACCCGAATCTTTTCCATTTGAGATGGGGCAACGTTGAACCACACAGGGCACCCAAAGGCAATCATTGGCCGGATAAGGGCCATGTAGCAAATCACCTTAACTCTGCTGTCAAGGCGCTGCACAGTGGTTCCGTTTGTATGGGAGAGGTGGTCAAAACCCTATAAAATCTGAACTACTAAACGGATTTAAATGAAATTTGGTACAGATGTTAAAATTGTACTTTTACATATTTGCTGAAAATTTGGTAAGGAAAACATGATAAAAAAAAAAGTTATTGACATTTTTCAAAATTTTCTGGATTTTTATATTTGAAGTTTTTTCAATGAAATCTGTATTATTGAACGAATTTTGATAAAATTTGGCACATAGATTGAGATTAGTTTTATGCATATCAATTTATAATAAGGCTAAGAAAAAATTATTAGAAAAGAACTTATTGACATTCTTTTATAGTTTTTGAGGAGAACGGACAAAAACCCAAATTTGCATTTCGAATGATTGAAAATAAAAGAAAAACACTACTAAAATCTTTTTTTTTTTATTTTTATTAAATTTAATCAATTTATTGCAATAAATTTAAAACATCTGTCGGCAATTTTAATTTTTCATTTTTTTTCAAATTTCTTTCGTTAGAAAGCAACGGATCTGATGTTAACAGCAATCTATTAAACAAATCGGTATTTGTTAAGACTCTAGATGTTTTTCGTGTATTGTGTGATCTGAAAAATTTGACATCCTTGTTTTTTGCCTCTGCTGCCTCTTCCGTTAATTGGCCTATAGGCAAAATTGCATGTTTTGCAATTTGTCCTCCATGAATGAGAACTTTATGTACAGAAGCTGGCATTGGATACCACGGATATTCTTGGACAATTTCACGTGCAGTATCTTGGGCATATTTTTCGAAAACCTCCGGATTTATTGAAAAACAACTAGCCAAAGTTTTTAAAATGACTGCACATCTTTCTATTATTGATTTTTTCACACCCGTTATTTGGGAAGATACAGTAGGATTAGCAAAAAATCTACGCGCAGTATTTCCGTCATTAGAATTTCCACCTCCTTGTTTTGGTTTATCAACTATCAGTCCAATTTTTCTGAATTCTTCTTGAATTCTTTTTTTTTGAACTGCAAGAAGAGGTTTCTCACTTTTTCCAGTGCGCCATTTTTTGAAATCTAGTCGGTATGCTAGATGGATGAAGAATTCGAAAAACCTTATCCACGCATGCAGTGGAGATATGCCAAAATCCAAACAGTCTTCGTTAATACTTTTTTGTAAGGATCCTTCAATATCATTCATATTTGTTGGCTTTGCTCCACAAATGTAGCACACCTGTTGCGAAGCAGTGTGTGTCAAAGCATTGCACACCTTCCCGTCAACCATTGTTAACTTGAGGACATGTTTAATGTTTAAAGTATGGTTAGTTATTTTAACTAAACTTTCAGATAAATCATTAATCTGGTTCTCAATGTAGCTCTGCTCAGCTCTACTCAACTCTGCCGTTTCCTTTTTGAATTGAAACCGTATTGGGCGACAATATCGAGTCGATCCTGGACGAGGATTTTGCCATAAAATTTGTTTTTCAGAGTCAGAGCTTTTTTGTGAAAATAGTTGGATTGGAACATATGAAGTAATAAACATGTCAGCATCACTGACTCCCTCAGAAATTTGTTGTTTATATTCTCCTTGTCCACTGCTACCATCAAAACCCCATTTTCCAATAAGGGTAAGATTACCTAAATCAAAAATGTATTTTATTTAGTCACACTAAATTAAAGTTTTCAATTACATAACTCGTATCTCGTACATTACATTTATTCTACTCCCCCTGTGCTGTTAAATTCAGACTAGACATTGTATCACTGGCTACTTTATTTAGGTTATCTGCTGTAAAACGAACACGATACACAATTACCATACCTACAGACATCACAGAAAGGACAAGTATTACAATGAAACAGAAAGCTTTGTTGGTAAAAGATTCTTATTTGATGGTATTACCTAAATCAAGCTCCAAACTTTCAAAAACTTCCTTTTGGGATTCTACGATTCTTTGGGCTGTATGGTTTAGAAGACCTTGAAGGGAAACTTCAGCCGATGTATCGGATATTTATATTTTTTCAGGCTCCGGGTAACAATCTTTTTTCGCTTTTATTACCTTAACATAGCTTGGAAAAACATCAACTTCGGTCTTTTCGTTTACCAAGTTCCTAATGACTTGGTACTGGTGTTTTGTTAACTTTGCCTCAACCAAAATTTTCAAAGCATCATTTGAATTCAATTGCTTGGCTTTAAGATTATCTGTTGACTGGCAATGCTTCAAAGCACAAGCAATGTCTTCATCTATTGCAGCAATTGTGGCAATTCGTCTGCGCTTAGTTCGAGAAGAGCTATCTGAAAATGACTTCTTTGGCCTACCTCCTAGATTATCTGGTGAATTAATTAATTCTTCTTCTTCTTGGTAAGGCCCGAAGTCTTCGACGACGCAATCAAGCCAAGCACTATATTTAGATAAAAAGGCATCATCTCTTCGAGAACATAAATTCCATTTTTTTAGGAAGAGTTTGCATAACAAAACAATCTTTTTTCGTGCATTTAAGCTTTCAATGTTATATTTTTCTTTAAAAAGTACCCATGTTTCATCAATTTTTCCAGCATTGCGACCTTTCTTCGCCTTCCGCCACAAATGAAAAATATCAATGCTCTTGATCATATCACTTGAATCTAGAAAAAAAGGGAAATAGGGTTTCACTTAGGCTCAAAATTTTAATATTTCCACAAATTTCCGCAAAAAAAACCGTATATACCCTTAAACAGGGAAGATAAGCCTACGTTAATCCATTAAAATTATTGAGTGCAAATGGGTGCCCTAAAAGTTCTGGCTTATCAAAAAAACACAAAATTTTAAAAATCACAAAAATTCATTTCTTTCAACAGCAGTTATAATAAAATAATAATATGTAAAATATATATATATATATATAATAATCATCTTTATAAATTGTTCTATTATGTTTACCACTTTTTTCCAGAAAAAAACCTTAAAAACACACACAAAATAGCTAAAATGCAATGTCCTATCTTCAAACTAACGTTTTTTAAGAAATTGCGAAAAACATTAAACTTTGCCACGTGCCTGACTGTCAAAAACTACATTTAGAAAAAAAAAAATAGTCCCACGTAGTTGCCCCGTTATCATAGATAATAACTGCATTAAAAAAAATTACTTTTATTACTTGAGGTTTTGGCCTATGGGCGGAACCACTGTGCGCTGCTATAAAACAACCGTCTTGTCAACCCGAAAGCTCCCCTAGCTCTGGCCAGAGCAGCATCTGTATGTCGATTGAAATATAGATACTGATCTAGCCAGATGCCAAGGTACTTTACCACATCTTTACTCGCCAGTGGAAGTCCACTTGCTCCAACGATCACTAGATTTCTCCAGTTCTTTCTTGTATCCCTAGAAGCCCTAGACAACGGGGTTCTAAACAGGATAGTTTCTGATTTCTGAAAGTTAATTTTTAATGAATGTGTTTGAACATCAACAACTCAAAGGCGCTACCACCAATTTTAAACGAATTTTTATTTACTCGTTTTATTTTCAACTTCCAGTCATCACAATATCGCTGAATCTTGTCGAAGTCACGCTGCTTCAACTTTTGGACCCCCTCTGTACGCTACAAGATCATCGGCATACGCAATTGAATGAGTTAGACTACCTATCAGATCGCTGGTGTAAATACTAAAAAGAATCGGTGAGTTCACAGCTCCTTGCTGTAGACCATATTTAATATCAAAAGTTGTGGTAGAAGTTACATTGCCACTTTTGACAACAAACTTTCTACCAGTGAGCATGTCGTGAAGCATATATAACAGTGGTTTACTTAGGCCCAATCTATTTAGCTTCAGATAAAGACCCTCTAACCATACGGTGTCGAAAGCCTTCTCTAAATCAACCAAAACGGCACCCGTGCATTGATTTTTCGTTTTGTCATCAGAAACTAACTTAGACGCGGCATGAATAGTGTCATGCCCCGCCTTAAAGCCAAACTGATTATCTGGAATAATATTTTTGTCCTCAGCCCACTTGAACAGGGCTCTATTGAGAATCTTTTCGAATACTTTACTGATACTTGGACGAAAACTTATCGGCAAAATATTTGCCGGATTGGAGCTGTCCTTTCACTTTTTGGGGAGAGGATGGACAGCTGTCTTCCAACTCACTGGATAATATGCATTATTCAATGCGTTGTTGAACAGTCCAACACACTAACCACTACGCCACGGAGCACTACATAACCAGGTTTTAATGATATGTTTTACGAATTTTGATGTTATTTTTGGAACGTTATGGGGATTCATAGAAAGCTGTTCAATTTCGATTAAACTTTTTCAACCTTTTCATTTGTAGCTTTGTCATTGAAATTTTCAGGAATAGTCTGGCTGTTTTCAAAAAAAAAATTAATTTCGTGGCCGTTTCCAGATTTGTATTTATTTTGTTACCTACATCTACATTTAAATTCTTTTTTTTCGAATTTTGTTCCTTGAAGATTTTAGGAAGTTTCCAAGTAAGCTTGTCATGTTTCTTTATCTGGGATAAAGTCTTGTTCCAATGCTTGTTTCTAATAACTTGTAGTTTTTTAATCACCAGTTCGTTGAGAAGATTCAGTTGAAATTTCAAAAAAGCTGTTCTTTGTTTTTTGATATCTAAGTCGAACTGTGTTTTTAAACGTAATTGTTTTTAAAGATCTTAAAACAGACTTAAAACAGGATCATATATTTAATTCGATTTCGAGATAAAAGGAACTGAAATTTTAACTGATTTTTCCACATCAAGCTCTAACTTGTTTATATTTTCATCAATGACCTCTATGGTATTCGTAGAAGTTTTTTTCTCAAACTACACTTATTGTTTAAATTTGATTGGAACGAGTACGATAACTTTGGCACCAAGAATTGATAACTGTTTTTTGTAGAACAGATCAATACAAGCATTTTTTACTATGGGTGGGGGGTCTATCTCCCTCCGTTTGGGCGGGAGGGGCAATTTTATAAAAACAGTGCTAAAAATTTAAAACAAATATTAAAAATAACGGTAATACTTACAACTAAGTTTTATATCTTTTTTAAAGCCAATACTTTTTTCTATTAGATGTTTTTTAAATCAAGTGAGACCTATGCATAGTCTTTGAAAAAAACGGACTTTAAACTCAAAAATTGCGAAAAAAAGGTAAAAAAAATTTGAAGTGTGATTTTTCAAAACTGTAAAATAAAATACTACTTTTTTTATAAAATTCGTTGCTCATATTAATTTTAAATCACAAACTGGAAACAAAGTGATTTTATGTTTTCTGGTTTTTGAGAAAATGGAAAAGTACTAAAACAACTTTTTTATTGGATACTTGTTTTATAAACAGTGAGGTATGTAAGGGGGGCATGCTGCCCCCCTGCAACCCCCTGCTTGGACACACTATAGGATTTGGGGTGGGTGCGAGATGGGATGGGTGCGAGGTTGGGTGTATGCAAAGTTTCTGTTGCATTTAAAGATGCCCAAGCATCATTACAAAAACGAACCTACGTACAACATTCACCGTTTACAAAAAAAAATGAAAACTCTTATAAGAAAGTAGTTTTAGTAATTTTCCATTTTCTCGAAAACCAGAAAACATAAAATCATTTTGTTTTCAGTTTATGATTTAAAATTAAAATGAGCAACTAATTTTATAAAAAAAAGTAGTATTTTATTTTACAGTTTTGAAAAATCACACTTAAATTTTTTTTTTACCTTTTTTTCTCAATTTTTGAGTTTAAAGTCCGTTTTTTCAAAGACTGTGCATAGGTTTCACTTGATTTAAAAAACATCTAATAGAAAAAAGTATTGGTTTTAAAAAAAGATATAAAACTTAGTTGTAAGTATTACCGTTATTTTTTTAATATTTGTTTTAAATTTTTAGCACTGTTTTTATAAAATTGCCTTTCCCGCCCAAACAGAGGCAGATAGACCCCCCCCCACCCATAGTAAAAAATGCTAGTATTGAACTGTTCTACAAAAACCCGTTATCAATTCTTGGCGCCAAAGTTATCGTACTTTCCCCATTTGATTTAAATTTTTTCCGTTTAAAAATTAAATTTTCTTTCTATAGGTTTGCTTGACGTTTCATTTCAAAAATTACTGGAAGATGATCCAAAGTGAGGCCATTTTCTACTGTAGGGCAAGACAATAGGTCCTGTCGGTTAGTCAATGTAATGTCTAAAGTAGAGCGAAGTCCTCTACCATTTGAAGGTATATAAGTAGGATCTTTGGTATTCAATATTAAAAATTTCAAAGTTTTTGAGATCAAATAAAGTTTTTCCCTTTTGTTATCTCTAGGATAACCCCAAGATGAGTGTCTGCTATTTAAATCACCACATAAGACAAAATTTGAATTTGATCTTATTAATTTTAATATATGACATTTAAATTTTAAAATTGTTTCCTTTTTGACTCTTCCGCCAGGAAAATATGCAGTTATAAATTTAACAAACCCAACATTTTGCAACTTAACTTATAAATTGTTTCGATTAAAGAAGTTTTTTCTATTCTAAGTAATCTATGGTTTATGTTTTTTTTACTAATATACAAACTCCCCAACCTTTGCCTTGATCCCTATCTACTCTATAACAATGGAATTCTTTGAAATTTATATTTATCTTTTCTCGAAGCCATTTCAATTTTGTGTTCAGTCTTCGTCTGGCTCTTGTAGCGTCAACATCTCGTTGTTATCCGCTGTGTTCTAGCTCGACCGATACTTTTAATTTCTCTTTTGACAGCTCACTGTCCTCCCTTTGCCAACACACTTTTAAACTTCTTTAACAACCTCGTGTTTAATAAAATCTTAACCCTTTCATTGCCTTTAAACGGAATGGGCCCATCGGGGCCTAAGCATAAGCCAGGGAATCAGTTTGACATTCTCTCGGATTTGTCACCTGATCGACCCAAGGCAAAGAAAAACAAACGTGCAAGCTCACCGCGTGAATTCCCTGAATTACCTACAGTGCGCAATGTGAAAAATCCCAAATTCGTAGTGATATCAGCGAAAGATAATAAAAAGAAACTAACGTCTGTAAGTATTTTCGTTCTAAAAAAATCAATCGATGCAATTAGTACCGAGTATGATAATATATCCCTATTAAAAGACGGTAGCGTTCTCTTATTAGCAAGAAACCAACAAATTGCCGATAGATTCCTAAATACAAATAACTTAGCAAACAAAATACCCGTGACAGTGACTCTCCACAAACAACTTAATTCCTATAAGGGTATTGTATTTGCGCCTTGTTTAAAAGACACTGAGGAATCAGAAATAATTTCAGAAATGAATTCCCAGGGAGTAATCGATGTGTATAAATACACAAAGAAAATAAATGATAAAGTATTTGAACCCACAGGTCTCATACTATTCACCTTCGACCTATATAAAACTCCCCAAACGGTAGAAATTGGCTGGCTCAAAGAAAAAGTAAAGGAATATGTTCCTTCGCCAATGCGATGCCGCAACTGCCAACTACTCGGACATACAAAAAAACGGTGCACTAGATCCAAAGCTTGCACCGATTGCAGTCTTCCCCACACGCCCCTGAAAACTGTACAAGATTAATGTGTGCAAACTGTCTGGACAAACATTCTTCGTCTTCAAAAGATTGCCCAAAATTCATTCAAAATAAAGAAATATTAATCATAAAAACCAAAAATAAGTGCAGTATGGCTGAAGCAAGACGAACATACAACACACAAAATCAAGTGCACTCTTCTAATTCGTTGTCTCTTGCTGAGCGAATAAAAAAATCAATTGCTTATAACAGCCAGCAATCTCAAAACTTGTCTGCTCCAACTATCTCTCTCGAAAACAAATCCAACGAGAACAAACCAACTCCATCTGAACAAAAGACCACACAATCTTCCAAAACCGATTCGACCCCTCTACCACTGGTTCCACCACGTTCTATTCCATCCACTTCACAATCCACAACAGAACTAAATGAAAACAAACCAAGCCTATCCTCTCAAAATATATCCAAATCCAATTCATTTCCACTGCCACCCTTTCCACCACTTTCTATTCCATCCACATCACAATCCATAACAAAACTTTATGAATATGATCAAGAAATGCTTTCTCCTTCAACTAACAAAAAAAAAACTATCAGCCCCTGTAGAAAAAACCAAATCAATTTCTCTTGATCTTGAAAACAATTCCACCTCGCTAAAAACAAACTATCCCACTTCAAATACCACACCACTTAATACTTCAAACTCCAACTCTCTTAACAAAAATGAAAACACATAAAAAAACAATTTCGGCAACCACCACAACAACGATGGTCCCACTTGCGGTGGGGAGCGCAAATCTACCCACAACGTGTGGTAGAAATTGCGACCTCCTCCGCAAGTGTGATCATCGACACTCAACTAAACACCATAACAACAGACAACATAAAACTTTCAACTCACTCAATATTTTACAATGGAACCTTAATTGTTTCATAAATAATTATGATGAACTCAACTTAATACTAAAAGAACGTAAATACGATATTGTCTCGCTACAAGAAAGACACCTATCGTATAAAATAGATCCAATAAAACCAAAGTCTTATATTGGTTATTTTGTCAACCTCTTATAATCTTACTTCTGTACAAGGAGTTGGTTTACTTATAAAAAACAATATCCCTCACGTGCATAAACAAATTAATTCAAACATTTAATCTACTGCTGTACAACTTGACATGGGTATTAAAATAACGGTTATTTCTCTCTACATTCTACCTGGACAAACGTTTACACAATCTGATTTAGAGAACATAATTCGACAAGTGAATCCTTCATACATATTAACTGGTGATATAAACTCTTGGAGTCAGTTATGGGGCTCCCCAATTACTAACAAAAGGAGTTCAATCATTGAGGATTTCATAACGAAATCAGACCTAACAATACTAAATGATGGTTCTCCAACCCACCTTTCCACTCATGGTACACTCACCCACATTGATGTATCATGTTGCTCTTCTATTCTCTATCCAAAGACATCTTGGCACATATCCGATGACTTGCACAACAGCGATCACTTCCCGATAAGCATATCACTTCGTGTTTCCCCCAAACTAGAAACTGCCAAGCATATCCCAAGATATAAAACAGAAATGGCCAATTGGGACTTTTTTAAAAATAAACTGAATTTGAAGATCGCTAAGGTCCCTATAAGCAGTAGTATAAATAAAGAGGCCGCACTACTCCTTAAGAGTATTCGTATGGCCGCAAATGATTCTATCCCTCAAACATCTCCAATAACTTTCAATAGAATCGTGCCATGGTGGAACCTTGAACTCTCGAGGCTTCGAACTGTAAAGTTTAAAACTTGGAGGACTTTCATAAAAAACCCTATCCAAGTTAACATCTTAGCCTACAAAAAAGCTAATGCCCATTTTAGAAGAAATCTAAAAAGTAGCAAAGTCAAAAGCTTTAATGACTTCACAGGCACAATTAACCCCAATACATCAACAAGCACAGTTTGGCATAGGATTAAAACTCTGACGGGTAACTCCACTCTTAATACTATATTATCCATCAACACACCAACAGGCCCGATCAGCAACCCTTATGATGACTGCAATTTTTTTGCGAATACTTGGTCAACAAATTCCATTGACTCAAAATTCCCTCAGGCCTTTAACACGGAAAAAATCGCTAGTCTAAATTTAACTACACTACCTGCAACGAATGCAGCGGCTCTACGCATTGAGACTGATATCACTACAATTGAATTTGACAGTTGCTTGAGTAGACTTCAAGGGAAGACACCTGGCCGCGATAGGATATCCTATCCGATGATAAAGAATCTTCCTGACTCAGCTAAACAGAGGCTTATTTCGCTGTTTAACGATACCTTAAATAAAGGCATCTTACCCCGAAGTTGGAAAACATCTACCATTATCCCCATACATAAGCCAAAAAAAGATATCGCTTGCGTAGACAGTTACCGTCCAATTTTTTTAATTCCTTGCTCATCAAAGGTTTTGGAAAAAATTGTTGCGAATAGAATTTTATGGTACACTGAATTTAAAAAACTTCTAAGTTCTAACCAAGTCGCCTTCAAACCAAAGAGAGGGTGCATAGATGCACTTCTTCATATTGATTTCGCAATAACAAACGCGCTGACAGCTCGCAACCACATCACAATGCTGGCTCTAGATTTTGAAAAGGCATTCGATCGTGTAGGCATTCACCTTATTCTCAAAAAGTTTAGAGTTTGGGGTCTTGGACCCAAAATCTTCCAATACATTAAATCTTTTCTTACAAACAGAAAATGTTGCATCAAAGTACGAAACATGTTCTCCGAAACTAAGCGACTCGATAATGGTATTCCGCAAGGATCACCTTTATCGGTAATTTGTTTTTCAATTGTTTTCAACGAAATAAGTAATCTCGTTTTAATCGTAAACAATAAATATAACTGGAAACCCCGTTGTACTTATCTTAAGAAAGCATTGGCAGCAAGGCTAAACATTATAAAATATCTTTCATCAAGTAAAAGTAATGTACATGTAAACTCACTTTGTAATATTACTAAAATGTTAGTCTTAAGTAAAATAAATAAATTGATTATGCTTTGTCCATCTACGGTTCATGTCCAAAATCAACGAAGAACATAATTGCTCCTACCTACCACCAAGCAGATAGGAAAAGCCTTGGTGCTTTTCCAACTACACCGATTAAAAACATACTTGCTGAAGCTGGACTTCCAACGATAAAAAACCGGTTCACAGAAATCATTTATAAACTCAACGTAAATTTCATCTTTCAAACAGGTTCAGTTATAGACAGAGTCATCTCAAAGGCAATATCGCACAGACGCAGAAGCAGAATCCCTTCTATAATACACCTTGTCCTTGAAATTCAAAATAAGCTTGAATTACCCTTAACCAGAACAACCAAATTTACACCAATACAACCACCATGGTCATTATCCAAGGAATCAGTCATTCTTGATTTACAGGAATTACGAAAGAAAAACACCTGTAACACCATCTACAAAGCTCGATTCTCGGAAATCTTAAATGGTTTGAAAAACAAAGGTTGGAACTTCATGTACACAGATGGTTCGAAAACAGATTTAAACACTGCCTTTGCGGTCATATCCCGAAACGGGGCAATTATAGCCCAAGGCATTCTTCCAGACTTTGCGTCCGTCTACACAAGCGAAGCATTAGCTATCTTTGAAGCCACTAAGTTGAGTCTATTAAAATAAGGGAAATGGGCAATCTGCTCCGATAGCTTGTCAGTTCTACAGGCCATCGTCAATCCGAGCAACGACACAGACATCATAAAGGGACGAATCAATCAAGCTTTTCATAAGCAAACATTACCTGACTGGGAGCATTACAAACACCACTATAGCTCTATAAATCCGAAGAAAATTCAGCCAAAACTTCCAACAAATGTAACTAGATCCGACCTCAAGACATTCATTCGACTCCGCCTTGGTCACACAGAATTCACCCACCAACACCTGCTAAAGAAGGAAAATCCACCTATTTACCCTAATTGCCTAAACTCAATTACCGTAACCCACTTACTCAGTCCATGTTTTCTGTCTGGACATTCACAACTACAAGTCAACAACTACAACTCTTATCCCACTGAACTTCTCAAAGAACCGGATTTAAGCAATATCGTTAACATAAAAAAAAATATTTAATAGTCTAAAAAATTTCATTTAATCAATATAGTATTGTAAACCTAGAGCCGAAAGCCTTCGCTGCTGTTTGCTCTTATCAATAATATTAATAACAATTTTGATTGTATATTAATAGCTTAATAAATAAATAAATAAATACAAATAATTTTGTGTTTTAAAATAAAATCAGAAAAATCAATTTTTTTATTAGTTAAACTCTTTGCATTCCACAAACATAATTTAAGTTTACTTTTCTTTTTGTTGTTATAAAGGTACTTGATGCTTAAATCAGCAATTACATTAAATTGTTGTTGTTTAGTTTTACATTCAGAAAATTTAGAAAACATTTTGTTGTTTGATGAAATTAATTCTTCATAAGTTAATAAATCATTGTTTACATTTTTTTTGTGCCTTTAATTGATAATAGAACAGTAGGAATTTGGTTTGGTTTGGTTTGATTTTTAATTTTTTTTTATTTTTGGAGGAGGGATTTGGATGAGATGTAACATTTAGTCGTGGTGGGACAACAGGTGGTGGTCGTTGGTTCATCAGAAGGAAATCGGCTGTTCGGTAAACAAAATTTTTCTGTTGCTATGGTCTTGGGACGTCGCACAGTGGGGCAAGATACATAAAAACTGGAAACAACTCATATAATGGGCTATATACACCGAAAACAACTTTTTAAAGCAAGACTCACTTATTAGTGAATAGAAAAACTATGGTTGATGTTTAAAGTTTATTATTTATTTGCTTTCTAATTTTACAAACGAGATTATAGGTACTAGGTATAAGGCAAGTTATGAATTCATACAAAAAAAAAGTGCCCATAAGAAGGCACATCTAAGCATCTAGAACTTAACTTAGTCGTGATGCTGAGTATTCTGAAATTTTTGGACTTACAGTGACCTACAAAAAAAGCTATGGGCATATTACCTTAAAAAACATACCTACCAAATGTGAAGTAAATCGGCCCACCCGTTTAGGCTGTAGGTGCCTATACAGACAGACAGACAGACAGACATACAGAATTGTAGGGCCCACTTTTTTCATCTTCTCTATCATCGAAATGTCATATTTGATTGTTATTTCAAAACTTTTTTTTTGCACGAACCCAACCAAGACTTGCCAGATAATACCTATAGAGCAAGTAAAAAAGTAAGTAAAAAAGGCAATATATTATTCCATTACATTCGACAGAACTCCTGATATATCACACAAAGATCAAACAAGTCCACTAATTCGATACCTCAAAATCGAAAATCAAAAAGAAAAAGTAGTGGTTTCTCCTTTATTAATTTTATCGAAAACCAAAAATTAAAATGCTGATTTCTGGCATGACAGAAGTCTTAAGATATATGGTCTTAAATCTTTACTCTTTACCAACACCAAGGGAACGATAGATACCATGGATAAGTCAGATGTTGTGTACCAAATAGGTTGCTTAGGTGGAAAAGAGACGGCATGTTCGTCTGTTTATATAGGCACCTCCAAACAAAAGCTGAGAAGTCGTCTCTCCGGTCACCGCTCTGACATTAAGAATGGGGGGACACAGAAAACTGCAATTGCACTTCATTGTATTGAGCAAGAACATAGACTAGACCACACTTTGAAAACGTTAAAGTATTGGAATTAGAGAGAAAATATGCAAAAAGAATGTTGCTAGAGATGTTGCACATTAACAACACAAATAACACAGTCAATAGACGATCTGATTGTGATAATTTATGCAACATGTATAGCCAATAAATAAGAAAAATGTTATAACAGTGGTAACCCACTCAAAATTAAATTTATCTTTTGTGTTAGGATTGATAAGTTTTATACTGTGGACAAATTTTAATGTGTTTTTATTTAGAAGTAATTAATTAATTGTTTTTATTTCATGTTATTATTTCATTACTGATTTGTTATCTTTTTATCTTGTTTTATTCAGTAACAGTGACACATAAGTATCGTTGTTTTATATATGTAATGTTGTCATAACGGATTTTTTAACATTAATTGTAAGTTTTGTTGACAAAAATGTTCTTAAATATGTTTAATTTGACAAAACATTTAGTTTATATTTTAAATGAATAAAAGCCTGAAGAAGAGCGTATCCACGTTCAAAACGTCGCTAAACCTATAAAATCTCGTTTTTTTGACCTTGAGCCTGCATAACAAACTATTTTTAAATTCGATAACGAATGCCAAAAAGCTAGAAAGAAATCATTTCAATGGCTTTAACTGTTCCGCAAGAACAATGATGTCGAATTCAAACACAAGTACGTAATGGCAAACAATGAATATAAGCACATAAGTCGAAGGAAAAAGAATTAATACTACGAGTCTGAGGCAAGGAGTTTAGCACAGTGCGCAAATGCGTCAGAGTTCTGGAAAGTTGTTTCAAAGAGTAATGGAAAAAATATAAAATCAGTAGCAATCTAAGTCCCAGTGTTTTGTGTGCGCACTTCAATGAAATATGGATCCATGAAGCTAATAAAGAAAATAACCACATTATGTAATAATGTGTAATAATGTGTTAGAGTATGCTGTTATCGCAGCAGTTCAAAACAGCGTTGATATTCCCCATGCACAAGAAAAGATGTAAATCGGAACCACAAAATTACAGAGGTATTTCATTTTTAAATGCCTCATACAAAATCTTTACAACTATTTTGCAAAGATAGACGGTTGACAGGATGGATAGATAAAAACAATTTGCTTAAAGAAACACAAGCTGGTTTTAGAGCAGGTTATTCAACTATCGACCATATTTTTGTGCTGCGCAATATAACGGAATCCTTTATGGTACGGGTAAGAAGTTATATACATTTTTTGTGGACGGCTGCTTTCGACAATGAATAGAAAATGTCTAATTTACAATTTGTTCGGGAAGGACATGTCCCAAAAATTGGGCAAAGATATCGAAAACCTTCTAGATGACACCTGGACTTCAGTTTGGAATGGCGAAGTGATTTCAGAACGATTCAAAACGAAAACCGGATTAAGACAAGGATGCACTTTAAGCCCATCCTTGTTCGCTCTCTACATTTACGACATTACTGAGGTTCTTCCGGGGGAGCATGCAGCTGAAAAATACCGACTGACAAAATATGAATAGTACGAGTAAAAAATCCTGGATTTTCAACTTTTTTAGCACGTTTTTGTACTTTATTTTTTGCTTTTACACTAATTATTTGAAATAGGAATTGAAAAGGAAGAAAATTAGAAGCGTAACAGGCCACCCAGGTACTGTTGCATTTGGAAACTTTGGAAACTTTGAACCCGCGAAGTGGGCTACCCAGGTGCTGTGGAATATGGAAGCATTAGACTCAGGCGCCTGCCAGACGAATGGACATACCCTAAGCGGAGCAACGAAGTTGCATGAGCGGGACTGTCTACAAAAAGGGAATTAAAATCCCTTGAACCCGCGAAGCCGGCCACTCAGGTGCTGTGAAATATGGAAACATTGGACTCAGGCGCCTGCCAGATGACTGGACGTACCCTAAGCGGAGCAACGAAGTTTCGTGAGCGGGACTGCCTACATTAAGGGAGTTAAAATTCTTTGAACCCGCGAAGCGGGCCACTCAGGTGCTGTGGAATATGGAATAATTGGACTCAGGCGGCTGCCAGACGACTGGACATACCGTGAGCGGAACTGACTAAAAAAGGTTTTTGACGAAAAAATATTGAATATCATAAATGCTACCCCAGATAACAAGTTAAATACATGAAAAATAACCGGTAAAAACGATACCTACAAGAAATTATGAAACATTTTTACAAATAAATTTTATTTAAAAATTCAGTTTTAAATTGCCTTTACAAAAAAAAGTAGTTGGTCAGTCAGGATTTCGGCAGTCGGAATTTTGGCAGTCGGGATTCTCAGTCGGGATTTTGTACAGTCGTGATTTCGTACCCAATCCCTACAAATCTCTTGGATGGAAGCTACTATTTACAAATGCATCCAAAGGGGATACGTACACCTCGTTTGCTGTTGTTGACGTCACCGGTTCCGTTGTCTCCAAAGCGCTACTATCCTCTCTCGCATCAATTTTTACTGCCGGAGCGTTTGCTATATACCAAGCGATAACACACTCCCAAAAAAGAAAAAAAACATAATTTTCTCGGATAGCCTTTCCACAAAACATTTCAAACTCTATTGAAATAGTAAAAACAATAAGACACCATCTCATCTTAAATTCTGAAACTTTAAAAATTATATGGATTCCCGGCGACGTTGGAATCAATGGCAACGAAGCAGCTGGCGCAGAAGCAAAATCAGCGATAAAAGAACCATTAAAAGCTTTTTTTCAATGCAACAAAAAAGATACTACCTAATTACTCCTAGAAAACTGGAAGTACAAAAGAAAAGAATCAAAGACAAACTACAACCACTCACACAAACACGTAAATCCTAACGGTGACAGAGCAATCTACCCTAGCAATATATCTTTAAAAAAACTAAAGCCATACATCAGGTTTAGACTGGGCCACTCATACATCACACACAAAAACCTGTTCAATAAAGAGGCACCTCCACTTTGCCATCTTTGCGAGTATAATACGACCCGACCCTTACAACGATTCATCTTCTTTAATGTCCAAAAGTCTCTTTAAACCACAACTTGCACAACCTTTTTAAAAATATCAATTCGGACAACAGAAATTTGGTTTACAATATAATGACGAATTCAAAAATCGAAAACTATTAAAAAAAAAAATAAAATAAAATAAAATAATAACAATAATAACTACCTATGTATGCACATTATAATATCTTTTATAGTATAAAATATTTTTTTCTTAACTTCCCTAGTAGAAAGTCCTGGCAGCTAATTTCTAGTTTAAGTACTTATTAAATTTCTAATTTATTTACCATTCAATAAAATTAATAATAATAAATTTATATTATTATTATTAATTTATATTATTTAGATTATTCTCAAAAACTAAGATATATTTTGGCATCCGGTTTTCTGTTTTTGACTAAAAATTAATAAGAGCATTGAATTTTGAAAATAAAAATAATAGTTAATTACATAAAATTTTGAAAAAAAATAGTTTAAAAATTTTGTTTTTAGTTTTTTTTTTCAAAATTTTGAATTTGAAAATTAATTTTTTTAAAACTGTTCACTTAAACAACTTAATTTAAAAATAAAATAAAAGAATAGTTTTCTGGCTTTCCAAAAAGATATAACAAGGCTTTGTATCATTCACCGTTGTTTTTAAATAATTTTTTTTCTGATTTAAGTCAATGTTTTAGAAAATTGCCCCTCCCGCCTAAACGGGGGGAAATAGACCCCCCCCCTCCCATACGATTTTTTTCTTGTCTTAACTCCACCTACACGCTCAAGCTTTTTGGTGCATCTTATAACAATCACCCTGTATAAGAAGACCTTAAAAACTGGCTGCGCAAACCTGGAGGCAGTTATTCTAAATAAGGTTAACCACGACCTGCAACTCAGGAGAAGAAATATGAGAACATCTTTTTTAAAACTAACTTTTTATAGCATCAAATTATATTCTATTTTTCCAGAAATAACATTTGCTTCCAGAGAAAAATAAATTTGCCGATGTTGGGTTTATGAGCGCGTTATACTTGTATTTCTAAGAAATTTACAAAAATACACATAACAAGGGAAACGAAATTGAATAAACAATATCGGATATCTATGGAATGGCATTTTTCTGCAAAAGACACTTGAGAACCGACCTCAGGAGAGCGGGAGCATATAATTGAGAATATGTTTATAGCTTTTAATGTTCCAGCTAAAAATATATTTTCGTCTGTAAAACATTTATCAAGTTTCGGTCCAATTAACATCGGCATTTAATGCATATGCCGTTTGCCTTCCCTTTAATAGAGTGACTCAACTTACAGCAAAAGAACAATTATAATGATAATCGTGTCCAGCATGTAAATGTATGTATAATGTTAGGCAGCAAAATAAGAGGAGTGACTAATAAAAGATCCCAACTTTTATTGCGCAAAGTAGTTTTATTGATAATTATTGCTAAGACACGTTGGTGTCAGCTGGTATGACGCCACAGAGTGCGAATTAATATTTTGATAAATATGCATAACGTAAAAGTGCAATAGGTGTTTTTATTGAGTTCTGTCTTTTTTTATTATTGTCTAGAACGTTTGTTCTAAACATCATTTTCATTATCGCCATTAATAAAACATTATCTAAAGCTCATGAACTACATGCATGTATTGATGTTAATTAATAATTGCATGGGGTTGGTATGGTTGGCTAGAATTTTTTTTTTAATTATTATATAAATTATAATTTTATCATTATTAACTCTAGGTACGTAGGATTATTATTTTAATTTCAGGCTATGAATGTAGACAGTGTAAGCTAATTAGTAATTATATCTTTACAATAATCCCTGACGTAAGGTTAACCAATTTATTGTGAACACATTTAGTTGGGTGTTGGCTTCAAGTCAAATTATTAATTATAAATTAAAAAGTAATTATTTGTACCATTTCCTTTCTTAGAATACTAGAGATCTACATATACAATATGGCAGTGGCAGCACTGGTGAGAATAAGCTAAGTTTAGTTTTTGATTATCTCTTAATTTAGTTTTCAATTTGTTGGCTTAAAAAGTAATAATTATGTAAATGAGCAATAAAGTGGTAAAAAGTCCAATATCAGAAACTTCACCGGAAAAGATGAATATTGTGACAAAAAGAGGCAAACAAATCGAAATTCCTATCAAAGTTGAGGATACGACGGAGGAGCACTTAATAAAACTTTTTGATTTGAAAATACATGATCTTGCCACTATGGGCGCGATACAAAAAGAAAACAATGAGCTTAAAAATCACGTCGAGTCCTTTCAATCAAAAGTGATGGTATAAGAATCTCAAATAGAATTCATCCAAAGGCAAAGCACGGACAACAATTTAGTTTTCAAAATTGAAGCCAAAGAATCTATTGAACAAAAAGATGAAATTGTTAATATTTGCTCCAAACTGTCAAAGGACAATGTAAACAAAATTAACACCAATGCGATTAAAGAAGTAAAGTCATGGAATCCAAGATTTAAAAACTTTATTGTTACTTTTGATAACAAAAATGATGTTTATTCGATATTGAAAAATGCTCATAATTTAAAAAAACACATATATATATACAAAAAGATTATCCACTAAATATGAGAAGACGAAGGGCTCGTCTACTTCATGTACAAACAATTATTAAACAGAACCGAGCGAGTTGTGGTAAAAGATGAAAAACTGTTGGTTGAAGACCAGAAATCGGGCACGTTCATCAGCAAAGTTTTTGACTGATCTGAAAATTCAGTTCTGAAAACGCTCAAAAAACTTTGAAGCGTCAAACATTTCTTTCTTTCAAATTCTTGTAGGGTACACACGGTGGCGCTGTCATTGCGTAATAAAAAGTAAAAATTAAAAAGTAAAAAGTAAAAAGTAAAAGTATCTTGCATTTAATAAAGTAATGTAACTTAGTTACAATTTTATCAGGGCGGCTTGTCCCACAGCAATTAAGCAGCGTTTATGGAATCAGGCAAAAATATCTTGGAGATGCTAAGCTGCGCTCCAAGCAACAATCAGAACCATTTTCTACGAATTTTAACAGGGTGGCTTGCCCACCCAGCAACTGGGCTGCTACAAAGCAGCAGGATTCGTAATATTTGGTAATACAGAACATAATTAGCCAGGACGGTGGCTCCCAGCCCACCTTGTTTTACCGTTAGACGAATAGCTGTATCAACAAAATCGGATGACCAGAAAAACGGTAAAATTGACCGCAACATGCTGTTACTATGTACCGTTTGGGGAGATGGAAAACCAACCACAACAATCAGGAGTATAATCATAGGGATATGCAGAACAAGCAATGTTTGTAGGGAGTTGATCAGTCATTTAAAAGTGTGATATGAAAAGCAAAATAAATTCCAATAGTGGGGAATCATCAAAAAATGTAAATAAGTGTAAAAGAATAAGAAAAATCCAAATTCTAAATTTGGTTATTTAAATAACTATATTCATGTAATAAATGTGAATTTGAATGTAATTTGAAAACATTAATAGAGCGCTCTCGCTTTATAAAAATTTAAAAATAACTACAAAGTTAGTAAGATAGAAAGAGAAAATTATCAATCCAAAACTGTGTGAAACATATCTTGAATGCGCTGGCGCATTTTTCGTTTAAATTTTAGTTTGTAAGTTAGTATAGGTTTATTTTGTATATATATTTGTGACTTTCCGTCTAAAGCAACAGAATAATACTTATTTGCAAAAGTAGTGTGACTATATATCTTTTATATAATAACTTTTCGCCACGAGGCTTTCCATTATACACAACTGAAAAAGAAGGCCATACATTACAGCCACTTTTGTACTCGCAAAAGCGAACAAGAATTAGAATTAGAATAAGACAAACATTGTAACTCGAAACTAAAAGACTCAATAAAAATTCAATTCAATTCAATTCAAATTCTTGTGTTTACTTTCTGATTTTAATTGGATCAAATCTAAAAAGAACTTTTATGTTGTGAAATTTAAAAATTTAGTTATTTATAAGTTGACTAAAAAACTATTTTTTTTATTTGGATTTATATTTTCAAAAACAGTCGGATCTGTACTTTTTACGTATAATAATTTATTTAGAGGCGAAAGTATATTTGATGATCCGGCAATGTTTGGTCTCGAAAAAATTGCAGAAAGAACTTTTAATTTCTACGAAAAAGTCGTACCCTGCTATTCCGATGAGAATTCCGACATCATTTTCATAGGCCCTCATATTACCTATTGTTGGACCACTGAAAATCCATGCATTTTTTTCACAATTTTTTTTTAATGTGAATAAATAACTACTTGCCAAAATCTTCTCTATCCATTCCATTTTCATTAAATTTTCTAAATACAGAAAAACGTAACAAACGTAAATAAATGCCAATCGACATCAGCTGAATTTTTATGACAGCTGGTCAATAGGGAGTTTTACCATCTTGTCAAAGCTCACACTATGACGAAGACAGATTGAAATATGTATCGCGCTTTTTTCAAACTGTCAAACTCAAGATCTTGAAGAAAACAATTTGGAAATAATTTTTAAATGCGGTATTCTTTTTTGTATGAAATTTGTGATTTCCGTGGCTTAAAAATTTATTTTAACTAGCAAAACCAACAATTTTCACAATTTTCGCGCACAAATCTTTAAAATTCCCGCTTTTGTTTTCAATCAACAATGATAAAAAAAAATCAGCTGTTCGTCATACTGCTGTTTTTGACAATTCTGTGAGAACGAGAAAGAGATATATCGTTGTTACCTAAAAAGCCCTATCAGAAGGCAGATTTTTGACAGTTCTATCTGTCAAAAGGCGTCGTTGAACGTGCCCATTGTTTACCATCTGCACATGAAGTTCCAGCTGGCAGTGACAGGAAACGCCATCGGGAATGACATTGACTCTGGACAGGCGACAAGTTCAGTATTATATGTCTTTTGGAAACTCACGTTGTGGAAGAAAAAATAACAAATTTTTAAAAATATTTTTTGTTTTATAACAGTTTTTGGATTACTGCAAAGAAGATTGCGATCAAAGGAAGAGCTAGTAGGGGTGTACTGCTGGCAATAAAAATTGGCGATTTAAATGCTTGAAAAGCAAACAAAGAACCTACCGCTAATCAAGGAATTCAACAACGAAAATCAAAAGACCAAAAAATTAACGTTGGGGGTAACAGAATGTTGGAGCTGTGTAACGACTTTGGGTTGAGTATTTTAAATGGATGTTCTTTTGAGACCTTGAAGGGGAGTTAACGTTTAAAGGGAAGCAGAGCAGTTGAACGATAGATTATTGTTTGGTTGGAGGAGACTGGTACTCTATTATTAAGTTTAAGTTTATTGAAAATGTTAAATGTCTACCAGGCTTTAACATGGAACAATAAAAGGATTGAGTTTCAAGAAAAAATTGATAGAAGCCTAACTACTAAGGAAACGAACTTGAAGTAGAACTTTTTCCACTAGCATGAGCTAGAACAACTTATCAGTGATGCAGCAAGTTCTATGCAGCATTCTTCTGGCCTTAGGAAAAAAAACAAATGGTATGATATAAGCTGTGAGAAGTAAAGAAGAAAGTCGATGGCACTGTTACAGAGAAAATTCAACATACAAAGCCTTAAAGCATCATATATTGAAGTCAATAAAGAATACAAACTTTGCTGCAAAGAGAATACGAGGAAAAGCGGTGTGCTTAGGTCAATGCAGGGATTCGAAAGAGTTTTTTTGCATTGAAAAGGAAAAAGAATGGAAATGAATTTTCGAAATCCGGTTTAAGCATCAACATAGAAGCTCTATATGAACACTTTTCAACACGTTTAGACTATACAGTAGCACCAGTACATCTAAGATACGCAAAGCTTTTTTCACAGAACGAAGTTTTAGATGCTGTAATATTAAAAGAAGAAGTAAAAGTAGATATGAACGGTCTTAAAGATGGAAAAGCTGCAGGCACTAACGGTATCCCGAGTGAAAAGATAATCTTTTTGTGTTAAGTAGTTTGGCAAGGAATAAAATCAGTCACAACAAAAAACTGTACGCCTTTTTTGTGAATTTTAGGGCAGCTTTTGACACCAGTGATAGGAATGCACTCTTTTACAAGCTTTACAATATGGTAGTTTCTTCTAAATTTGTTAAAGCACTAGAAAAGCTTCAACAATAGACAGAGGCGTACGTTTTCTATGGAAAAAATTTGTCGATCATATCGTGGTTTTAGGCAGGGGTGCAATTCAGGTCATTTGCTGTTTGCGTTCTCTCTGGATGATATATCTGAATATTTAGCATGCGGAGTAAGATTTGGTAACATGCAGATAAAAGTCATTATGTGAACGATAAAGTGATCTTAGCTGAGTCGCCCACATCCCTACAGATGATGATTAACCGTTTGACGGAATATTGTAAGACATGAAATTTGGAGGTAAACACTGTGAAATCTAAAGTGATGATATTTCGAAATGGAAGTTGGAGACTTGCAAGGGATGAAACCTGGAAGTTTGCGGACAGAAGTTTGGAATTAGTTAAATCGGATACTTACCTGGCTATATGGAAAAACACCTCAAACAAAAAACAGATTTGGCCAAATCTGCCATATGCATAAATTGCTAAATCTGTTCTTCTGTATGGGGTATAAGAAAATATGGTATGCTAGACAATCTTTTAAGTTTCTATTTGAGGAAGATTTTCTTTTTACCAATAAATACACCTAAGTGTATGTATTACCTAGAAACTGGCCTGCCGACACTGTTTATTTCATCGTTGAAAATGAATGCAGATTATATATCTAAAATTTCAGACATGGAAAATAATAGGTTTTCAAAACAACTCTGGATGTATGCAGTTGAGTATAAAAATATGTGGTACGAGGATTGGAGAAAGCTTGCAGCGGACCTTCAACTTGACAGGGAACAATTCCAGATAGAAACGGGCCAGAGCCTCAACAGATCGAAAATACTACTCTAGGCTGAGTTTTAATCTGTGTCAATCAAACTATTTTCACTCGGATTTGGCATGCAGTGCAATTGTTCGTATATTCAAAATGAGAGGCGAGCTCCTGCGTCTTAATTTTATGCCGCACAGATCAGAATAATAATAAAAAGCAGTCGGTAATCATAGACAATTATTGCGTACTAGATTGGGTTTGATGTCATCTAGCTGATGAGCCCACATCAAACTAGGGCGAAACGCAATGCTTGGAGTAAAAGCCACAAAACCTTTAATATTGAATTTCATTCATAAATACTCCATTTAATAAAATCTAATTCGACTATTTTTAGTCTTTTTATTGTTTTTATTTTCTTATAACTTCGCTTGGCCACGAGCATAACATCATTATTTTTCTAATGTCTAACTTTAATCAAAGTTCTTTAGAATAATATAATTCACAGGGAGTTTTCTCTGTAAATTTTATAAAGCAGTCGGCAATGATCGACAATTATTGCGTACTAGATTGGGTTTGATGTCATCTAGCTGATGAGCCCACCATCAAACAAGGGCGAAACGCAATGCTTGGAGTAAAGGCCACAAAACCTTTAATATTGAATTTCATTCATAAATACTCCATTTAATAAAATCTAATTCGACTATTTTTAGTCTTTTTATTTTCTTATAACTTCGCTTGGCCACGAGCATAACATCATAATTTTTCTAATGTCCAACTTTAATCCAAGTTGTTTAGAATAATATAATTCACAGGGAGTTTTCTCTGTAAATTTTATAAAGCAGTCGGTAATCATCGACAATTATTGCGTACTAGATTGGGTTTGATGTCATCTAGCTGATGAGCCCACCATCAAACTAGGGCGAAACGCAATGCTTGGAGTAAAGGCCACAAAACCTTTAATATTGAATTTCATTCATAAATACTCCATTTAATAAAATCTAATTCGACTATTTTTAGACAGAGGCGTACGTTTTCTATGGAAAAATTTTGTCGATCATATCGTGGCTTTAGGCAGGGGTGCAATTCAGGTCATTTGCTGTTTGCGTTCTCTCTGGATGACCTATCTGAATATTTAGCATGCGGAGTAAGATTTGGTAACATGCAGATAAAAGTCATTATGTGATCTTAGCTGAGTCGCCCACATCCCTACAGATGATGATTAACCGTTTGACGGAATATTGTAAGACATGAAATTTGGAGGTAAACACTGTGAAATCTAAAGTGATGATATTTCGAAATGGAAGTGGGAGACTTGCAAGGGATGAAACCTGGAAGTTTGCGGACAGAAGTTTAGAATTAGTTAAATCGGATACTTACCTGGCTATATGGAAAAACACCTCAAACAAAAAACAGATTTGGCCAAATCTGCCATATGCATAAATTGCTAAATCTGTTCTTCTGTATGGGGTATAAGAAAATATGGTATGCTAGACAATCTTTTAAGTTTCTGTTTGAGGAAGATTTTCTTTTTACCAATAAATACACCTAAGTGTATGTATTACCTAGAAACTGGCCTGCCGACACTGTTTATTTCATCGTTGAAAATGAATGCAGATTATATATCTAAAATTTCAGACATGGAAAATAATAGGTTTTCAAAACAACTCTGGATGTATGCAGTTGAGTATAAAAATATGTGGTACGAGGATTGGAGAAAGCTTGCAGCGGACCTTCAACTTGGCAGGGAACAATTCCAGATAGAAAGTTCTCTACGAAATTATCCAAACCACAGATGAAAACGAAAGGTGTTTATTTATGCAACGGGCCAGAGCCTCAACAGATCGAAAATACTACTCTAGGCTGAGTTTTAATCTGTGTCAATCAAACTATTTTCACTCGGATTTGGCATGCAGTGCAATTGTTCGTATATTCAAAATGAGAGGCGAGCTCCTGCGTCTTAACTTTATGCCGCACAGATCAGAAATAACGTATATCTGCAGTTTATGTAATTTATACGAGAGAGAAGTAATTTGGCATTTTCTTGGAAAATGTCCAATCTTGAAGGAAATAAGGAGGTCACATTTCGGCAGTAACACCATAGGAGAAGACGATGTCCTCAGCTGGTTAAATGGTAGTCATAACTGGATGCAGGTCATACAACATTGTTCTGAAGCGTCTTCGTACAGACTGAAAATTATCAATGAGAGTTTCTAGTATCTATTTGATTGTGATTAACGTAGACAACAATTTTGCAAATATATTGTTTTGACTAAACTGAAAGTCTATTTTGTTTGTATGTATACATACCGATATAAAAAAAAATCTGTTTTAACTAATCTTAAAGTTCGTAAATGTTGTATGTTCCTTTTGAAAAATACTTATATTTTTGAAGTGTATTTTATATATTGATTTTGTTTTGACTAAACTAAAAGCAATTTTTTGTAAAAAAAAAAGCAATGTGAATTTCGAAAAAAGCTATTAAATATCGATTTTGAATAATTGTATATTACCACTCGTGCAGATTGCTTTCTGCCACGCTCTAAAATTATTATATTTATTATGGCATTCCTGAAACAATGTTTAAATTAAGTTTTTTATGAATAATATTTAATCTACAAGAAAAATCAATATGTAGGTACCTGTACCTATCTACGTATATAACAGTTTTTTTTACAACAACTTCACGATCTTGCAAAACGATTTCACTTTTTTATAAATCAAATCAGGTTTTTGCAAAACAGATTCACGTTTTTGCAAACCAAATTCACGTTTTCGCAAACCAAATTCACTTTTTTGCAAAACAGATTCATGTTTTTACAAAACCAAACTGACGCTGAAAGAAAAGTAGTATAATTAGAACAGGAAAACGTCAAATTAACTGTGTATTTAAGGCTCTCAGCGGAGATCAATCGGAACCCTTGTAGGGTACACACGGTGGCGCTGCCTTTGCGCCACCATCAAAGTAATAAAAAGTAAAAAGCAAAAAGTAACTTGTAATTTAGAAAAAAAAAAAACCGTCAATTAAGTGGTAGCGACGGTGGTCTTTGGACCTCCGTCAATTTTAAGATAAAAACGTAACTCAAGTTAGTAGTTTCAGGGTGGCTTGTCCCCCAGTAATTCGGACTGCTTATAAAAGCAGCAAATACGGAGCTAGGAAGCAACATTTGGGATTGGTGTTCAACAGCGCTCCAAGCAACCAGCAATGGCCAGGATGGAAGTAACATTTTGTGAGAGATGTACAATAGCGCTCCATATAACGACATCGATGGACGAAAACTTCCCACCCAGCTAATATTTTACTGCTAGATACCCAACGGTACATCAGGCATCGACTACAACAGTAAAGTTTATAACGTGACAACAATTTTATAACGTGACAATCCAGCGTGCAACAGTGTTTCTGTCTTCATACATATAAAGTGTTCAAATATTTAAGTATACTGTGATAGTTTCACTTTATCGTTTTGATATTTTAATGTAATATACTTTGTTTCAATCAAATTTTCATTGAAAACTTAATAATTAATTATTTACGTATATTCCTAGGGCGGTCTCGCTCTATCAAGCTATCTAATCATACCATTTATAAGTGTTAATAATTTAAACATAATATATGCATTGCATATATAGTAAAAGTACTGAGCTCTCGCTGTAACTTCAAAAGAAATTTTATTCTCAATGTAAATTATTTTATTTTAGTGTTAGTTTTTAAGGTATTTGTAAATATATATGTGACTTTCCGTCTCAAGCAAAAAAAATAACACTTATGAGCAAAAGTAGTGTAACTATATATCTTTTATATAATAACTGTTCGCCACGAGGCTTTTCATTATACACAACTGAAAAAGAAGGCCATACATTACAGCCACTTTTGTACTCGCTAAAGCGAACAAGAATTAGAATTAGAATAAGACAAAAATGTAACTCGAAACTAAAAGACTCAATAAAATTCAATTCAATTCAATTAAGGCTCTCAGCGGGATTTTTTTATACGTTGAAGAGGGGTGCCCCCTCAGTATTAAACAAAATTGTTTGGAATTCAGTTTCGCGTTCTAAGCGCCATTTTGTAAAGAGTTTTAACCTAATAACCGCGAACTTGGCCGATAACAAATTTGTAGAAAATTAAATTTCTCATCTTTTTTTTATCTACACTTTTTATATATTTCAAAAGTTATAATCAAATAAAAATCAGTGTTTTATTTGCTTAGTATTCGGAGACGCGTTGTTTTTTTTTTCTTATTACATAAAAAATGTTAAGGTCACACAAATCGTTTTTACTTTTTTGATTTGGTTTTTGTTTAAAAACATTAATATAACAGAAATTGGTACAGAATTCGATTGTTATTTTTATACAAATTATTTTTAATTTCATTGTATTTCAGTCTGAAACTTTTCTTCGGGCTGAAATACTATACGAAATAACAAAAACATCGTCTAAAAACTTCTGTTTAACATGCTCTAATTTTTTTAAATACAGACCAAATAAGAAAGTAAAAATGAGGATTTTTTGACTTTAACATTTTTTATGTATTATGAAAAACAAACGCTGAAAAACAAACGCTGATTTTTATTTGCTTACTGTTAAAATATTAAAGATATCTATGTATATTAAAAAATACATGTAAAAAAGATGAAAAATTTTATTTTCTACAAATTTGGCAAGTTTTTTGTCAGACAAACGGTTTTAAGATTATATAGGTTAAAACTTTTTCCAATGCGGATCTGGAATCCAATTTTTTTTATGCTGCGAGGAGACACTCCTCTAAAACATAGACAAAAATTTCCGCCGAGAGCACAAAATACATATTATTTAATTTGCCGTTTTACTGTACCAATTATACTACTTTTCTTTAAGTATGAATTAGATTTGCAAAAACGTTTATCTGTTTTGCAAAAACGTGAATTTGGTTTGCAAAAACGTGAATCTGTTTTGTAAAAACGTGAACTTGGTTTGCAAAAACGTGAAATTATATTGCAAAATCGTGAATCTGTTTTGCAAGAACCTGATTTGATTTACAAATTATTTATTCATATATTTGGTTATTTATTGATTCATGTAATTGTATAATTATTTATTTATTCATTTATATTTGTGGATTAATTGTTTTATTTGTTTTTCTATAAATCATTTATTTACTTGTTTATTATCTATTAAGTTATTAAATAGTTTTTTGTTGTATAATAAACTTTTATTCGTTTGTTGTATCTTATTTGTTAATAATCTATATTTTTTATAAGACTGATTTCTGTAAACCACATTTAGATATACGCTTAATGTTAGATATATATGCATATGTATATTATTATTTACGAGTAATGTAAAAGAAAGTCTTGAAAGAAGTTACTTTACTTGTCACTTCACCACCCCCTCTTCATACCGTTAGTATTTTTTTTTTCTTATTTTTTGCTATTTAATGAAGGTTTTTACTGTAGCTATTCCTTCAAATTCTTTTGTATACCAAGCATAATTTTTTTCTTTTTGCCTAAAAACTTGTCAGTAGTAAGGTAGTTTATAAACCAATCTCTGTTAATTGTGCAATATTATTATAAGAACATTTATTTTGCTACAATAAAAAAAAATTTATAAAAAAAAACTAAATTTGCATTTGTTTGTGGGTATGTGCATTTGGCGCTGTTACATTTATGTATATATGTCCATATATGCATATGTATCAGCTTGTGAGCATGTGCATAGGCTGATACAAAAGAAAAAGCTGCTGGTGGCTGTTCTAGTTTTAAGTTATTGTAAGTGTTTTTAATTAGCTTTAAGTTATTTATTTACGTATATTTCTTACGTATATTTTAGTTTTATTTAGGTTAATTTAGTTTTATTTAGGTAAAGGGTAGTTTTAAGTTTTACATAAAATAAAGATATAGAAAAACGAGTTTTTAAGAATTTTCTCGTTTAGTTTTAAGTAATATTGAATTTTAATTAGATTTAGTTTTTACGCCGAAAGGCATTATTCATATATAGTTATAGCATAATTAAGAGCGCCCGCATTGCCCCAGTAAGTTAGTTAAGTTATTCTGTAAGCTAGTTTTTAAGGTTTTTGTCTAGCATTTAAGTAGTCATAAGTAAAGTGAAAAATAAAAATGGAATTAAAATTGTAAAAAAAAAATGGAGTGCTTGCTTGTTCAATTCTCACTCGGGTACAAATCATTTTTTTCTTTTCAGCATACCTCCCAGCTTATGCTGGACGTCGCCCATGAGGTTATGCAATGAAAAAACAAAAAACAATTCTTTCCTATCTTTCTATGCCTTCTAACTAGTGTCGTGCAACACCTGTTGCATTTAAAAAGGCAATGTGCCTTACAGACACATAGTTAAAATATTAATATATTATTATTTAATTTCCTTTAGAAAATATTGTTGAAAATGTTAGGTGCGATGAGTCGTTCTCGAGATATTTGTTCAAAAGCATCTTAAGAATATTATTAAAACAATACTTAGTCACTTTATTCAATTATCAGAATATTTGTTAATTTTTTGTATTACTAATTTTTTTCTTGGTCTCGGACTTAAAAGCACCAGATGGCGATTTAAAAAAAAATATATGTGCAATTGTGTTGATTTAAATAATTGTATCTGTCCTAAAGATACGAAGAAAGATTTTTTCTTTTTGATCAAAGAAATGACAGAAAAATGTTTATAGGCGGGTCGAACATTTCGGAAACTAAGAAACTTGAAGAAAAAAGTTTGAGAAATCGAAAATTAAATGAGAGAGCACAAACACACAAAACATAATGACATCCAGCCCAGTACTACTTGAAAATGCAGTGAAATTATCGGTTTAGCGTTCAAAATTTGGCAAGTGTTTGTGATCAATACGGTAACTAGGGCGAAACGCAATGCTTGGAGTAAAGGCCACAAAACCTTTAATATTGAATTTCATTCATGAATACTCCACTTAATAAAATCTAATTCGACTAATTTTAGTCTTTTTATTGTTTTTATTTTCTTATCAATACGGTATCTCCAATCGATTGGCAGCAGTTGCGAGTTTGTGAAAAACGAGACCAACGATTCCATAGAGTGACCAAAGAAATGGAGTATAATTCAAAACCCACCTAACCGGGTTCAAATTACCTAGGAGATCTTACCAGAGTCTGTGGAAAAGGATTCGATTAGCTCTTCTCTTGCCTATATACAACTGGATTAAAGTGAATTGTTTGTTATTGGCTGCGATGGTACAGCTACAAACACTGATTGGAAAAGTGGAGTTATCCGTCTTATGGAGGTAAAATTAGAGAGACCGCTGCAATGGTTCATATGCCAACTAATGAATTGCCTCTGGGACATTTATTTATCAAAATGGATGCAGCTACGTTAAGACCTCAACTTTATTCGAGGCCCATTGGAAAGGCGCTGAGAAACTCTACTGACCTCCCTGTTATTCAGTTTTCCCCAATCTCAAGGAACCTACCTTCATTGACAAAAAAAAATCCAAATTACTCATGGATCAAAAATATTTACTTCAAATGTGTGACGCTTTTAGTAAAGGGTCCTGTCCTAGTGATCTCTCCAACTAAAACCCATTAAAAATGACACACTCTAGATGGTTGAAAATGCCGTAAGAATCAGCCTTTATGTAGTCACATATAATCCGACTGAAAACTTGAAAATACTATAGAATACATTTAAAAAGCATATGGTACAGTTTGGTTTAGTGTTAAAGAGGACAATTCATTCAAAAAATGGACCAAATCACGTGTTCGAACTAGTAAATTTGTCAAGAAGTTTCAGCTCAAACGTAAAAGAAATAACTGACCCCGTTATTTAACGCAATGCTTTTTTTGAATATATATATTAATGGCAGTGTTATATGATGAACGACAACGCATCAGAGAACTAAGTTTAAGACGAATCATCTTTGCCAGAAAAAAAGGATTTGATCTTCTTAGGACAATGCCTATGATTATATTGACTTTATTATCTGGGCAAAATCACAACACAAGTAACATCGCTTCCATTATTAGAGAAAAAAGTGATCAGGATTTGGAAGATATGCTAAAAAACGCCATTTCCGTCATTTTCAAGCTTTCCTTGAAATACTCAAGCTGTTGAGCGTTGCATTGGTGACCGAAGCTTCAGCCACAGTATAGCTATTGGAGAATCCAGAGACGGGCTTATAAGTTCGAAACTACATTCGCGAAGCATGTTACCGTTTTCCGCACACACAAAAATTATAACATTAAAAATTAAAACAAAAGGTATCATTAAGTTAGTTTTTATATAACTTACATTTTTTTTTTTTATTTGTTTCTACATTGGTTTGTCTAAATAAAGTTAATAACATCATTATTTGTGTGTATCTTATTTCATAAATTAATTAAAATGAAGTTCTTTCAAACGTATATGAATAAATCAAAACCTAACGGAAAAAACTTTTTTTTTCTAAAAAAGTACAAACTTTGAGATCAGATGACTAAAGACTTTATCCAAATTCATTTTTTGTATGCCAAATCAATCTACTAAGCAAAATGCAAAAAAAATGAACCACTTCTAAGTTCATATATTTTTTTGTCTCCATACATTGACGCTATACCCTTATGTGCATATCCAAGTTCGCTACTTGACTGATTGCTTGCATCTTTCAATCACAGGTCCATATTGCGAGTGTCGTTTAACTTTTGATGCAAAAGTCGAAAGCATCAATAAATTTTAGTTTTGGCATTGTGTAACTTGATCGACAGAAGTATCTTTTACTGTGAATAACTAAGAGGTATATTGTGAATAAACTTTATATTTAGATATTTTTTTTTCAAACACATGGGCTTTTTTATTTTGTAGCTTCTTTTACTGTCATATGTTTCAGTGTGTCTTTTATTTTGGCATTTGACAAGTAGCAAGTAATTTTTTTTTTACAAAAAAAAGTAAATAGTTTTTCTTACAAGAAATAAAAGTTTTACGACGTCTTAAATCAATTATTCAATAAAAAATTAGTCCATCTTGTCTTGTTTGTGATCGATTTACATCTTTTGTTTGTTTAAAATATTTATAATAGTAATAAAATAATGAAAGAGAAATATTGCGTTTCGGTAATAGCATTGAGTTTATACACTTAGAGGAATCAAGCCTCAAAATGTCGCTAAATGAGCATATGGAGTAATTATTATTGCCCTAATTCCCTATAACGAAAAACACTAAAACCGAACAAAAAAAAATTCTTCTCCATACATTTGTATTTCTTTTTCATTTCTCATAAGTTTGTTAACTCAAGAATAATTGCTACAAGAGTAAAAAAAAAAACAAGTAACGTAACGACAAGAAGTATTTGAAACTTACTGCTTAAAAGATGATTTATATGTGTATAAAACTTAATGGTGGTATCTTAAGTTTTATTTTATTTGATTTAAAAATTGTTATTTTAGAAACAATGGACCAATTTAAAGGAAAATCACATATCTAATTCTGTTGAGAAAATAAAATTCGTTGTACCTACGCAGTCGATCAGAATAATGTGAACGACAAAGATCAATAGCATATACCTACAAAATTTTTTTTGAATGTGTTTGAACAACAACAACAACTTAAAGGCGCTACCACCAATTTTAAAAGAATTTTATTTACTCGTTTACGAATATTATTATTCGTTTCTTTCTATCTTTGGCTGGAGCTATTTCAAGGATTGCCAATTCCTTTCATCAGTCTCCTTTTAGTGGTATTGAGCTTTAATCCAATTTTATTGTGAAAAACTTTTTCACATGCACCTCGTGAGATTCGAACCCACGCCTTCAGATTTTACTCAGTCTTCGAAGTCGTATGCACAACGCATTCCACCGCTTATGACCACTGATGACACAGGTCGAGATGTTATGTTTGTTTATTTTTTCAAACGCATTTGGAGCTTCAACATTTTTCTAAGCGCCCCTAAGTATGTTGTTTTGTTCCGCCTCCATTTTCTCCTAACCTTATTTGATAGAAAATTTTTCGTTCAAAATTTAGATTCACAATACCAAATTAAATTTTTGATATTCGACTTACTACAAAAGTCGTTTGTCGGTTGAAAAACGACACTCGCAAATCGCAATAAGGCCCATAGTCTTAGTTCAGTCATAGTGGACACGGTGTGGATTACAAACTATAGTCAATTTTAAGGTTAAGCTTTTCCCTGACAAACAACATTTGTGGATCAAAGAAAATATGTCAATATTTAATTTTCTGTCGCAAAAGTTGACTTTCGAACTCTTGTAATAAACAGTTTTACACATTTTAACTAGTAGGTAAGCCATGCACATTATCTACATTTTATGACCGTAAAAAGATTACTAAATTCCAGTTACGATAGCAACAATACCTTTCATACATATGGATAATATGTAGATAAATACAAAAATGAGTTGTAATTTACCAAATCACCTGTATGCAACATGCAACAAGTCTATTTTATATAAGCCATATGTGTATGTGCAGTAATTTTTTTTTTTTTTTTTTATAATGCACACGCGCTCAAGGGGTTTGTTATAGCCCTTTTAATGATAATTCACAGCGCGAGCGATAGGAATTTAGGGAGGAAGGGAAAGGAGGTGTCGATGAACATTGATCTTGAATGTCTGCAGATCAAAATGGTAAGGAAAAATTGTGCCAGGCAATTCATTCCACATTCGTGTTGTACGGCTAAAGAAAGAATCCCTATATTTCACGGTACGACCGAAATTGGGCTTAAGTGTAAACTGATGAGCGTTCCTAGCAAGACGAGTGTTACGGGAGAAATGTTTAAGGGGTGGAACGCAGCTGGCTACCTCAAGTGAACATTTTTTGTAAAAGAACCTGTAAAATAAAGAAAGACATGAAACATTTCGACGATGTTCGAGTGATGGAAATGTTTCCTTAATGTTTCTCTCTCCTATCAATTTAACGCCTTTTTCTGAACTCTGTCGAGCAGGTGAAGAAAAGTTTGAGAAGCACCTGCCCAGAGATGGGAGTTATACTCAAGTTTAGGGCGTATAAACGCCTTGTAAATTGTAGCCAGATCAGAAGAGGTGAAAAACTTCTTGCATCTATTAAGAAAGCCTAAGCATCTTGCAGCATTCTTAGCAATCTCAAGTATATGATCATTACAACGAAGGTTGTCACTGATACACATACCGAGTACTGAAAGCTTTTCGGCCTCCTCGATGCAAGTACCATTCATGGATAATGGCATAGGGGGTATGTTTATCTTTAACGACAAAAGACAGCATTGAGTTTTCGACGCATTAAACTCCACACGATTTCTAATACCCCAATTAACAATGCTGTTTAAATCGGAGTTTAATGAGCTTATCATACGGTGTCGTTGTAATAACACGTCCGAAGGCGAAGGCCGTGAATTATCAAACGTATATGAAAAGCTGAGGGTTGAGTCGCCAGCAAAACAATTTAATGGATTAGAAGTCACAGACAAGAGATCATTTATAAAAATGAGAAAAAGAGTCGGAGACAGAACGGAGCCCTGGGGCACACCAGCATTTATTTTGTGGAGATCAGACTTGAAACCGTCTAATACAACTTGTATTGAACGGTCCAGAAGATAGCTTCTAATCCAACGAATAAGAGTATCATCGATACCAAATGCACGCATTTTCGATAAAAGAGCTTCATGCCAAACTCTATCAAATGCCTTTGAAATATCAAGCGCAATAATCTTGCTTTCGCCAAAGCGATGCACAGATTTGTTCCACTGTTCGGTGAGATATGCCATCAGATCACCAGTGGAACGATTGCTGCGAAAGCCGTATTGACGGTCATTTAAAAGCTCCCGATCTTCGAGATATTTCTTGAGCTGACGATTTATCAGCGTTTCCATGACCTTGGAAAGAAGGGACGTAAGTGCAATTGGTCGGTAGGAGGAGGGGGAGGAGGAATCACCTTTTTTAGGGACGGGCTGGACAAATGCTGTTTTCCATCTACTAGGAAAGATTCCTGAACGATAGGAGCTATGGAAAAGCTTACGCAATGGTTTTGCCAGCGATGAAGAACACCTCTTCAGAAGTATAGGGGGTATACCATCCGGGCCAGCGGATTTGTGTATATCAAGATCTTGAAGAACTCTTGCTACTGTACGAGTACGGAAAAACACCTGTCCCATAGAAAAATTAACGTTCTCAAGTACAGGAGGGGCATCGTTGCTTGCAGGCAACGTAGAACTTGCAGCAAAATGAGCTGCGAGCATATTCGCCTTCTCTGAAGAGCTGACAATTGGATTGTTGTCGACGATGAGCGTTGGAACTGATGATGACGTTGAGTTCTTGACGTTTTTTACAAATGACCAGAAGTTTTTACTGCCTTTGGGACATTGCAGAATTTTTTGCCGTAACTTCTGGTCATGTAAAAATTTCGTTTTGTGTATAACGGAGTTGCACGAGTTCCTAACTTGTTTGTGTTTCTTCCGGTTTTCCTCAGATGGGTTGGCTTTATAGGATCGGAAGCTTACTTCTTTCAACCTGATAGCTTCTTTACACTCTTCGGTAAACCAAGACTTTTCTTTTGGTTTGATACATTTTGTTCTGTGAGGGACAAAAGTTCTCATTCCAAGAAAAATCACTTCTGTAATCATTTCAGCACTGGCATCAATGTCATTATCGGGGAAGCATAATGACCAGTTAAAGTTGCGAAAGAAATTATTCAGACCGTCCCAGTTGGCTTTCTCGTATTGCCAAACGGTCCTAGTGGGAATTTTTTCTTTAACTGGATGGTTGGAGATCGAGAAATTAGCTGAAATGACACAATGGTCCGAGGTGCCAAATGGAGAAGTTACTTTAATAGTATATTTATCAGGGTGGGAAGTAAGGAACAAGTCAAGAGTATGGGCGGAATGCCCATCAACATCCGGTATACGGGTAGGCTCATCGATAAGCTGGGTAAGATGGTTATACTCAGCAAAGATCTCGGTATACCTTCCTTCGAGTGTTGTCTGGCCAGAATAGCGGAGCCAACTTGAATTGTGTACATTGAAGTCGCCCGTAATCACGACTTCAGTGTGAGGACAATGGGAAACAATTCGGGAAATTGAATCTGACAGAACATCTAACTCATCACAAGTAGACATGCTGTCAAGATTCGGACTCCTGTAAAGAAAACAGAAATGAATGATATGCTTGCGGACAGTGAATTTGAGCCACAGGAAATTAAAGTTCGTATTAGAACAATGCCCATATTGGGGAAGGCTCTGGCAAGCAATATCATTCCTAACATAAACGACAAGACCATGGTGGGAAAAAAGTAATGGCACTAAGTTATATCCAACCAAACAAAATTCTGATAAATCAGTATTCTGTCCAACCTGGGTTTCACTTAATGCCAAAACAGCTGGCCTGTATTGCACAGTATGGGCGTACACAGAAAAGAAATTCTTCCTAAGCCCACGAACGTTTGAATAGACGACACAAAAATCACTTACCATTCTGAAAAACTAAACACAAAAAACACACCTTGTGTACGTTAAACTCAGATAGTTGTTTGACCACCGTTTGATCACCTCGCGTATATTAAGCAATGTTCGCACACACAGAAATCTTTTTTCACTGCCTTTCGTAGTAATCGGAAAGAAATAAATAAATAAAAAAACGTAGGTTAAAGTTTTTGTACCTACATAATGTAGGTACAAAAACATGCATCTACAGATGCATGTTACCATAAGTAAAACTTGTCGAATCGCTTAAAAATAGGTATAGCAGAAATATAGGTAGGTAGAGATGAAAATTAAATAATAACATGAACAAAAGAAACAAAAAGAGAGGAAGAAATTATGTTTGTCATACGTGACCATGATTGCCGCTGTTCGATAAATCCTCTTAGACGACCATGTAATGAACTTTTTAATATTTCATTGCGATAGTACTTAATATCGGTAACACAAACACCACCGTTTTTTGGCAATTTAATTTATACACAGTGAAGTGCGAAATTGGCACAAAACCCAACTGCAGCCGCATCGGTAGCCCCGTTTTATATACAATCTTTATACTTTATCTTTTTTTTTAAGATTTGAATTTGAATTTTTTTTTCTCGAAAACCCTTTGCTGAAACAACTTGATACAAACTTAAAAACAATCATGGGGTCTTAGTTTAAAAAAATAACGTTATATAAAATTATCGTATGTGCTTTAGTGGATTTTTAATATTTTATTTTTTCTATTTTAAGTCACTTTTCAAAAAAAATTACCCCTCACCCAAACGGAGGGAGATAGACAAGCCTCCGATTTAATTTATTTTTTGATTAACCTTACCTTTTATTCGATTCTACATTTTTGACTTAATTCCTTAAATGACACGAAAAAATGATTTTTACGGAAAACACAAAAAAAAAAACAAAATCAGGCTGCATGAAAAAACTGCCAAGCTTTGACGCGGAAGAGTTCAAAATTCTAAAAGGAAATATTATTACCTTTAATTTGACACCAAATTGGCCACTTCTTAACTTCCCCCCGACGATCGCTCTAGGATGCGGTCGGGAAGAGTTTTATTTTTTGTATCTTCCGCTAAAATATTGAAATTTTCTTTAACTCGATGAGTTAAGCATTCTTGCAGCCGCCGCGCTTCGCTGCCCGGACTACGATTTTATATTTTGCATTTTGTCATTCGAGATTTCGGTTTTAATTAGCAAAAATTCTTTGAACCTATAAGAAACTTTTCATATACCCAAACTCGAACCCACCCCAAATCCTATCACAGGCCCAGGTAGGGGGGTTGCAGGTGGGAAGCATGCCCCCATACATACCTCACTGCTTTAACGCCGTTAAATGAAACAACTATTTTTTTAATACAATAGTAGTTTTGAATTAGTAGTTTTTAATTCGAGATTTCGTCATTCGAGATTTTGTCATTCGAGATTTCGTACCCCACCCCAATAATGTAAAAACGATCTTAATTTGAATCTTTTCAAAGTATTTATGGAAACCCTGTTTTGGTTTTAGATAAAAGGATCAAGTTAATTGTCACAGGATTTAAGCTCAACAGTTGGCAATGTGAACTATGTTTTCACAAAATCGTGATTTAAGGAAATTAAACCGTGATCTTCTTTTAAATCATAAGATTTATCATACAAATTTATTTTACATCTTTATTAAATAAGTGAATAGCAGGCCGTAATTCTCTCAAAACCGGGGTTTATTTTTTGGTGGAAACACATCATAAGCTTAATCCTTCGTTCAATTCACAACTCAATTATAAACTTGGGATTTAATAAATATTTACTTGGCAAGATCTCATGAATCGAGAATAATAAGTGTACATCAAATTTCACATCCTTAAAATTAATAGAATATTGTTTTACCACAATCTCAAAACCCATTTTATACTTTTACGGGGTGCAAATTAGTAAGCTTAGTCGTGTAAGCTGGAACCAAAAGTTTGATTTATATTTGGTCTGTTATTTTCAACCTCCTAAGCGGCAACCCTGAAAACACAATTTCAACTAACGATAAAACAATCCATGTTTAGCTGTTTCGTCGACTTGTAATATTAGTATTTTTGTCGAATGCACACTTTTGGTACAATTTACATAAAACTCCAACGAATAAGTACCTACCTACATGTTCTAGGACTACAAATTATTAATTTTTTGTTTTAAAACAATTTCGCCAGACTCTTTGTTCACAACTGATTTGCTATGTTTCTAAATAGGAAATGCGATAACTCATTTCCTGGGTCATAGATAGCTCTAGATAGAGGAAGTACGTTGCTTGAAAAACAAGTCGAAAACTTAAGTACGTTGCTTCAAAAACAAGTCTAAAACTTAACACTAATGGCATTGATGAACTCGCATTTATTTCGAAGGTAAAGTTTCCATGCACCTATTAGTTATTATTTATATAGGTAAATAAGCATTTAAATTTATTTTCTTTCCATGCTTAGCAGTGTACAAGTATAACAAGCTGACACACCCACACAAAAAAAAAAAAGCTAAGGAAGCTAAAAATCCACTTACATACATACCCGCTTATACATATCTGCATATATTAGTATATATTTTTTATATGATGTTTGATCAAATGGATACAATGGCATCGAATGCATGTATTTAAAAAGAATGTAAAGTAAAGTCATGAAATATGTGTAA
This sequence comes from Baccha elongata, assembly GCA_951217065.1. NCBI lineage: Eukaryota > Metazoa > Arthropoda > Insecta > Diptera > Syrphidae > Baccha > Baccha elongata. Next base: position 749,159 of record CATNUY010000119.1, on the reverse strand, counting down.
GGGGACGCACACTGGGGCAAGATATATCAAAATCTGGCAGAAAATCAAATTATGAAGTTGAGCTTTATCTTCAACTACCGTTGCATTTGCGTTTTAAATAGGATAGAGAATTAGGAATCAGAGAGAGAAGAGTGATTCATATCACGTGATCTTCAGCAGATCGTCTCAAATGGTGAATTAGTTCACTTTTTGCATTGAGTGCAGACGCATTTTTGGGTTTTGACTCCGTCTAGTAAATTGTGTGCTATTTACTACCTGTTATTAATATTTATATAATTTTTTTGGCTATGGAATCAATTAGCTCAGGTGCGTTTTAATATAATTTACATTTTCATAAAAATGTTTTCTTTGTTATTCTTATATGTGTTCGGAAATAGGAAAAGTGCAAAAAAACTTGTTTTATTTTAGCATTTAACTGAAATCGTTAAGCTTTTAGTTGTGATGGCCGTGAGATGCCGCAAAGTGTTATATGTCGTTGTGTGAAGTAATTTGTCTTGTTTCTAAATATGTAAAAAAAATTTTGCTCCCATTTGCTCCCCTTTGTGAAGTATTGATTTTTGTCAGTGACGTCATTTTCGGAAAAAGTATATTTTTTTTTAAAGTCTATATTACAATTACTTGACAGGCCGAACAACTTCCAACACCCTATCTATAACCAGGCGGGATCTTTTTAATGTAATGAAGAGTTCAAATAAGCAGGGAATAGACACCCAAATGGATTTTTTAAGGGAATACGTTATAAGGCAGACTCAGTGCAGTGGTATCTTTGAACACGATATTAATACAAAAATTAGCGATTTTAAATCTAAATTTAAATTTCGTTGGGAAAAAGCTTGTCGAATAGAAGCACAGTTTTTAAAAAACCATAGTGCTTGGCTTAACACGCCCATTCTGTTAACATATAAATGCACTGCCACCTCTAAACGTGGTCGTCCGAAAATTTCATTTGAAGAAGGGTCAGATAGAACAAAACGGCAACAAACTGAAGAATTGAGGAAGTCCACAACTCTTGCTGAGTTGACATATGCTGTTGAAATGGGTTTAAGAGAATCTGGACAGTCAGATACTGCAAAATTAATTCGAGAAATAACCACCACTCCAAGTCAAGCTGAAAAGTATAGGAAAGCCTTAAATGAGTCCATTGAATCTACTTCACTGACTGGAGAAGAAGCATTAGCGGTGATTGTTGAAGCGAGCCTGTCTCGCTTTCAGTATGAAGTCATTAGATCAAAAGCTCCCAAAATATTCCCTTCCTATAAAATTGTTCAGGAGTGTAAAAAAAATCCTACCCCGAGAGTATAAGTATTTCAGAGGACTCTGTAAATACAGATGTACAAAGTTTGCTCAATTTAACAATTGAACGTTTGATAACTGTCCAAAAAGACGTGATCGCTTCACTAAGCCCCGAAGAATTAAGAAATATATGCTTATATTCTAAATGGGGCTTTGATGGAAGTTCTGGTCACAGTTCATGGATTGGACGCAGATGATTTAGCAGTTTTTATTACATGTGTTGTTCCTCTTCGTTTAGTTTCCTGTGAAAAGATAATCTGGCAGAATCCTCGGCCAAGCTCGACAAGATATTGCAGACCTTTAAAAATCGAGTTTACTAAAGAATCTTCCGAAGTATCAGTGGCTGAAAAGCAAAGAGTAGACAACCAAATTAAGGACCTCCAGCCTAGTACCGTAACAGTAAGTGTAAATACTTTTCTCGTTCAACATAATTTGATTTTCGCTATGATTGATGGTAAGGTTTGTAATGCCATAACCAAAAACTCGTCCACACATAAATGCTACATTTGTGATGCCAAATCCAAAGAATTTAATTCAATTGATGAAATGATGTAAAGACCAGTTAAAACGGAAAATTTACAATTCGGCTTATCTATGTTGCACGGATGGATCCGTTTTTTTGAATGCCTTCTTCACCTTTCTTATAAATTGGAAATAAAACAATGGCAAGCTAGAGGAGCAGAGCATAAAAAAATAGTTGCCGAAACAAAGAACCGAATTCAAAAGGAGTTTCGAAAACTTTTGGGTTTGGTCGTAGATAAGCCGACTAGAATTTAGAATTTTTGGAAATTCTAATGATGGAAACACGGCCAGAAGATTTTTTGAAAATGCTGAAATTTCAGCTGAGATAACGAAAATTGATTTGTCTTTAATAAAAAAAAATGCACATTATTATGATAGTTGTTTCTTGTGGTCATGAAGTAGATGCTCAGAAATTTAAAGCATTTGCCCATGACACTACGAAATATTTCGTCGCAAAGTATCCCTGGTACTATATGCCACCTACCGTGCACAAGTACTTGATTCATGGAAATGAGATAATATCATCTGCTTCATTACCCATTGGGCAGCTGAGTGAAGAAGCAAGATTTTAAAAAATATAGAGAACATCACTCCCGAAAAAATAGCAGAACAAATACGAATGCAGACATATTTAATTTTTTTTTATTGTCATCAGATCCTGTGTTGACAAGTTTGCGAAGGATTCCAAAAAAGAAAATTCAATACCTACCCCAAGAAGCTATCAGTTTGCTCATATCCCCATCTCTACCATTACCAAACCAAAGTGGGTGCGAATATGAAACCAATGAGAGTGATGAAGAATTCTAAGCTGTTCTATGCGCTATATATAATTAAGATACATTTTTTGTTTAAAAAAAAACCCTTAAATTTTCTGAAGTACCTTTTTGTTATTATATTTTCTTGTTTGTATTATTTTTTGTATTATTATAATGACTTCTTAATTAATAAAAACTGTTAAAACTTGGTTTTGAAACTCATTCATATACTTCTTCTGCATACAAATTGATATTTAAAAAAAAGTGGGCGTTTTAGTGGGCGTGGCCACAAGGGACTTCGAAAATGTATTTACATTGGTATAAGTAGTAACCATGTAAAATTTCAAGTTACTACCTAGCGTGGTTGATTTAATGCCAACTCTTAGACTATTCTGCCCCAGTGTGGGACGGTTCAGGGTCGCACGGATAAACATTGTAAGGCGTTTTTCTTTTTTAGCTCGGAGCAGAGCACTGAGCTGTCAAAAATAGATCTGTTTCTTTTTTAGCTCAGAGCTCTCAGAGCGCTCAACTTGTGTTTCTTTTTTCGATCAGATTTTGCTCGGAGCGCGCTCTATGAGCTCAGGATAACATGGTGGAGTAGACCGAGCACGAAGTAAAGCACGCCGAACTTCATGCAGTTTTCATGTTATTCGACAGATTGTGACTGTGAGTTGATTTCTATTGATATGAGAGTGAAGTGCTCAAGTGTGTTTCATAAATAGATCACAGCGCTCAGAGCATACTCTGCTCAGAACTCATTCGACAAGCTCAGGCTCTACTCCGTGCTCTGCTCAGAGCTAAAAAAGAAAAAAGCCTAAAGACGAAAAACCCGTTGCCGCCAGACCTTCGTCATTTTATAAAAACTGAAAGTTTGTCTGCACATTACCCTACAAGAGTGGTGGCTTTGGCAGGTAACGGGCACCAATTTGATATCGATTTTATATCGACACGAAAAAACAAAGTAATATATTTTCTATGTAAAATAAAAATGATAACAAGTAAAAAAAAAAATAGTACAGTTTCCCCCGAAAAGCAGCTTAGAAACAAAAGTGATTTGTCTTTTAAGACACGATAAACCTAAGAATCTAGCCACGGTGATGATGAATTGGTCTTATTATTTTTTTTTCTTATTTACTGAATTAAGTAAACTCTTGTTTCCCTTCAAAATATTCTTTTAATTTGCATCATTTTGCTGTTGAATTTAATTTAATTGAAACATTTAATGTGTCTTTATACTTATTTCGGGCACTGTATATGCTGAGTTTAGACAAGAAAAAAATCGTACATTTTCCACCGTATAAGAGGGAGGGATAATTTTCTTAAAATTAGCTTACAACAGAAAAAAAGTATAAAAAAACAACGGTAAAACCTACAATATCATGTTATATTTTTTTAGAGCCTGATCTTCTTTTTTTCTTTTACATTTTTTTATTTTAGTGAATAGTTTTTGAAAAATTAATTTTAAAACACAAAATTTTGAAAAAAAAAAATTAAAAACATTTAAACTATTTTTTTTTTTAAATTTTATATAATCGAGTATAAATTGAATTTTTAAAATTCTAAGCTCTTATTAATTTAAATCAAAAACAGAAAACCGGATGCCAAAGTGTTTTGTACTTTTTGAGAAATTTAAAAATAACGAAAACCACGTCTTATAAGAAAAAACATTTTTTTAGTACTCACCTGACTAGACTGATATGTAATTTGATGAACATCAAAAGATTAACCTTCTTTTTATTATTTGTAAAATATCAAGAATGTTTTTGTTAAATTGTAAGTACTGGATAAATTCTATTCTACACGTTTTTTTTTCATTGAAAACACCTGAAAATCGACCACATCACAATGTCAAACTACTCTTTTTTTTTTTTTTTTTACACTATCAGATCCTGTTCATAAGGAGCTTAGAGCAAGCTTCAGCTTATGAACCAAGATTTGCCAACACATTATATGTGTTCCACTGGCTCATCACTTAGTGCTGGTGTTAGTTGTTAGTAATGTAAAACAAATGACTACAATAACACAAGCACTATAATACAATAAAACATATAATTTAACAATACAAAATACATAAAACATGAACTAAAAGCGTGGAGCACTGGTTTTAAGTACATTTTTAAGATTTATTTTATTGTCATTAAAATCAATAATTTTAGAATTTAAATTGAAAAGCCTGCACATGCGGGTAAGCGGCTCATTCATACCGTAATTAGTCCGATGGTGTCGACAATGTAGGAGCTCAAGGCTACGCAGATGGTGAGCACCCCCACGATAATTGAGTCCAACACAAGTAATTAGATCAGGTGCATCTAATGCTCCCGAAAGAAGTTGGTGGATAAAAACTATATCGTTATTTACACGCTTCTGTAACAAGGACTGAATTTGTAGAAGCTGAATTCGGTGTTCATAAGGTGGAAGGTTATAAGGATCTGTCCAGGGAAGACCTTTTAAGGCAAAACGAACAAAATTATGCTGAACTGCCTCTATCCTAGATCTATGAACATCATAGAACGGAGTCCATACTTGCGATGCGTATTCCAGATGCGGACGAACAAAACAGTTGTATAAAGATAGGGTAACATAAGGGTCTTGAAACTCTTTGGACCATCTTTTTACAAATCCTAACATTGAGTTAGCCTTTTTAACAAGAGAGTTGATGTGCTCTGTGAAATCTAGACTTGGATTGAAGACGATTCCAAGATCTTTAAAACTAACAACACGGCACAATGTATGTTGTGAAATATTATAGTCAAATATGATTGGTACTCGTTTCTTTGAAAAAGTCATAGTTTGACATTTCGCTGGGTTAAGGTTTAATCCATTCTTGCTGCACCAAGTACAAAAGCTATCAATGTCGGCTTGCAGATTCACACGATCACCGCTTGAGCATATAGATTTAAAAATCTTCATATCGTCAGCAAAAACCAGAATTTCACTATTGCGAATGCATGATGTTACATCATTAATAGCAAGAATAAAAAGAATGGGACCTAAATGACTTCCTTGTGGTACTCTAGAGTTGGCAGTAAAAGGGTTTGAAAATGTTTTTCTGAATTTCACCTGGTAGGATCTATTTCGAAGATAAGAATATATCCAATCAATAAATCCAGCAGAAAATCCAAAGGCCTTAAGTTTAAAAATTATAATGTCGTGGGAAAGTTGGTCAAAAGCTTTTGAAAAGTCGGTATAAATGCAATCTAGTTCCTGTCCGTTTTCCAAAGCATTGGAGCACTTGTGTAAAAACTTTAGAAGGTTCGTTACCGTTGACCGCCTCTGTATAAATCCATGTTGTTGATTACAGATAATATTTTTGCAGAAAAACGTCATACTATTACAAACCACTTGCTCAAATAGCTTTGGAATACAAGAGAGTTTGGCAATCGGTCTGTAGTTTTTTATGTCAGACTTACTACCCTTTTTAAAAACGGGTGTAATAAATGATTTTTTCCATACACTGGGAAATTTCCCCAACTCTCCAAGAGAATTTGCAGAGATATACAGCAAATTTAGCTATGAAATTGTGAAACCAGACTTTACGCTGAAAAATATCATCCTCTCTATAATAAAAGCCAGTTGGATGGTTATTGTTGGGAAAAGATTTTGGTTCTATGTTCTTGGATTCTGAACATGTATAAGCTCAAATTAAGTTCATAAATGTTCACTTTCAACTCATTTTTAATTTTGGAAATGATGACGTACAGATGGCGTTGCTTATGGTGTGGAGAAAAATATGCTTATCAGAGACAAGCACCAAAACAATGTAACGAAGAGTTACAATTTTCCCTTATTAAATATCATTTCGTCCGCCCCCGGTACATATTATAATAGACAGAAAACAGCATTTCTGATACGATTTTCTGCATTCGTATCAAAGTACCTTTTTGCAGACCGTCCGACCGCCGAATAGTACTAATTAATACTATATTCACTTCTTTTGTAGCAAAACGTACTTTTTGTTTGTTTCTCATACAATTCACACTCTCTTACTCCAGGAAATATTACAAGTAGAGGTGGAAGTTGTATGAGAAATTTGTCTTCTGCATCCCGTGTTGGGATACCAATCTAGTGTATTTAGAGCAGAATAAGATCGGGCTGATTGGGAACTTAGTAGTACCCTAACAGTGAACAGGTTGGTGCAGCTTCGGGCTTTTCAAGCTATAGCGGCCTTCCTCTTTTTTTTCAAATTATTTTTAGGTATTATTAGCTTCCGTCTTATTTCCTCGGTAAATCCTTCAGGTTTGCCTTGGACAAGGTTCCAACGGTGGTTCCACTTGCTTCCGTCTAAATTTCCTCGGTAGATCCATAAGAACTACCTTGGACTGGGTTCCAAGGGTGGTTCCAAAAGTGCTTCCGTCTTATTTCCTCGGTAAATCCTTCAGGTTTGCCTTGGACATGGTTCCAACGGTGGTTCCACTTGCTTCCGTCTAAATTTCCTCGGTAGATCCATAAGAACTACCTTGGACTGGGTTCCAGCGGTGGTTCCAAAAGTGCTTCCGTCCTATTTCCTCGGTAAATCCTTCAGGTTTGCTTTGGACAAGGTTCAAACGGTGGTTCCACTTGCTTCCGTGATTCGTCCTCGCAGATTCCGTCTGAACTAGCTTGGACAGGGTTCCATCGAACGGTCCCCTATTTATGTTAGGCCGATACCCTAAAGATGTAAAGGGTTAGTATAAGAAGTATGAATTATTGTTAGGTTAAGTTATATGAAATACCGTGTTAAGAGTAAGACAGAGAAAGAATTATATGAAATACCGTGTTAGATTTTTATAAGACTTAATAAAAGGTATATTTATTTATAAACTTAAGACATCGGAGTTTTTGATCCCGAAATATCGAAGTTTTACTGTGCTTTCTCGGACAGACCCTGGACCCGACGAGCTTCCTCAGCCTCGACCAAAAAGCACATCACAAATTGGCGCCCGAGCAGGGACCTTTTAAGGGTTCAACCTTGACCCGATTACCGACCGAACTGGCATCTTCTACAGGCACCACCGACCGCACCGACCGTACCGACCTGATTGACCGTTTATCCCCGGCAGGTCCTGTAGATGATTCAACCAGCACTTCGACAATCCTGCACGAACCTTTAGAAGGCACCACCAGATTCCGTTCTCCAGAAGAAACACCGCCGTCCAGATCTAACTCTGCAACGTCCACTCAACTGCAGACAGCGAAGAACTCAGCGACATGGAAGGGATTAACCCCTATAAAAACCTAGGGTTCATCTACTTTTTGAAAAAGCCGGAGCTGACCGAAATATAACTCAGCCGAAACTTGGACAACAGCGGAAACGTCCAAGCCTTAAGGAAGCGTCTAAGCCTGCACTTAAAGGAGCTGCGGATGCATAAATCTACGCAAAATCTCTGCGCCGAGCTGGAAGACATGGTGGAAGAAAGAGAAACGGCTGACGATGAGAGTGGCGACACTTTACCGCAGTCCTTTCCCATTCAAGTCACTACGCAACCAGCAACTACCGTGACATCAGTAACTCTACCAGTTCCTGCATCAACTCCAGTACCGATTCCTGTACCAGCAACCTCCGTCACATCTGTTTACCACAACCACTTTGATCCATCGGAACGCCCATGTTATCCACCCCCGCCTCCTCACCGATTAACGCTCAGTTACCAAGCAGACGTTATGAACACTGTTAGGAAATGGGGCCTTCGATTTGATTCGTCTGGCAATGCATTGGAGTTTATGGAGCGCATTGAGGAACTAACTCAATGTTACGACATTCCTTTAAGCGACGTCTGGCGAACCATACCGGAGATCTTTCGCGGAACAGCGCTGGAATGGTGGCGAATCAAGAAAGACGACATATCGAACTGGGAAGATTTTCGTCGAGCATTCCTGCAGCAGTTCTTACCTGCCCGATATCGCCATCGCCTAGAAGACGAAATTATGCGAAAGTGGCAAGGACCACTTGAAAAGGCAAAGTATTTTATCAGGTCAATGCAATACATGATTCGCCAGCACCCCCAACTATCCAGAGATGACAATACTGATCGCTTGTACGATAAGTTACGACCAGAATACAAGCTTTACATCAAGCGGAGGGAGTTTTCCAACATCGATGAGTTGCTAGAATTAGCAGAGGAGTATGAAAACATTAGGCAGGAAGAACGTCCTATCCGCCCGTTGCCCAACGCCACCCCTGGGCCTGTACCTCGAGCCCCGCCTGTCCAGACACACGACCGACCGAACGCCCAATAATGTAGTGTTCCATACGACCGACAGACACATTGTTGGAACTGTAAACAGCGGGGCCACCGAAAGGAAAATTGCAGAAGGCCATTTACCCTTTTTTGCTCATTCTGCGGAGAAGATGGCAGATTAACCAGGGATTGTCCTTGCCGAAGAAACCCAGTTGCTGTGGTCAACGCGCCCCCAGGAGGCGACCCGAGGCTTTTCATTCCTATTCAAGTTGGAGAAAAAACCTTCGATGCCTTGCTCGATACGGGCTCTACGAAAACCTTCGCCGGGCTAGCTTTGCGCAATGAACTCAGGCAATTGGAAATCCCTATGACAGAATATTCCAAGGCTATTCACCTAGCGAATGGCAATCCTGTAACGACAACGGAACATTTCAACCTGACGTTGCATTTGGGGAGCGAACCTCTATCTGCTGAAATAACTTACCTGCCGGGCCTAGATGAAGAGGCCATCATAGGGATGGGTGTGCTAAAGAAGGCGCATTTCAAATCGTTTGTGGGAGGATGCCTAGTAACGGGGAGGAAAACGCACCAAACGGCAAAGCCTGATTCGTCGTGTGTCGTTTTAGAAGCCCCACGTGAATCCCAAAAACAACACCTGGACGAGTTTTTGGCTACTGAGTTACCGTTGCTCGATGAGATTCAAGGGGTAGCGCATGTCTCTCCGCATAAAATCCGACTCAAGATCGATCAGCCGTTTAAACAACGGTATAACCCCCGAAACCCCGCAATGCAGCGGGTAATAGAAGAGAAACCGACGTCTAGCCGTCGACGACCAAGTCGGTCCCGCTCGCCGATTCTTATCGCACCAAACCGACTGCAGCTATCTCGGACGCAGCATGCACCACCGAAGTCTAAACCCCGCCAACTCCCAGCGAAAGAGGAGAAGCCGTTCTTGAGGCAACGAACGGTACCCCGCAAGGTTGCTCCTCCACCACGGGATCCGGAACCAGTGATTTTCGAGGTACGAGCCAAGAAGAGAATAAGTCGCTTGCCTCCCATCACACACGACCTGAGCGCAGCTAAAGCGATCGGGCCACCTCCACCAGCCAAAGCACGTCTTGCTTTGGTCCGCCAGCAGCGAAAGGAAGCAGACGAGAAGTGGGAGGCAACTAAAGCAGAGTTACCAGTGCCACAACCATCACTCGTCGCACCACCACCCGCCACATGCGCGTTTGCCATCCAAGCTCCCGCAAGAGCCAGCGAACCCCATCGATCAGTCGACCAGCGTTTTATCAAAATGATTAACGACCCACGCCTCCGAGGAGACTGGGAAGCAGATGATAATTGGGCGGTACTAAATGTCGATCCGCCAGTCCCACAGCCACCGCTGTATGTGCTCGTTTAGTTACGAATCCAGTTCCTGATCCGATCCCAGCCCCAAAGCTGGACGAAAATCCGGAGAACTACGATTGGTCCGCTATCGACGCTCAGTTACGTTTAGACGAGACGGCGGTGCCCAACATCAATAATTTTCCTGAACGAGCGGTGGTGACCAAAGTTCTGATACTGCCAAAGTTATCGGTCGCTCCCGCCACCATCACAAGCAACACAACCCAGGGGTCGATAAAAGAGGTCGCTATCCTAGATCCTGCTTACCAAGCCGACAAAAAAACAGTAGATCCGTTCGAGGGGATCATATTAAGAGGCCCCCTAAACCGAGTCTCCTTCATCTATAAGCCATGGGGCCGAGTAGCAGTATTTTTGAACAAAAAGGGCACCCAGGCAACACTGAGATACAAGGGACTGAAGAAGATAGTAGACGTCCATCACAATTAAACCCGAGCCACCGATTTATATTGAATTAATTTAAAAATTACAAATTACGATTATGTTTAAGAAAAATTGAAGAAGAATATTATTCATTATTTAATTATTATTTTAAAGAATAAATTGAATTGAATTGAAAAAAATTTTGAATTACAAAAAATATTATAATAATAAGAAGAAAAAAAATATATATTTATATAAGCGTTGTTAAAACTAAATTTTAAGCTAACCGCTGAAAAAAATTATAAATTAATTAAAATTTTTTTTTTTTGTAAAGAAAGGGGGGACTGTAACGAAGCGTTACAATTTTCCCTTATTAAATATCATTTCGTCCGCCCCCGGTACATATTATAATAGACAGAAAACAGCATTTCTGATACGATTTTCTGCATTCGTATCAAAGTACCTTTTTGCAGACCGTCCGACCGCCGAATAGTACTAATTAATACTATATTCACTTCTTTTGTAGCAAAACGTACTTCATGTTTGTTTCTCATACAATTCACACTCTCTTACTCCAGGAAATATTACAAGTAGAGGTGGAAGTTGTATGAGAAATTTGTCTTCTGCATCCCGTGTTGAGATGTATTTGGAGCAGAATAAGATCGGGCTGATTGGGAACTAAGTAGTACCCTAACAGTGAACAGGTTTTTCAAGCTATAGCGGCCTTCCTCTTTTTTTCAAATTATTTTTAGGTATTATTAGCTTCCGTCTTATTTCATCGGTTCAGGTTTGCCTTGGACAAGGTTCCAACGGTGGTTCCACTTGCTTCCGTCTAAAGTTCCTCGGTAGATCCATAAGAACTACCTTGGACTGGGTTCCAAGGGTGGTTCCAAAAGTGCTTCCGTCTTATTTCCTCGGTAAATCCTTCAGGTTTGCCTTGGACAAGGTTCCAACGGTGGTTCCACTTGCTTCCGTCTAAATTTCCTCGGTAGATCCATAAGAACTACCTTGGACTGGGTTCCAGCGGTGGTTCCAAAAGTGCTTCCGTCCTATTTCCTCGGTAAATCCTTCAGGTTTGCTTTGGACAAGGTTCCAACGGTGGTTCCACTTGCTTCCGTGATTCGTCCTCGCAGATTCCGTCTGAACTAGCTTGGACAGGGTTCCATCGAACGGTCCCCTATTTATGTTAGGCCGATACCCTAAAGGTGTAAAGGGTTAGTATAAGAAGTATGAATTATTGTTAGGTTAAGTTATATGAAATACCGTGTTAAGAGTAAGACAGAGAAAGAATTATATGAAATACCGTGTTAGATTTTTATAAGACTTAATAGAATGTATATTTATTTATAAACTTAAGACATCGGAGTTTTTGATCCCGAAATACCGAAGTTTTACTGTGCTTTCTTCGGACAGACCCTGGACCCGACGAGCTACCTCAGCCTCGACCAAAAAGCACATCACAATTTTTTTTTTTTTTTTTTTAAGTCCAAACCACAAATCCAAACCGTAAATAAGAAATTTAATTTTTTATTTTAATTATTTCAAATTTGAACGCGAAGCTTAGCATTTTTGGAGATTCAAAATGAAATGAGCTTTGAAATGCTTACCGGTAAAAAATAACCTCGCGGAAGAAAACTTAAATCTATTTTTACCTTTATTGGTTAAGATGTACTACGTATTGAATTATTATTCTCTAATATGAACACAATATGTACATTGTGCAAAACAAAAAATTTGATTCAAGTTTTGGTGAAAATAAAGTGGACAGGTTTTTATTTTAGTGAATAAAGTGCTAAAAAAGGAATTGCGACTGTGTTAAAATAATTCTTTGTTCGAAATGTATTAACTCAGGTTAGAAAATCTTTTATTTGGACCTTTCGAAAAGTTTATTTTATTTTAAAGTAAACTATGGTAGCAAAAAGCTACCGTGGCTTTTGAGATTTTCAAGTTCATAAAAAAACACATCCGGTCACGATTCCTCTCCTTTAACAGGCATAACAGATTTACTTACGTTAAAACCCCTTAGAATCTTCACCCAGAATAATTTTTTCCACCATCGTTTTCGACGGGTTTTCTGTTAGTATCATAATAAATTTTATGTTTATAACATTCTAAATAATTTACAAACAATAAAAGGAAGGTTAATCCTTTGATATTAATTAAATTACATAAAATTCGAGTCAGGTGAGTACTAATAAAATGGTTTTTCTTATAAGAGGTGGTTTTTGTTATTTTTAAATTTCTCAATAGGACACTTTGGCATCTGGTTTTCTGTTTTTGATTTAAAATTAATAAGATTAAAAAAATTTTTGCTTATATTTTTTGTCTCTTTTAAGCAAATTTTACGAACCTACCTATACGGGGGGAAAGCCCCCCTCCGGTACGATTTTTTTCTTGTCTCAACTCAACCTATTCAAGATTAGGGGTGTCTGGCATGGGCTTTCCACCACCCAAAGTGTCTAGCAGTGAAAGACGTGATTTCTAATACTGCCCCAAGGAACATATGTTATGCGCCAAAAGTTAGAAATGAAATACACATGTAATGTTATAAACTTTTATTGATGTGAATCCCGTCTTTTACTTAAGACTAAAATATATGTTAGATTCTATTATACAGGGTATGTACATTCGTATCTTTTTTACTCTAACACATATAAGTGTTCAAGATACATAATCTCATGCGATATGAGATTCTTTTAAGAACTTATCTCTATTTGGTGAAGTGCTATGCAATAAATTAATCATAACAAAAATTTAGTGGAATTTAATGTGACACATTTTTGTGGTCACTCAGAAAGAAAAGCAAATGATTTAAAAGTATCAGATTTCAATAAACAAATCTGATGTGGATGCTGGTTTCCAATTAGGAAGATAAGATTATGATGCCTCGCAATTATAGTGACTTGTGTATAATTATTATTAATAGTTTAAAGATATGAAGATATGCATAACACCTCACTCTTTAAAAAAAAAAAACAACAATCTTGAAGAGATTTTGTTTATAAATTATGTTCATCTAATGAATCTATCGATCCTGTTTGAATTCTGTTTCTAACATTTAGACTCTATTTTTCTTATTTTCCTTTCGTTTTATTTTCTTTTGTAATTTACAGTAAAATATACAAATAATAACCAATAATATTATTATAATTATTCCAAAAGTACCCGTAGTATAACTTAATTCTTCTTTACCAATTAATGTTTCATATAAACTATGAGCTCTTTGGTCTACATCATTTAAAGGGATCGATAAATCTTTTAAAATCTGAACATTTTTTACATTAAGTTTTCCAATTTTTTTATGATTTTTATTGTTATATAGAGAAATATTTTTACAGCAATCATTCAAATAAAAATGGTATTTATCATTGTTTGTTTCCGTTATGGAAATATTATTTGTAACTATGTAAGTATTATCTGAATGAAATTCACAATTAGGTTTGAACATTATAGTTCCAATGTCATATAGATATTTTTTTGTCGTTTCGTTTAAACATTTTTCTTCAAATGTTGTTTCTTTACTTAAAGCATATATACATAAATTTTCACCAATTTCGTGAAATAACTCTATTTCATATGGTAATTTGTTAAATTTACAATCGTTTGTTTGTTTTCTGACAAAAATATCTTTAATACAATTTGGAGTTTTACGAACATTATTAGTAATTAATTTGTCACAAATATAATACGATTTTATTTTTTTACATTTTTCAGGTATAAAGAAAGTGGTAAAAGCATTATATTCAATGTTTATTAGAAAATATTTTTCGTTTTCATTTAACATATAAAACTGTTTGTCTCTTAAAATAGGAATATAAACAATTTCATAAGTCTCAAATCTTACATTTGATATAATAGGTATCTCTATTATAACTTTTAATTCTTTGTTTTTTAAATAACATTTAATAATAGATTCTGAAATTATTTCATTATAGTTTTCTATTTTTGGTTCATATAGTAAATTTTCTTTTTGTTCATGATTATTTAGGATTTCTATTAACTTACTTGGTTTCAAAATTATCGGATGTAAAATTTTAACTTTTAGTAATAAAATTGCTTGTAAAACTATATCTGTTTCAATATCTAATTCCAATGTTTTATCTAAAATATTTGATTTTATTTCTTCAAATAGCATTAGTAAATTGTTTTTATTTTCGAAATGATCTTTGTTTATTTTATCAATAATCTCGTTAATTTTAATTTCTTGTTGGTGATAACTTTCTTGCAAAATTTTATTCTGTTCATTTAGAGTCTTCATTATCTGTATATTAGCAATTTGGATTTCAACTATTTTGTCATTGGAATTTTTAAGCTTAGATATATTTTTTTCAATTTTTTCAGCATCTTGGGAATCCATTGTTCCAAATAATACTTTCAATCCGGTACCTTTTATATTTATTAATCCTCTTTTCCCTCTATTAACGTAATCCTCATCTTTTAGACCTAAAATATCTTTTTTGTCTCTTAATCTTCTTTTAATTTTATCTAGATGTAAAGAAACTCCTTGTTTAAATTTATTACAATCTTGAGAATAATCAATACACATATTATTTAATGACTCTGAATTTGTTTGTATAAGCGAAATGGTATTTTCCAAATCTTGTATATTAATTGTGTTTACAACTATTACTTGTCTACTTTTGTATATGTTGCTCCTATGTGTTTATAATAAATGCCGCTCGACTCAAATTTTCCGAATATAACGCTTTGAGCGTATATGATTTGTAAAATCAATCTGAAATTGTTAAGTTTCTCTTGTTGAAGTGTTTTATTTTACTTTTATTGTATTTAATATATTGGTTATTCCTTTTTATAACTACAGAATCTCCAACTAATTTTAGAATCTTAAAAGGTCCTGAGAATTTTTCTCCGAACTTATCTCTTTTATCATTTTCTACTAAAACTAGATCTTTCACTTTAAAGTCCTTAATTTGTGAACCTAATCTTTTATCGTATCTGTGTTTAGATTCTAATTTATTCTTGAGTTGTGTTTCTTTTACCTGTTGTTGTATCCTACATAATTTTAATTGGAGTTCCTGGGTATAGTCTATGTTTGTTTTGTATTTCAAGCTTCCAAAATCACTAGGTGGATTTGCTTTTCTACCAAATAAAATTTCATAGGGTGTAAAACCTGTGCTACAATGTTTTGAAGTATTATAGCAAAAAGAAGCGTATTGAAGTAATTTAGAGTACTCTGGTCTAGTTCTATCTTTTATCATTGTTCTGAGATATTCTCCTAACCTAGCATGTGCTCTTTTTGCAGACCCATTACTTTGAGGATAGGCACTACTTGTTCTCAAATGCTTTATTTTAAATAGTTTACAAAGGTCTTTCATAACTTCATTAATAAATTCATCCCCATTATCCGTTAAAATAATTTTTGGGATACCAAAATATAGTATCCAATGGTCTGTGAATGCTCTGGCTATGGTTTCGCTTTTCTTGTCTTCTATTGGAATAAACTTAATGTATTTGCTAAGATCATCCTGTATTGTCAAACTGTATAAAGTTTTATTTCCTTCTTTATATGGGCCAGTTAAGTCCAAATCTACCTTTTCTAATGCGTAATTAGCAGTAGACGTAATTTTCATGGAGTTTTTCCCGGGATGTCTATCAATTTTTTGCTTTTGACACTGAACACATTTAGATATATACTCAATTACGTCTTTATTTAAACCTTTCCAATTAAATCTATCTCTGATTCGAGCTATTGTTACTTTTTGTCCTCCATGACCTCCTAAAAAGCTTTCATGGTTTTCTTTTATGATTGATTTGCGTTCTTCCAAATCGTTAATAATTATAGTTTCTGATATATCACTGCATTCATCTTCTGAAACATTATCAGATATTTTTCTCTCACGTATTACACTTTTATTTAATCCTTCTCTAACACACTTACTAGTGCTTGGTCTATCTAACTCACATTCCTCTTCATAGAGTTTTCTAAGAACATCTTCATCTTCTTCATCGGAAGAGTCCTTACCAAAAATTTCTTCAATTAATTCGTTGGTTTTTTTGTCATCTCTAGTCATTACTGGAAATGTATTTTTTTCATTTTCTATTTCTACTTTATATATATTTCTGCTTAATTCGTCGGCTACGACATTATCTACTCCTTTCTTGTATTGTATAGAGTATTCGTACTCCTCTAATTTTAATCTCCATCTTACTAGACGACTCCCTGGGTCTTTGACGTTGAACAACCATGTCAAAGGACGATGATCTGTTTTTATTTTAAATTTCTGTCCATATATTTTCTGTGGTACTGTAATTTTTTCGGCTTTAATCAAACTTCTACTTATAAAATTTATTGGTAGATCTTTTCTATCTTGTTCTTGTGATAGAACAGCTCCAAGACCTTTACAACTAGCGTCTGTTGTTATAATATACTCTTTTTTGTAATCAGGATAACGTAGTATTGTAAAATCTTTAACTTTTTGTTTGAGTTCTTCAAAACTCTTGTTCTGATCGTTTCCCCACTTAAAAACTGAATTCTTCTTTAATAACAAATGCAATGGAGCGGCTATAGTACTAAAATTTGGTATAAACTTTCTATAATAATTTGGAATCGGATAATATTGTCACTTATTGTTATTTCATTTAGTTTTCTAAAATCAATAACCATTCTACATTTTGTTTCCCTACTTGCATCTTGTTTTTTTGGTACAACCCAAAGTGGACTTGACCATGGTGAGTTACTATGCCGAATAATATTTGCCTTTAACAGTTTTTGAGTTTAAAGATTTACTTCTTCATGTACTCTAGGATATCTATAGGTTTTCGTATTCACCGGTGAGTCGTGAATTGTTCTTATATGATGTTCTATTACGGAAGTCTCTGTAAGATTTTCATCTTCGAGACTAAATATATCATAAAATTCTTTAACTAATGTCTTTAAGTTCCTTATTTCTTCAAATGGTTTATCCTCATGTTTTCTAAAACTTCCATAAATCGTTTATTTTTAACATTTCGTTCATCAGGTCTTTCCATAATCTTATTTTCATTAATATGTTCATTTACTTTTTCAATAATTTTAATACTCGTTTTTGTAGAACCTTCTTTTTCAGTTACTTTTTTATTTGATTTCTTTTTATCTTCAATAATTTTTTCTAACTTTTCCGTATTTTTCACTACATGAAATGTATCGCTTTCTTCATTAAAAGATTCACAATTGAAATATGACATTGACTTTATAGGCGCGAGTTATATTATAAAAACCCTTCTTAAGATGACCGATCCGCTCATGGCAATTATTCGTGCATTCTCCCATTTGATATCTAAGATCAAACTGGCGAAGCATTGATACGAAAAGAAGAAACGAATTGAGAAGAAAGTCAATGCTTAAGATTACTTAGCAACTAAGTGACGCCAAGCAGGTTTTGAGTTTATGCTTTCTCTCATGTTCTTGCATCATGCACTTGACTTAATAAGAAACGAGTTTAAGACAGTCTGCAATAAAACCTCAAGTTGTTAACATCGATTTAGCTTTTTCTTAAATATTAAACTTATGTACAAATATAAAACTTAATTAAACTGTTTATTTAATGAATAAAATAAATGAATCGAAAATAAATATTAAATATAAAATGTGTTATTATTTATTTATAAATAAAACCCAATTAAAGACTACATCTACTTAATACTATAACTGGCGCAGTCGGGAACTCTGAAAACTGAAAACTGTGTTGCATTCTGCTTTTCCTAAATGAAGTAAAGTAATTTTGGAAAAAGTAGAAAAATAAAACGCAGTGAAAGTTTGAAGTGAAATTGCATGGTTTAAAGAAAGTTGAAAAATTCGAGTAGACTTTAAGTGAAAACCATTGCAAACTGTACCTAACAAAATAGTCATCAACTAAATGCGAAAAAAAAACATTAAACAGATCTGAGAAAAACAAAAAATAAAAGTGAATCATAAGTAGAAAGAAATACGAAATAAAATTCTAGAAAACAGAACCGCTAAAAGCCCAATACAATATTGAAAAAAAAAGAAGAACAAAAAATTGTAACAACCTTGAACCTGGCTAAAGTAGCAGTGGCAGAGAATCATCAATTGGTGCTAAAACTTTAACTACAACAACATCTTTAGTGTTATTTCGTTTCTATTAATTTATATTATTTAAAATTATTTACAAAAGAAAAATCGAATAAATAAAGGAAGAAATTAAAGAATAGAAAAAAAAATTAAATTTAATGCAAAAATTAGTTTATATATGTATATGTTTATTATTGTTCATGTATTTGCATACAAAACCGTAAAACAAAGCAATCAATTGTGAGTAGAAAATAATACTTGTTTTTGTAAAGGTAAGTTTGTTTTTCAAAAATAATTATAAAATTTTATATGTATATAAAGAACTTGTAGATAAATATAAAATAATTTTTGAGTTGAGTCAATCTCTATGCCTCCATATGTAAAAAAACGGAGAATTTATAAATTGAGTTTTCCTTATACAACAAGTTTTTCAAAAAAGAAAGAATTAAAAAATAGTAATTTGCCTAGTAAAATTATTGGCTCTTCTACTTCAACTGAGGTTAATTCAACTGAGGCAAATAGTTCTCACTCATTTATCATGGCTCACGAAACCGCGTTAAATGTATTTAACTCACTTCGCATTCCTGATGCAGTTAAAGACATACCAAATTTCGATGGCAACCCTCATTTACTTTTTGATTTTCTAAATAATGTGGAGGAAATTCTTTCTCTTACTGAACCAATAATGCAAACTAGTTATGGAAAAATAATCTTTAGAGCTATTCGAAACAAAATCACTGGGCCAGCAAATGAAGTACTCAACATGTACGGCACTACCACAGTTTGGTCAGAAATAAAAAAATAATTTGATTACTCACTACGCAGATAAACGAAACGAAACAAGTTTGATTCGAGATTTACACCAGCTTAGACAAGAAGTAGATTCTGTAGAAAACTTTTATGCAAAAATTATTCATATTCTATCAACCATAATGATTCATGTTAGGGTACACGAAACTAATCAAAATGTGATTAATGCAAAGAAGTCTTTTTATGAAGAAATGTGTTTAAATGCATTCTTATCCGGTTTAAAAGAACCAATGGGTTCAACAATTCGGTCGATGAGACCATCAAAGTTACCAGAAGCGTACAGCTTCTGTTTAAAAGAACAAAATCACTTTTATTCCAGAAATGCATACAATATTCATAAATTACCACCCACAAGATCTCAAATGATGGGACCACAAACAAGTCGCTATCCACACTACACCAACCAATTTCCCCCAAGATATAGTTCTTCACAGCCTCGACAAAATGTTCCTCAAAATAATCGAACTATCGTATTAAACTTCAAAATTCAAACACCACTCGTGTCTCCAATAGGTCAAATTTAAACAGTTTTTATAACAATAACAACAGGGACAACCAGCACCATGGATCTAGATTTGTTCCACCAGCTGAACCGATGGATGTCTCAAGTGGAAATACAACCACGAATTCGAAACAAAATTCTTTGTTTAATAGACAATCTTACAATATAGAAGCTGGATTCGTGGACACATACAATCAGCAGGATCCACAACCCAATGAACATAATTTCAACCAGAATTATATAGATAACAATGAATTAAATGGTCAAACTCCAGAGGTCGATGATGGGGATTTTCGTTTACCAGCCTCGGAAAATCTGTAGGATTTTTAGACATTAATAACTACAACTCTACGTTTTTACCTTACATCAATATATTCAACCTGGGAAACACCAAATTAAAGTTGTTAATTGATACTGGCAGTAACTGTTCATTTATAAGCCCAAATATTTTGACGAATTTGAAACCAATGAAAATTCAACCAAAAGAAATAAAAACTCTTTTTACTACTACCACCGTAGATCAAAAAATTGTTTTGAGTGGCCTTCCCGAATTGAATACAAAGCAGGACTTAACATTTTTAATCTTTCGTTTTCACAATTACTTCGACGGTCTTATAGGTACTGATATCATTAAACAGCTTGGCCTCGTTATCGATATAAAGAACCGTCAAATCATATCTGACGACTTAAACATTCCCTTGAATTTTAAACCAAATTTAATGTCTAAAATGTACGAAATACCTTGTTTAAGTAAAGCTATTTGTCATCTCCCGGTTGATGTAGAAAGCGGTAGCATTCACATAAAACCAACATATTTAACCCCAGATCTACTGGTTCCTGAGGGACTTTATTATGCTAAGAACTGGTATTCGTACATTGAAGTCATAAATAAATCTAACATTCCACACACTTTCACAATTGAACAGCCACTAAAGGCAGATTCCACAGAATATTATAAAGAGTTTCATACTTATTCTATAACAAGCGTCAATACACCCAATGTAGATATCAAAAATTTACTGAGAACAGAACATCTTAATAAAGAGGAAAAATTTCATTTACTCGGTTTATGTTCAAATTATAGAGACATATTTTTTCAAGAAGCAGAACAGTTAACATTTTCAAACACTGTCAAACACGAAATAAAAACGAAAGATGACACCCCAATATACTGTAAGTCATACCGGTATCCTTACATTCATAAAGAAGAAGTTCAAAGACAGATAAGGGAGCTTCTCAATCAAGGTATCATCAGGCCTAGCTATTCTCCTTGGTCCGCCCCTATTTGGATTGTCCCCAAAAAGAAGGACGCAAGTGGAAAAGAAAAATGGAGATTGGTAATCGATTACCGGAAGTTGAATGACAAAACCATAGACGATCGCTATCCGATCCCTAATATTACAGATATTTTGGACAAACTGGGTAGATCTTTATATTTTAGCACTATTGAGTTAGCTTCAGGTTTTCACCAGGTAGAAATAAGAGCCCAAGATATCCCTAAGACAGCGTTTTCTGTGGAGAACGGGCACTATGAGTTTATTCGAATGCCTTTTGGCTTAAAAAATGCCCCCTCCACCTTTCAGCGAGTGATGGATAATGTGCTACGTGATCTCCAAGGAAAGTGTTGTCTCGTCTATATGGACGACATTATTGTATTTTCCACCTCGTTACAAGAACATCTGGAAAACCTGAAAACAGTTTTCCAAAAGCTTCAAGAATCAAATTTAAAAATACAAGTAAATAAATCCGAATTTCTGCGAAAAGAAGTGTCATTTTTGGGCCACATCGTAACATCTGATGGTATAAAGCCGAACCCTGACAAAATCAACGCAGTAAAAAATTTTCCTATTCCAAAAACATCGAAGCAGATTAAGTCATTCCTCGGTTTACTCGGGTACTATAGGAAATTTATTGACGAAACCCTTAACGGAGTGTTTGAGAAAGGGCAAAAGTATAAAAGTTAACGCTTCATTTATAAGTTGCTTTAATCACTGTAAAAATATATTGTGTAATGACCCTATCTTGACATACCCTGATCTAAGCAAGCCTTTCATCATTACTTCCGATGCAAGTAATGTTGCACTTGGATCAGTGCTGTCACAGGGTGTTCTCGGTTCAGATAAGCCAATTTGCTACGCAAGTCGGACTTTATCTAAAACGGAACAAAATTATAGCACCATAGAAAAAGAGCTTTTAGGAGTTGTTTGGGCAACGAAATACTTTCGCCCTTATATTTATGGCAGAAAATTTAAAATTGTCACGGATCATAAGCCTCTCACTTGGCTTTTCTCGCTCAAAGATCCGAATTCCAAGCTTATTCGATGGAGATTAAAGTTAGAAGAGTTTGATTATGAGATAGTTCATAAGAAAGGCAAATTAAACACCAATGCCGACGCATTATCTCGCATTGAGATCAATAATAATGAAGAAAATTTACCGACATTGGACATTGAAAGCTTATTATCTATGGAGAATAACATTGATTCATCTGAAAATATATCGACAATTCATTCAGGTCAGGAAAACATGAACGACGGAATTCATATATCTGAACGACCAATTAATGAATTTTCTAATCAAATTATAATCAAACAAAATATCACAAAAACAGAAATCTCAGCCAAGTTTACAATTCTTTTCAAAAGAAAGAAGAGATTTGTTATTGAACACATGAATCCAAGTAATGAA
This sequence comes from Baccha elongata, assembly GCA_951217065.1. NCBI lineage: Eukaryota > Metazoa > Arthropoda > Insecta > Diptera > Syrphidae > Baccha > Baccha elongata. The sequence continues at coordinate 726,629 of CATNUY010000119.1, read as the reverse complement.
GATGTGATAATATATATTTTCAAAAATTATGTCAATTCAAAGAGAATAACTGCCATTTTGGCAGATGATTCAACTTTTCAGGTAGTGCAATCTGTTTTTTCCAGTCCAGCTATTTTAACCAATCTAACATAAAATTAGTACGGTCTAATGTTCTCTTAACAGATGTCGTTGAAAGAGATAAGCAGGAAAAACTAGTAAGGGAATATCACGAAAATTCGCATCACCGAGGTATAACAGAAACCTTAGAACACCTTAAAAGAAAAGTATATTTCCCAAATATGAAACACATCATTACCTTGACCATCAACAATTGCGACACATGTTAAAGACTTAAATATGGTCGGAATAGGGAACAAATAAAATTTGAATTGACAGAAACACCATCGATGCCCCTTGAAATTGTCCATGTAGATATCTACTCCGTACACAAAGAAAATTTTCTAACTATATTAGATAAATTTAGTAAATTCGCCGCTGTCTATATGTTATCTGCAAGAACTAGCGTCAATTTAATAAAATCTTTGCGTCATTTTTTCTCTCATCACGGTCTACCAAACAAGATTGTATGTGATAATGGTAGCGAGTTTACATCTTCTCTGTTTACAGAGTTTTTAGAGCTTTATAACATAAGCCAACATACAATTTGTGCTAAAAGTTCGAATGGAAATTCCCCTGTGGAACGATTCCACTCAACACTCACGGAACTAGTTCGAATAATAAAATCACAGGAAAAAAGGATGGACGTTGGAGAAATTATAGATGAAGCAGTCCTTACATATAATAATTCCATACATTCGACTACAAAACTGACCCCCTTTGAAGCCTTGACTGGACATTACAGTAAAAGTACTCCATTTCCAAATAGATCACATTTTATAACCAGACAAGACTATCTGAAAACACATAAGGAAAACTACGAAAACTTAACGAAAATTATTTAAGATCGATCGTTAGCAAAAAAACAGAATTATATAGCCAAATTAAATAATTCACGCAAGGATCCACCTAGTTATGAACCTGGAGAAATAATCTATGAACAAGACGATAGAAGAAACAAAATAGCTCCAAGATTTAATATGCAAATCGTAAAAAAAATAAGAAAGTAACAGTTGATACTCTCAAACGGAAAGTACATAAACAAAAAATTAGAAGAAGAACAAAAAAGTAAGGTAGAGGAAATCCACATTATTAAGAGAAACAGAGCCAATAGTTTGATTACAATATTAATATACTCATAATTCATATAAAAAAAAAAAAACAACACAAAAAATTTTTCTTGAAGGAAAACCAAATTATAATATAATTGATAGATATTAAATTACTGGAAAACGAACACCTATAAGATAAATAATAAATATTAGGTACATATAAAATTAAAAATTAAAAATTAAGTAAACACAACAAAAATTTAAATTTAATATATCAAAAAAAAAAAAAAAAAAAAAAAACAGAAATTTAAACAAGTACCAAACAAAAATATGTATATTTAAACAGAAATATAAAATTTGTTTCATTTAAATAATTCAGGTACTTTTCTATAGTATTTCCATAGATAAAAATAAATAAAGCTTAAGTTAAAATTAAAAATATTGTAAATTTGTTTCAAAATACACAAACAAAATCTTGATTAAACAAAATTATTAAAACAAAAAACTTGAGTCACAATCAAAAGTAGATATCACCGTTTTCAACTATGTAATTAATAATTTTAACTGTTACCGTTTTTGGGGACCAAAAACTATTTGGTGGGGAGTAGTTATATTATAAAAACCCTTCTTAAGATGACCGATCCGCTCATGGCAAATATTCGTGCATTCTCCCATTTGATATCTAAGATCAAACTGGCGAAGCATTGATACGAAAAGAAGAAACGAATTGAGAAGAAAGTCAATGCTTAAGATTACTTAGCAACTAAGTGACGCCAAGCAGGTTTTGAGTTTATGCTTTCTCTCATGTTCTTGCATCATGCACTTGACTTAATAAGAAACGAGTTTAAGACAGTCTGCAATAAAACCTCAAGTTGTTAACATCGATTTAGCTTTTTCTTAAATATTAAACTTATGTACAAATATAAAACTTAATTAAACTGTTTATTTAATGAATAAAATAAATGAATCGAAAATAAATATTAAATATAAAATGTGTTATTATTTATTTATAAATAAAACCCAATTAAAGACTACATCTACTTAATACTATAACTCGCGCTTGAGGGGTTATTTTCCTCAATCTGTTGGCCTATACAGTTTTTTTTTTTTTTTTTTGTATATTCAGTTTTTATATTCCAATTTTCTTATAACTAACGGGTGGTTTTTTAAGAGGTTTAGAACTTTAAAAAAAAAAAAACACAAAAAATTCGAAAGAATGAATGAAATATTTATTTGAATCGATAGTTTGAACTTTGCAATTTAATGTTTAAAAATAATTTCATGCAAATACCGCGGCTGCGTCTCAGGTAGCCCATCCGCTGAGTCCAATTTTGGCATACTCTTTCACACATATCGGCCGGTATTTCACGAATGAATGCATGGATGTTGGCTTCCAGTGCGTCAATCGAAGCGGGCTTGTCCCTATAGACATTAGCCTTGACATACCCCCACAAAAAATAGTCTAATGGTGTCAAATCGCACGATCTAGGCGGCCAATTGACCGGCCCGAAACGTGAAAATAACTGTTCACCAAACTCGCCTCGCATTTGCGCCATTGTTTCGCGTGCTGTGTGGCATGTGGCACCGTCTTGTTGAAACCACATATTATGCTAGTCAAGAACTTCCATTTCGGGCAAAAAAAAGTTTGTTATCATCGCTCGGTAGCGTTCACCATTGACAGTAACGCTGCGATTCGCATCATCTTTGAAGAAATATGGCCCAATAATGCCGCCGGCCCATTAACCGCACCACAGTGGCTTTTTCGGGATGCATTGGTAGCTGTTGCAATGCTTCTGGCTGATCTTCACTCCAAATGCGGCAATTTTGCTTATTTACGTACCCATTCAACCAAAAATGAGCCTCATCGCTGAACACAATTTTTCGATAAAAAATCGGATCCTCGGCCAGCTTTCCAAGAGCCCATTCACCAAAAATTCGGCGTTGTGGTAGGTCGGCTGGCTTTAGTTCTTGCACCAGCTGTATCTTAAAAGGCTTTACGCCCAAATCCTTCCGCAAAATTTTCCACGTAGTGCTGTAACAAAGGCCTAACTGCTGGGAACGGCGCCGAATCGACATTTCGCGGTCTTCTGTCACACTAGCTGATACGGCCGCAATATTTTCTTCACTACGCACAGTACATAAACGTGTTGGTGGTTTAATGTCCAACAAAGTAAATTTGGTGCGAAATTTGGTCACAATCTTCCGAATAGACTGCTCAGAAGGTCGAGAATGCCGATCATAAAATGGAAGCAGCGCGCGATGAACATTTCGAACCGAGCACGAATTTTGATAGTAAAATACAATAATTTGCAAGCGTTGTTCATTTGTAAGACGATCCATGGTTAAATTGCAAACCAAACTGAAGCTGTTTGACAGTGACACAAGGTACTAAACACACGTCAGCTGTCAAAACCAGTGTTGCCAAAACCAAACCAGCTAAAAAATCACCCGTTACTTACTTGCTAGACAAAAACCTTAACAACTAGCTTACATATTAACTTGACTAACTTACTGGCCCTATGCGAGCGCTCTAAATTATACCATAACCAACTTAAAATTATTGCCTTTCGGCGTACCTAGCTTAAATACTATCGAAATTCATTTATTACTTAAAAATAAGAAAATTGGGAATAAACTTATTACATCTATCTTTTTTATTTTTTATAAAACTTAAAACTACACTTAAAGCTACTTAAAATAACTAAAGACTAGAACAGCCACAGCAACCGTTTTTTTTTCTTTTTAGTGCCACCATAATTGTTTTGTACTAACCTAGCCTACTTTTAAAGCCAAGGACACGCCTAAACCTGCGCAAGTCAAACCAAGGCAATAAACTCAATTAGTCAACTTTTATTATTATTTATTTTTTAAATTTAATTAGTTTACATATGATTCAACCACCATAACTGGCGATTTTGGTCCAATCTATCTATCTGGTCCCTTTCGGACACAGCCCTACTGAACCGAAGGCGCTCTGCTCCCTTTCTGTGACGACGTCACGACCATAAAGGAGTCGCCTATCCACAGTTTTTCGGCCGACGTGGTAGATCAGCGGTAGCGCCGAACTATCCTCTATCAGCCCTCGACTGTCTAAAAAGAGGAAAGCGTCGGGTGGGATAAATCCGCTTAGACACACACTTTCGTAGTATTCATCTTTGGGGTAGTAAGCCCCGAAAATCAAGCCATTAGTTGAAGTCATCGCTCTTGCAATATGACCCCGAATCAGCTTGATTAAAAAATTATCTATTCTGTTTATGTTAGCCCTGTTGTATAGAACCTCGTTGGAATAATATTTTATGAACTCCGACTCTGGTGTTCTGTGCAATCCAAGGCAGTGTCTAAGACACTGCCTCTCAAATACCCGAATCTTTTCCATTTGCGATGGTGCAACGCTGAACCACACAGGACATCCATAGGCAATCATCGGCCTGATTAAAGCCATGTAACAAATCACCTTCACCCTGCTATCAAGATGGCTGCTGTAAAACAGGCGTCTTGTCAGGGCAAAGGCTCCCCTAGCCCTGGTCAGAGCAGCATCTATATGTCTGTCGAAATACAGATATTGATCCAGCCAGATGCCAAGGTACTTCACTACACTTTTACTTGCCAGTGGCTGTCCAAGGGGTCCAACGATCACAAGTTTTCGCCAGTTCTTTCTCGTATCCGCAGGAGCTCTAGACAAAGGGGTTCTAAACAGAATAGTTTCGCATTTCTGAAAGTTGATTTTCAACTTCCAGTCATCGCAATATTGCTGAATCTTGTCGAAGTCACGCTGCAAAAAAATTTTGATAACTTCAACTTTTGGACTGTTCTGTACGCTATTAGATCATCGGCATACGCAATTGCATGAGTTAGACTACTTATAAGATCGCTAGTGTAAATGTTGAAAAGAATCGGCGAGTTAACCGCTCCCTGCTGCAGACCATTTTTTATTTCAAATATTTTGGTAGACGTTACACTGCCACTCTTGACAAAAAACTTTCTACCATTGAGCATATCATAAAGTATATACAATAATGATTTACTAATACCAAGTCTGGTCAGCTTTAGATACAGACCTTCTAACCATACGGTGTCGAAAGCTTTCTCCAAATCAACCAGACAGGCACCCGTGCACTGTTTTTTCGCATTGTTCCATTGAATTTCAGAAACAAGCTTAGACGCGGCATGAATTGTATCGTGTCCTGCCTTAAAGCCAAACTGTTTATCAGGAATAATATTTTTGTCCTCAGCCCATTTGAACAAAGCCCTATTGAGAACTTTTTCGAATACCTTACTGATACTCGGAAGGAGACTTATCGACCGTAGATTTGCCGGATTGGAGTTATCCTTCCCCTTTTTAGAGAGAGGATGTACCACTGCTGTCTTCTAACGCACTGGATAATATGCATTATTCAGTGCGTTGTTAAACAATGTGGTGTAAATGTCGACTGCATCCTTAGGAAGATGTCGTAGTACAATACTGGATATACCATCTACTCCCGCCGACTTCTTTTTCTTCAATGAATCGAAAAATATCTGAAGTTCTAGCTTCGAAATTAACAGGGAATCAGACCCGTTTCGCTCGGCGATGATGGCGTTTGCCAAGTGTTCTTCATTGAACCCCAAAAAAGAGCGGTTCTCGGATCACCATTGCGTTATATCATTTCGAAAGTCGGAGTGGTGAAGCAGGGCTCTGCTTTCCAGTTCATGATTTGGGCGAATACTGGTATTCACCTTATACACTTGCTGAAAAGCAGCCCCCACAGCCTCCACTTTCTCCTTAGGATCCTCGATAATGAAGAAATCATCATTAAAAACGGCATCCCCTGGATCTATGCCTGCGTTCAAAAGTAAGTTTTCGTTTTCAATCGTTTTCTGAAGCTTGAGACACGGAAGGTCATTTTGATCTTTCCGTCTGAAAATTTTATTAATTTTAGGAAACATACTTGGGTCACTAGAGTTAATAGCCCGAATTCTATTATTCCAATAGGAATTAATAGTCAACCTATAATTCTGCTTTATTGATTGATTGATGTTTTTAATCGAAGACTTCAGAGTCCCAATCTCCGAATTATGTTTATCAGTGAACCGTCTGTACAAAAGTTTTAGTCTTGTAAGCAGTCCACTTTTTTGTCTGTGTAGTGCGTCAATTGTCGCGTTTCGGTACATGGCAGTTGCGTCTTGTTATTTGTAACGTGGAATAGTCGTACTCATTGTTTGTTTTATGGCCTCGTCCATTTGTAGTAGGTATCCGTCGATCTCTTCGTTTGTTAAATTTCTGTCATTAGGTGGAGATATGTTTTTTAAACGTAATTCTCTTGTCAAGGTGTTGGAAAAGCGTGACCATCGCATTTTACTGTAGTTGTAAGTATGCTCAGGCACATACTCCTCTAACTCCACGAGTTCGTTTGGAAGTTGAATCACAGCAAAAAGTCCGTTGTGGTCACTGTCGTAGTCAATCGTTTGTAAACAGTTTTTTGTATCTTGAGTCACTGTATCAGTAATTGTCAGTCTTGAGTCAATTAGCAGTAGGTCCAGAAATGCACCGCTTCTTGGAAATGACGGCCTATCTGTAGCAAAAAGATCGATTCTATACTCAATATTGTACCGACCCATCCAATTAAATAGATGGTTCCCTCTAGGATTTTGTATTTGATTTCCCCAATCTTCATGTTTGGCGTTCCAATCACCGGCCATGAGATAAAAGTTCTCCTCCAAATTCAATCTAAGGCATTCAAAAAGTTTTTCGAGTTCTGCTGTAAAATTAGCTGGCTGAGGTGCTTCTGGTGCGTACACCGCGATTACATACATTCGTTTCCCCTGGTGGAGAGGAATGCATATGATGCAGGCTTCTAGCAACCGGAACCTGCGCACTTCATTCTTATAAATTACTTTATGACTAATGCTCTTTCGTACAAAGATTGCGACCCCACCTCCTTGTGAGGAGTTTGGCCGGTCCCTTACGATATTGTAGTTATTATGAGTCAGTTTGTGCTTCTGATTTAGCTTAGTTTCGCTAGCCAAAAGCACATCAGGACTTTGACCTTGCAAGAGGTGAAAGAGATTTGCTCTTCGTTCGGTCCTAATCAGTGAATTTACATTCACAGCGAGGACTTTTAAGGGTCTATCTGGCAGCGCGCCTTTAACCGTTAAGCGTTAAGCTCAGCAGAATAGAGTAGAGATGATCCACTCTAGTTGCCTGCTCCCGGATCTCTTTTTGAAGACCTGTTAACTGACCCTGAATGGCCAGCAACACAGTCATTAGATCCGCCTTTTTCGCCGGCGCCTTAGGCACGGGGACCTGTTTGGCTACCATTGGTTGAGGCTGTACCGTTCTTTCCCTTTCAGACGCCATTTGGGCGTAAGAAATCTGGGGGTTGACGGGCGTTGGGAGAGGACGGGCTGGTGGTCGTTTCTCCTCTACTATTTGCTTTGAGACTATTTTGTTTTTTTTTCATGTCCTGAAACTTTGGACATCCCCGATAGTTAGCAGGGTGTCCTCCGCTATGACAAAGTACACATTTAAGCTGGGTTCTGTCGATAACCCGTTCCTGCCCTAGTTTCCATTCCCCTGACTTGTGGTTCTCTCCACACTTTACGCATCGTGACAGCATTTCGCAGTTCGCTGCGGCGTGGCCGAACCTTTGGCAGCGCATGCATTGAAGCATGTCACCGCGCCTTTTTAATTTATCCCAAGTTACTATTCTATTTTAGGTTTGAAATAAAACACGCTTATCTTTCTTCGTTGCACAATTTATTACGAATGTCTTAATTCTAATTCTTAACCTAAGTTCAAATTAAATTCACCACACAGGATGTGGGTTGGTAAATTCAGTGAAAGAAATACACGAAATACAATCAGGGCTGCTTATTTCAAAATAAAAAATATTAAACAACCGTTATAAACAAAAGTACATAATTCAAAATGTTCTTAATTTTAGTTTTAATAGAATTACAAAATATTCAAAATTAAATTCATGTTTTCTATTGGAACTAAAATAAATACAATATTGAAATTTTATTTGAAATTAGAAAATTATTTCAACAGTCTCAATTCATTTATATTGTTTAAACTTGTAGTTATTTTTATTTTTTTGATTGAAGTCTACTACTTCTTCTTACACCATTTAATATTTCAAATGTGTTTTTTAATTTTGGCTTTCTTTTAACCGCAACTGGCTTTTTATAGTTATAATTTTTATCTTCTATTTTGGTTTCATTTTGAACTGTATTTTTAGGAGTTTTGGAATGCATATAATTAAATTTTTGTTTTATGTAAAGTTTTCTTAATTGATTAACATGTACAATTTTAGTTTGATTTCCAATTCTTATTATATATCGAATATAAGTTATTTTCTTAGCAATCATACAATTGATCCATTTTGTGTAACTTTTCAAATGGTTTCTATACATACAACTCTCCCCTACTTTATATGAAGGTAATTTATTATAAAATGTTTTTTCTTGATTTTTTCTTTTTTAAATAAATAATTAGCTTTAGTGTTGTTTTTTAGATTAAAAGAAACTTGTTTCTTATTATTAATTAAATCAAGTAAAACTTTAGGCTTAAATGAAAATAACATATCTGATGGAGACGTTGAGGTAACGGAGTTCGGAGCGTTTCGGTGATGCATCAAAAATTTTGTTATATGGTCGCTCAAATCTACATTTTGTTTATAATGCAACATATGTTTTTTTAAATTTTTCTTAACAATCTGAACATGCCTTTCAGCCAAACCATTTGACTGCGGATGGTATGCAGGGCTGTGAAGTAGATCAATTTGATTTCTATTGCAAAATTGTTTGAACTCCCAAGAAGCGAAGGGCGGACCATTATCCGTAACTATGGTCGTTGGTAAACCAAACACCGAAAAAAATAAGTTCAACTTTTGAATAAGGTTTTTAGCATTGGTTGAACCCATCTGCAAAACTTCAAGATATTTAGTGTATGAATCTATTAAAAGAAGGAACTTTTTACTTTGAAAGTGAAAGAAATCCAAGTGGATTCTTTGAAACGGATACATACTACAAGGCCATTTAGTTGTCACAATTTCTTTCGAAACATTTCTAGTAGCCTGACATTCCTTACAAGACTCAACAGTCTTTTATGGCTATGTCCAACTTTGGCCACCATAAATAAGACCTAGCTGTCTTTTTCATTAAAACGATACCATTATGGTTTTCATGTAATAAATTTAAAACATTCATTTGTATATCGTTTGGAATTAAAACTCTATCATTATAAAAAATGCATCTATTTTCAATGCTTAGCGAATTTCTAAATTTATGATAAGATTTAAGTTCATTATCAACTTCTTTTGGCCATCCATTTTTTGTAAAATTATATACTTTACGAAGTATAGGACTTTTTTTTGTTTCCTCTTCAACTTTTTTAAAATCTGTTGGCACTTTATTTAGGCAATTAATCGAATTAATATTAACTGATTCAACCTTTGTAGACTCACTTACTGGCAATCTCGATAGAGCATCAACATTTGCTAAATATTTGGCTGGACGATGTACAATTTTATATTGATACATGGACAACGTTCCTGCCCATCTTTGCAACCGAGCTGCTGCGACGGCTGTTGTACATTTATTAGGGTTAAATATCTCCTTTAAAGCTTGGTTATCCGTCTGAATAGTAAACTCCTTACCATAGAGATATTTGAAAAACTTTTTTACAGCAAACATGACCCCTAACGCCTCGCGGTGCAGCTGAGAATAACCCCTCTCAGCATCTGAAAAGGTGCTGCTAGCGAACAAAACGGGCTTCTGAACACCGTCTATTAAGCGAGCAAGCACTGCTCCTACACCGTAGGGACTTGCATCTGTAGAAACAATAATGGGTTTGAGGGGATCAAAGAGTTAAAACATTATTGTTGATAATTAATTGTTTGGAATTTTCAAATTCCTTGTCACAAACTTGAGTCCACTTAAAAGGATTATTTTTCTGCAGCAACTCATACATATTTTTCAGCTCGGACGATAAATTGGGAATAAACTGTTACAGTTAAATTCACCGCAACAAAAACCATTCTTAATATCTTTATTCGGACTATGTTCTTTTGATCATAGTCAAACTCTCGATATCTGTTTTCCCCTCCATCCCAACCATTCCCATTTTACGACCCTCAATTGAGTCCGTCGTCCTCAGGGGTTTTTGAGAGTTACCCGGAGAGGATGACAAAGCAGGTACCCCCCATTTGGATTTTGGATAGTCGTGCTGATCCAGCGGACGGGCTGGAGACTCACACGAAATTATAACATTTATGAGCCGATCAAATAGTGCGAGACAGAGCTCTTAACCATGTAACGCAACAGTTGGAAAAACCAGAGACATAAACACACACTTTACTTTTAAAAGGATTTTTAATATATCACAACACATTTACATCATTTATTAGTATGGCTTAGAGCCCACCCTAAATTTAATAATTTTTACATTAATAAACATTGGCCGTAGAAAAAGAATGGAGTGCTAAACGCTCTACCCTTAATTCCCCCAAATCTGCGCAAAAGTCCACCGAACGTAGTTTTCGCGTTGTTAGTTTTGTTTGAGTATTTTCCTTCCTTCTTCATTTCTCGAAAACGGTTTTACAAGGGTTGGGTCATTTGGGATATGCTTCTTCTTCGACGCACTTTCAAAAACATTAATACATAGTAGAGTAACTGGGAGAATGCCCAGCATAATTATTTTCAGCTTTTTATTCTTTTTGCTTTCTTTTTCTTTTCTTAGAATTGTAGTTTTTGAAAAGTCTAAATCCGGCCATGGATTCGCCAAGTTTTGGGACAGTTCCAATAACTTGTGGAATCCATACAGTATGTGTGTGAGTGTGAGAGGTTCGTTGGAATTCGATCTCGGAGTGGCACCGTAGCTGAATTCCACGAAATTATGAGTGAGAGAGTGTATGTGTGAGTGGAAGTGGGGTCGAAGAAGACTAGAGGCTGATCATGACCAACCACTTTTTGGTTGACTACGAAAGCCGATACAAGTTAAGAATTTTGAGAAGCGAGAAAGAAATTAAGAAGTTTCAGAAGTTGAAAATAAAAGTTTAGTTTTTTTTTTTTTGATATTGAGAAAGTGCTATTTTTTTTTTGGTTAGCAGATTATTTTCTTGAAAGTGTTTGTGGAAAGAGGAATTTTGAGATTCGCCAGGACGGGGCGAAAGGGATAATTTGCAAGAGTAAAGAGAAGAAGAAAGGAAGAATCCAGAAGGGGATTTTTAAAAAGATAAGTAGAGTGATTTTTATTATTTCGTTTGTTAAAAATTGTGGTATATTTTAATTCGGTTGGCCTTTGTCTTCGTTTAGTTTTATCCCGATAATTTGCGGGACTCGCGACCCTCTATAAAGTAGTTTTCTTATTTTCCGTTTTCTTTCGGGACCGAGTGATAGCGGTCCATTCTTACGGTCTCTGTTATCTTATATTGCTATTTTGTCTTTTGCTTTGTTCCATATTTTCACTACATAACTTTTACTTTGATTTTTAAGATTGTTCAAAACAATCACCAACATTTCTTATTTAAAATTGTATTTATATTTTGTTTAAAAAAATTCAGAGTTTTAGCCCAGGCACTGCCAAGGTTTCTCTGATTTTTAAAAATAAAATTCTTAAATTCCCCATTAGGGAAATAAATCATTTTGTTTTCATTCAAATTACTTTGAAGAAAAAAATTTCAGTTCCGGTTTTGGTAAACAACCCATAATTAAAGTTTCCTGGCGCCCACCCTCAGCGTAAGTACGCCCCTGTACTTACCTACCTTCGATTTACCTTTTTTTATTACATCCATTTAGCGTGCATACCTTTTTTTTCATTCGAACTTGCGTACATTGTTTTTTTTTATCAAGCACAAATTCGTATAACCCACGACCCAACTGACTAGCCGGTGAGCTGCATCATTGTTGCAGTTGTTGTTGCGATATTTTCTTTTGCCTGTCTTATCTCTCTCTCACCTTCGTTCGATTTTTGATATTTCGTCACATTCGAAATTTTCCTTCGCGGTGCCGGTTGCACATTTTGTTTATTTAATTGGTTTGTTGATAAAAGTTATAAATTGGACTCGAATAATCCCAAGTCGCGGTTTTTAAGTAAAACATTCGTCATCATAATCATCATAATCTTCCTAAAATTAATTCGCGAAATATTGCAACAATTTTGGCGCCCATACGTGTTTTTGGCACAAAAAATAAATCCCTGGAAAAAAATAACATTTAATACACACCTTGAAAAAGTGTTTGTTGTTTTGTGGTGGAATAAATCGTTCTTTTTTTATTTAGTTGTGCTTTTTTCTAAAGTTTTTTTTATCCCTAGGTAAATTTTAAATTCTTATTTGGAAGTGTTTTGGTTACACAAAAAGAGAGGCAGCAAGTCATATACCATTGTTGGGTAATTTTTTTTCGGTGGTGAAACTGAAGAAGCTGCGCGACTTGCCTACCCGACATACCGGTGGTGGCCCATCATATCAAGTTTGTTGTTGGTTTTTGTGGAGAAATTTAAAGGAGTAAGATTTTTTTTTATTTATCAACATACCTTATTATTTACATATTTTATTTATTTTCTTTAAATCATTTTGTTCTATATTTTATATACCTACATATATTTTAACATCTTATTAGTACATACATAGGCATTCTGTTAATTTCTATTTACATTGTTTTTTTTGTTGGTTTATTTTTTATTTACGGCATTTTATTTAGTTTCAATTTAGTTTGCACATTGTTTTTTATACACATTAATAGTGTTATCTCTTTCTCGCTCGTAGTGTTTTTTTTTTTGAGGGATTAAATTTGTTTTGGTAAATAGGTCAAATTATCGTGGTAATCAGTGTTCCCACTTTAGTACAATTTTAATAAAAAAAAATTTGTGTAGGATTTAATTTTTTTAATACTTTTTTTACTACTATCGTGGTTTTGTAAATTTTATGCACAATTTTGATTTCTTTTCACAAATTAAGTAAATTTTATAGATTTTAAATAATTTTAATACGGTTTTAGAAAAACTCATCGAGGCTAATATTTTTTTTTAATTTGCAATTAAAAATTTTTGTTTTGTAGTTTTGAATTGCTTAATTTTTTTTTAATTTTAATTTGAAATTTTTGGAAATAGTTTAGGGTTGCCAACGTGCAATTTTTGGCTTTGTTTAATTTAATATTGAAATTACCTTAACGTTTTCTTACAATAAGGGAATTAAGTGTTCAAATATTTTTGGATTTCCAATAGAGTTGCCATATATTTATTTTTTTTTAATAGAGTTGCCAACGTGCTTGGTATTGTTAAATATTTTTTTTTATTGTTTTAATTATTTTTGAATCGCGTTTTAGTACCTTTTTATAGTATTTTTCGAAATGGAAATAAATAAACTTTCCCAAGACGAACTCGCTTACGAGTTGAAGTGGCGAGGTTTAGAAATCGGGACAGTAGATCAAATGCGTAAAACGCTTAGGGCTGCTACAAAGTTAGGGCGTAGGGATTCATTGGTTGCTCCTGCTTACCCCTTCAAATTTGAAGAGGATAAATTGGCAGTGGAAAAGAAATTAGAGGAGTTAGGGAAACTTATACTAAATGCTCCAAAATCAGAAAAATCGAAGGAATATTCGAAAATCTTAGTCAAAGTTGAGTGGGCACTGGCTAGATTAGATAGGTCAATCCCAGAAAATGAAACTGATGAGAAGAGCAAGCAGGCTCTTAAAAATAAATTAGTTATGATTATGGCAGAATTGGAAGAAGACGAAGAGGAGATTGATAATGAAGCAGGATATAAAAACAGACAGGGAAATAGTACAGGTTCGGATGTTGAAAAGCAGCGTTCAGCTGAACATCAAAATAGCGGGTCGGTGAACAATTCTGCCAGTACAACGACGGGCTTAGGAGTGGCAGACAGTAGGGAATTTCGAAATAGGGACAGTTTTAGGGCAGAAAGCCCAATTTTGGAGCAGGTTGTTGTTCAACAACAAAAATTCGAACAAATTCACAAATGGGATATAAAATTCACAGGTGAGCGATGTGGAGCCTCTGTGAACGCGTTTTTAGAACGGGTTAGGGAAAAATGCGAGGGGTTTCAGAAACCCAACTTTTTAGGTCCGCGGTTGATTTATTCGTAGGTAAAGCATTAATTTGGTTTAGGGCAGTTAGGGTTTCAATTAATTCGTGGCCAGAACTTGTCAGAGAGTTGAAACTGGAGTTCTTGCCACCGAATTATGATGATTCGTTATTGGAAGAGATTAGGCATCGCACGCAAGGCAACGATGAGTCCATCGGCGTCTATGTGGCAACTATGCAAAATTTATTTAATAGACTTTCGGAAGAAATTTCAGAACGGAGGAAGTTGTCAATGATTCAAAGGAACTTGACACCTTTCTACCAGACTCAACTTGGTTTAGCAAGACCAAATTGCATAAAAGATTTGGTAACCTTAGGTAGAGATTTGGAGGCGGTTAGGGCGAACGTGGAATCTTATGTTAAACCACCAAATAGTCGAAATAGGAATCTGTTAGAACCAGATCTAGCATATATAGGGGTGGGAGTAGGAAATCCAACAGTTTCGGTTGTTGAGGAAAACAACCAAATTGTTCGATTTGGTCAGGGACAAAATTCGAACCCGTTTCAATCCAGGAATAGGAATACAAATTTGAATACTATAAATAGGGTTTCACAAAATAATAATTCAGGGCAAATCGTTAAGTGTTTCAATTGCAATGGAGAAGGCCATTATGCAAATAGGTGTTCCGCTGCTAGGCGTTGTTATGGATGTGGGAGAGTTGGAGTTACAAGGAGTAACTGCCAATAGTGTTCGGGAAACGGGGAACGAACTTTCGGGTCAGTAGGACGTAAGTCCCGTTAAAATCTGCTAGGTCGCCTACTGGTAACCAGTCGGCTATCGTTAATTTAGGTTTCACGCTAGAACAAAATGGTAGGGATCAACGACCACATCTTGGTGTTGAAATTTATGGTGTACAAATGTTAGGACTTTTGGATTCGGGTGCTTCACGCACAATAATAGGTAGATACGGATGGGAAATTTTGAAGGATTTGGGAATGCAGTTAGGAAAAACTGATTTAGGGAAAGTTATACTAGCGGATGGTGGAGGTATTGGAGTGAAAGGAAAAGTTTCACTTCCAATTAAAGTTAAAGAAAAAGTAGTTTTATAAGAATGTTTGGTTATCCCATTACTACCCCATTAACTGATTTTAGGAGCAGACTTTCGGGCTTTATCGGGCATAGTTCCGGATTTGAAATCAGGGGAATGGACATTTTCGAACCAAAGTTCGTTGGCATCGTTGTCTACTGCGGAGCATTTAACGGAATTGAACGAGACACAAGGGGAAGAGTTGGATAGGTTTTTGGAAAAAGTTTTTAATGAAATGCCAGAAGGGTTAGGGTGCACACAGATGGTGGAGCACAAAATTAGGACGAAGGCTGAACCAATCAAACAGAGGTATTACCCAGTATCGCCTGTGGTCCAGTCTTTCATTGATAAAGAGTTAGAGGAAATGTTAAGGGATGGGGTTATAGAAAAATCTGACAGTCCATGGGCTTCTCCCATTGTCATGATAAAGAAGAAAGATGGCTCGTATAGGTTTTGTGTAGATTATAGGAAGTTGAATGAGGTTACGGATAGGGATGCATATCCACTTCCGTATATTACGGCCATCTTAGATAAGTTAAAAAATGCTAGGTTTTTGAGTTCACTGGATATTAAATCAGCATATTGGCAAATTCCAGTTGAAAAGGAATCACGGAAATATACGGCTTTTACGGTTCCAGGGAGGGGTTTATTTCAATTTTGTAGGATGCCATTCGGGTTGCACAATGCACCTGCAACTTGGCAAAGATTTATTGATACGGTCATTGGACCAGAGTTAGAACCATATGTTTTTGTCTATCTCGATGATATAATCATCGTGACAGACATGTTTGAAAAACATATGGAAGTTTTAAACGAGGTTTTTAGTAGGTTAATAAAAGCGGGGCTAAAAGTAGGTAGGGAAAATGTCATTTCGTTAGGTCGTCGTTAAAATTCCTGGTCTATGTTGTAGAAAAAAACGGTCTACACATGGACCCAGAAAAAGTAGAAAGTATGTTAAATATTCCATCGCCAAAAAGTAGTAAACAAGTTAGGAGTTTTCTCGGCACGGTATCCTGGTATAGGAGATTTATTCCGAACTTTGCGAGTTTAGTAAAACCGTTGACCGATCTTCTGAAGAAGGATAGAAAGTTTGTTTGGAGTAGGGAATGTGAAGAGAGCTTTAGAAAAGCAAAAGAATGTTTAGTTGCGGCACCTATCCTAACGTGTCCGGGTTTTTCGAAGACTTTTGTCGTTCAGACAGATGCTTCTGATTTAGGGATTGGAGCAGTTCTTACACAAGATTTTGAGGATGGGGAAAAGGTTGTGATGTGCTTTTTGGTCGAGGCTGAGGTAGCTCGTCGGGTCCAGGGTCTGTCCGAAGAAAGCACAGTAAAACTTCGGTATTTCGGGATCAAAAACTCCGATGTCTTAAGTTTATAAATAAATATACCTTTTATTAAGTCATATAAAAATCTAACACGGTATTTCATATAACTCTTTTTCTGTCTTACTCTTAACACGGTATTTCATATAACTTAACCTAACAATAATTCATACTTCTTATACTAACCCTTTACACCTTTAGGGTATCGGCCTAACATAAATAGGGGACTGTTCGATGGAACCCTGTCCAAGCTAGTTCAGACGGAATCTGCGAGGACGAATCACGGAAGCAAATGGAACCACCGTTGGAACCTTGTCCAAGGCAAACCTGAAGGATTTACCGAGGAAATAAGACGGAAGCTAATAATACCTAAAAATACTTTGAGAAAAAAAGAGGAAGGCCGCTATAGCTTGAAAATCCCGAAGCTGCACCAACCTGTTCACTGTTAGGGTACTACTAAGTTCCCAATCAGCCCGATCTTTTACTGCTCCAAATACACTGGATTGGTATCTCAACACGGGATGCAGAAGACAAATTTCTCATACAACTTCCACCTCTACTTGTAATATTTCCTGGAGTAAGAGAGTGTGAATTGTATGAGAAACAAACAAAAAGTACCTTTTGCTACAAAAGAAGTGAATATAGTATTAATTTGTACTAGTGAAGTGAATATAGTATTAATTAGTACTATTCGGCGATCGGACGGTCTACAAGAAGGTACTTTGATACGAATGCAGAAAATCGTATCAGAAATGCTGTTTTCTGTCTATGATAATAGGTACCGGGGGCGGACGAAATGATATTTAATAAGGGAAAATTGTAACGCTTCGTTACAGTCCCCCCTTTCTTTACAAAAAAAAAAAATTCATTAATTAATAATAATTTTTTTTTTCTCAGCGGTTAGCTTTAATTCATATATATATTTTTTTTTAAATAATTTAAAATTTGGTTTTGATTAATAATAATTTTTTTTTCCAGTGGTTAGCTTTAATTCATATATATATTTTTTTTCAAAATAACTTAAAGTTTAGTTTTAACATGTATTCTTTTCTCTTCTTATTATTATTATTATTTTTTTGTAATTCAAAAATTTTCCAATTTAATTCAATTTATTCTTTAAAATAATAAGTAAATAAAAAACAATATTCTTCTTCAATTTTTCTTAGACATAATCGTAATTTTTAATTTAATTCAATATATATCGGCGGCTCGGATTTAGTCGTGATGGACATCTATTATCTTCTTCAGTCCCTTGTACCTCAGTGTTGCTTGGGTGCCCTTTTGTTCAAAAATACTGCTACCCGGCCCCATGGCTTATATATGAAGGACTCGGTTTAGGGGCCTTTTAATATGATCCCCTCGAACGGATCTACAGGTTTTTTGTCGGCTGGGTAAGCAGGATCTAGGGTAGCGACCTCTTTTATCGACCCCTGGGTTGTGTTGCTTGTGATGGCGGCTGGAGCGACCGATAACCTTGGCAGCACCAGAACTTCGGTCACCACCGCTCGTTCAGGAAACTTTATGTTGGGCACCGCCGTCTCGTCAAAACGTATCTGCGCGTCGATAGTGGACCAATCGTAGTTCTCCAGATTTTCGGGCGGAGCTGAAACTTGACGGTCGAAACTGGACCAATCAACATCTTCCAGCTTTGGGGCTGGGACCGGATCAGGAACTGGAAGCGTAACTAAACGAGCACATACAGCGGGGGCGGATGCTGGGAACGGTGGCTGAGGGACTGGCGGATCAACTTTTAGTACCTCCCAATTATCATGTGCTTCCTTGCGTTCCTTGATCATTTTGAGAAGACGCTGGTCGACTGATCGATGGGGTGCGCTGGCTCTTGCGGGAGCTTGGATGGCAAACGCACATGTGGCGGGTGGTGGTGCGACGAGTGAAGGTTGTGGCACTGGTAACTTTGCCTTAGTTGCCTCCCACTTCTCGTCTGCTTCCTTTCGCTGCTGGCGAACCAAGGCGAGACGTGCTTCGGCTGGTGGAGGCGGCTCGATCGCTTTAGCTGCGCTCCGGTCGTGTGTGATGGAGGGCAAGCGACTGGTCCTCTTCTTGGCTCGTACCTCGAAAATCAATGGTTCCGGATCCCGCGGTGGAGGAGCAACCTTGCGGGGTACTGTTCGTTGCCTCAAGAACTGCTTCTCCTCTTTCGCTGGTAGCTGGCGGGGTTTTGGTTTCGGTGGTGCACGCTGCGTCCGAGAAAGTTGCAGTCGATTTGGTGCGATAAGAATCGGCGAGCGGGATCGACTTGGTCGTTGACGGCTAGACGTCGGTTTCTGATCTTCCTCGACACTACTCTTCTTCCTATTATCCATTTTTGTAGCTGGGGGCGGAGTTAATCTTTTATTTATAAATATCGTACCACTCGGCTCGGAGGACAACTGATGACTGATGAGGTGCCCTGGTGCGGTCGATGCTCTTATACAATTTTGTGGTGAAGACGGAGAGGAATTATAAGAATCTGAATAAAATCCTTTTAGGTCTCGTACGTGCGCTCGGATGTTCCCTTCTTTTGACTTGTCCTTTCCTCCGCTTTTCCTTTTTAGCAACACTATAACGGGGGAAATGAATTTCACCACTTCATATGGTCCTTCAAAACGAGGTGCTAATTTTTCAGCGAAATAATTGGCGGCAGATGATAGAACTCGTGTCTTCCTGTATACCTGTTCTCCAATGCCAGGTCGCCACGGCCTTCGTCGTAGGTTATAGTGTTTGGCCTGATTCTGACTGGCCTTTTGCAGATTTAGCCTCACAAGTTCGAACAGAGCTCGCATGCGTTCTTGATGAGCCTGAACGCTTTCCTCTGCTGCTGATGGTTGAAGCGTAGCGGAATTGTCCTGGGCGGTTTTTAATTCTCTTCCATTGGTATCTCAACACGGGATGCAGAAGACAAATTTCTCATACAACTTCCACCTCTACTTGTAATATTTCCTGGAGTAAGAGAGTGTGAATTGTATGAGAAACAAACAAAAAGTACCTTTTGCTACAAAAGAAGTGAATATAGTATTAATTTGTACTAGTGAAGTGAATATAGTATTAATTAGTACTATTCGGCGATCGGACGGTCTGCAAGAAGGTACTTTGATACGAATGCAGAAAATCGTATCAGAAATGCTGTTTTCTGTCTATGATAATAGGTACCGGGGGCGGACGAAATGATATTTAATAAGGGAAAATTGTAACGCTTCGTTACAGTCCCCCCTTTCTTTACAAAAAAAAAAATTTCATTAATTAATAATAATTTTTTTTTTTCTCAGCGGTTAGCTTTAATTCATATATATATTTTTTTTTAAATAATTTAAAATTTGGTTTTGATTAATAATAATTTTTTTTTTTTTTTCCAGTGGTTAGCTTTAATTCATATATATATTTTTTTTCAAAATAACTTAAAGTTTAGTTTTAACATATATTCTTTTCTCTTCTTATTATTATTATTATTTTTTTGTAATTCAAAAATTTTCCAATTTAATTCAATTTATTCTTTAAAATAATAAGTAAATAAAAAACAATATTCTTCTTCAATTTTTCTTAGACATAATCGTAATTTTTAATTTAATTCAATATATATCGGCGGCTCGGATTTAGTCGTGATGGACATCTATTATCTTCTTCAGTCCCTTGTACCTCAGTGTTGCTTGGGTGCCCTTTTGTTCAAAAATACTGCTACCCGGCCCCATGGCTTATATATGAAGGAGACTCGGTTTAGGGGCCTTTTAATATGATCCCCTCGAACGGATCTACAGGTTTTTTGTCGGCTGGGTAAGCAGGATCTAGGGTAGCGACCTCTTTTATCGACCCCTGGGTTGTGTTGCTTGTGATGGCGGCTGGAGCGACCGATAACCTTGGCAGCACCAGAACTTCGGTCACCACCGCTCGTTCAGGAAACTTTATGTTGGGCACCGCCGTCTCGTCAAAACGTATCTGCGCGTCGATAGTGGACCAATCGTAGTTCTCCAGATTTTCGGGCGGAGCTGAAACTTGACGGTCGAAACTGGACCAATCAACATCTTCCAGCTTTGGGGCTGGGACCGGATCAGGAACTGGAAGCGTAACTAAACGAGCACATACAGCGGGGGCGGATGCTGGGAACGGTGGCTGAGGGACTGGCGGATCAACTTTTAGTACCTCCCAATTATCATGTGCTTCCTTGCGTTCCTTGATCATTTTGAGAAGACGCTGGTCGACTGATCGATGGGGTGCGCTGGCTCTTGCGGGAGCTTGGATGGCAAACGCACATGTGGCGGGTGGTGGTGCGACGAGTGAAGGTTGTGGCACTGGTAACTTTGCCTTAGTTGCCTCCCACTTCTCGTCTGCTTCCTTTCGCTGCTGGCGAACCAAGGCGAGACGTGCTTCGGCTGGTGGAGGCGGCTCGATCGCTTTAGCTGCGCTCCGGTCGTGTGTGATGGAGGGCAAGCGACTGGTCCTCTTCTTGGCTCGTACCTCGAAAATCAATGGTTCCGGATCCCGCGGTGGAGGAGCAACCTTGCGGGGTACTGTTCGTTGCCTCAAGAACTGCTTCTCCTCTTTCGCTGGTAGCTGGCGGGGTTTTGGTTTCGGTGGTGCACGCTGCGTCCGAGAAAGTTGCAGTCGATTTGGTGCGATAAGAATCGGCGAGCGGGATCGACTTGGTCGTTGACGGCTAGACGTCGGTTTCTGATCTTCCTCGACACTACTCTTCTTCCTATTATCCATTTTTGTAGCTGGGGGCGGAGTTAATCTTTTATTTATAAATATCGTACCACTCGGCTCGGAGGACAACTGATGACTGATGAGGTGCCCTGGTGCGGTCGATGCTCTTATACAATTTTGTGGTGAAGACGGAGAGGAATTATAAGAATCTGAATAAAATCCTTTTAGGTCTCGTACGTGCGCTCGGATGTTCCCTTCTTTTGACTTGTCCTTTCCTCCGCTTTTCCTTTTTAGCAACACTATAACGGGGGAAATGAATTTCACCACTTCATATGGTCCTTCAAAACGAGGTGCTAATTTTTCAGCGAAATAATTGGCGGCAGATGATAGAACTCGTGTCTTCCTGTATACCTGTTCTCCAATGCCAGGTCGCCACGGCCTTCGTCGTAGGTTATAGTGTTTGGCCTGATTCTGACTGGCCTTTTGCAGATTTAGCCTCACAAGTTCGAACAGAGCTCGCATGCGTTCTTGATGAGCCTGAACGCTTTCCTCTGCTGCTGATGGTTGAAGCGTAGCGGAATTGTCCTGGGCGGTTTTTAATTCTCTTCCAAAGTTTAACAGAGCTGGGGAAAACCCAGTGGAGTCGTGACGGCTGGTATTGATAGCAAACGTAAACTCTGGGATATGTTCGTCCCAATTCCGTTGATTTCCCTGCACGTATTGAGCGACCATTGTCTTTAATACCCTATTGACTCTTTCTGTGGGATTTTCCTGGGGGGTGTACGGTGCGGTTAACCTTTGTTCGATTCCTAAATCGCTTAAGAACTCCTTGAATCGGTGGCTGGTAAGCTGTGCTCCATTGTCAGATAAGAGTACCTTTGGTATCCCAAAACGAGTAGTGACTCTCTCTCGCACAGCTTGAACTAATCCCTGAGTCGTGGCTGCCCTCATGGGTACGGCTTCTACCCATTTAGAAAACTTGTCCACTAGTACGAGCAGGACTGTGTTGCCCTTCATGGATTTCGGGAGGGCCAATGAAGTCGGCGCACACTATTTCCCATGGTTCTTCGACGGGGGTAGTGTACATTAAGCCACTCCTTTTTTGTTGGGAAACTTTATGCTCGTTGCAAACCTTGCATTGACGTACGTATTTGCTGATGTCGCGGAACATACCAGGCCAATAGAACCGTTTGAACATTCGAGATGTGGTTTTGGCCATGCCTAAATGGCCAGCGGTTATGGCGTCGTGGTTATCGGCTAGCACTCGGTGTCGGTCGGTTAAAGGTACGCACAGCTTCCACACATCTTCTTGGGGGTTTGCTAGCAACTGGGGGTTCTGGAACTGTCGGTACAGGTTGTCATCAATAATTTTATATTCCGGGTACTTCCCAGGATCCCTCTTTACTTGTTCTTTCTTTAAGTCAACCCAGTCTGCCTTCGTGTCTCGGGAGGCTGATACTTGGTCGGTGGCGATAATGGGTAGCGGATCTCGGGACAGGGCGTCGGCTACTACGTTCATCGCACCTTTTCTATAATGGACGGTAAAGTCAAACTGCTGAAGCTCTAATGCCCATCTAGCCAATCGTCAGGAAGGGTTTTCGAGCGTGTGTAACCACTTAAGCGAATGATGGTCCGTGATTACACTAAAATGATAACCTTCCAAGTACGGTCGCATCTTGCGGATGCCCCAAAGTATCGCTAGGCATTCCTTTTCCGTCGCTGCGTACTTAGATTCTAAAACGGTGAGGGTGCGGCTGGCGTAAGCGATTACTTTCTCATGTTCATCTATCGTCTGGGTGAGTACCACCCCTAACCCATGTTGGCTGGCATCGGTCTGGAGAGTGAAAGGCTGACTAAAGTCGGGACAAGCTAAGACGGGAGCTTCAGTAAGCTTGGTTTTTAATAAATCGAATGCGGATTGCTGTTGAGGTCCCCAATTCCAGGATACTTTCTTTTTTAGCAGGAATGTTAACGGTGCGGCTACGGCGGAGAAGTCCTGGATAAATCGACGGTACCAGGAACAGATGCCGAGGACACGCCGTAGCTCTTTGACACAAGAAGGTGCTTTCAGCTCTTTGACGGCGGCTATTTTATCGGGGTCTGTATGAATCCCGTCTTTGCTCACAACGTGTCCCAAGTATCGGAGACTTTCCTGGCAAAAATGGCACTTCTCGACGTTGATCCTTAAATTTGCCGCTCGGAGTTTGGCAAATACTTCTTTTAAGTGATCCAGGTGTTCGGTAAAGGTGCTGCTAACTACGATGATATCATCCAAATAGACCAAGACATGATTAGCAGTGCTAGGACCAAAAATTTCGTCCATAGCTCGTTGAAACGTGGCACCAGCTGAGTGTAGACCACATGGCATTACGTTCCATTCAAACAAACCTCGTCCAGGAACAGTGAACGCAGTATATTGCCTGCAACGCGCGTCCAACGCAATCTGCCAATATCCTTGTTTGAGGTCGATCGTGGATATGAACTTTGCTCCTCGTAGTTTGTCCAATATAGAATTGATGAAAGGCAACGGATAGGCGTCCTTTATTGATAACTCGTTCAGTTGCCTAAAATCCACACATACTCTCCATGATCCCCCTTTCTTTCGCACCAGTACGATGGGGGAGCTGTAGGGGCTTTGAGACGGTTGTATCTTCCCTGTCTTTAGTAAATCATCGATTTCTTCGTCTATTACCTGCTGCATTGCGGGGTTTCGGGGGTAATACCGTTGTTTAAACGGCTGATCGGTCTTGAATCGGATTTTATGCGGGGAGACATGCGCTACCCCTTGAATCTCATCGAACAACGGTAACTCGGTAGCCAAAAACTCGTCCAGGTGTTGTTTTTGGGATTCACGTGGGGCTTCTAACACGACACACGTCGAATCAGGCTTTGCTGTTTGGTGCGTTTTCCTCCCCGTTACTAGGCGTCCTCCCACAAACGATTTAAAGTGGGCCTTATTTAGCACATCCATCCCTATGATGGCCTCTTCATCTAGGCCCGGCAGGTAAGTTATTTCAGCGGATATAGTTTCGCTCCCCAAATGCAACGTCAGGTCGAAATGTTCCGTTGTCATTACAGGATTGCCATTCGCTAGGTGAATAGCCTTGGAATATTCTGTCATTGGGATTTCCAATTGCCTGAGTTCATTGCGCAAAGCTGGCCCGGCGAAGGTTTTCGTAGAGCCCGTATCGAGCAAGGCATCGAAGGTTTTTTCTCCAACTTAAATAGGAATGAAGAGCCTCGGATCGCCTCCTGGGGGCGCGTTGACCACAGCAACTGGATTTCTTCGGCAAGGACAATCCCTGGTTAATCTGCCATCTTCTCCGCAGAATGAGCAAAAGAGGGTAAATGGCCTTCTGCAATTTTCCTTTCGGTGGCCCCGCTGTTTACAATTCCAACAATGTGTCTGTCCGTCGTATGGAACACTACATTGTTGGGCGTTCGGTCGGTCGTGTGTCCGGACCGCGAGGCTCGCGGTACAGGGGTGGCGTTGGGCAACGGGCGGATAGGACGTTCTTCCTGCCTAATGTTTTCATATTCCTCTGCTAATTCTAGCAACTCATCGATGTTGGAAAACTCCCTCCGCTTGATGTAAAGGTTGTATTCTGGTCGTAACTTATCGTACAAGCGATCAGTATTGTCATCTCTGGATAGTTGGGGGTGCTGGCGAATCATGTATTGCATTGACCTGATAAAATCCTTTGCCTTTTCACGTGGTCCTTGCCTCTTTCGCATAATTTCGTCTTCTAGGCGATGGCGATATCGGGCAGGTAAGAACTGCTGCAGGAATGCTCGACGAAAATCTTCCCAGTTCGATATGTCGTCTTTCTTGATTCGCCACCATTCCAGCGCTGTTCCGCGAAAGATCTCCGGTATGGTTCGCAAGACGTCGCTTAAAGGGATGTCGTAACATTGAGTTAATTCCTCAATGCGCTCCATAAATTCCAATGCATTGCCAGACGAATCAAATCGAAGGCCCCATTTCCTAACAGTGTTCATAACGTCGGCTTGGTAACTGAGCGTTAATCGGTTAGGAGGCGGGGGTGGATAACATGGGCGTTCCGATGGACCAACGTGGTTGTGGTAAACAGGTGTGACGGAGGTTGCTAGTACTGGAATCGGTACTGGAGTTGAAGCAGGAACTGGTAGAGTTACTGATGTCACGGTAGTTGCTGGTTGCGTAGTGACTGGAATGGTAAAGGACTGAGGTAAAGCCAACTTGGTGTCCTTCCCAAATGCAATTGGTGCGGGAACGGTTAAACCTCCGGTGTCGCCACTCTCATCGTCAGCCGTTTCTCTTTCTTCCACCATGTCTTCCAGCTCGGCGCAGAGATTTTGCGTAGATTTATGCATCCGCAGCTCCTTTAAGTGCAGGCTTAGGCGCTTCCTTAAGGCTTGGACGTTGCCGCTGGTGTCCAAGTTTCGGCTGAGTAATATTTCGGTCAGCTCCGGCTTTTTCAAAAAATAGATGAACCCTAGGTTTTTATAGGGGTTAATCCCTTCAATGTCGCTGAGTTCTTCGCTGTCTGCAGTTGAGCTGGACGTTGCGGAGTTAGATCTGGACGGCGGTGTTTCTTCTGGAGAACGGAATCTGGTGGTGCCTTCTAAAGGTTCGTGGAGGATCGTCGAAGTGCTGGTGGAATCGTCTACAGGACCTGCCGGGGATAAACGGTCAATCAGGTCGGTACGGTCGGTGGTGCCTGTAGAAGATGCCAGTTCGGTCGGTGATCGGGTCAAGGTTGAACCCTCAAAAGGTCCCTGCTCGGGCGCCAATTTGTGATGTGCTTTTTGGTCGAGGCTGAGGTAGCTCGTCGGGTCCAGGGTCTGTCCGAAGAAAGCACAGTAAAACTTCGGTATTTCGGGATCAAAAACTCCGATGTCTTAAGTTTATAAATAAATATACCTTTTATTAAGTCATATAAAAATCTAACACGGTATTTCATATAACTCTTTTTCTGTCTTACTCTTAACACGGTATTTCATATAACTTAACCTAACAATAATTCATACTTCTTATACTAACCCTTTACACCTTTAGGGTATCGGCCTAACATAAATAGGGGACCGTTCGATGGAACCCTGTCCAAGCTAGTTCAGACGGAATCTGCGAGGACGAATCACGGAAGCAAATGGAACCACCGTTGGAACCTTGTCCAAGGCAAACCTGAAGGATTTACCGAGGAAATAGGACGGACACACTTTTGGAACCACCGCTGGAACCCAGTCCAAGGTAGTTCTTATGGATCTACCGAGGAAATTTAGACGGAAGCAAGTGGAACCACCGTTGGAACCTTGTCCAAGGCAAACCTGAAGGATTCACCGAGGAAATAGGACGGAAGCACTTTTGGAACCACCGCTGGAACCCAGTCCAAGGTAGTTCTTATGGATCTACCGAGGAAGTTTAGACGGAAGCAAGTGGAACCACCGTTGGAACCTTGTCCAAGGCAAACCTGAAGGATTTACCGAGGAAATAAGACGGAAGCACTTTTGGAACCACCGCTGGAACCCAGTCCAAGGTAGTTCTTATGGATCTACCGAGGAAGTTTAGACGGAAGCAAGTGGAACCACCGTTGGAACCTTGTCCAAGGCAAACCTGAAGGATTTACCGAGGAAATAAGACGGAAGCACTTTTGGAACCACCGCTGGAACCCAGTCCAAGGTAGTTCTTATGGATCTACCGAGGAAGTTTAGACGGAAGCAAGTGGAACCACCGTTGGAACCTTGTCCAAGGCAAACCTGAAGAAATCCTTCAGGTTTGCCGAGGAAATAAGACGAGGAAATAAGACGGAAGCTAATAATACCTAAAAATACTTTGAGAAAAAAAGAGGAAGGCCGCTATAGCTTGAAAAGCCCGAAGCTGCACCAACCTGTTCACTGTTAGGGTACTACTAAGTTCCCAATCAGCCCGATCTTTTACTGCTCCAAATACACTGGATTGGTATCTCAACACGGGATGCAGAAGACAAATTTCTCATACAACTTCCACCTCTACTTGTAATATTTCCTGGAGTAAGAGAGTGTGAATTGTATGAGAAACAAACAAAAAGTACCTTTTGCTACAAAAGAAGTGAATATAGTATTAATTTGCACTAGTGAAGTGAATATAGTATTAATTAGTACTATTCGGCGATCGGACGGTCTGCAAGAAGGTACTTTGATACGAATGCAGAAAATCGTATCAGAAATGCTGTTTTCTGTCTATGATAATAGGTACCGGGGGCGGACGAAATGATATTTAATAAGGGAAAATTGTAACGCTTCGTTACAAGGTGGTCTGCTATTTGAGCAGATCACTAAATAGAAATGAGAGGAACTATTCCACTACAGAAAAAGAGTGTTTAGCAGTTCTGTGGGCAATAGAGAAGTTGAGGCCATATCTGGAAGGGGTGAGATTCAAGGTGATTACCGACCACCATTCTTTGATCTGGTTGAGCAAATTGAAGGATCCAGCAGGTAGGCTGGCTAGATGGGCTGTACGTATGCAGCAGTTTGAGTTCGATATTGTGCATAGGAAGGGAAAAGATCATGTGGTGCCTGATATGCTTTCTAGGAGTGTACCGGTTTTAGCTGGGATTTCAGAACCCATAACTGATCCATGGATAGGAAAATGATAGGAGAGGTGGAAAAGAAACCGTTGTCTTTTCCATCCTGGAGAGTGGAAGGGGGAAAGTTGTTCAAGTTTGTAAAGGCAAACCATGTAGTTGTTAATGATACCAATTGTGAGTGGAAAATAGTAGTACCCAAAAATGATAGGAAAAAGATTTTAGAAGAAAATCATGACCATCCGTTAGCAGGGCATATGGGGGTGAGAAAAACTTTTGGTAGGATTGGGGAAAAATATTACTGGCCAAAAATGAGGTCAGATATAACTAGATATGTGAAAAATTGTAAGATATGTCAAAGCGTGAAACCGATTAACGAGAAAACGGCTGGGTTGATGACGGAAAGGAAAGGGGTATCCAACCCGTCGGAGATGTTGTGTGTGGACTTGGTGGGTCCACTTCCTAAATCGAGTAGGGGTTTTGTTTATATTCTGACTGTCGTGGATTATTTCACTAAATTCCCTTTGTTGTTCCCCTTAAGGTCTGCAACGGCCAAATCTGTTTGTAAAGAGTTGGAAGACAATGTCTTCTTCTTGTTCGGCGTACCCAAATTCGTAATTTGTGATAACGGTCCCCAATTCAAAAGCAAAGAGTTGAAGTCTTTGTGTGATAGCTACGGTTCGACAATTAAATTTACAGCGCATTACCACCCCCAGGCTAATCCGGCGGAGGATTAATCAAATCATTAAAACCACACTTAGGGCTTATGTTTCAGATAACCATAGGGCTTGGGATACGCAGTTGGCGAAAGTGGCGTGCAGTATACGCACGGCCCAGCACGATGTGTTAGGTGTGTCGCCGTACTACGCAAATTTTGGTCGAGGAATGGTGACTTTTGGAGGCGAATCCTTAATCACCACTCCGCAAGTTAGGGGCGAAAATACGGTCGATACAAGGGAACAGTTTAGAAAGCTTAGGGAAGAGATAGGGAAAAGATTAGAGTCGGCAACCAAAAAGGCGGCGAAAACATATAACCTTCGTAGGAGAGATGTACAGTATCTCCCGAACGAATTGGTTTGGCGACGAAATTTTACCCTGTCAGAAGCAGCGAATTACTATACTGCGAAACTAGCTCCTAAGTTTGTGGGCCCATTTCTAGTTAAGAAACGAGTATCACCATAGACATATACTTTGGTTGATGAGAAAGGTACGGATCGAGGTACCTGGAATGTTAAGGATTTGAAGCCTTACTGTGATGATCCTGGAAATTAGTCGCGTAGCGGATGAGCTGCGCTAAGAGATATTGAGAGCTTTCGGGCTCGATGATATATTTTACTCTCGCTGTGAGCGATTGAGATTAAGTTGTTTTGTTTTTGGTAGTGTGTGTTTTCATCATTGTGTTGTTTTACCTTTTTCACATCCTTTGTATTTTTTTCTTACTTCGCTTTCTTTTATGAAAGCCAGTTTTCACTCCTCGGTAGGTAAGGTGGTGTTTTCCCCTCCATCACGGTAGGTGTTTTCCCCTCCATCCCAACCATTCCCATTTTACGACCCTCATTTGAGTCCGTCGTCCTCAGGGGTTTTTGAGAGTTACCCGGAGAGGATGACAAAGCAGGTACCCCCCCCCCCATTTGGATTTTGGATAGTCGTGCTGAGCCAGCGGACGGGCTGGAGACTCACACGAAATTATAACATTTATGAGCCGATCAAATAGTGCGAGACAGAGCTCTTAACCATGTAACGCAACAGTTGGAACAACCAGAGACATAAACACACACTTTACTTTTAAAAGGATTTTTAATATAATATCACAACACATTTTCATCATTTATTAGTATGGCTTAGAGCCCACCCTAAATTTAATAATTTTTACATTAATAAACATTGGCCGTAGAAAAAGAATGGAGTGCTAAACGCTCTACCCTTAATTCCCCCAAATCTGCGCAAAAGTCTACCGAACGTAGTTTTCGCGTTGTTAGTTTTGTTCTAGTATTTTCCTTCCTTCTTCATTTCTCGAAAACGGTTTTACAAGGGTTGGGTCATTTGGGATATGCTTCTTCTTCGACGCACTTTCAAAAACATTAATACATAGTAGAGTAACTGGGAGAATGCCCATCATAATTATTTTCATCTTTTTATTCTTTTTGCTTTCTTTTTCTTTTCTTAGAATTGTAGTTTTTGAAAAGTCTAAATCCGGCCATGGATTCGCCAAGTTTTGGGACACTTCCAATAACTTTTGGAATCCATACAGTATGTGTGTGAGTGCGAGAGGTTCGTTGGAATTCGATCTCGGAGTGGCACCGTAGCTGAATTCCACGAAATTATGAGTGAGAGAGAGTGTATGTGTGAGTGGAAGTGGGGTCGAAGAAGACTAGAGGCTTATCATGACCAACCACTTTTTGGTTGACTACGAAAGCCGATACAAGTTAAGAATTTTGAGAAGCGAGAAAGAAATTAAGAAGTTTAAGAAGTTGAAAATAAAAGTTTAGTTTTTTTTTTTGATATTGAGAAAGTGCTATTTTTTTTTGGTTAGCAGATTATTTTCTTGAAAGTGTGTGTGGAAAGAGGAATTTTGAGATTCGCCAGGACGGGGCGAAAGGGATAATTTGCAAGAGTAAAGAGAAGAAGAAAGGAAGAATCCAGAAGGGGATTTTTAAAAAGATAAGTAGAGTGATTTTTATTATTTCGTTTGTTAAAAAGTTGTGGTATATTTTAATTCGGTTGGCCTTTGTCTTCGTTTAGTTTTATCCCGATAATTTGCGGGACTCGCGACCCTCTATAAAGTAGTTTTCTTATTTTCCGTTTTCTTTCGGGACCGAGTGATAGCGGTCCATTCTTACGGTCTCTGTTATCTTATATTGCTATTTTGTCTTTTGCTTTGTTCCATATTTTCACTACATAACTTTTACTTTGATTTTTAAGATTGTTCAAAACAATCACCAACATTTCTTATTTAAAATTGTATTTATATTTTGTTTAAAAAAATTCAGAGTTTTAGCCCAGGCACTGCCAAGGTTTCTCTGATTTTTAAAAATAAAATTCTTAAATTCCCCATTAGGGAAATAAATCATTTTGTTTTCATTCAAATTACTTTGAAGAAAAAAATTTCAGTTCCGGTTTTGGTAAACAACCCATAATTAAAGTTTCCTGGCGCCCACCCTCAGCGTAACTACGCCCCTGTACTTACCTACCTTCGATTTACCTTTTTTTATTACATCCATTTAGCGTGCATACCTTTTTTTACATTCGAACTTGCGTACACTGTTTTTTTTTTTATCAAGCACAAATTCGTATAACCCACGACCCAACTGACTAGCCGGTGAGCTGCATCATTGTTGCAGTTGTTGTTGCGATATTTTCTTTTGCCTGTCTTATCTCTCTCTCTCATCTTCGTTCGATTTTTGATATTTCGTCACAATCGAAATTTTCCTTCGCGGTGCCGGTTGCACATTTTGTTTATTTAATTGGTTTGTTGATAAAAGTTATAAATTGGACTCGAATAATCCCAAGTCGCGGTTTTTAAGTAAAACATTCGTCATCATAATCATCATAATCTTCCTAAAATTAATTCGCGAAATATTGCAACAAAACCTCCTATAGTAGTTAATTAATCCTAAGTATGATTAAAGTTCGTTTAAATTTTTGGGTGCAGGCGCATTTTGAATGGCCTCAACTTTTTTCGGATTGGGTTTTACAACATTGTGACTCAAAACATGACCTAAATACTCAACTGAGGTTTGTAAATTATTTTAACTTTATGTTTATTTAATCTGTCCAAAACCAAAAATAATTTTTCTTGACATTCTTCTACGGTTTTCCCTCCTATAATAATGTCATCTACGTATGCGAAAACGTTTTCAATGCCCGATATAATTTGATCAATGGTTGATTGAAAAATTGCTGGTGCGCAAGCAACACCATAACCTAAACGCATAAATTGAAATAGACCCTTCATTGTGTTTATTGTAAGTAGTTCTCTCGAGTCTTCAGTGAGTTCTAACTGCTGGTATTCTCCAGCTAAATCTAAAATACAAAAGATTGCACAGTTGGAAAGGCTACCAAAAATATCTTCTATATTTCCATAAGCACAGTGCTGCGTTTTTAAATGCTTATTGATTGTGACCTTACAATCTATGCAAAGCCTAACGCTACCATCTGGTTTTGGAACACATACCACTGGAGATGCCCATATGCTGTGTTTTACTGGGATTAAAACTTTTTCTTGAACCAATCTATCTATTTCGTTAGAAACAGCATCCTTCAAGCGAAATGGGACAGTATACGCTTTGTGAAAGATTGGTTTGCATTCATTCAAATGAATTTCTGCTTTGTATCCAACAGTCATCTGGTTTGGGTCATTAGAAATTACATTTGCATAACAATCTTTTATTTTATTACTTACAGTATCATTGTTCACCGTATTAACCACATTGACGAACTCTTTACCACATGCAATATTCGTTTTCCAACCTGGCAACAATGAAGAAAACCATGTTCTTCCAAATAATGGCTTAAAATATGCACCATCCACCACAATCAACTCCAGCTCTCTCGTTACACCAGCGAACTCCACAGCAACAACAACTTTTCCTAAAACTGACAACTTGTGCCCTGAAATAGTACTTAAATCAATATTAAATATTTTTAATTTTAAATGTGTAAACTTAGCTCTATAATCTCTAGCATTAATTAAAGAAACACTTGCTCCTGTATCCAACTCTATTCTCAGCATCACACCTTCCACCTTGACCACCAGCTCTGCAGCTTCTTCTCCACGAATGGCATGTATATTATGAACCGGCTTAAATTGATGACGTCGTTTCGATGAATTTGTGTGATCTTTCCTATTGGAAAAACAGACATTTGCCATGTGGCCTTTTTTCCCACACTTAAAGCATGATAAAGATTTAACTGGACACTCATTATCATGATGAAACTTTCCACAGTGAGAACAATTCCTCGTAATCTGGCTTTTATGGCTTTTATGAGACTCACTGCTTCGATTTCGAACACGTGCTTCAATGTTCCTCGACGATCTGTGCTTAATCACGTTGACATATTTTTCTGCTGGCTGCATTGATCGCTGTTCTTTCTCTGACATTTCTCACAACTTTTCTCGAATGATGCTGTTTCATCCGCAAGCAGCGCTTGTTGGATTTTCTTATTTCGTAGTCCCAAAATGAATTTGTCTGTTAGAGCATCTTCCAAAGCAAGATTTTTTAATTTTCCTGCATCTGCAACAGAATCCAAAACGAAATCACCAAATTTACAGGTTTCAGCGAGGTTTCGTAGTTTGATAATAAAATCGCTGACTGACTCCCCTTCTTTCTGCTTAGCCCTTTGAAATTTAAAACGCTCCGCTCTTTTATTAAATTTTGGAGCGTAGTGTTGCTCCAGTAAACTTATTAGCGCATCAAACGTTTTGGTGCTGG
Source organism: Baccha elongata (assembly GCA_951217065.1). Taxonomy (NCBI): domain Eukaryota; kingdom Metazoa; phylum Arthropoda; class Insecta; order Diptera; family Syrphidae; genus Baccha; species Baccha elongata. The sequence continues at coordinate 693,433 of CATNUY010000119.1, read as the reverse complement.
GTAAGGCAGGCGCGGTCATGGATTTTAGAACTCTATACACCTCCGAGCCCACGAGGGTGATGAACACTGGTGTTTGTCGCTCTGCTGCGATATCATTTGCAATAAAATATTGCTTTACTCGATCTTTGTATGCATCGAAGTCTTCACCGGGCACAAATTCACTTATGTTTCCTACGTATGACATTATTTTTACAGGTTTTATATCTTTTTCTTTTTCGTTTGTCATTTGTAAGATTTTAATTCAAAATTAATTAGTTAGTGTGCATGGATGTAATCGAAATTTATTTTATGAATCGTAATTTATTTTTCTTTAAATTAATTTTGTGCGAGTTTTCTAAATTTTAACTTCTTAAGATTTTTTAAAATTTTCTTTTATCCTCGTCGCCATTTATTCTATTTTAGGTTTGAAATAAAACACGCTTATCTTTCTTCATTGCACAATTTATTACGAATGTCTTAATTCTAATTCTTAACCTAAGTTCAAGTTAAATTCACCACACAGGATGTGGGTTGGTAAAATCAGTGAAAGAAATACACGAAATACAATCAGGGCTGTCTCTTATATTTATGAATATAACAGTTACAACCTGGTAGTCTAGGACGGAAATACTCCTTAGTCTATCCAGTTTGCTTTTGGGTGAGAGCTGGACCAGGAAGAACGGTAGTTTCCGCATCTCCCGTCTGGCCTTTACTGTGGTAAATGGCTTGACTCCGATAAAGTCGAGATCATCGTTCGCCATTTTGCGGAGCTCAGCCAAGAGTGCCTGTGGTTCCGTTGAGGAATCTATGCCCTTTAAGAGGACCGTTTGGAGTTTGTCTTCTTTTGGCGTAAAGCTAAAAAATTCTGTGGTTGAATCTTTAAGAAGACTTCTTATTTTCTTATGCTGTTCAACTGTGAAGCAGTTTATAGCATGCCTATCTGTGTTTAATCTTTTAATTGTAAAATTATTGCCTACGGCTGCTGATGATTCGGCCGCTGTTGGTTCTGCTGCTGTTGGTTCGTCCTCTGTTGTTGCTGGGACATCTGTTGTGTTTGTTGTTGCTGCTGCTGCTGCTGTGATTTTTGTTGCTGTGGTTGTTGTTGTTCTGCTTGTTGTTTGCATGTTTGTTGTTGCTGTTGTGTTTGTTGTTGTTGCTTTTGTGGTTGTGATGGCTGTGGCTCTAGTTGTTGCCTTATCATTTGCTGTTGCAGTGTCTGCTGCGATTTTATTTGCATGGCATTTTTTTTCGCCCGCTGTAGTGCTGCTTTTTCAGCTTCCTCTAGGACCTTTATCTTTTTCCGCTCAACAGCATCAAGGTTCTCTTTTTCTCTACGCGCCTCTTGTTTTTGTTTTAGAGCTTGAACCATTTTAGTAAGGCGCGTTATTTGCTCTGTAAGGGAATTTTTTTCGTCCTCCTCAGCTCTCTCTTCTTTTTCGGAGTCTGATGATTGAGCTGCTGACGTCAGTTCAAGCAGCTTGCTGTCTCCTGTGAAGTGCCCTTCACCACCATCCGATATATATTCCATCTCATCGGCGGTGTCGAACACTGTATTTTCCAAAGTTGTCTTAGCTATGCGCGTCATTTCCCTCCCTTCAGCTGGCAGCTCAGCTGTAGTTGCTTGGGAATAGCGCTTTGCATTGTCATTCTTCCTTGTCTTTTTCCTTTTCTTTGGGGCCGTGGTTGCTACATCTTTCGATGAACCCGCTATATCGGCTGTTGCATCATCCAAAGTGCCAGCTGTTGCTTTGCTTTTTGTTGGGGGACCATCTTTCGATGTCCCCGTTTTCTGAACCATCTGATGTTGCCGTTGGTGACGATTTTTAATTATTTCGTCCCAAAAATTATTCCCTGGTGGGAATTGAACCCACGCTCGTGGGATCCGCTCTCTGCCAATTTTTTTTTTTTTTTTTTTTTTTTTTTTATTTTTCCATTTTCTTATATCTATCTTAATGCTAGACAAAAAATCTTAAACAACTAGCTTACATATTAACTTAACTAACTTACTGGCCCCATACGGGCGCTCTAAATTATACTATGACTATATTTAACAAATGCCTTTCAGCGTAAAAACTAGCTTAAATTAAAATTCAATATTACTTAAAACTAAACGAGAAAATTCTTAAAACTCGTTTTCCCATGACATATGTTTTATATAAAACTTAAAACTACCCTTTACCTAAATAAAAACTAAATTAACCTAAATAAAATTAAAATATACGTAAATATACGTAAATAACTTAAAACTACTTAAAATACTAAAAATAACTTAAAACTAGAAGAACCACCAGCAGCTTTTTTTTTTTTTTTTTTTTGCCATTAGCCTATGCACATGCACACAGGCGCATACATATGCATATATTTAGACATATGCATATGTATGCGCTCACGCACATATCCACAAACAAACAACTCTTTGGATTTTTTATCTTTTTTTGGTGCCACCGTCCCTATCCTACTTAATCAACCTTAGAAATGCGTAGGTCGGCCAAGGCAACAAACAACTTTGACTAACCATCAATATCAAGGTGGTCACCCAACCACCAGTATTTTTTAACTTGCTTATCCAAGTCCTTTTTGTCCCGAAGGGGCACAGCTCTACTGAACCGCAGACGCTCTGCTCCGTTCCCAGAGCCGACGTCTCGACCATACAGGATTCGCCGATCCACAGTTCTACGGTCGACGTGGTAGATTAACGGAACCGCCAATCTATCCTGTATCAGCCACCGACTGTCTAAATAAAGGAATGTCCCGGGCGGGATGAAACCATTAAGACAAACGCTCTCACTATATTCTTCATTGACATTTCTACTGTCAAAGTTGAAGTGCGTATAATTATAAGCTCCTGCAATTTTTTTAATTTTTCCACAAAATCATTTATTTTTCTTTTGGATTTTACTGTCAAACAATTTTTTATTATCACATTATAACCAGCACAAGAAGATTCCTATATCTAACATCAAGGTAGGCACTTCTTATTAAATACAAAAAATTGAAAATTGTTCTGGACTAACGTACGGGAACTAGGAGGTCGTTTTCGAGTTAGTAATAATATTAACTCTCTCCAAGTAGATTCATTAGCACAACATTTTAATTCATTGCTTTCGGCGGATGAGAACTTTCAAACTTTTAGCTACGCGTGCCCTAATACCATTGTGCATGAACTGGACTCTGCAGTGTCTTTAAATGAGCTAGAGACAGTACTTTTAAATATGAAAAATAATAAAGCACCTGGAGTAGATGGTATTCCAGTGGAATTCTATAAATATTCATCTACAGAGTTTAAAAATTATATAGTAGAATTTTTCAATCGAATTTATAATGACTCTTGTGTGCCTAGCAGCTTTAACAAAGCAATAATCTTGGCCATTTTTAAAAAAGGAAACGCAGATCTTCCTGAGAACTACCGAGGTATCTCTATTCTCAACTCAATTAGAAAAGTTTTTGCTTCTATCCTCTATGACAGGCTATCGAAATGGATTGAGAATGGCAATCGATTAAGTATTTCCAAGCTGGTTTTCGCCATGGGTTCTCTACTATAGACCACATTTTTGCACTGTCTTCAATCGCAAACAAATATATTGAAAAAAATAAAAAACTTTATTGCTGCTTTGTTGACTTCAAAGCCGCTTTTGACACGATTAATAGACAAGCTTTGATTTATAAGATGACATCCCTCGGTCTGTCTCAAAAGTTCTTAAACCTTTATTTTAATTTTCTAGCTTCTACAAATGCAGCCGTGTGGGATGGGGTAAATCTGTCGAAACGTCAGCAGGAGTGCCTCAGGGATGCATCCTCAGTCCAATTTTATTTGCTTTGTTTATTGACTCGGTTTGTGATATTTTACCTGGGGGTGTAATTTTTGCAGAAACTTTGGTGAAAGTATTGCTTTATGCTGACGATTTAGTGTTGTTAACGGATAATCCTTTCACCTTACAACTTCAAATCAACAGACTACAGGAGTATTGTAAATTATGGGGCCTTAATATCAACACCAGAAAAACTAATATTATTATATTTGAACGCAGACAACGAAGAAGACTTCCCGAAGAAAACTGGCATCTTGATCAGGAGCAAATTGAAGTTGTCACCAAATTCAAATATCTTGGAGTATTGATAACTGCAAATATGAGCTTTGGTGCTCATGCAAAGGAGAAAGGCAATGAGGCCAAACTGGCTTTAAACATAATGTGGCCTTCGTTTTTTAATAACCAGTACATTGATGTCTCATCAAAATATAGAGTATTTAATGCCACTGTTAACACGTGTATGTGCTATGGTGTACAAGTTTTTGGCTACGCGTTAATCGAGGATTTCGAACTGATTCAACGGTATTTTTTTAAAAGATTATTTCGGTTACCAAATGCAACACCAACTTACGCCATTCACGTGGAATCCGGTATTCCACCTATCTTTATTCAAAATCTTAAGAGACATACAGATTATTTAGTAAAAGTCATGAAAAGGGAAAATGGTCTTCACAAATCTTTCATGCGAAGATTACTCCATAATAATGCTACTCCTTTTAAAGAACTGAATCAGTTGGCCTTGCGCATGACATAAACCTTTCTCTTACTGAAGACAATTTAGATGACTGGCAAAATATTTTCTCTGATTTAATTGCTAAAGTAGATGAAAAAATGTATACTAAACATTTAACCAGAGCAACTTCGTCTGAGAGCAGACATATTTATAAAAGCTTAAACCACAATTTGCCGACTGAAATAAGTTACTTCTGCTCTAAACTTTCAGTAGAAGCTATAGGTACCATTTTTAGAGCAAGGGTTGAGTTACTCAACCTTAATTATGTTCTTCATAGGTCAGATCTCCCTCAAAATTGTAATCTCTGTAATAGAAGAGAAATTGAAGATAGTTACCATTTCATAGCAGTTTGTCCAATCCTACAAGAAATTCGGCGGCTCTACTTCCAAGAAAGCATTCTGACTTTAAGTCAGCTTATTAATGTACTAAATGGATCCTTAGGGTGGTCAAAACTATCTAAATTTTGTAAGCACGCTCTAATGTATCGCAACAGCTTCTAATATGGATGCATTTCTCCAGTTAAAGTATTCCTCTATTAAAGTATATTCAAACTATTCTTAAATTTATATAAACTCAAATTTATAAATTTATCTTTTAATTTTATTCTTAAAATTGTTTTAGCTGGTTTCAATTGTAAAAAAAACTTACGAATTTATTCTAATTTTAATAAGTTTATTGTTTGATACACGTTTCAATTTTTAAATAATTCAAAATTTATATAAACTGAGATATTATGTATAACTCAACCTTTTAAATTATTGTGTATTTATGATTGTTTTAGCTGGTTTCAATCACAAAAAAAAAAAAACTTTCGAATTTATGGTTAACTTCCAAATTAAGATTTTTTTATTTAATAGAAATTGTAATGGATAACGATGTTTAATTTTCATTATTATGTACTTTTTATGTATTTCATAATGTATCAATTGTCAATCAGGCAGACGGCAGCAAAGCCATGTCCTTAATCTTATCTTTATATTATTGTACAAATCTATTGAAATAAAGAATTATATCTATCTATCTATCTATTCTTCATTGGGGTAATAAGCCCCGAAAATAAGTCCATTGGCTGAGGTCATCGCTCTTGCAATGTGACCCCGAATCAGCTTAATTAAAAAGTTATCTATCCTGTTTATATTGGCCCCGTTGTATAAGACCTCGTTGGCATAATAATGTTTGTACTTCGACTCTGGTGTTCTGTGTAATCCAAGACAGGTCCTAAGACACTGCCTCTCAAACACCCGAATCTTTTCCATTTGAGATGGGGCAACGTTAAACCAAACAGGGCACCCATAGGCAATCATCGGCCGGATGAGGGCCATGTAGCAAATCACCTTCACCCTGTTTTCAAGGCGGCTGTTATAAAACAACCGTCTTGTCAGAGCAAACGCTCTATATGTCGATTGAAATATAGATAGTGATCTAGCCAGATACCAAGGTACTTTACTACATCTTTACTCGCCAGTTGATGTCCATTTGGTCCAACGATCACTAGACTTCTCCAGTTCTTTCTTGTATCCCTAGATGCCTTAGACAAAGGGGTTCTAAACAGGATAGTTTCTGATTTCTGAAAGTTAATTTTCAACTTCCAGTCATCACAATATCGTTGAATCTTGTCGAAGTCACACTGCAAGAGAATTCTGATGACTTCAACTTTTGGACCCGTCCTGTACGCTACAAGGTCATCGGCATACGCAATCGCATGAGTGAGACTACCTATCAGATCGCTGGTGTAAATACTAAAAAGAATCGGCGAGTTCACAGCTCCTTGCTGTAGACCGTTTTTAATATCAAAAGTAGTGGTAGAAGTTACATTGCCACTTTTGACAACAAACTTTCTCCCATTGAGCATGTCATGAAGCATATATAAAAGTGGTTTACTTATGCCAAATCTAGTTAATTTCAGATAAAGACCTTCTAACCATACGGTGTCGAAAGCCTTCTCTAAATCAACAAGAACGGCACCCGTGCATTGATTTTTCGTTTTGTTCCATTGAACATCAGAAACTAACTTATACGCGGCATGAATAGTGTCATGCCCCGCCTTAAAGCCAAACTGATTATCTGGAATAATATGTTTGTCCTCAGCCCACTTGAACAGAGCTCTATTGAGAATCTTCTCGAATACCTTACTGATACTTGGAAGAAGACTTATCGACCGAAGATTTGCCGGATTGGAGCTGTCCTTTCCCTTTTTGGGGAGAGGATGGACCACAGCTGTCTTCCAACTCACTGGATAATATGCATTATTCAATGCGTTGTTAAACAGTGTGGTATAAATGTCTATGGCTTCCTCAGGGAGATGTCGTAACACAATGTTGGGTATACCATCGACACCTGCAGACTTCTTTTTCTTTAATGTTTGAAAAATTTACTGAAGTTCTACCTTCAAAATTAACAATGAACTGGGTCCATTTCGCTCGGCGATGGTGGCGTTTGCCAAGTTTTCGTCATTGAACCCGGTGAAACCAGTATTCCCAGATCGCCATTGTGTTATGTTATTTCCAAGGTAGAAGTTGTGCAGTAAGGTTCTGTTCTCCAGGTCATGATTCGGGCAGATGCTGGCATTCACCTTATACACTTGCTGGAAAGCAGCCCCCATAGCCTCTACTCTTTCCTGAGGATCTTCTATCATATAATAATTATCATCGAAAACGGCACCTTCCGGATCAATTCCCGCAATCGTTAGTACGTCTTCGTTATCTGTTGTCCTCTGGAGTTTAAGACATGGAAGATCGTTTTGATCATTTCTTCTAAATATCTTATTTATTTGGGGAAACATACTAGGTTCGCTAGAATTAACAGCCCGAATTCTGTTATCCCAATATAAATTAATAGATAATCTATAGTTTTGTCTAATCAGAACATTAATGTTTTTGATCGACGACTTCAATGTCCTAATCTCCAGATCACGTGTGTCCGTGAAACGTCTGTACAGAAGTTTCAATCTAGTCAGCAGTCCACTTTTTTGTCGGTGTAGTGCGTCGATTGTCGCGTTCTTGTATAAACCAGAAGCGTCTTGTTCCTTATATTTTGGGATTGTTTTGTCCATTGTTCGTTTTATAGTCGTATCCATTTGAGTCAGGAACCCGTCGATCTCGACGTTCGTCAGGTTTCTGTCATTTGGTGGAGAAATGTCATCGGAACGTATTTCTCTTGCCAAGGAGTTGGAGAAGCGTGGCCAACGCATCTTACTGAAATTGTAAGAGTGCGCAGGCACATACTCATCCAACTCCACAAGATCGCTCGGAAGCTGTATTACGGTGGCAAGTCCGCAGTGATCGCTGTCGTATTCAATTGTTCGTAAACAGTTTCTTGTCTGTTGATTTGTTGCGTCAGTTATAACTAGTCGTGAGTCAAGCAGTAAAAGATCCAGAAAGCCACCGCTCCTAGGAAACGAAGGTCTATCTGTCGCAAAAAGATCGATCCTACATTCAACACTGTGACGATCCATCCAATTAAATAAATGGTACCCTCTCGGATTTTGAATTTGATTTCCCCAATCTTCATGTTTGCCGTTCAAATCTCCTGCCATGAGATAATAATTTTCATCCAAGTGCAGTCTTAAGCATTCGAAAAGTTTTTCGAGTTCTGCGATAAAATTAGCAGGCTGAGGTGCTTCGGGTGCGTACGCCGCAATCACGTTCATTCGTTTCCCCTGAAGGAGCGGAATGCAAATGATGCAGGCTTCTAGCTGCCCAAATCTTCGCACTTCACTATTATATATAACCTTATGTTTAATGCCCTTTCGTATGAAGATTGCGACCCCACCCCCTTGAGAGGAGTTGGGCCGATCCCTTCTTACGATATTGTAATTTTTATTAGTCAGTTTGTGTTTCTGGTTTAGCTTAGTTTCGCTAGCCATAAACACATCAGGACTTTGGTCTTGCAGCAAATGAAAGAGGTTTGCTCTACGTTCGGTCCTAATCAGCGAATTTACATTCACAGCTAGGATCTTAAAGGGTCGCTCAGGCAGCGCGAATTAAAACACTTGTTTCTTACTTTTAAAATTAAACAATATTTATTTGGAACTATGTCCTTTATTATTGAAATACTTTTTACTAATTCTAAAAGGAGCTTAAGGCTACTATGTAGTTACAATAAGACTATTGATAAATTCATCATACAGTCGTATTTATATACTTTTCTTATCTATCTACAAGGAGACCCAAGCGTACAATCGTCTTGCTTGATAATGAAGAAGAGATAATATTCCAACATTGTATACAAACGATATTATCTCTTTTACATATGTTATCATTGTAGCGTTGTGTGCAAGACTGTACTAGAGACTAAAGATATCATTGAATACAAATAATGTTATCTTTTTTCTCAATATGTTTTGCTATGGATACTTAACTCCCCCCCTTGTTAAACGAAATCGTCCCGATTTTTCGACGCTATTTTTAACATTTCTCTTTCATAAGTTTTGTTATATGCGTCAATCTTTTTTTGTTTTTGACGATCTGTTATACATTGTATAGTTTTTATCATTACGTACGTAAATGCTAGAATAACAATCAGTGTTACAATTGTGTATATAGTTGATAATATCGGTTTTTCTTCAAAAGGAATAATTAGTTTTTTTAAAGTATCTATGTTATCGAATTTGTACATTGTATCTTCTTTAATTATTTGGTCGATGTAAGACTCTGAATTATGATTTCTTAATATAACTTCTTTAATTTGCTTATGCATGTTTTTGTATATTTTATCGTCTAGATTTATAGTATTTTCATAAGTAACTAAGTTTATACCATTAATTGTTTGATTATTTAACTTATGCTTACCGCTTAATAACATAACACCGGATTCAATTTCTAAGTCGTAATCGTATTCTTGTTTAATGTTGCATTTTGAAGTTATATTCTTTAAAAGTGGAATAAGACAATTTTCTTCTTCAAAGTTAATTTCACAAATGTTTTTACTTAGATGATTTTGACAATTTTTTGTTCTTAAATAAGTTTGGTTACATAAGGCAATTGTTTTATCTGTAATGATTTTTCCATGTTTTGAATTTAAAGGTGTTACTTTATACAATTTACATGATTTAATTAGAACTGGATATTTATATATTGTGATGAAGAATTCATCAGTTCTAGCTAATAATATTTTAGAGTACTCAAGTATATTTATTATGGGTACTTGAATTATTTCATGTTGAATAATATTTTTAATGTCATCTAAGTCTAGGCTTTCTGATAAATATTCATTATTTTTTGCTGCATTAATTGTTCTGGTCAATAATAATAATTGTTCGTACACTTGTTCTATTACTAAATGTTCTTTAAGGCTCTGACCTTCGAATTGTTGCAAAATTTGTTCAAATCTAGAATTTATAGTTTTTTGTTTATTATTGTTTTCTATGAGATTATTTATACTCGTTTCTATGTTAACTAAGTCATAATGGTCAGGATTACCAAACACATATTTGAAAGCTGTTCCTAAAAAGTTAATTGATCTAGTATGCCTAGTATGTTCTTGTAATTGGTCTGCTAAATTCTTAATTTTACTTAACCAAATTTTTTCTTCTTGTGTAGGTTGATATTTACTAGTTACGATATTTACGTAAGGTTGAAATATCGAAGTCAGGTTGGTTGCATGTAACAAATAAGTTTGTTCTTTGAATAAATACACGTCATCTGTTTGCGTAAGTATAAACTTCTTGTTTAGTAACTCAGTTATTTGAACGTTTCCTTGCCCTTCTTGACTCTGTACAATTCCTAGTAATGTTAGGAATATTAATATTTTCGTCATCTGAAAAATGATAATTCTTTATGTTATCCTTGTGAATTTTTATTCCTTCTTTAGAGATTACAGTGTCTCCTTTATCTTCTTCTACTATTCTTGTTATGTATCTGGCGTTAGATTTCTTTCTAAGACCTGTGATTCTTACCATTATCTTATCTCCTTTTTTATACTCTCTGTGTCGAGTTCCTTTATTTAGACGTTCGATCACTTTTTTGGATGCTGAGTTTAGTTTATTTATTATAATTTCACTATTGCTATATTTATTTTGATTAAAGAAAATGTCTCTAGGTTTCAAACCGGTAACTGAGTGTATAGAATTATTTAATTCACGCACTGTTCTAAATATTTCGTCGATAAGTCTTGTTTTATTCTGAATTGTGAATATTCTAGACAGTTCAGTTATTGTACCGTTTACACGTTCTACTTGACCGTTCGCTGTCGATCTGTATACTGGAGTTTCTACTTTAGTTATGTTGTATTTCAAACACATTTGGTTCACCATTTCTGTTTTGAATCCCTTCTCATTATCTGTCATGAGTCGTTCACATTTTGGGAAATAATTAGATAAGACCTCTTCCATAACGTCGTACAGTCTGTTTCGAGTTTCGATTTCCCGAAGGATTGTATATTTAGAATACTTATCTACTGTTACAAGGAAAGTATACTTGTCGTTGAAGTATATGTCCATATGAATGTGTGTTCCCACATGTGTTGGTATTTCTGAATTATTCAGAGGTTCTCTGATAGGTTTTCTTTCATATTTTCCAAATAGACATGCTATGCATTTTTTGTTGAAACTCTTTGCTTGTTTATTTAGATCGGGCCAGTAATATTTCTCTGAGATTTCTTGTATATTGTTACGTAACCCTCGGTGTGCTCTTTCGTGAGTTACCCTTACAAGTTTTAGTTGTTCCTCCAAATTTGTCACGTCTTGAAGTTTTCTTGGTGTGAATATAAATCTTACTAGTGGGAATTCTTTTTTTATGTTTTCACCATATTTGTATATGTTTTCAAATTTCGTATGCAAAGCTACAATCTTTTGGGGTTGTATAACTTCTTTCATCTGCCTTAGTAAAGAGTCTTTGTCCTTAAACTTTATTATGAGTCTTATTTTGTTACTAAAATAGATTTGTGTTTCGATATTATTTGTTATATCTTCAATAAGTTCGAACTGTGCAGCGTATGCATTAAAAGGCTGATTCACAGTTTTTATTATATCATTAGAAGAACTTTCAGCTGAATGTGCTGTTTCTATGGTAGAAGTATTTATGCGTTGACGTGATAATGCGTCAGCTACAAGATTTAGGTTTCCTGGTTTATATACTAATTTTGCTCCAAAGTCTTCAATGATTCCCTTCCAACGTTTCAGCTTTGTGTTGGGATTTTTTTCTGATACAGAATATATAAGGCTCTGGTGATCGGTATATATGGTTAAGTCTGCTATACCATATATGTAGTTTCTGAGTTTTTGTAAGGACCATATGATCGCTAATAGCTCTTTCTCGTTTGTGCTATAGTTCTCTTCTGTCTTACTCAGTGTTCTTGACAAGAAGTGTATAGGTTGCTTATTCTGACTTAGTACGGCTCCAATAGCTATGTTGGATGCATCAGTAGTAAGCTCGAATGGTTTACTATAATCCGGTTGAAAAAGTTCGACTTGTTCTTTCAAATAATTTTTTAAAATTCTAATCGCTTCTAATGCTGAATCATTCAGATTTAACTTAATATTTTTACTTTGTTTTTTGTTTACTTTACCGTTATCTCCTCGTAAATATAATGTCAGGGGCTTGGCTATGCTTGCGTATCCTTTTATAAACTTACGATAGTAACCTGTAAGACCTAAAAATCCTCTCAAATCCTTTACCGTTTGTGGGACTGGAAAATTTTCTATAGCTGCTATTTTCTCAGGGTTCGTAGTGATTCTACCATGTCTGATTATGTGACCTAAGTATTCTACTTCTTCTTGAAAAAACTTACTTTTCTCATCAGATATTTTTAATGTGGCTTTATTGAGTACGTCGAATACTTGACTTATGTGCTGTATATGTTCTTCCTCAGATGAAGAATATATCAATACGTCATCAATGTAAACGTGTACGAATTTACCTACAAAGTCTCTCAAAATGTCGTCCACGCATCTCTGAAATATGCTTGGTGCATTTTTGAGCCCGAAAGGCATTCGTTTAAAATGATATTTTGCGCCATTTATAGCAAAAGCTGTTTTTTCTTTATCATCTGCTTTGATTTTAATTTGGTGGAAACCTGACTCCAAATCTAACGTTGTAAAGTACTTGGCTTTACCTAAATTTTGAATTGTCATGTTGACATCCGGAATGGGGTATCTGTCTGTTACAGTGTGAGCGTTAAGTTTTTGGAAATCAACAACCATGCGCCGTTTTGGTTTTCCTTTTTCGTCCAAACCTTTTTTAGGTACTGTCCATATGGGACTGTTATAAGGACTATGGCTTTTTTCTATTATATCGTCATGTAAGAGTTTCTGTATTTCTTTGTTTACGAATTCGTTATCTGCTATGGGATATGGATATTGTTTAACATAAACCGGATTATCATTGGTCGTCCTAATGCTTGCTTCTATAGTATCTGTAAAGGGTAACGGTCCTATGCTGTTATTAATCTTCATCAGTCTATCTATGTCTGCTTTATAAATATTATTTTCCCCAATTATGTAATTAATTTTCTGAATAGATTCGACACTGCTTATGGTAGTTAGAGTCATATTACTGAAATTTATTTCCGCGTTTAAAACTTTAAGTCCTTCATATCCTAATATCATATCAAAAGACTGAATATCCTCTAATTCAAAAAATGTTATATTTTTCTTTAATATCTTAACTACTTTCTTTGTATCTACCATAGAATAACCATGCATTGTTTTTATTTTTATAGGTTTAATTTTAATTTTTTCGCTAGAATCGCATTTTCTATTAATGTAATTATGGGTTGCACCAGTATCAATAAGAATTTTATAAATTTTCTTAGAAATAATACTAGTTAAATTTAAGCAGGGCAACCCGTCTACTAGTTTAAATGATCTATTCTTATGTTATTATTTACCATACATTCCGTTTCATCTGCTTCTGCATATGTACTGCTGACATCGTCTCTGCGTTGTTGTCGGGAGTTATTTACTCTCTGCTGCTTGAAGTTCTGCTGATAAGATCGTTGCGGTCTGTTGTGTGTGTTGAAACTCCCGCTGTGTTCACGTTTCGCTGGTGGATTATATACATCGGGTTTGTATTGATTCCAATTTTGTCGCTGTGCATGTACAATTTGTCTCGAGTTTATCTCCATCGGCTGTGGTCCGTCATTTCTCTTGAAAGGGTTTAGGCGTGGTCCTTGATTGTGTTGCTGCATATTATCGTATTGCTTCTGGGGTTGATAATTCGTTGTTTGGCTCGAATAATTTGGTCTTCTTTCGTTTCTGCGTTCATGTGGCATATTTTTGTGGTGCTTATCTTGAGTGAGATGTAAATGCCTGTGCACATTATCATGTTCTATTCTGCGAGCAATTGCGAATGCGTGTTCTAGATCATTTATTGTAGCTGAATATAATGATCCTCTTGTAAAGTTGTCACTCATACCATCAATGAATATACGAACTGCGTCGTCGTTAGCATTTTTAATTAGTCTGTCGATTATATTCGGCGGATCACCTGACATAGTGATTTTTGATATTATTAAATTGAGATTTTTATTTATCTCGTCGTGGTATTCAGACAGTGTGCTTCTTTTTTGCGTGATGGCTTTCATCATGTCTTGTAGCACGTATAGAGGTTCTTGATTAGAGTACGTATAATCTAATCTGTTACGTATCGCCTCAAAATTAAAAATTGTGTTATAATTAGTTAACACATTCGCGGCTGCACCCTGTATTTTACTTTTCACTATAGTCAATGCTGCTGCGTACTTACTGTGTGTTTTGAAGTTTTTAATGCTGTCCATTAATCTGGATGCTTCTTCGCGCCACGACCGATAATTTGATTGATCGCCGTTGAAAATAGGTAGGCTTTTAAATGCGTCTAACTGTATTTCACTACCATCTGTATATGTGGTTCTTATTTCCTCTAGCACAGGTATGTTTGGTACTATGCCTAATCCAGATTTTACTTCATTTAGTTTTGTTTCTAAATTAGTGTTTATTTGATTTTGGTTAGTTATTATTGCTGCTAACCTTGCATTCTCTGTGCGTGTGTGCTCTAGGGTTTGTGTTACTGTGTTGCACCTGGTTTCTAAAGCTTCTAATCTTGCCATTAATACTGCGAGTTGTTCCATTTTGAACTCGTGTCTGTTGTCGTCGAATTTGTGTGTTTTTTTTCTCCACATATACACTTTCACTGAATTGCTTTGCTGCTTCGTACGAAGAAGCTATATTTGTACCTGCTATGCTAGGTAATTCTTGTAACCGGTAACGCGAGTGTTCTGTTTATACTAGATTTCACTACTTGTTCCCGAGGTCCGCTCGATTGAAGTTAAAAAGTATATTTAACCTCCTGGCAGGATCGCCAATTAAAACACTTGTTTCTTACTTTTAAAATTAAACAATATTTATTTGGAACTATGTCCTTTATTATTGAAATACTTTTTACTAATTCTAAAAGGAGCTTAAGGCTACTATGTAGTTACAATAAGACTATTGATAAATTCATCATACAGTCGTATTTATATACTTTTCTTATCTATCTACAAGGAGACCCAAGCGTACAATCGTCTTGCTTGATAATGAAGAAGAGATAATGTTCCAACATTGTATACAAACGATATTATCTCTTTTACATATGTTATCATTGTAGCGTTGTGTGCAAGACTGTACTAGAGACTAAAGATATCATTGAATACAAATAATGTTATCTTTTTTCTCAATATGTTTTGCTATGGATACTTAACTCGCGCCTTTAACCATTTCGCGTTGCCGGCAGAATAGAGTAGAGGTAATCCACCCTAGCCGCCTGCTCCTTGATCTGTTTTTGCACGTCGGTTAACTGACCATGAATGGTCAGCAACACCTGCATCAGATCTGCCTCTGGCACAGGAGCCTTAGGTACTTGAACCTGTTTGGCTACCTGTGGTTGAGGCTGTACCGTTTTCCCTTTCCAGACGCCATTTGGGCGTAAGAAATTGCGGGATTGACGGAAGTTATTGTCTGGCGTACTTCAGGGCGTCTCACCTCCACTGTTTTCTTTTGGGCTTTGTTTTGCTTTATCTCCTGAAACTTCGGACATCCCCGATAGTTTGCGGGGTGCCCGGAGCCTCGGCAGAGCGCACATTTTAACTGGGTCATATCTGTGACCCTATCTTGCCCGAGTTTACACTCCCCTGTTTTGTGGGTATCTCCACATTTAACGCAGACTGGGTCCATACCACAGTTAACTGCAATGTGTCCAAACCCTTGGCAGTTCATGCATTGAAGCATGTCTTTCTGCTTGTTTAATTTTTCCCATCGTACAACTTGGTAATCCAGGACTGTTATATTCCTTGGACCACTCAATTTGCTTTGGGGCGAGAGTTGAACTAGGAAGAATGGTAACCTCCGTTTCTCCCGTCTGGCTTTGACTATGGTAAACGGTCTTACCCCGATAAAATCGAGATCGTCGCTCGCCACTTGACGGAGCTCAGCTAAGAGCGCCTGCGGATCCGCAGAGGATTCGATACCCTTCAGGAGGACTGTTTGCAGCTTGTCTTCCTTTGGGGTGAAACTATAATACTCAGTTTTAGTTTGAGACAGAAGGTCTTTAACTTTTCTGTAGTGCTCTAAAAAAGAGCACTGAATAGAATGCCTGTCTGCGTTTAGCCGCTTAATTATAAAATTGTTGCCTACGACCGACCTACATATCTCTATGGTCTCTTTAATTTCCATTTTAAAAGTATTAATAGGTGGCACCTTACCTTTCTTTGCTTGTGGCTGTTGCTGTTGTTGTGACTGCTGCTGTTGTCTCTGCTGTTGTTGCGTCGGCTGGTGTTGAGTCTGCTGCTGTTGTGACAGCTGTGGTTGTTGCTGTTGTGGTTGTTTCTGCTACTGTTGCTGCTTCTGTGTCTGTTGTCGTTGTTGTTGTGGTTGTGGTTGTTGTTAATGTTTTGCCTGTGGCTGCTGAGGCTGATGCTGTGGTTGCCGAGGCGGTTGCTGTTTGTGAAGCTGTTGTTGTGGCTGCTTCCTTGGTTGCTGCTTTTGTGGTTGCTTTTCCCATCTCTCTTTCTAGGTTCTCTCTATTTCTGGTCACCTTCTCCCAGAAATTATTTAAAAAAAAGCCCGGACCACAGTGGGGCTCGAACCCACGCCGTTCAGATCCGTCGTCTGCCACTCTTTTTCATTTTTTTTTTTCATTTTTAATTCATTTTTTATTTTGTCATTTCCTTATATCTATCTTAATGCTAGACAAAAAATCTTAAACAACTAGCTTACATATTAACTTAACTAACTTACTGGCCCCATGCGGGCGCTCTAAGTTAAAATATGACTATACTTAAACAATGCCTTTCGACGTAAAATATATATAATTTATATTTAAAATTCGTGATTTCTTAAAACTAACGAGAAAAATATTTAAAAAAACTCATTATCCATATCTTTTTTTTTTTTAATTTTTTTTAAAACTTAAAGCTTCCCTTTACCTAATTAAAACTAATTAAAACTACCTTTAAGCTGCTAAATAAAACTAACTTAAACTATATTATATCTAATTAAAACTATAAAACTACTTAAAATAACTTAAAAACTAGAACAGCCACCAGCAATTTTTTTTTTGTGCATACGCATATGCACACTTGCGTACGCTCATACACATGTATATATGTACATATACATATATACATATATATTCGCAACAGCAAGTACCCACATACAAAAACATTAACTTATGTGCTTTTTTTTTATTTTTTATTTTTTTTTTGTGCCACCGTCACTGTTCTACTTACTCTACCTATATTTACCTTAGAACTATGTAAGTCGGCCAAAGCAACAATATGGTCAACTTTCAATATCAAGGTGGGTCACCCAACCACCAGAATTTTTTGACTCGCTTAACTAAGTCCTTTCTGTCCCGAAGGGGCACAGCTCTACTGAACCGCAGACGCTCTGCTCCAGTCCCTGAGCCGACGTCCCGATCGTAAAGGAGTCGCCGATCCACAGTCCTACGGCCGACGTGGTAGATAAGCGGAACCGCCAATCTATCCTATATCAGCCCACGACTGTCTAAAAAGAGGAATGTCTCGGGTGGGATGAAACCGTTAAGACGAACACTTTCACTATACTCATCATTGGGGTAGTAAGCCCCAAAAATAAGTCCATTGGTCGAGGTCATCGCTCTTGCAATGTGACCCCGAATCAGCTTGATTGAAAAGTTATCTATCCTGTTCCCGCCTTAAAGCCAAACTGATTGTCTGGGATAATATTCTTGTCCTCAGCCCACTTGAACAGAGCTCTATTGAGAATCTTTTCGAATACCTTACTGATACTTGGAAGAAGACTTATTGACCAAAGATTTGCCGGACTGGAGCTGTCCTTTCCCTTTTCGGGGAGAGGATGGACCACAGCTGTCTTCCAACTCACTGGATAATATGCATTATTCAATGCGTTGTTGAACAGTGTGGTATAAATGTCTATGGCTTCCTCAGGGAGATGTCGTAACACAATGTTGGGTATACCATCGACCCCCGCAGATTTCTTTTTCTTTAATGTT
Organism: Baccha elongata; assembly: GCA_951217065.1. Lineage (NCBI taxonomy): Eukaryota > Metazoa > Arthropoda > Insecta > Diptera > Syrphidae > Baccha > Baccha elongata. The sequence goes on along the minus strand of CATNUY010000119.1, from coordinate 675,467 downwards.
TGAAAAATTAACTGAAGTTCTACCTTCGAAATTAACAATGAACTGGGTCCATTTCGCTCGGCGATGGTGGCGTTTGCCAAGTTTTCGTCATTGAACCCGGTGAAACCAGTATTCTCAGATCGCCATTGCGTTATGTTATTTCTAAGGTAGAAGTTGTGTAGTAAGGCTCTGTTCTCCAGGTCATGATTCGGACGAATGCTAGCATTCACCTTATACACTTGCTGGAAAGCAGCAAGCCTCTACCTTTTCCTGAGGATCTTCTATCATAAAAAAGTTATCATCGAAAACGGCACTCTCCGGATCTATTCCCGCAATCGTAAGTACGTCTTCGTTATCTGTTGTCCTTTGAAGTTTAAGACATGGAAGTTCGTTTTGATCATTTCTTCTAATTATCTTATTTATTTGGGGAAACATACTAGGGTCGCTAGAATTAACGGCCCGAATTCTGTTATCCCAATATAAATTAATAGACAATCTATAATTTTGTTTAATCAGAACATTAATGTTTTTGATCGACGACTTCAATGTCCTAAACGTCTGTAAAGAAGTTTCAACCTAGTCAGCACTCCACTTTTTTGTCGGTGTAGTGCGTCGATTGTCGCGTTCTTGTATAAACCAGTAGGGTCTTGTTCCTTATATTTTGGGATTGTTCTGTCCATTGTTCGTTTTATTGTTGTATTCATTTGATTTAGGTACCTGTCGATCTCGACGTTCGTCAGGTTCCTGTCATTTGGTGGAAAAATGTCATCGGAACGTATTTCTCTTGCCAAGGAGTTGGAGAAGCGTGGCCAACGCGTCTTACTGAAATTGTAAGAGTGCGCTGGCACATACTCATCCAAATCAACAAGTTCGCTTGGAAGCTGTATTACGGTGGCGAGTCCGCAGTGATCACTGTCATATTCAATTGTTCGTAAACAGTTTCTTGTCAGTTGATTTGTTGCGTCAGTTATAACTAGTCGTGAGTCAAGCAGTAAAAGATCCAGAAAACTACCACTTCTTGGAAATGACGGTCTATCTGTAGCCAAAAGGTCGATCCTACACTCAACACTGTATCGACCCATCAAATTAAAAAGATGGTTCCCTCTGGGATTTTGTATTTGGTTTCCCCAATCTACATGTTTGGCGTTTAAGTCCCCTGCCATGAGATAATAATTCTCATCCAAGTTCAGTCTTAAGCATTCGAAAAGTTTTTCGAGCTCTGCGATAAAATTAGCTGGCTGAGGAGCGTCAGTTGCGTACACCGCGATTGCGTACATTCTTTTCCCCTGCTGGAGAGGAATGCAAACGATGCAGGCTTCTAGCAACCCGAATCTTCGCACTTCACTATTATATATAACTTTATGTTTAATACCCTTTCGTATGAAGATTGCGACCCCACCCCCTTGAGAGGAGTTGGGCCGATCCCTTCTTACGATATTGTAATTTTTATTAGTCAGTTTGTGTTTCTGGTTTAGCTTAGTTTCGCTAGCCATAAACACATCAGGACTTTGGTCTTGCAGCAAATGAAAGAGGTTTGCTCTACGTTCGGTCCTAATCAGCGAATTTACATTCACAGCTAGGATCTTAAAGGGTCGCTCAGGCAGCGCGCCTTTAACCATTTAGCGTTGCCGGCAGAATAGAGTAGAGGTAATCTACCCTAGCCGCCTGCTCCCTGATCTGTTTTTGCACGTCGGTTAACTGACCATGAATGGTCAGCAACACCTGCATTAGATCTGCCTCTGGCACAGGAGCCGTAGGCACTTGGACCTGTTTGGCTACCTGTGGTTGAGACTGTACCGTTTTTCCCTTTCCAGACGCCATTTGGGCGTAAGAAATTGCGGGATTGACGGAAGTTGCTGTCTGGCGTACTTCAGGGCGTCTCACCTCTACTGTCTTCTTTTGGTCTATGTTTTTTCTCATTTCCTGAAACTTCGGACATCCCCGATAGTTTGCGGGGTGCCCGGAGCCTCGGCAAAGTGCACACTTTAACTGGGTCCTGTCTTCGACCCTATCTTACCCAAGCTTACATTCCCCTATCTTGTGGGAGTTTCCACACTTGACACAAACTGGGTCCATACCACAGTTAGCTGCCACGTGGCCGTACCCTTGGCAGTTCATGCATTGAAGCATGTCTCTCTGCCTATTTAATTTTTCCCATCTTACAATTTGGTAGTTTAGGACGTTTATGCTCCTTAAACCACTTAACTTGCTTTGGGGCGAGAGCTGAACGAGGAAGAATGGTAAATTCCGTTTCTCCCGTCTGGCCTAAACTTTGGAAAACGGTCTGACCCCGATAAAATCGAGATCATCGCTCGCCACTTGACGGAGCTCAGCTAAGAGCGCCTGCGGATCCGCAGAGGATTCTATACCCTTCAAGAGGACTGTTTGCAGCTTGTCTTCCTTTGGGGTGAAACTATAATACTCAGTTTTAGTTTGAGACAGAAGGTCTTTAACTTTTCTGTAGTGCTCTAAAAAAGAGCACTGAATAGAACGCCTGTCTGCGTTTAGCCGCTTAATTATAAAATTGTTGCCTATGACCGACCTACATATTTCAATGGTGTCTTTTATATGCATTTTATAAGTATTAATAGGTGGCACCTTACCTTTCTTTGCTTGTGGCTGTTGCTGTTGCTGTTGCTGTCGCTGTTGCTGTTGCTGTTGCTGTTGTGACTGCTGTTGTGGTGTCTGCTTCTGCTGCGGTTGTCGCTGCTGGTGTTGTTTCTGCTGTTGTTGTTGCTTCTGTGTATTTTGTTGTTGTTGTTGTTGCTGTATTTTTGGTTGCTGATGCTGTTGCTCGGGCTGCAGTTGCTGCGTCCGCTAAGGACGATGCTGGGGCTGCAGTTGTTGTGTCGGCTGCTTCTTTTTGTGCTGCAGTTCTGGGAATGGTTGTTGTTTGGGAGGCTGCTGTAGTTTTGCTGCCTTGTGCTGCTCTTGGAGCGCTTTTTGTTTTTTATTTTCAAGAGCAACTAGCCGCTCTTTTTCTCTCCGCGCTTCATGCTTAACTTTGAGCGCTTTCACCATTTCCATGAGGGAAGAAATTTGCTCCGTCTGTGATGCAATTTTTTCTTGCTCATCGTCTGACTCTTCTGGAGGTGAAAGGTCCACCAACTCGCCACTCACGTAGTGCCCCTCCCCTTCTACGGACATATAAGCAATGTCTTCGGCATCTACCTCACCGACGTTTTGCTCACACGTCTTCTTATCGTTGGCTGCCCCTTTCTTGCCTTCGTCGTTAGCTTCTTTAGCGATTTCATCGTCAGCCTCTGCCTCGTCATCGCCCTCAACATTATAGTCGTTGTTTTTCAAGTCCTCATCCTCATAAGAGGAGCTTTCTATCTCCCTCTGCATTTTGGCTTGAGCCGAGGCCTTAGCCAACCTAGCTCAAGTGCTCCTATCGGCACGGTTTATAAGATGAGGCTTGTATCTAATGATACGCCTTCTCTTTTTATCCTCATTTGTAGTTGCTATGGCACGAACTGGTGTTGAAGTCGTGCCTTTTGCAAAGCTTGTTGTTATTGCAGTTGTTATGCTGTTTATATTTACTTTGGTACGTGCTGATGACGCTGTCTTTGTTGGCTGGGCTTCTTTGGAAAGCACCGCTACCGTAACTGCTGCTGCTGCATCACCTGACGTTTTGGCTGCTTCACTTGTTGTTGGGGGAGCATCTTCCGATGTCCCCGTTGACTTTATCATCTGTAGTTCTTTCTCCTCTCGGTTTTTGTTGACTTTTTCCCAGAACTTATTTAAAAAAAAGCCCTGACCAGGGTGGGGCTCGAACCCACGCCCCTCCAGTCTGTCGTCCAGTCTATTCGTATAACCTCCATTAATGTTTTCTCTCGATTTGCTATGATAATACCCTAAACGAATTTCTTCTTCCATGGCTAGTTGACTAGCTTCAGAAAGAGTTTTGTGGCGCTGTGTATTCACGAATGTACCTATTTCTCTTTTTAATCCAGATATATATGCGTTAAGCATATCTCTTTCTATACCCATCATTTGGTCATCATATGTTGGGTCTTCTGAGTTTTCAACATAAAGTGCCTGGATTCTTCGCCTTGTCAAGGTTTCGCACCTCTGGGTAAACTGAAATACAGTTTCACTGAAATTTTGGCGAAGTCTGGTCATTTCCAGGTGAAGCTGTGAACTCGAATGAGTTTCTCTAAACACCCTATTTAGTTCATACTTGAGTTCTAGCCAAGTATTAATTTTTTTAAGTGAATTTCAGCACTTCCCGAAATCCTACTTTTAATTAATGCAAGAAGTAGCACTTTCTGCGATGAAGATGCCAACTTCATTGCGTTGTCGCAATTTTAAATAAAATTGTGAGCTTTCAAAGCATTTTAATTAAATCCCTAAGATTTATTCCGTTATTTTCCTTTTCCTCTTTAGTAGTTAATTTGATTGCACTTGAAATACTTTCCTTTGATTCAGGAATAGTGTCCGTTTTGTGACCTAAATCAGCTAGTCTTAATTTTTCTAATGCGGTTTTTAAAACTTTTGTTTCACTGTCGACTTTATTTTCTTCTTCGAGAAGAACTAAAAACGCATTTCTCAAATAAATTTGACTTTTGAAATATACTAGGTAGTCTTCACTTTCTCGATTTTCCTCTGTTTCTGAAATTTGTTTAGTAGTGATAATTTCGAAAACTCTCAGGCTACAAATATTCCCTGTTCGCGCTCAAATACATTGGAATTGGGAGTCTAATATTTCTTCATTAAAATCAACTTCATATTGGGAGTCTGAGGAAGCCATTATGCCAATATACAGATAAAACAAACCAAACAATAACAAAAAAAAAAATTTATTTTCGTACTTTCATTACTATTTTGATTAAAACCCTCTTTTTTTATTTTCCAAATATAGTTCTACACATTTCTTCTTGACTTTCTTTGATTACCTGTTTGATTTTTATTTTCCTGCTCTACTTCTTCTTTGCTCAAATCCTTTTTTTCTTCTTGTTCAGTATATTCTGACATTTTTCATATTTTTTTTTTTGTTGATACATACAAATTTTGTTGACCAACTTTAATAACATTTATTTTGGCATTTTAGAAACTTATATACATACATATGTAACTTACATAAAAATGTTCATCGTTGCCCTTTTGTGTCCTTTTCTCGTGTCTTCCGTTTATTGTTTGTTGCAGTTCCAGTATTCCTTTCTCAGCACTGTTTTTTTTCTGTCCAAAGTTCTATAATTTCTTTCACTTTTTTTTTTCCAAAGTTCTATGTTTTTCTTTCACTGTTTTTTTTTTTTTCTTTTACCTTTTTATTTTTATTTTGAAAATAAATTTTCTATGGGGGTAGCATTGGCTACTATGTTCACATTTCACATTGGCACACAATATTTTACGAATTTTTGACACACCCAAAGATTTTAGAGTTGTATCGCGGAGTTTCAAAGGTTTATACAAGATGCGCGAATTAATGACGCACTCAGAGCAATTTAGAGGTCGTCTCACGAAATTGTACTATTAGTTAGTTTAGTTTTTTTTTTTTTTTGGTTATGGTATTTTTAACCAATTTCACCGCTGCCACCAATTTTTGTTATGCGCCAAAAGTTAGAAATGAAATACACATGTAATGTTATAAACTTTTATTGATGTGAATCCCGTCGAGTTTTACTTAAGACTAAAATATATGTTAGATTCTATTATACAGGGTATGTACATTCGTATCTTTTTAACTCTAACACATATAAGTGTTCAAGATACATAATCTCATGAGATATGAGATTCTTTTAAGAACTTATCTCTATTTGGTGAAGTGCTATGCAATAAATTAATCATAACAAAAATTTAGTGGAATTTAATGTGACACATTTTTGTGGTCACTCAGAAAGAAAAGCAAATGATTTAAAAGTATCAGATTTCAATAAACAAATCTGATGTGGATGCTGGTTTCCAATTAGGAAGATAAGATTATGATGCCTCGCAATTATAGTGACTTGTGTATAATTATTATTAATAGTTTAAAGATATGAAGATATGCATAACACCTCCCTCTTTAAAAAAAAAATAAACCATAACCAAAAACTCGTCCACACAAAAATGCTACATTTGTGATGCCAAATCCAAAGAATTTAATTCAATTGATGAAATGATGTAAAGACCAGTTAAAACGGAAAATTTACAATTCGACTTATCTATGTTGCACGGATGGATCCGTTTTTTTGAATGCCTCCTTCACCTTTCTTATAAATTGGAAATAAAACAATGGCAAGCTAGAGGAGCAGAGCATAAACAAATAGTTGCCGAAACAAAGAACCGAATTCAAAAGGAGTTTCGAAAACTTTTGGGTTTGGTCGTAGATAAGCCGAAAACTGGTTTTGGAAATTCTAATGATGGAAACACGGCCAGAAGATTTTTTGAAAATGCTGAAATTTCAGCTGAGATAACGAAAATTGATTTGTCTTTAATAAAAAAAATGCACATTATTATGATAGTTGTTTCTTGTGGTCATGAAGTAGATGCTCAGAAATTTAAAGCATTTGCCCATGACACTGCGAAATATTTCGTCGCAAAGTATCCCTGGTACTATATGCCACCTACCGTGCACAAGTACTTGATTCATGGAAATGAGATAATATCATCTGCTTCATTACCCATTGGGCAGCTGAGTGAAGAAGCAAGATTTTAAAAAATATAGAGAACATCACTCCCGAAAAAATAGCAGAACAAATACGAATGCAGACATATTTAATTTTTTTTTATTGTCATCAGATCCTGTGTTGACAAGTTTGCGAAGGATTCCAAAAAAGAAAATTCAATACCTACCCCAAGAAGCTATCAGTTTGCTCATATCCCCATCTCTACCATCACCAAACCAAAGTGGGTGCGAATATGAAACCAATGAGAGTGATGAAGAATTCTAAGCTGTTCTATGCGCTATATATAATTAAGATACATTTTTTGTTTAAAAAAAAAAAACCTTAAATTTTCTGAAGTACCTTTTTGTTATTATATTTTCTTGTTTGTATTATTTTTTGTATTATTATAATGACTTCTTAATTAATAAAAACTGTTAAAACTTGGTTTTGAAACTCATTCATATACTTCTTCTGCATACAAATTGATATTTAAAAAAAAGTGGGCGTTTTAGTGGGCGTGGCCACAAGGGACTTCGAAAATGTATTTACATTGGTATAAGTAGTAACCGTAAGTAAGTAGCGTGGTTGATTTAATGCCAACTCTTAGACTATTCTGCCCCAGTGTGGGACGGTTCAGGGTCGCACGGATAAACATTGTAAGGCGTTTTTCTTTTTTAGCTCGGAGCAGAGCACTGAGCTGTCAAAAATAGATCTGTTTCTTTTTTAGCTCCGAGCGCTCAGAGCGCTCAACTTGTGTTTCTTTTTTCGATCAGATTTTGCTCGGAGCGCGCTCTATGAGCTCAGGATAACATGGTGGAGTAGACAAAGTAAAGCACGCCGAACTTCATGCAGTTTTCATGTTATTCGACAGATTGTGACTGTGAGTTGATTTCTATTGATATGAGAGTGAAGTGCTCAAGTGTGTTTCATAAATAGATCACAGCGCTCAGAGCATACTCTGCTCAGAACTCATTCGACAAGCTCAGGCTCTACTCCGTGCTCTGCTCAGAGCTAAAAAAGAAAAAAGCCTAAAGACGAAAAACCCGTTGCCGCCAGACCTTCGTCATTTTATAAAAACTGAAAGTTTGTCTGCACATTACCCTACAAGAGTGGTGGCTTTGGCAGGTAACGGGCACCAATTTGATATCGATTTTATATCGACACGAAAAAACAAAGTAATATATTTTCTATGTAAAATAAAAATGATAACAAGTAAAAAAAAAAATAGTACAGTTTCCCCCGAAAAGCAGCTTAGAAACAAAAGTGATTTGTCTTTTAAGACACGATAAACCTAAGAATCTAGCCACGGTGATGATGAATTGGTCTTATTATTTTTTTTTCTTATTTACTGAATTAAGTAAACTCTTGTTTCCCTTCAAAATATTCTTTTAATTTGCATCATTTTGCTGTTGAATTTAATTTAATTGAAACATTTAATGTGTCTTTATACTTATTTCGGGCACTGTATATGCTGAGTTTAGACAAGAAAAAAATCGTACATTTTCCACCGTATAAGAGGGAGGGATAATTTTCTTAAAATTAGCTTACAACAGAAAAAAAGTATAAAAAAACAACGGTAAAACCTACAATATCATGTTATATTTTTTTTAGAGCCTGATCTTCTTTTTTTCTTTTACATTTTTTTATTTTAGTGAATAGTTTTTGAAAAATTAATTTTAAAACACAAAATTTTGAAAAAAAAAAAAAAAATTAAAAACTAAACTAATTTTTTTTTTTTAAACTAATTTTTTTTTAATTTTATATAATCGAGTATAAATTGAATTTTTAAAATTCTAAGCTCTTATTAATTTAAATCAAAAACAGAAAACCGGATGCCAAAGTGTTTTGTACTTTTTGAGAAATTTAAAAATAACGAAAACCACGTCGTATAAGAAAAATTATTTTTTAGTACTCACCTGACTAGACTGATATGTAATTTGATGAATATCAAAAGATTAACCTTCTTTTTATTATTTGTAAAATATCAAGAATGTTTTTGTTAAAGTGTAAGTACTGGATAAATTCTATTCTACACGTTTTTTTTCATTGAAAACACCTGAAAATCGACCACATCACCATGTCAAACTACTTTTTTTTTTTTTTACACTATCAGATCCTGTTCTTAAGGAGCTTAGAGCAAGCTTCAGCTTATGAACCAAGATTTGCCAACACATTATATGTGTTCCACTGGCTCATCACTTAGTGCTGGTGTTAGTTGTTAGTAATGTAAAACAAATGACTACAATAACACAAGCACTATACTACAATAAAACATATAATTTAACAATACAAAATACATAAAACATGAACTAAAAGCGTGGAGCACTGGTTTTAAGTACATTCTTAAGATTTATTTTATTGTCATTAAAATCAATAATTTTAGAATTTAAATTGAAAAGCCTGCACATGCGGGTAAGCGGCTCATTCATACCGTAATTAGTCCGATGGTGTCGACAATGTAGGAGCTCAAGGCTACGCAGATGGTGAGCACCCCCACGATAATTGAGTCCAACACAAGTAAGTAGATCAGGTGCATCTAATGCTCCCGAAAGAAGTTGGTGGATAAAAACTATATCGTTATTTACACGCCTCTGTAACAAGGACTGAATGTGTAGAAGCTGAATTCGGTGTTCATAAGGTGGAAGGTTATAAGGATCTGTCCAGGGAAGACCTTTTAAGGCAAAACGAACAAAATTATGCTGAACTGCCTCTATCCTAGATCTATGAACATCATAGAACGGAGTCCATACCTGCGATGCGTATTCCAGATGCGGACGAACAAAACAGTTGTATAAAGATAGGGTAACATAAGGGTCTTGAAACTCTTTGGACCATCTTTTTACAAATCCTAACATTGAGTTAGCCTTTTTAACAAGAGAGTTGATGTGCTCTGTGAAATCTAGACTTGGATTGAAGACGATTCCAAGATCTTTAAAACTAACAACACGGCACAATGTATGTTGTGAAATATTATAGTCAAATATGATTGGTACTCGTTTCTTTGAAAAAGTCATAGTTTGACATTTCGCTGGGTTAAGGTTTAATCCATTCTTGCTGCACCAAGTACAAAAGCTATCAATGTCGGCTTGCAGATTCACACGATCACCGCTTGAGAATATAGATTTAAAAATCTTCATATCGTCAGCAAAAACCAGAATTTCACTATTGCGAATGCATGATGTTACATCATTAATAGCAAGAATAAAAAGAATGGGACCTAAATGACTTCCTTGTGGTACTCCAGAGTTGGCAGTAAAAGGGTTTGAAAATGTTTTTCTGAATTTCACCTGGTAGGATCTATTTCGAAGATAAGAATATATCCAATCAATAAATCCAGCAGAAAATCTAAAGGCCTTAAGTTTAAAAATTATAATGTCGTGGGAAAGTTGGTCAAAAGCTTTTGAAAAGTCGGTATAAATGCAATCTAGTTCCTGTCCGTTTTCCAAAGCATTGGAGCACTTGTGTAAAAACGTTAGAAGGTTCGTTACCGTTGACCGCCTCTGTATAAATCCATGTTGTTGATTACAGATAATATTTTTGCAGAAAAACGTCATACTATTACAAACCACTTGCTCAAGTAGCTTTGGAATACAAGAGAGTTTGGCAATCGGTCTGTAGTTTTTTATGTCAGACTTACTACCCTTTTTAAAAACGGGTGTAATAAATGATTTTTTCCATACACTGGGAAATTTCCCCAACTCTCCAAGAGAATTTGCAGAGATATACAGCAAATTTAGCTATGAAATTGTGAAACCAGACTTTACGCTGAAAAATATCATCCTCTCTATAATAAAAGCCAGTTGGATGGTTATTGTTGGGAAAAGATTTTGGTTCTATGTTCTTGGATTCTGAACATGTATAAGCTCAAATTAAGTTCATAAATGTTCACTTTCAACTCATTTTTAATTTTGGAAATGATGACGTACAGATGGCGTTGCTTATGGTGTGGAGAAAAATATGCTTATCAGAGACAAGCACCAAAACAAATTAAATTTACAGAAAATCTGAACCGGAAAGGTTAAATTTAAAATTTTCAAATTTACCGGAAGTTAAACCTTTTAAAAGACCAATCTTAATCGGTCTGTATTTCAGCATTCACTGAACCGATTTACGTGCTTCACATGCTGTTGGATAGAGGAGATGTCTGACTAGGTCATCAACACGTGTTCACGTTTTGGTTTAAAAACGACACCAAAATTTTACTACCGGAATTCAAGAAAATTGGGTGACAGACACACTGCAAAGAACTTGAATTCATCTTCCAACACTGCCCAAAGTAGTGCGACCAAATATTAAGTGCTGAATATTTTTCTCCATTCCACCTGCAGCGCCATCTACATTTCAACAGTTAAATCATTCATATCCACTTTATGTTCACTTCTGATTGCTGACTTATTTATACACACTTTTGGTTTTTGTTGGGATTAACATGTAAAATTTTACTGAGCTGGCTAATCACTTGACGCCGAAACACGACATATATTTCCATTTAGATGTCAACGGTTTGCCAGTCAAACGATCCGAAAGTTGCATTTTCGAAACAAAATAATTACAGCTATTTTTTGAGACTTTTCGTTTATTTGAACCACCATAAACATCGAAAAATAGAGTTTAATGTTTGAGGAAATGCTAAGTTGAGACAATACAATAAGTCCAAACCACAAATCCAAACCGGATATAAGAAATTTAATTTTTTATTTTAATTATTTCAAATTTGAACGCGAAGCTTAGCATTTTTGGAGATTCAAAATGAAATGAGCTTTGAAATGCTTACCGGTAAAAAATAACCTCGCGGAAGAAAACTTAAATCTATTTTTACCTTTATTGGTTAAGATGTACTACGTACTGAATTATTATTCTCTAATATGAACACAATATGTACATTGTGCAAAACAAAAAATTTGTATCAAGTTTTGGTGAAAATAAAGTGGACAGGTTTTTATTTTAGTGAATAAAGTGCTAAAAAAGGAATTGCGACTGTGTTAAAATAATTCTTTGTTCGAAATGTATTAACTCAGGTTAGAAAATCTTTTATTTGGACCTTTCGAAAAGTTTATTTTATTTTAAAGTAAACTATGGTAGCAAAAAGCTACCGTGGCTTTTGAGATTTTCAAGTTCATAAAAAAACACATCCGGTCACGATTCCTCTCCTTTAACAGGCATAACAGATTTACTTACGTTAAAACCCCTTAGAATCTTCACCCAGAATAATTTTTTCCACCATCGTTTTCGACGGGTTTTCTGTTAGTATCATAATAAATTTTATGTTTATAACATTCTAAATAATTTACAAACAATAAAAGGAAGGTTAATCCTTTGATATTAATTAAATTACATAAAATTCGAGTCAGGTGAGTACTAATAAAATGGTTTTTCTTATAAGAGGTTTTTGTTATTTTTAAATTTCTCAAAAGGACACTTTGGCATCTGGTTTTCTGTTTTTGATTTAAAATTAATAAGATTAAAAAAATTTTTGCTTATATTTTTTGTCTCTTTTAAGCAAATTTTACGAACCTACCTATACGGGGGGAAAGCCCCCCTCCGGTACGATTTTTTTCTTGTCTCAACTCAACCTATTCAAGATTAGGGGTGTCTGGCATGGGCTTTCCACCACCCAAAGTGTCTAGCAGTGAAAGACGTGATTTCTAATACTGCCCCAAGGAACATATGTTATGCGCCAAAAGTTAGAAATGAAATACACATGTAATGTTATAAACTTTTATTGATGTGAATCCCGTCTTTTACTTAAGACTAAAATATATGTTAGATTCTATTATACAGGGTATGTACATTCGTATCTTTTTTACTCTAACACATATAAGTGTTCAAGATACATAATCTCATGCGATATGAGATTCTTTTAAGAACTTATCTCTATTTGGTGAAGTGCTATGCAATAAATTAATCATAACAAAAATTTAGTGGAATTTAATGTGACACATTTTTGTGGTCACTCAGAAAGAAAAGCAAATGATTTAAAAGTATCAGATTTCAATAAACAAATCTGATGTGGATGCTGGTTTCCAATTAGGAAGATAAGATTATGATGCCTCGCAATTATAGTGACTTGTGTATAATTATTATTAATAGTTTAAAGATATGAAGATATGCATAACACCTCCCTCTTTAAAAAAAAATAAACCATAACCAAAAACTCGTCCACACAAAAATGCTACATTTGTGATGCCAAATCCAAAGAATTTAATTCAATTGATGAAATGATGTAAAGACCAGTTAAAACGGAAAATTTACAATTCGACTTATCTATGTTGCACGGATGGATCCGTTTTTTTGAATGCCTCCTTCACCTTTCTTATAAATTGGAAATAAAACAATGGCAAGCTAGAGGAGCAGAGCATAAACAAATAGTTGCCGAAACAAAGAACCGAATTCAAAAGGAGTTTCGAAAACTTTTGGGTTTGGTCGTAGATAAGCCGAAAACTGGTTTTGGAAATTCTAATGATGGAAACACGGCCAGAAGATTTTTTGAAAATGCTGAAATTTCAGCTGAGATAACGAAAATTGATTTGTCTTTAATAAAAAAAATGCACATTATTATGATAGTTGTTTCTTGTGGTCATGAAGTAGATGCTCAGAAATTTAAAGCATTTGCCCATGACACTGCGAAATATTTCGTCGCAAAGTATCCCTGGTACTATATGCCACCTACCGTGCACAAGTACTTGATTCATGGAAATGAGATAATATCATCTGCTTCATTACCCATTGGGCAGCTGAGTGAAGAAGCAAGATTTTAAAAAATATAGAGAACATCACTCCCGAAAAAATAGCAGAACAAATACGAATGCAGACATATTTAATTTTTTTTTATTGTCATCAGATCCTGTGTTGACAAGTTTGCGAAGGATTCCAAAAAAGAAAATTCAATACCTACCCCAAGAAGCTATCAGTTTGCTCATATCCCCATCTCTACCATCACCAAACCAAAGTGGGTGCGAATATGAAACCAATGAGAGTGATGAAGAATTCTAAGCTGTTCTATGCGCTATATATAATTAAGATACATTTTTTGTTTTAAAAAAAAAAACCTTAAATTTTCTGAAGTACCTTTTTGTTATTATATTTTCTTGTTTGTATTATTTTTTGTATTATTATAATGACTTCTTAATTAATAAAAACTGTTAAAACTTGGTTTTGAAACTCATTCATATACTTCTTCTGCATACAAATTGATATTTAAAAAAAAGTGGGCGTTTTAGTGGGCGTGGCCACAAGGGACTTCGAAAATGTATTTACATTGGTATAAGTAGTAACCGTAAGTAAGTAGCGTGGTTGATTTAATGCCAACTCTTAGACTATTCTGCCCCAGTGTGGGACGGTTCAGGGTCGCACGGATAAACATTGTAAGGCGTTTTTCTTTTTTAGCTCGGAGCAGAGCACTGAGCTGTCAAAAATAGATCTGTTTCTTTTTTAGCTCCGAGCGCTCAGAGCGCTCAACTTGTGTTTCTTTTTTCGATCAGATTTTGCTCGGAGCGCGCTCTATGAGCTCAGGATAACATGGTGGAGTAGACAAAGTAAAGCACGCCGAACTTCATGCAGTTTTCATGTTATTCGACAGATTGTGACTGTGAGTTGATTTCTATTGATATGAGAGTGAAGTGCTCAAGTGTGTTTCATAAATAGATCACAGCGCTCAGAGCATACTCTGCTCAGAACTCATTCGACAAGCTCAGGCTCTACTCCGTGCTCTGCTCAGAGCTAAAAAAGAAAAAAGCCTAAAGACGAAAAACCCGTTGCCGCCAGACCTTCGTCATTTTATAAAAACTGAAAGTTTGTCTGCACATTACCCTACAAGAGTGGTGGCTTTGGCAGGTAACGGGCACCAATTTGATATCGATTTTATATCGACACGAAAAAACAAAGTAATATATTTTCTATGTAAAATAAAAATGATAACAAGTAAAAAAAAAAATAGTACAGTTTCCCCCGAAAAGCAGCTTAGAAACAAAAGTGATTTGTCTTTTAAGACACGATAAACCTAAGAATCTAGCCACGGTGATGATGAATTGGTCTTATTATTTTTTTTTCTTATTTACTGAATTAAGTAAACTCTTGTTTCCCTTCAAAATATTCTTTTAATTTGCATCATTTTGCTGTTGAATTTAATTTAATTGAAACATTTAATGTGTCTTTATACTTATTTCGGGCACTGTATATGCTGAGTTTAGACAAGAAAAAAATCGTACATTTTCCACCGTATAAGAGGGAGGGATAATTTTCTTAAAATTAGCTTAAGAAAAAAAGTATAAAAAAACAACGGTAAAACCTACAATATCATGTTATATTTTTTTTAGAGCCTGATCTTCTTTTTTTCTTTTACATTTTTTTATTTTAGTGAATAGTTTTTGAAAAATTAATTTTAAAACACAAAATTTTGAAAAAAAAAAAAAAAATTAAAAACTAAACTAATTTTTTTTTAATTTTATATAATCGAGTATAAATTGAATTTTTAAAATTCTAAGCTCTTATTAATTTAAATCAAAAACAGAAAACCGGATGCCAAAGTGTTTTGTACTTTTTGAGAAATTTAAAAATAACGAAAACCACGTCGTATAAGAAAAATTATTTTTTAGTACTCACCTGACTAGACTGATATGTAATTTGATGAATATCAAAAGATTAACCTTCTTTTTATTATTTGTAAAATATCAAGAATGTTTTTGTTAAAGTGTAAGTACTGGATAAATTCTATTCTACACGTTTTTTTTCATTGAAAACACCTGAAAATCGACCACATCACCATGTCAAACTACTTTTTTTTTTTTTTACACTATCAGATCCTGTTCTTAAGGAGCTTAGAGCAAGCTTCAGCTTATGAACCAAGATTTGCCAACACATTATATGTGTTCCACTGGCTCATCACTTAGTGCTGGTGTTAGTTGTTAGTAATGTAAAACAAATGACTACAATAACACAAGCACTATACTACAATAAAACATATAATTTAACAATACAAAATACATAAAACATGAACTAAAAGCGTGGAGCACTGGTTTTAAGTACATTCTTAAGATTTATTTTATTGTCATTAAAATCAATAATTTTAGAATTTAAATTGAAAAGCCTGCACATGCGGGTAAGCGGCTCATTCATACCGTAATTAGTCCGATGGTGTCGACAATGTAGGAGCTCAAGGCTACGCAGATGGTGAGCACCCCCACGATAATTGAGTCCAACACAAGTAAGTAGATCAGGTGCATCTAATGCTCCCGAAAGAAGTTGGTGGATAAAAACTATATCGTTATTTACACGCCTCTGTAAAAAGGACTGAATGTGTAGAAGCTGAATTCGGTGTTCATAAGGTGGAAGGTTATAAGGATCTGTCCAGGGAAGACCTTTTAAGGCAAAACGAACAAAATTATGCTGAACTGCCTCTATCCTAGATCTATGAACATCATAGAACGGAGTCCATACCTGCGATGCGTATTCCAGATGCGGACGAACAAAACAGTTGTATAAAGATAGGGTAACATAAGGGTCTTGAAACTCTTTGGACCATCTTTTTACAAATCCTAACATTGAGTTAGCCTTTTTAACAAGAGAGTTGATGTGCTCTGTGAAATCTAGACTTGGATTGAAGACGATTCCAAGATCTTTAAAACTAACAACACGGCACAATGTATGTTGTGAAATATTATAGTCAAATATGATTGGTACTCGTTTCTTTGAAAAAGTCATAGTTTGACATTTCGCTGGGTTAAGGTTTAATCCATTCTTGCTGCACCAAGTACAAAAGCTATCAATGTCGGCTTGCAGATTCACACGATCACCGCTTGAGAATATAGATTTAAAAATCTTCATATCGTCAGCAAAAACCAGAATTTCACTATTGCGAATGCATGATGTTACATCATTAATAGCAAGAATAAAAAGAATGGGACCTAAATGACTTCCTTGTGGTACTCCAGAGTTGGCAGTAAAAGGGTTTGAAAATGTTTTTCTGAATTTCACCTGGTAGGATCTATTTCGAAGATAAGAATATATCCAATCAATAAATCCAGCAGAAAATCTAAAGGCCTTAAGTTTAAAAATTATAATGTCGTGGGAAAGTTGGTCAAAAGCTTTTGAAAAGTCGGTATAAATGCAATCTAGTTCCTGTCCGTTTTCCAAAGCATTGGAGCACTTGTGTAAAAACGTTAGAAGGTTCGTTACCGTTGACCGCCTCTGTATAAATCCATGTTGTTGATTACAGATAATATTTTTGCAGAAAAACGTCATACTATTACAAACCACTTGCTCAAATAGCTTTGGAATACAAGAGAGTTTGGCAATCGGTCTGTAGTTTTTTATGTCAGACTTACTACCCTTTTTAAAAACGGGTGTAATAAATGATTTTTTCCATACACTGGGAAATTTCCCCAACTCTCCAAGAGAATTTGCAGAGATATACAGCAAATTTAGCTATGAAATTGTGAAACCAGACTTTACGCTGAAAAATATCATCCTCTCTATAATAAAAGCCAGTTGGATGGTTATTGTTGGGAAAAGATTTTGGTTCTATGTTCTTGGATTCTGAACATGTATAAGCTCAAATTAAGTTCATAAATGTTCACTTTCAACTCATTTTTAATTTTGGAAATGATGACGTACAGATGGCGTTGCTTATGGTGTGGAGAAAAATATGCTTATCAGAGACAAGCACCAAAACAAATTAAATTTACAGAAAATCTGAACCGGAAAGGTTAAATTTAAAATTTTCAAATTTACCGGAAGTTAAACCTTTTAAAAGACCAATCTTAATCGGTCTGTATTTCAGCATTCACTCAACCGATTTACGCGCTTCACATGCTGTTGGATAGAGGAGATGTCTGACTAGGTCATCAACACGTGTTCACGTTTTGGTTTAAAAACGACACCAAAATTTTACTACCGGAATTCAAGAAAATTGGGTGACAGACACACTGCAAAGAACTTGAATTCATCTTCCAACACTGCCCAAAGTAGTGCGACCAAATATTAAGTGCTGAATATTTTTCTCCATTCCACCTGCAGCGCCATCTACATTTCAACAGTTAAATCATTCATATCCACTTTATGTTCACTTCTGATTGCTGACTTATTTATACACACTTTTGGTTTTTGTTGGGATTAACATGTAAAATTTTACTGAGCTGGCTAATCACTTGACGCCGAAACACGACATATATTTCCATTTAGATGTCAACGGTTTGCCAGTCAAACGATCCGAAAGTTGCATTTTCGAAACAAAATAATTACAGCTATTTTTTGAGACTTTTCGTTTATTTGAACCACCATAAACATCGAAAAATAGAGTTTAATGTTTGAGGAAATGCTAAGTTGAGACAATACAATAAGTCCAAACCACAAATCCAAACCGGATATAAGAAATTTAATTTTTTATTTTAATTATTTCAAATTTGAACGCGAAGCTTAGCATTTTTGGAGATTCAAAATGAAATGAGCTTTGAAATGCTTACCGGTAAAAAATAACCTCGCGGAAGAAAACTTAAATCTATTTTTACCTTTATTGGTTAAGATGTACTACGTACTGAATTATTATTCTCTAATATGAACACAATATGTACATTGTGCAAAACAAAAAATTTGTATCAAGTTTTGGTGAAAATAAAGTGGACAGGTTTTTATTTTAGTGAATAAAGTGCTAAAAAAGGAATTGCGACTGTGTTAAAATAATTCTTTGTTCGAAATGTATTAACTCAGGTTAGAAAATCTTTTATTTGGACCTTTCGAAAAGTTTATTTTATTTTAAAGTAAACTATGGTAGCAAAAAGCTACCGTGGCTTTTGAGATTTTCAAGTTCATAAAAAAACACATCCGGTCACGATTCCTCTCCTTTAACAGGAATAGCAGATTTACTTACGTTAAAACCCCTTAGAATCTTCACCCAGAATAATTTTTTCCACCATTGTTTTCGACGGGTTTTCTGTTAGTATCATAATAAAAGGTGTCACAGATGTAGTATAGCACATATATTTTTTTATGTTTATAACATTCTAAATAATTTACAAACAATAAAAGGAAGGTTAATCCTTTGATATTAATTAAATTACATAAAATTCGAGTCAGGTGAGTACTAATAAAATGGTTTTTCTTATAAGAGGTGGTTTTTGTTATTTTTAAATTTCTCAAAAGGACACTTTGGCATCTGGTTTTCTGTTTTTGATTTAAAATTAATAAGATTAAAAAAATTTTTGCTTATATTTTTTGTCTCTTTTAAGCAAATTTTACGAACCTACCTATACGGGGGGAAAGCCCCCCTCCGGTACGATTTTTTCCTTGTCTCAACTCAACCTATTCAAGATTAGGGGTGTCTGGCATGGGCTTTCCACCACCCAAAGTGTCTAGCAGTGAAAGACGTGATTTCTTATACTGCCCCAAGGAACATATGTTATGCGCCAAAAGTTAGAAATGAAATACACATGTTATGTTATAAACTTTTATTGATGTGAATCCCGTCTTTTACTTAAGACTAAAATATATGTTAGATTCTATTATACAGGGTATGTACATTCGTATCTTTTTTACTCTAACACATATAAGTGTTCAAGATACATAATCTCATGTGATATGAGATTCTTTTAAGAACTTATCTCTATTTGGTGAAGTGCTATGCAATAAATTAATCATAACAAAAATTTAGTGGAATTTAATGTGACACATTTTTGTGGTCACTCAGAAAGAAAAGCAAATGATTTAAAAGTATCAGATTTCAATAAACAAATCTGATGTGGATGCTGGTTTCCAATTAGGAAGATAAGATTATGATGACTCGCAATTATAGTGACTTGTGTATAATTATTATTAATAGTTTAAAGATATGGAGATATGCATAACACATATACAAAAATTAAGCTTTATACTATGTAGAAAGTTAACTTTCTTTTTTTTTTCACCTTTAGTTCCCGTTACCTGCCAAAGCCATCACGATCCAAATTCCATAATCTCCCACGGACTCTTAGACTATTATATCTTATAGTTTTATGTGCGTTCCGTTTGACCAGAGATGGAAAAAAAATCCAAAATTACATACACTGAAGGATGTGTTACTTATTTCTAACGACAATGTTTAAAGATGAAGAAGTGCACCGTCATAACAGTCACTTGTTAAGAATATGCCTGGGGGATTCTCAGTAGTTTCAAGAATTAATTCTTATCTTTTTATTTTTTTTTTTTAAAGGAATAAAATAATTGGCGTATTTTATATATAACAAAGAAATTAAATTAATAATGATACAAATTCTATATACTTATATGAAAATTAAATGAAAAATATATAACCAAGTGAAGACTTAGCATAATTTTATTTTAAGTGGACTTTTCTGAATTATTATTCAAAATTAAAGCAATAAGATGCCTTTATTTAAATGAGATGCATTTATTAAAGCAATAAGATGCCTTTATTTTAAGCTGAGCTAGTTAAATCTTTAAATTGCTTCAAGACTAGGTGCTTTTAGCTGGACGTTATCCGACGAGCCCGCAAGCTAGTACCTGGGCGAAACGCAATGTTTTCTTGGACTATAGGCCGCTTAATGCTGTAATTTTAAATAATAATTCAGAAAATTCCACTTAAAATAAAATGATGCTTAGTCTTGTACTTGGTTGATTTTTTTTAAATTAATTTTAATATTAGTATATAGAATTTGTATTATTATTAATTTAATTTCTTTGTTATAATCATAGCCTTGGCCACGAGTCAAAACAAAAACACCATCCTTCAGTTGAAAATTATTGCAACCGTGATCTTGCTGGTATAGTTCACATTAGCTTTTTGTCAAAAAAGTTACATATTATATGTAATGCAGGTATATTATGTTTAATGTTACAACATTATGGGTGATGTGAAAAAAACCAATAAGTGTTTAATAATAGAACATTATGGGTGGTAATTGCCGTGCAAAATAGCCGGAAGAACTTGCACAACATCCCTGATTTATGTTAATTTAAATAAATCTTTAAACTAGTTGTCATTCTTATAATGTCATATTGACATAATGTAGATAATTGAATTTCCTTTTTTCTTTTTTATCCAATAAATTGAAGTACTTAATTGTAAAGGGTTGTCATCTTTTTATTTCTGAGGAATCAGTTATAATTTGTGACCATATTTAACTTTGCATTAGTGAAATGAAGCCATATTTGTACGTTTGGCTTTCTTTCGCTTTGCCCTTATTGGCCTTATTGTGCTTATAGCCTTAGTTCGATTTGTCGGTATGGGATTTGTCGCAAATCAATAAGACCAATCCAAATTTAAGCAACAATACTTCTTGCCAGAAGAATACAAAAACGTTTCAGTGAACTAATCAAGAACACAGAAGAATTAAGCGTTCCTTAAGTTGATAAAATTATTTTTTTAACTTAGCGAAATACGAGCATTGCGTTTGGCACTAGAATATGGAAACCAAAAATTGCGGTTTAATATTCCTTTTTAATTTTCAAGCCAGCAGCTTTTTGCTATTCAGAAAAAAGCCAAAAAAAAATCGTGAAAATTAAAATTTCGCACATCTCAAACCGATTTTTTTTTCTCCACTTTTTTTCGCTACTCGCTTGTTCCTATTTTCTGACCCCCAAAAACTGTTTGCTTCAATTTAAATTTACATATAAGAAGTATGTAATATTTGTATGCAAAATTGCTGATGAGTGATGGTACATACACAAAATAAACAGCAGTTTTTCTTTTAAGTTGAGAGTTTCGTTATCGTGCTATCTACCAACACATTTTTTTTCGTATAGTCTTATTTCACAAACTCGTTTGGCCTTATTTCACTTTTGCAAAGCGCAATAAAGCCAAATTTACAAATATTATTTCATTTCACTAATGCAAAAGTGAAATAAGGCCGTATTTACATATATGTCCTAATTTCGTAAGGCCTTATTTCACGGCACCGGGTGGTATGAATAAAAACGAGTGCGTGACTTTTAAAAAATCTTTATAAATAAGAATTTACTCGACAGTGAGTAAAGGCTGAGTAAATGGTTTGACGTTGCGTAACTATTAAATCGTTCAATGTCATTTTAGTGAAATCTAATAAATAAGGCAGAAAAAGTTTATAAATAGTGATTCCTGCTTGGAGTCACTATTAGATTTGGGGTAGGGGTGAAGTTGTGTGTTTTCAAAGTTTATTCTGGATTTAAAGAAATGTATTGCTGGTACAACTAATTGAATAAGTCCACAATCGATGGATCGATAGATGTTTATAATTGATTTGTGTATTTAAAACCCACACAAGTAGGACTTAAGTCCATTATGGATTTGCCCATGTTACAATATTTCCTGTGATGTATATTTTTCCGCACTTAATGCCATGTAGGAATAATATTACACTCATAAATTTTACAAGGCAAGCGAGTTTTATGTAATCATGTAATTAGTTTTACCTGATAAACATAGAAATACATTTTTCTTTACCAATTTATTTTATTTCTTAAAACGCTTGCCTCTGAAAATCTACAAAGCAATTTTAATTTCTGTTCTATCGTACGAATTCATTACTACCTACGTGCCCTGAGGAAAAATACATACAAAATCTAACTACTTTTCTTTTTGTTTGTATTAATTCCTTTCCCATGCGTGATGAACTTCAACAACTGCACATTGGGTTTGTGTCACCCGAAAGGAAAATCAAATCCCACATTCACTTCTGTTATGAGTAAATAGAATAAATGATAAAGAAAAGTAAAGGTTAGGTAGGCAGGTAGGCTACAACTGTTGCTGCTGCCGCTGCAACAAATGATGAGATGAATCATCACGATGTATATAATAGTTTTTTTTCTGATTCACATATGGTTTTAGTAAAATATAAAATATCAAACTGACTAGGGATAACTAATTACTAATCGCAACTTATTATATCGAAGATTCAGATTTTTAAAACCTTAATTGTTTAAAATATGATTTTAAATTACCTATTTAAAATATTGATTTTTTGTTTGTTTTTGGTTTCTTGCCGTTTCATCTACTTAAACGTTCGTTGATACGGATCAAACTTTATTTTTTTAATTGACAATTAAATTTAAAAAAAATGAAATTTCAATGATCATTGAAAAACAAAAGTATTAATATTTCGTAAACTTAGCCGAAATTGCGTTATTTTTTTATAGAACAAACTTATTATTCCTTACCTTCATTTTAATACCAATTAACGTTAACATTGTTGAATAATTTGCCTTAAAATTGAAAAAGAAAATGTTCAATGATAGCTATAACTGACCACAAAGTTATTTCTTTTATTTTTTTTACTTTTGCATCTAAAAAACGCTATTTATAAAGATTTTTTTGTTTCAATATAGTGTTGCCAAAGTAAACAAATAAATTAATTAATAAATATTATAAATATTATATTGTTGGTAGTTTATTATCATATATTTGTTTATGGTAGAAGCAGTATAGAATATAGAGAAAGGGGGGAAATAATATAAACATATTTTTACTACAATTGTTGAACTCAGAAACCATCCTTTTAATTAACTCTATTGTGCCATATTTCTGGAATTCCGATGTTATTCCATCTGAACCTGCTGCTGTATTATCTTTTAGACTCGACAGTGCGATTTTAATTTTTTTCAAGTGTTATAGGACCATCCAAAATATCATTGTTGTGTCCAGGTGGTGCAAATTGAAAGCTTATACTGTTTATTGGCACGAGTACGATAACTTTGGCGCCAAGAATTGATAACGGGTTTTTGTAGAACAGTTCAATACAAGCATTTTTTACTACGGGTGGGGGGGTCTATCTCCCTCCGTTTGGGCGGGAGATAGATATTTTTAAATATCCGTGCCTTAATAGTACCTTAATATAGATAAGGAAAAATTCTTTCGTTTGGTGTATTTGGTAAGTAAGTTTTGAGCGAAAAAGCAAAATCTATCTGCGCAGAATTACTGATTGATGGCAAGGCTTAAGATGTGGTGAATATAATGCGGCTTAATTTTTAGAAAATCTTTTTGGAGGCATAACTTCGATTAGATAGATAGGTATTTATTTTTCATAGATAAAAGTATTACAAAATTTGGATAATACGCAGCTTGCTCAGAAATTTGATATTTTAACTATATCTTACAACTGAAAAATTTTATATATATTTTTTAATAATTTTGAAATAATAACATTAAATTTTAGGGAAAACCATGATTAAAAAACCTTCATTTAATATTTATTTTATAGAGTTTTATGTAAAAAAAAAAAGTTAATAATAGTGAATAGACAAAAATTTAAAATCTAAGGAACTGCCAGGTTATGGAATATAAATTATTATTTAAACAAATAGGTAAATAATAATTAAGTACTAAACTCAAAATACACAATACATATTTATTTAGATAGATTAATAAATAAATAAGATAACAGGCCTCCAAAAAAATAAATAAATTAATAAATAAATAATAAAACAGCCAAAAAGATAAATAAATAACTCAATAAATAAATAGACAAACAGGTAAATAAATATATAAACATATGAATAAACAAATAAATAAATAATAATTAAAAATAAATAAATAATAATTAAAAATACAAAAATATATGAACAAATAAATAAATATATGAATCAACAAAAAAAAATAAGTAAATGAATATAATTACAAAACATAAATAGGAGTAAGAATTTACATAAGGAATATTTTTATCGGCTTACTAAGTTTTGTATCAATATATCTTATATTGAATCTTTCATTGAGAATTTCAACTTTTCTGGCAACTTGATGCACACCGGTTTATTCATGTAGGAGTTAAGTAGAAAAATTGCCAAGGCAGGTTTGTCATCATTTTTAAAGTTTTGTTTTGTGAAACTTGTAATTTTTGAATATGTGTTTTTACACAAATTCCCCACACTGGACATGTGTACTTAATAATGGCTTCAAATATTACCTAACTTATTATAATCTTATTAGATTTGCTCAGAGATGATTTCCTACATATAGGGGGGTATAGCATTTTAGTAACAGTGCTTATTTTGCTAATGATATTTGTGATATGATCACGGAAGGTTATTCTCTTGTCTAAATATACACTTAGATATTTAACAGAATTAAGCCACGGGACATCACAATTGTTTAAATTTAGCTGACCAAGTGAAAAGGCACATGGTTTCCTTTTTCTAGTGAAAAAGATTGCTTGTGTTTTATCAGCATTTAATTTGACTTTTCATGATTTGAAATAATCATAAATTTTGTTTAAAGCATGTTTTAAATCATTTTCTATTTCATTTTAGAGCTATAAATGGCCGTGTCATCCGCAAACATTGCTTTTTTACAGTTCCATATTTCTGGAAAATCAGCAACGTAAGTTATATACAATACTATTCCTTGGGGGACGCCCGATGTTATGTTTTTAATTGATGAATGTATATTATTCAAATTTTATTGAAATGTTCTGTTTTCAAGAAGACTTCTTATAATTTTGATAACATATAAATATCTTCAGTTCAAGAAGAATACCATCATGCCATATGCTATCAAAAGCCTTTTCAACATCCAAAAGGACAAGACCGGTAGACTGTTTTGCACTCATTTTATCTTTAAATTAATTTAAAAAAATACTTATGACGATGTTCACATTGGACGTACTCGTCTGACGCATTTCGACGTACGTCTAGTCCGCCGTGCTCAGAAACAAAGTGGTGTGAACACAAAGGATTCACGAAACCACACAAACCCCACGGAACAAAATAAACAATATATGTGAAATGTTTATATTGTTTATAGGCTCATGCTTAATTGCAATTTCCAATCAAAAGTGTCCAAATTATGTGAAAACTTTCAAGATGTTGGTTCAAAAAGTGAAAAATTAAAAATTACAAACGTCAAAATAGCGAATGTCAAAATGCATCCATGAGAATTTTAAAAAATCAAAAAATCCGGACGCAAAATCCCGTCTCTTTCTAACAACTAAGTGGGAATGGGACAAAACATATAGACGTTAAAATGCGTCGGGTGAGTACGTCCAATGTGAACATCGTCTATTAATGAAAGCACACAATGAAAAAAAATAATGAGATCTACTACAATTCCTTTGGATGTAGCCACATGCTCCATCTCGGAGTTACACGATGCATGATGTGTTCCCGTCTACCAGAGTATAAATGATAATAATATTTTAGAATTTAAGAACATTAACATATTAAGCTAGGAAAAAAAGTAATAAGTAAAATGAAAACTAAATAACAAAGTAGATTTTTAAAAAGTATCTTTTAAGTTTTCTT
This sequence comes from Baccha elongata, assembly GCA_951217065.1. NCBI lineage: Eukaryota > Metazoa > Arthropoda > Insecta > Diptera > Syrphidae > Baccha > Baccha elongata. The sequence goes on along the minus strand of CATNUY010000119.1, from coordinate 649,701 downwards.
AACAGTATTATTTGAAACTCATCTTTTAGAAAACGAAGAAAACATATTCTTTTAAATTATAAACTCGACTGGATTACTACAGTAAGAACATCACTATTCAGAAGAGGAAGATGAGGTACATTATTAGCATACCTTGAAAATCTTGACGGCGCATGCGTAAACTTCAAGAGAATAGGAGAAAACTATGCTATGGAAAAAAAAACAAAGAACACTGATAGCATACTATTACCATTCAAAATTAAAGCGTTTAGCGGCCTATAGTCCAAGAAAATATTGCGTTTCGCCCGGTGCTAGCTTTGTGGTCTCGTCAGATGACGTCCAGCAAAAAGCACCTTGTCATTACGCAATTTAAAGATTTTTCTAGCTCAGCTTACATAACTTTTTTGACAAAAAGCTAATGTGAACTATACCAGCAAGATCACGGTTGCAATCATTTTCAACTGAAGGTGGTGTTTTTGTTATGCCTCGTGGCCAAGGCTAAGATATAAGAAAGAAAGAAAATAAATAATGATACAAATTCTATATACTAATATGAAAATTAATTTAAAAAGTTTATTTTTTATATTAAGAAATTAAGAAAATAAACTGATGCTAAGTCTTCTACTTGGTTGAAATTCTTATTATAAAAAATAAACTTAGTCAATTTGACTTAAGCCTTTTAAATAAAAACCCAAGAATAAAATTCATGTGTACTGATTGTTCAAACGTTTTGACAGCAATGAATAAACAAATTGAAGCTTTTGAAAAGAATAATCTTGAATTAAAAAAAACTTCTGGATAGCAACAACAACCAATCATCATGTACAAACACAGCACAAACACAACACAAGATATCAAATGCACAAGCACTACAAGAAAAAAGTGAAGTTATAGTGATTAAACCTAAAAGTGACCAAAATAATTCAAAAACAAGAGAAGATATTGAAAGTGTAATTAATCCAACCAGCATGAAGTCAAAAATAGACGATGTAAAGAACGTGCAAAACGGTGCTGTTTTGATAAAGTGTGATAGTCTGTGAAAGCAAATGAAAATGAAATAAAATCAAAATTGTGTGACTACGATGCAAAAATACAAGAGCATAGAAAGCCGCGTATTCATATTGTGGGAATGAAAGAGACAATAAGTGAGGATGAATTGAAAGAACCAATAATAGATCAAAACAAATTTAATGAGAGTGATTGCGGGATTAAATGTATCAAGATATATTTATCGCATAAAACCAAAAAATATAATGCTATTGTTGAAGTGGATAGGGTTACCAACAGACATATTATGTGCATGGGAAGTTTATATATTAGCTGGAAGAGGTACCCCGTCTACCAATATATAAGTGTTACTAAGTGCTTTAACTGTTGTGGTTATAATCATATTGCAAAATACTGCACCAAAAATAAAATTTGTTTAAAGTGTTCCGGAAATCATGATGTTAAAGATTGTATAAGTAATTTTAGCAAGTGTATAAACTGTGCAATGATGAATGAACACACAGATCAACAGATTGATGTTAATCACATGGCATCGGATAATAACTGCCCTATATTTTTAAGAAAACTCAGAGCAGCAGAAGAGAGATCGCTTCTAGCAACTAGAAACAATTAAATGTTATTTTTCTAATGTTGAGGGTCTGTCCAATAATTATTCTAGTCTACAAATAATTATGCGTGAATTTAACTGTGATATAGTCATATTAACAGAAACTCATGTTACAAAAAATCATGACCTTTCTAGTGAGTTTTTTTGACCAAATGTTAATAATCGTGTAAGTTGAGAATATGTGCTTATTCTTCTTCGGCTTTTTTGGTCGCAATGTTTTTATAAATGAAACAAAGATTTCATTTCTTTCCCAACGTTTCGACGGTGGTTGCTATCTTCTTCAGGGGATCTTATATTAACAAAATGGAATGAACAATATTATAAACATTATACACTTATAGCAGAACATTAGAAACTTACTTGAATTTACAAAAAAGTTACATAAAACAAAGATACAAAAATATTTAAATTTATTTTGTTTGTTTAAATTTTAAATTTAGTTTATTTGTTTAAACACTTCAAAATGAAGATTTGTCATGGTTTCCTCCCAGTCACCAGTGAGCAGTAAACAGATGAAATATTTTGTGAGTCTTGTTTGCGGTTCATGTTGTTTTTGTTATTTATGATATGGAGGGTTTCCAGTGTGTACCGCTTTGAAATATGTCGCTCCGTTTTTAGTATTTCCGTCCTGTCAAAATCTGGTTTATGTCCGCGTTCTATGCTGTGGTAAGCCAGAGCTGTCTTCCCGCTGCTTTTAAGTTTAATGTCGGATTTGTGGTTTGAAATTCTTTGACGCAGGAATTGTTTTGTAGTTCCTACATAGCATAAGTCACAATTTTCATTTTCGTTGCCTAGACAATTTATTTTATATACCACATCGGTGCACTTATCTTTCTCTGTTTTTGGCTTTAAATTGCTAAAAAGCGGTGCTAGCGTCTTTGTGGATTTGTAGGCTAATTTTACATCTTCGGTTTCCTTTTTAACTATTTCTTTGAAATTTTCTGATAATTTAGGGACATACAATATGCTCTTGTAAGCCCCTATCTCTCTTTCTAAACTCTGAACACCATCAGGAGCTTTATGTTTTTGTCGGTCTAATAAGCTCCGTATTATATTCATTGGGTAGCCATTGTCTACGAGAATCTGGATGACTTTATTCTCGTTAGCCGAGTGGAACTCCTGATCACTCAATGTGAAGACTTTTGTTATAAGATTGGATGCTGTGTTCATAATTATGTGCTTAGCCTGGTTTGATCTAAAGTTGACAAGCCTTCCTGATGCTGTATCTTTTTGAAACCAGTCAAAAGAGTCGTTTATCAACCCGATGGATTTTGACATCTAAAAAGTTTATAGCACAATTTTGTTCTCTTTCAACGGTAAACTGAATTTTATCATGGTAGCTGTTAAGGCATCGTAAAATTTCGTCAACTTTACCCTTGCTCATAACTGCGAATATATTATCCACATATTTGACAATCATCTTCGGTTTGTTTTCTTCGTTTAATTTTTCATCTAAAAGATTGTCCAATATCAAGTCTGCAATTGTTGGAGACAATGGATTTCCCATCGGCATTCCATAAATCTGCCTGTAAAGGATGTCTTTATATTGGAGGTAATTGTTTTCAAGCATTGCGTTTCGCCCTAGTTTGATGGTGGGCTCATCAGCTAGATGACATCAAACCCAATCTAGTACGCAATAATTGTCGATGATTACCGACTGCTTTATAAAATTTACAGAGAAAACTCCCTGTGAATTATATTATTCTAAAGAACTTTGATTAAAGTTAGACATTAGAAAAATTATGATGTTATGCTCGTGGCCAAGCGAAGTTATAAGAAAATAAAAACAATAAAAAGACTAAAAATAGTCGAATTAGATTTTATTAAATGGAGTATTTATGAATGAAATTCAATATTAAAGGTTTTGTGGCCTTTACTCCAAGCATTGCGTTTCGCCCTAGTTTGATGGTGGGCTCATCAGCTAGATGACATCAAACCCAATCTAGTACGCAATAATTGTCGATGATTACCGACTGCTTTATAAAATTTACAGAGAAAACTCCCTGTGAATTATATTATTCTAAAGAACTTTGATTAAAGTTAGACATTAGAAAAATTATGATGTTATGCTCGTGGCCAAGCGAAGTTATAAGAAAATAAAAACAATAAAAAGACTAAAAATAGTCGAATTAGATTTTATTAAATGGAGTATTTATGAATGAAATTCAATATTAAAGGTTTTGTGGCCTTTACTCCAAGCATTGCGTTTCGCCCTAGTTTGATGGTGGGCTCATCAGCTAGATGACATCAAACCCAATCTAGTACGCAATAATTGTCGATGATTACCGACTGCTTTATAAAATTTACAGAGAAAACTCCCTGTGAATTATATTATTCTAAAGAACTTTGATTAAAGTTAGACATTAGAAAAATTATGATGTTATGCTCGTGGCCAAGCGAAGTTATAAGAAAATAAAAACAATAAAAAGACTAAAAATAGTCGAATTAGATTTTATTAAATGGAGTATTTATGAATGAAATTCAATATTAAAGGTTTTGTGGCCTTTACTCCAAGCATTGCGTTTCGCCCTAGTTTGATGGTGGGCTCATCAGCTAGATGACATCAAACCCAATCTAGTACGCAATAATTGTCGATGATTACCGACTGCTTTATAAAATTTACAGAGAAAACTCCCTGTGAATTATATTATTCTAAAGAACTTTGATTAAAGTTAGACATTAGAAAAATTATGATGTTATGCTCGTGGCCAAGCGAAGTTATAAGAAAATAAAAACAATAAAAAGACTAAAAATAGTCGAATTAGATTTTATTAAATGGAGTATTTATGAATGAAATTCAATATTAAAGGTTTTGTGGCCTTTACTCCAAGCATTGCGTTTCGCCCTAGTTTGATGGTGGGCTCATCAGCTAGATGACATCAAACCCAATCTAGTCTTTTTATTGTTTTTATTTTCTTATAACTTCGCTTGGCCACGAGCATAACATCATAATTTTTCTAATGTCTAACTTTAATCAAAGTTCTTTAGAATAATATAATTCACAGGGAGTTTTCTCTGTAAATTTTATAAAGCAGTCGGTAATCATCGACAATTATTGCGTACTAGATTGGGTTTGATGTCATCTAGCTGATGAGCCCACCATCAAACTAGGGCGAAACGCAATGCTTGGAGTAAAGGCCACAAAACCTTTAATATTGAATTTCATTCATAAATACTCCATTTAATAAAATCTAATTCGACTATTTTTAGTCTTTTTATTGTTTTTATTTTCTTATAACTTCGCTTGGCCACGAGCATAACATCATAATTTTTCTAATGTCTAACTTTAATCAAAGTTCTTTAGAATAATATAATTCACAGGGAGTTTTCTCTGTAAATTTTATAAAGCAGTCGGTAATCATCGACAATTATTGCGTACTAGATTGGGTTTGATGTCATCTAGCTGATGAGCCCACCATCAAACTAGGGCGAAACGCAATGCTTGGAGTAAAGGCCACAAAACCTTTAATATTGAATTTCATTCATAAATACTCCATTTAATAAAATCTAATTCGACTATTTTTAGTCTTTTTATTGTTTTTATTTTCTTATAACTTCGCTTGGCCACGAGCATAACATCATAATTTTTCTAATGTCTAACTTTAATCAAAGTTCTTTAGAATAATATAATTCACAGGGAGTTTTCTCTGTAAATTTTATAAAGCAGTCGGTAATCATCGACAATTATTGCGTACTAGATTGGGTTTGATGTCATCTAGCTGATGAGCCCACCATCAAACTAGGGCGAAACGCAATGCTTGGAGTAAAGGCCACAAAACCTTTAATATTGAATTTCATTCATAAATACTCCATTTAATAAAATCTAATTCGACTATTTTTAGTCTTTTTATTGTTTTTATTTTCTTATAACTTCGCTTGGCCACGAGCATAACATCATAATTTTTCTAATGTCTAACTTTAATCAAAGTTCTTTAGAATAATATAATTCACAGGGAGTTTTCTCTGTAAATTTTATAAAGCAGTCGGTAATCATCGACAATTATTGCGTACTAGATTGGGTTTGATGTCATCTAGCTGATGAGCCCACCATCAAACTAGGGCGAAACGCAATGCTTGGAGTAAAGGCCACAAAACCTTTAATATTGAATTTCATTCATAAATACTCCATTTAATAAAATCTAATTCGACTATTTTTAGTCTTTTTATTGTTTTTATTTTCTTGTAATTGTTTTCTTTAAGACCAAACTCCAACAATTCCAAAAATTTTGACTGGCTTAGCTTGGTATTTTTGCTAATAATATCCCATTTCTTTTTAATAATTACAACCGCAAGTTGTATTGGAATATTAGCAAATAGGGAAATGACATCGTAAGAGACTAAAACATCGGTTGGTTCAACAATAAAATTTTTAGCCTTTTCCTTGTCTAGGCAACGAAAAAGAAAATTGTGCTATGTAGGAACTACAAAACAATTCCTGCGTCAAAGAATTTCAAACCACAAATCCGACATTAAACTTAAAAGCAGCGGGAAGACAGCTCTGGCTTACCACAGCATAGAACGCGGACATAAACCAGATTTTGACAGGACGGAAATACTAGAAACGGAGCGACATATTTCAAAGCGGTACACACTGGAAACCCTCCATATCATAAATAACAAAAACAACATGAACCGCAAACAAGACTCACAAAATATTTCATCTGTTTACTGCTCACTGGTGACTGGGAGGAAACCATGACAAATCTTCATTTTGAAGTGTTTAAACAAATAAACTAAATTTAAAATTTAAACAAACAAAATAAATTTAAATATTTTTGTATTTTTGTTTTATGTAACTTTTTTGTAAATTCAAGTAAGTTTCTAATGTTCTGCTATAAGTGTATAATGTTTATAATATTGTTCATTCCATTTTGTTTATATAAGATCCCCTGAAGAAGATAGCAACCACCGTCGAAACGTTGGGAAAGAAATGAAATCTTTGTTTCATTTATAAAAACATTGCGACCAAAAAAGCCGAAGAAGAATAAGCACATATTCTCAACTTACACAAAAAATCATGACATTAACCAAGTGCAATTAGAAGGATATTATATGTTTAACTGTGAAAGTGAGTCTAGTCATACTGGAGGCTTAGTCTTTTATGTGAAAAAAATCTTTAAATGTTCTTTTGTTAAAAAAATTGCCGTAACGATGAAATGTTGGTGTCTTGTTATTAAAGTGCAATATGAAAACTCAGCTGTGATATATCTAAGTGCAATTTACAGATCTCACCAGTCGACAAAAAATTATTTCTGTAACGAACTTGAACAATGGATTGATTTCCTTCAACAATGTAATAATAATTTGACCATTATGGGTGATTTCAATATAGATTGGCTGGATATAACAAACACGTACACAAGACGTCTAAAGCAAATAATTACGGACAACAACTTAACTCTTCTAAACACAGAACCTACAAGAATAACGCCAACAACTCGAACTCTTATTGACTATGTATTAACTAATAATAAATTTATATGCAGTGCAAAAAATGAACATGACTTCAAAATAAGTGATCACGAGGCCCTAGATATTCATATAAAGTGTCAAAAGCCGAATAAGCAAAACAAAAAGACTATAAAATACTGCAAGTATAGTAAAGAACATTTTATCAATGAACTTATGTCTAACCAATTCTTTAATAGTTTCAATCCTGAATTTCCACACAATACCAATGTGTTGAGTGAACAATTTGCGAACGAATTAAGTTTGGTAGTTAATACTATGGTGGTTTCACGAAATGTTTCTTTTAAAAATAGTGAGTGGTATACTTACGAACTTAAGTTAGCAAATATTACTAAAGTAAATCATTGCAAAGCAGCAGTCTTAGCGAACAATTCCGAGGACTGGCAGTTATATCGTCGAAAAAGGAACAACTACAAGCAATTATTAGAAAATACTAAATCTAATTTTATAATGAACAAAATACAACAAGCAAATAATCAAAAAGACATGTGGAGACAGTTAAAAAAATATATATTAAAAACTAATAAGGATGAAATATCGGAAGTGCAATTTGAGAACTGTGATAAAGAAGATAATAGTGCAATAATAGCTGAAAGACTTAATAAATTTTTCATTAAAAGTGTGAATGACCTTGGAAATGCTGTGATACATTTAGAATATACAAGTCTGATAGAAGAGTGCAATATAGAATTTAAGTTTATGCATGTAGACATTAATGATATTCTCAATATTCTAACTGTGATAAATCAAAAAAATGACTTTAATTTCCTAAATGTTAAAATGTTAAAAGACTCTATTGATATTGTTGGTCCAGTAATTATCCGTATAATAAACATTTCCTTTAGTGCCGGTGTGTTCCCTAAGTCCTGGAAAGAGTCTCATATACTTCCTAAAAAGAAAGTTGCAAGTTCTGTTAAATGTAGTGATTTTCGACCTATTAATATGCTCCCGTTGTATGAAAAAATTATTGAAAAAGTGGCAATGATACAACTTCAAGATCATCTTGACAATAATAACATTTTAAGTGTTCTTCAATCGGGTTTCAGGTCCAACCATTCATGTGAAACCTGTGTTAATTATGTGATTAGTGACTGGAAAAAAGAAATTGACAATAAAAATAGTATAATAGCAGTATTACTAGACCTGAAACGCGCTTTTGAAACAGTGAATCACATGATTTTGCTGAATAAGCTCGAAAAATATGGTATGAAGGGTACAGAATTAAAATGGTTTAAAACTTTTTTGGCCAATAGCACCCAAAAAACTTCTGTAAACAATAATATTTCAACTGCTGTCAATGTTAATATAGGCGTCCCTCAGGGATCAGTTTTAGGTGTTCTACTTTTCCTATTATACATTAATGACATGGAAAAAATTATTAAATACTGTAAACTCGTGCTTTTTGCTGACGATGGACTACTTTATATAACCGGAAAAAATATAGGAGAACTAACTGTGAAAATAAAACAAGATTTAAGTGCAATATATACATGGTTAAACATGAACAAACTAATATTAAATATAGATAAAACCAAATTCATGACTTAAATGTCCCTTCACAACATGACATTATAATTTCAATCGACAACACACAGATAGAACAAATAACATAAATAAAATATCTCGGAGTCTATATAGACAATAAATTATCATTTAACGAACATATAGATTTTATTTGTAAAAAAGTGTCGAAAAAAACTGGGTGTCCTTAAAAAAACGCGAAAAAATATATCAAAAAATAGTGCAATAAAAGTGTTTAATGTTACTGTAAAGCCCCATTTTGAATATTGTGCCAGTTTATTGTTTTTATGTAACATATCTCAAAAGCTTAGACTTCAAAAGCTGCAAAACAAAGCCATGCGGATAATTCTGAAATGCGATAGATACACACCAATAATAACTATGGTAAATACACTAAATTGGCTTAATATAAACCAAAGACTTTTTATAATGGCGATGATATTTGTCTTCAAAATAAAACACAACATGTGCCCTCAATATATTCAAGCAAGTGTTCCTGAACAAAGAGTGATCCCGTACAATCTACGTAACGTTGAAGAGTTTAACATCATCCGAACAAGAACTACAAGAGCCCAAGCCAACATATTATACATGGGACTTCAAGCTTTTAATAATCTTCCTTCCAATATGAGAAATATAAACAGCTTAAATTGTGTTAAAAATGAAATTAGTTTATATGCAAAATCTAACATTATATAAAACAAATTCCTAGAAAAAAAAAAAAATAATGTATTCAACTCCACATTTATGTAAAGCAAAATGTACAAAACTTAATGGCCATTGAGCCAAATAAAAACTTAAAACTTAAAAAAAAAACCTGAACACAATAGCGACGGAGCTGGAACTGGAGCTGTAACAATATTAAAACAATATTGTCAAAATATTGAATACACGAAAATCCAATGTTACGAACACAAGTCAACTTTTTAGAAAATTGCCCCTTCCGCCTAAACGGGGGGAGGTAGACCCCCCTCGTATACGATTTTTTTCTTTACTAGACCCAACCTACTCGCTCTATGTTCCTTTTACACCTCATGTGAATCACCCTGTATATGAACGTCACATTTGCGTTTAAATGAAACTAGGCTCGCCCAGCGGTCGAAACTTGACAAAATACAAAAGAACGCCCTCCATATAGACGTAGAGTGATGCGTGAGCAGGGACCTATACATAAAACAAAAGTCAACCTCTCGGAATATTGTTCAGGGTTCAGGTTGCTTATGAATTTAACATAGTAGATCGAGTTCATAAATGGCACACTGCAGCAGGCCTGCAAGATTTGTCCATATAAATATAAACAAAAATCTTGCAGGCCTGCTGCAAGATAAACATTATTAGCATCAACCATTCAAAGTCCTGAAGTCTGGGAGGTGAGCCGTAAGAGGGGATTTTTTCGTTGCAACTAATAATGCAACAAATAGTGAAGAAATATAAGTACATTTCATTATGGGGTGCAAGTTTATAAACATAAAATATATTTAATTTTTTAGTAAGAGGCCGGTTATAGCGATCAGGAAAAACCATCAGGAAAAGTAGAAACAAATGAGAACAGGATTATTTTTCCTGATGTGCGTTTATAGCGATCAGGAAAAATGTTTCAGTGAACAGGCTGTTTTTCTGATTAAAATGCACACGAAAAACTTTATTTGACAGAAATCTGAACTCGATTTGTTCCATTTTTTTTTAAATGTCAATCAGCTGGCACGAAAAATTATTTTTCGTCAGGAAAATAAAGAAATACAATATAAATAAATAAATATTCTGTGCAGGCCTGCTGCAAGATAAACATTATTAGCATCAACCATTCAAAGACCTGAAGTCTGGGAGGTGAGCCGTAAGAGGGGATTTTTTCGTTGCAACTAATAATGCAACAAATAGTGAAGAAATATAAGTACATTTCATTATGGGGTGCAAGTTTATAAACATAAAATATATTTAATTTTTTAGTAAGAGGCCGGTTATAGCGATCAGGAAAAACCATCAGGAAAAGTAGAAACAAATGAGAACAGGATTTTTTTCCTGATGTGCGTTTATAGCGATCAGGAAAAATGTGTCAGTGAACAGGCTGTTTTTCTGATTAAAATGCACACGAAAAACTTTATCTGACAGAAATCTGAACTCGATTTGTTCCATTTTTTTTTAAATGTCAATCAGCTGGCACGAAAAATTAGTTTTCGTCAGGAAAATAAAGAAATACAATATAAATAAATAAATATTCTATTGTAAAATTTATTAGCAAAAAAAATTCTTTGAGTTATTTGTAGTCGATTAGTGTAGTATTTGTGTTTAAAATCGATTTAAAACAACATAAAAGATCCATTCGAACATTTTTCCTGATGCGTTTTCCTGATCGCTATAACCGGCGCCTAAATTGACACTCTCGACTGAATTGGTGTTGGAATATAGATCCCTCTCCCCATAAGTTTGCAACGAAAAAAATTTCTTCATACACTTCTCAATTTTAACGGTGCATGGTGGCTACACCAACCATGTATGGGTTGGCACACTTCCGGATTTATTATTACACGTGTTGGGAGATAATTAATATAAAAAGACTAATTATTTTCGTTACCAAATGACGTAGGTAAGTATTTTGGTCGCTGGAAATAAATTGTAGAGTGCGTGAGCAAGGACATATAAAAAATGCCTTCTGAGTATTGTTCAATGTTCCGGCTGCTTAAGGGTGGGTCTTCATGACAATAGAATTTAAAATTCATGTAAACGTATTTCAATGTGGTAGTGCGATATTCTTTTCTCTTCATTATTGTTTTTGATACGCTCAACTACTCTTGTTCTCTTTTCAAAATGGGTTTGTTGTTTTGTCATCCTTTCGATTTGAATGGGAATGATGAGTTCTATGCTTTCTGTTTATGGAAGGGTGAAGGGATATTTTTCAATTTTGTTTTCAAAACACATGAGTAGGTATAGCTAAAATGTGAGTCATTTTTTTTCTCTTTTCGTTTAGTTGTTTTTTCTTCACTTTCACTTGCTGTTGCTGGAACTGGAAAAACAGTAACAAAAAAATGTGAACTCGTTTGTAATTCGATCGAGATCTTGATGAAGGTCAGGACACATCAAATGAACATGCATAAATATACGTTACACATGTAGGTAGGTAGGTACATTGAAATAGTTTTTTTTTAGGAAGCTTTATGTAAGATAAGTGTGAGGTAGGTCAATATAACTATTTGACCTGTTTGAAAATTACTTTAGGGTTTATTGCAAAGGGGTGAATTTTGGAGTTTACAAGTAAGGATGTTGGAAGAATAAGGTAACTTCTTCATTTGTAATGTGCGAAATTTGAGATTTCCTTTCGATTTTTGTTGTTGTCAGATTTCAAACAACAGCACAACACTGTATATTTTTGTTTTGCAATTGAAACATTGTCACTTCATTGTCACGTGGGAAAACCTACCTACCTATGTACATTTTGTTTTCAGAATAAAAATAAAAATGACCAAACAGAAAAGTCGTGCAGCATTTACATTCCTAGTTATGTATATAGGTATGCGGTATGCCCTATGATCATTTTTTGATGTTTGGAATCAGGGAGGCATAGGTATGTTAATAAACATGGAAAATCGCCCAACTCTGAGTTTTTAGAACTTGTATCATCTTGGATGTAGGTACCTACCTCTAGGTGTAATATAACCTAATCTATATACCTATGTAGATAGGTACCTATATAAATACAAATTAATTGGTGTCTGTTTGTACGCGGATAACTCGGCTGAATAATTATCCGACTTGCTTGGGAGTTCTTTGTTGGATTTTTATTGAACCAGGTTAACACACAATGGAGCCGAAAGTTTTAAATTTTGGAAAATTGAAAAAATCTTAAAAAACCAAAATTGCGGAAAGAAGTTCACCAAAACAGCTAGTTTTATATACAGGGTGAGTCATGAGCAATGCGACAAAATGCTAGGGCGTGTAGGTTGCGTTGAGACAAGAAAAAAATTTCAAAAAAATCGTATGGGAGGGGGGGTCTATTCCCCTCCGTTTAGCCGGGAGGAGCAATTTTCGAAAAAACTGACTTAAAATGGGAAAAAAATTATTTAAAATCAACGGCTTCATTCACAATGCTGTGCGATACGTTTTTGAAAAGCCAATAACTTTTTCTTTCATTCTGTGTTTAAATAAATCTATTCTAAGAAATAGTTTTTGAAATTTTAATTTTCAAAGTCAAAATTTTGAAAAAAAAAATTGAAAAAAAAATTTCAAATTCATTTTTTTCAAAATTTTACGTAATTAAGTGCTAATTTTAATTTCAAAATTCAATGCTGTTATTAATTTTAAGTCTAAATAAGAAAACCGGATACAAAAATTTTATGTCGTTCTCAAGAAATTAAAAAAAAAAAACCAAAACCACCTTTTTCTAAGAAAAACATTTATTTTTATTTTTACGTTACACATGTAGGTAGGTAGGTACATTGAAATAGTTTTTTTTAGGAAGCTTTATGTAAGATAAGTGTAAAGTAGGCCAATATAACTATTTGACCTGTTTGAAAATTACTTTAGGCGGTCACAGTTATTTTCCTGTAAATTTTTTTTCTGAGGCTCTTTGTGAACAAGTTACTTTTTAACATTCACAGATTTTGATTGAAGTATATTAGTTATTAGGCAAACAACAATTCAATCATTCAAATTGCATTTTTTTTAATTATTTTCCATTTATTTTTTCAACAAAATCAACCCCAAATAATTTGGAAAATAATGGGTAAAATCTGATAATTTTCATTTCTGATTTATTTTTACCTAATGCTTTTATTTAGGTGCCAGTGAAGAAAAATGAGTATTTTCATTGCAGGCTAGGTACCTACGTAGATCGTCATCATGATACCCTTTCCCTCGGCACATGCCAAAGGCCACGCAAAGACATTTCAGTCACACACATTCTTATTTGCAATTACCTACCACTCCATGTCCGTCAACACGCGAAATGAAAAAAAAAATCGCTTCTAAATAAAAATAGGAACATAGATATACAATTGCAATATACACATTCCCTCTTCCCACTATCTCACAATTTACTAATCGTGTCCAACCACACCACCAAAAAGGAGGTCATCTTCAATATTTTTGTTTCTTTCCGTTGTAGGATAACAGAAGAGGAGGTATCTCCAATTTAGGTTTAATCGCAAACAAAAATTGAAGTGCCCAAGCCCAAGTGCCTACGTCAATTATTCTGATACAGAAACATAGATCTCAATTTCTTCTTCCTTTTGACACCTCAACCTTGAAGATTCGATAAGATTAACTCATTTTATAGACGATTCCCTGAGACTCTATTTCTATATAATTAACGAATAAAATCTTTTTCAGCATTATTTCCTCATCCATAAGTTTCCTTCCAAAACCAAGTAGAAAAAAAAACAAAAATATCATATACCTACTTGGACGACAGCGACGACGACGATACCTACGAATCGTACGTACACCAGCGTTGCCGAAGTTAACCAATCGTGCTTTTTTGACACGACAATTTTTTCTTGTGGCACAGTGGCACGAAACATTTCAATATCGCACACTTTATCATTGCCTATATCTTACTTTAATATTGATGGAAAATTATATAATAAATTACAGAAATAAAGTTTTATTTTTTTAACAGAAGATTTATAGTTTTTTCATGGCAAGCAGTTTTTAAAATGTGACACGGCATTTTCTTTTCTCGGCGGCAACGCTGATGTACACCATTCACCATACCATTTGTGTTTTGTGTATCACCACAAAAAAAAAAAAGTTGATTCTAAAGAGAGTGCGAACAGCGAAAATATAATATTCTCTTTCGACGGAAGTTTCGTGAACTAAATATCGTTGTGTGCGTATTTTGATTAACAAAATCGTTAAAAAGATGCTTTTTCAAAATTAAATATAAAATTGTTTATGCGTGTGATATTGTTTTCTTCACTTGGAACTTTAGCAAAAAATATTGAAATAAAATACAAAAATAATAATAAAGTTGTACATGGCATTTAAACCTGGGAAAACTACCATGTGTATAGATACTTTGAATTGTAAATTTTTACGTCTAAACAATATAAAATTGCAAAAAAAATTACAGCACATTTTACAAAAATAATAAGAGATTCGAATAAATTAAAAACAAAAAATATTAAGAATAAAACATGCCAGCCCCAACGGGGGAAAGAAAAAAGTAGTATTGTTTGTGTATATATAAGTTTTTCAGACGTATAAAGTGGAAAAAAATAATTTTTTGTTTTGTTTCAAATAAAGTATCTACTTTCTGTTATAAAAAAAAAATATTGTTTGGCTCCGTTGAAAATTTAAGAAACTGCGCCAATAAACGAGCTTTAAATTAGTGTGAACTTACGTCAACTTTGTAGCTCAAATAATTTTTTTTTTTTTTTTTTTTATCCTACATAAAGCATACATTCATTGACAGTTGAAAAACATTAACAACAAAATAAAAAAACAAATCACACGAGAGCCCCTTGAGGGGATGCATAAATCAGTCAAAATAAAGGGGAAAAAATGTGTAATTCCTTCCCTAAAAAGCACAAACTTTTGTAAAACATAAAATTGAGGACATATGTTTTAAGATATGTTCATGGACTAAATAATAAATTTTATTTCATCAAAATATCTTTTCAAATGTAGGAGATATATTAAGTTTTGTGCACGTAGTACCCTACATTTACGAGGAAGACCCACCCTTAAGGAGTTAACATACTATCGCCTTTTGGGGTTGTACCATATAGTATTGGCTCGCCAATGCACTCACGCGAATTATGATTCCAAATATGCAAGGTTGCACTTTGTAACTTGTATCATATTATTCATATTTATTATTATTTTATCTTTATTAAAATGCAAGATTGCACTTTGCAACTTGCAACAATGTAGTATTTTATATCTGTAAGCACCTTCTGTGCATTTGATATCTTTGGCTTTTCCAAAGATTGTAACTTAAATCTTTTGTTTTCAATTTTAAATTCCTAAACATTGTTTGGCACCTTATGTGCAAAGAAAAGTCTTAGTTGGTTGTTGAAGTAATAAAGTTGTTTTTTTTAAAATCACTAAACATTTAAATTCTTAAGTGGCGCAGTCGGTGACGGATGTTTTAAAATACGTGTGAACAGTTTTCATTAACAATTCAATATCGGAAGTATACAGATAATAGTGCGTGTTTTAATAAAACAAGAAACGGTGTAAAGACTGTATTTAAGCAACATTTATATCGGAAGAATACTGATAACAGTGCGTGCTTTAATAAAACAAGTAACGGTGTAAAGACTGTATCTAAGCAACATTTATATCAGAAGTACACTGATAATAAAAGGTGCAAGAACTCTACAGCAGCTGAAGAACTCAACACAACAGGCCAGAGGAAATGGCTTTTTCCATTATATTGTAAGTTTGATTCATGTTAGGGAAATCATATAAATATCACAAATTCCTTACTAACTTAAGAAATTCAATGCCAAACCAATATTGAGACAGATTAAGACCAAAACCATATCATAGAGAAATTATAGATAACGAGAACTTAGATAATAGTGAAGCAACAAATAGTGAAGTGAATCTCGAAAATATTGTAGGTGCTAGTGATATTTTAAACCCATTTCTGCAAATAAATCAAACAAATATGGTGAATGATAATAACAACTCCGGTCAAGTTGACCCATTTTCTGTACTCAAAATCCCAGACGCAATTAAAGACTTACCAAAATTCGATGGTAATCCACGTCTTTTATACGATTTTATCACAAATGTAGAAGAAGTCCTCCTAATTGTGACATCTAAAAATAATCCTACCTATGGTAGAATTCTTTTACGGGCCATCCGTAATAAAATCGATGGACCTGCAAACGAGGTTCTCAATATGTACGGCACACCCCTAGAGTGGTCACAAATTAAGGCTAATTTAATTCTTCATTACGCCGATAAACGTAATGAAACCTCACTAATTAAAGATCTGCATAATTTACGCCAACAAAATAAATCTGTAGAACAGTTTTATAGCGAAGTAATAGAGATTTATTCTACAATAAGGAATCACATCCAAATTCATAATAATGATCCTAATGTTGTGAAAGCGAAAGGAGACTTATATAGTGAAATGTGCTTAAACATATTTTTATCTGGATTAAAAGAACCGATAGGCTCTACAATAAGATCCATGAAACCTAATTCCTTAGCAGAAGCATTTTCTTACTGTATCAAAGAACAAAATATGTCTTATTTTAAATACGAACACAAACCTTTGCCAAAACCATCCACCCCTGTACAACCAATGTTCAATAATCAAAGATTCGCTCAGTCGAATACGAGACCACCAATTGTCCAACAACAGTATCAACCCCAACAACAATACAGACCTCAACAACCACAACAATACAGACCTCAACAACCACAACAATACAGACCCCAACAATTCCAACAATATAGACCTCAACAACAACCTTATTATCAAAAACCAATTAGTACACAATATACAAATAATGTTCTCCAATCAAAACCAACTAAAACAGAACCAATGGACACACTTTCGGCTCAAACATTAGTTAAGAAATCCCCATCTGGACAAATGAACAATTTTCGACAAAACGCTCAGATCCATAATATTGACGAGATAGATAATCAGATAGAAAGTACGGACGATCAAAATAATTATGTCCAAACAGAACTTACAAATTCCAGTGATTTTCAAAGTTATTACACCCAGGATTATTATCCACAACTAGATGCATACTATGACAACCCTAATGAAAATTTCTTAAATAATCCTGATTGTGAAGAAGAGACAAATTTTCAGCCTCTTGCTTCAATACACCCATATACTTAGACATTAACAAACACGGACATTCTCTTCCATACATTCACATATCTTCACCCTTTGGAAAAAAACTGAAATTCTTAATAGACACAGGAGCTTCCGCTTCATTTATAAATCCTGAATACGTTCACCCAGATGTTAAAACAACTACACCCACAGTAATTACTACTATCTTAAAAACCCATAGCGTAGACAAACAAGTAGAATTCCCGATTTTCCTAGAATTTCAACAATCTGGTGAGTTTAAATTTCTTATATATAAATTCCATGGCTATTTTGACGGACTATTAGGACTTGATGCCCTTAATACACTTAAAGCCAAAATTGATTTACCTAATAAAACATTAGTAACAACAAATTCGGAAATTCAACTTTTTTATAAACCCAATTTTATGTCTCAAAAATTCAAAATTCCTGCACATTCTAACTTATTAGTTAAACTTCCAGTAGACAGTCAAACTGGTGACATTCTCGTCCCTGCGACAAAAATTGAACCTAATATAGATATTATTGAAGGTATCTACTCAGCCGAAAATTGGCACGCTGAACTTGAAGTTCAAAATAATACACCAATAGACGAAATTCTTTTCTTACAACACCCACTCAAAGTACAACCTCTTACAAATTTTGAAACAAGAGAATTAAACAATTTGGACATTCAAATCGAAGAT
Organism: Baccha elongata; assembly: GCA_951217065.1. Lineage (NCBI taxonomy): Eukaryota > Metazoa > Arthropoda > Insecta > Diptera > Syrphidae > Baccha > Baccha elongata. Next base: position 631,646 of record CATNUY010000119.1, on the reverse strand, counting down.
TACGATAGACAAAATGTAAATGATATCTCTACAGAAATCCGGTCAGAACACTTAAACCCCGAAGAGAAGAAATCTATTTTAAAGCTTTGTCGTAATTATTCAGACATCTTCTATAAAGAAGGAGATAACCTAACATTCTCAAACGCAATTAAACATCAAATCAAAACTAATGACGAAATACCAATATACACAAAGACATACAGATACCCATACGTTCATAAAATAGAAGTTCAGAGTCAGATTTCAAACATGTTGGACCAAGGCATAATTAGACCAAGTTTCTCTCCATGGAGTTCCCCAGTTTGGGTTGTTCCCAAGAAAATAGACTCCACAGGAAAACAAAAATGGAGGGTAGTAATCGATTATCGCCGTCTTAACGACAAAACTATAGACGACAAATATCCTATACCCAATATTAACGAAATTTTGGACAAACTAGGCAAAAGCCACTATTTTACGACACTCGATTTGGCCAGTGGTTTCCATCAAATCGAGATGGACGTTCGAGATATTCCAAAAACGGCCTTCACGGTTGAATGTGGACATTATGAGTTTGTGAGGATGCCCTTCGGGTTAAAAAACGCCCCATCCACATTCCAGCGAGTGATGGATAACGTCCTCAGAGATTTCATAGGCAAAACTTGTCTCGTTTATTTAGACGACATTGTCGTCTACTCAACATCCCTACAAGAACACATTGAGAACTTGCAAAAAATATTTGATAAATTACGAAAAGCGAATCTTAAGATACAACTAAGTAAATCCGAATTTTTACGCAAAGAAACCGCGTTTCTCGGTCACATTATTACAAGAGAAGGTGTTAAGCCAAACCCCGACAAGATAAGAGCAATTAAAGAATTCCCGATACCAAAAACAACAAAGGAAATCAAATCCTTTCTTGGCCTAATGGGTTACTACCGCAAATTCATCCGTGATTTTGCAAAATTAACCAAACCTCTCACTCAGTGTCTCAAAAAGGGTGCCGAGATAAATCTCAATGATGAATATAAGAAAACATTTGAACTGTGCAAGGATATTTTATCTAATGATCCACTTCTCCAATACCCCGATTTTTCTAAGCCATTCGTGCTTACCACAGACGCAAGCAACATTGCCCTCGGTGCCGTATTATCCCAAGGACCTATTGGAAAAGATAAGCCAATATGCTTTGCGAGTAGAACCCTGACAACATCAGAACTCAACTATTCGACGATAGAAAAGGAACTCCTTGCTATTGTCTGGGCAACAAATTATTTCCGCCCTTACCTTTTCGGTAATAAATTTAAAATAGTTACTGATCATAAACCATTGCAGTGGCTCATGAGTTTGAAAGAACCACATTCCAAACTCGTTCGTTGGAGATTGAAACTCGAAGAATACGATTATGAGATCGTATATAAGAAAGGTATTCTTAATTCTAACGCAGATGCTCTCAGTCGTATTAAACTACCAGACAAAATTGAATTAAATCTTAATGATACCACAGCCGCTACTATACATTCCGCCGAAGAAAACCTAGATGACGGTATCCCTATAGCAGAAAAACCTCTCAATGAATTTAATTTACAAGTTATATTCCAAAAATCGTCAGATGACCAACCTCGAAATTTATTAAAATTAATATTTAAGAATAGACAAAGACGAATTTTTAAGAAAGAATCATTTTCTGAAAACGATATTATTTCATATTTCAAAGAATATCTTCCTCCAAAAAAACTGGTTGCAATCATGGCAGATGATGAAACATTTAAACTAATTCAAAAAGTCTATTCAGAACACTTTGCTAGGAACAAGATTTTCCGTGTATTGAGATGTAAGAAACTTTTGACTGATATCACAGAAAACGACGAACAAGACCAAATTATTTCCAACTATCATACAAAATCTAACCATAGAGGTATCACAGAGACATACCAGCATTTACAACGTGATTATTTTTTCCCTTACATGAAAGACAAAATAACTAGGACAATTAACAACTGTACTACCTGTCAGACCCTTAAATACGAAAGACGACCTCCTATAATAGCTTTCGGAAAAACCGAAATACCCCTAAAACCACTTGATATATTACACACAGATATATATACCATCAATAACAAGAGTATCCTCACTCTTATTGATAAGTTTTCCAAATTTGGCGCTGCCTATACTTTACCAACCCGCAATAGTATTAACATTGTTAAACAAATCCAACACTTTATCAGCATTCACGGTATACCCCGGAAAATCGTATGCGACCAAGGATCAGAGTTTACGTCTAATCTCTTCCAAGACTTCTGTAAACAATTCAATATCGAGGCCCATGTTACCTCCTTTCAACAAACTACAAGCAATGCTCCTGTGGAAAGGATGCATTCAACTTTAACCGAAATTTATAGAATTATTTAACAATTCCAACAATATAGACCTCAACAACAACCTTATTATCAAAAACCAATTAGTACACAATATACAAATAATGTTCTCCAATCAAAACCAACTAAAACAGAACCAATGGACACACTTTCGGCTCAAACATTAGTTAAGAAATCCCCATCTGGACAAATGAACAATTTTCGACAAAACGCTCAGATCCATAATATTGACGAGATAGATAATCAGATAGAAAGTACGGACGATCAAAATAATTATGTCCAAACAGAACTTACAAATTCCAGTGATTTTCAAAGTTATTACACCCAGGATTATTATCCACAACTAGATGCATACTATGACAACCCTAATGAAAATTTCTTAAATAATCCTGATTGTGAAGAAGAGACAAATTTTCAGCCTCTTGCTTCAATACACCCATATACTTAGACATTAACAAACACGGACATTCTCTTCCATACATTCACATATCTTCACCCTTTGGAAAAAAACTGAAATTCTTAATAGACACAGGAGCTTCCGCTTCATTTATAAATCCTGAATACGTTCACCCAGATGTTAAAACAACTACACCCACAGTAATTACTACTATCTTAAAAACCCATAGCGTAGACAAACAAGTAGAATTCCCGATTTTCCTAGAATTTCAACAATCTGGTGAGTTTAAATTTCTTATATATAAATTCCATGGCTATTTTGACGGACTATTAGGACTTGATGCCCTTAATACACTTAAAGCCAAAATTGATTTACCTAATAAAACATTAGTAACAACAAATTCGGAAATTCAACTTTTTTATAAACCCAATTTTATGTCTCAAAAATTCAAAATTCCTGCACATTCTAACTTATTAGTTAAACTTCCAGTAGACAGTCAAACTGGTGACATTCTCGTCCCTGCGACAAAAATTGAACCTAATATGGATATTATTGAAGGTATCTACTCAGCCGAAAATTGGCACGCTGAACTTGAAGTTCAAAATAATACACCAATAGACGAAATTCTTTTCTTACAACACCCACTCAAAGTACAACCTCTTACAAATTTTGAAACAAGAGAATTAAACAATTTGGACATTCAAATCGAAGATTACGATAGACAAAATGTAAATGATATCTCTACAGAAATCCGATCAGAACACTTAAACCCCGAAGAGAAGAAATCTATTTTAAAGCTTTGTCGTAATTATTCAGACATCTTCTATAAAGAAGGAGATAACCTAACATTCTCAAACGCAATTAAACATCAAATCAAAACTAATGACGAAATACCAATATACACAAAGACATACAGATACCCATACGTTCATAAAATAGAAGTTCAGAGTCAGATTTCAAACATGTTGGACCAAGGCATAATTAGACCAAGTTTCTCTCCATGGAGTTCCCCAGTTTGGGTTGTTCCCAAGAAAATAGACTCCACAGGAAAACAAAAATGGAGGGTAGTAATCGATTATCGCCGTCTTAACGACAAAACTATAGACGACAAATATCCTATACCCAATATTAACGAAATTTTGGACAAACTAGGCAAAAGCCACTATTTTACGACACTCGATTTGGCCAGTGGTTTCCATCAAATCGAGATGGACGTTCGAGATATTCCAAAAACGGCCTTCACGGTTGAATGTGGACATTATGAGTTTGTGAGGATGCCCTTCGGGTTAAAAAACGCCCCATCCACATTCCAGCGAGTGATGGATAACGTCCTCAGAGATTTCATAGGCAAAACTTGTCTCGTTTATTTAGACGACATTGTCGTCTACTCAACATCCCTACAAGAACACATTGAGAACTTGCAAAAAATATTTGATAAATTACGAAAAGCGAATCTTAAGATACAACTAAGTAAACCCGAATTTTTACGCAAAGAAACCGCGTTTCTCGGTCACATTATTACAAGAGAAGGTGTTAAGCCAAACCCCGACAAGATAAGAGCAATTAAAGAATTCCCGATACCAAAAACAACAAAGGAAATCAAATCCTTTCTTGGCCTAATGGGTTACTACCGCAAATTCATCCGTGATTTTGCAAAATTAACCAAACCTCTCACTCAGTGTCTCAAAAAGGGTGCCGAGATAAATCTCAATGATGAATATAAGAAAACATTTGAACTGTGCAAGGATATTTTATCTAATGATCCACTTCTCCAATACCCCGATTTTTCTAAGCCATTCGTGCTTACCACAGACGCAAGCAACATTGCCCTCGGTGCCGTATTATCCCAAGGACCTATTGGAAAAGATAAGCCAATATGCTTTGCGAGTAGAACCCTGACAACATCAGAACTCAACTATTCGACGATAGAAAAGGAACTCCTTGCTATTGTCTGGGCAACAAATTATTTCCGCCCTTACCTTTTCGGTAATAAATTTAAAATAGTTACTGATCATAAACCATTGCAGTGGCTCATGAGTTTGAAAGAACCACATTCCAAACTCGTTCGTTGGAGATTGAAACTCGAAGAATACGATTATGAGATCGTATATAAGAAAGGTATTCTTAATTCTAACGCAGATGCTCTCAGTCGTATTAAACTACCAGACAAAATTGAATTAAATCTTAATGATACCACAGCCGCTACTATACATTCCGCCGAAGAAAACCTAGATGACGGTATCCCTATAGCAGAAAAACCTCTCAATGAATTTAATTTACAAGTTATATTCCAAAAATCGTCAGATGACCAACCTCGAAATTTATTAAAATTAATATTTAAGAATAGACAAAGACGAATTTTTAAGAAAGAATCATTTTCTGAAAACGATATTATTTCATATTTCAAAGAATATCTTCCTCCAAAAAAACTGGTTGCAATCATGGCAGATGATGAAACATTTAAACTAATTCAAAAAGTCTATTCAGAACACTTTGCTAGGAACAAGATTTTCCGTGTATTGAGATGTAAGAAACTTTTGACTGATATCACAGAAAACGACGAACAAGACCAAATTATTTCCAACTATCATACAAAATCTAACCATAGAGGTATCACAGAGACATACCAGCATTTACAACGTGATTATTTTTTCCCTTACATGAAAGACAAAATAACTAGGACAATTAACAACTGTACTACCTGTCAGACCCTTAAATACGAAAGACGACCTCCTATAATAGCTTTCGGAAAAACCGAAATACCCCTAAAACCACTTGATATATTACACACAGATATATATACCATCAATAACAAGAGTATCCTCACTCTTATTGATAAGTTTTCCAAATTTGGCGCTGCCTATACTTTACCAACCCGCAATAGTATTAACATTGTTAAACAAATCCAACACTTTATCAGCATTCACGGTATACCCCGGAAAATCGTATGCGACCAAGGATCAGAGTTTACGTCTAATCTCTTCCAAGACTTCTGTAAACAATTCAATATCGAGGCCCATGTTACCTCCTTTCAACAAACTACAAGCAATGCTCCTGTGGAAAGGATGCATTCAACTTTAACCGAAATTTATAGAATTATTCAAGAAAAATACAAAAACAAAGATCACGAGGACATACTTGACGAGACTATTATAACTTACAACAACGCAATTCACTCTTCAACCAATTATACACCATATGAACTTTTCTACGGACGTACATACGAATTCAATCAAACCTTGACATATAATGACAAACACGACTACTTACAAAAACTCAATGCATTTCAGAGAGAACTTTTCGAATCTATTACAAAATTATTAGAGGATAAAAGAAATAAAACCATAGCAAAAAGAAACAAAAACAGGGAAACCCCAAACAATTTTGAAGTAGGAGAAGTCATCTATCGAAAAGAATGTAGAAGAAATAAAACTACCCCACGATTTAAAAAACAAAAAGTCCAAACTAACAATAAACTGACAATAATTACTAATGACAATAAAAAAGTTCACAAAGCTAGAATAAAAAAGAAAAGAAAATTTCAGATTACTAATGACAGCAACGGCAATACTGGGACAACAACTGGAGATACATAACTTGACAGATAATTATGGACTTTTACCACTCCGACTAGGACATGCCAAGGTAATAGAAACCTACAAACGATTTATTCATATCATAAACCTGAAAGATTATGAACAAAGTATAGAGGAAATTCGTAAATCCCTGGATACTCTAGAAAATGACCAAACTAACATTGATACAGTAAAAATAGCAAATATTAAATTCAGCCAACTAGAACTCAAACTTCAAACACTTTTACCCAAGCACAAATTAAAACGTGGTTTAATAGATGGATTAGGAACCATTATAAAAACAATTACCGGAAACATGGATGCTAATGATGCAATAAATATTAACGAAGAAATCAAAAAACTAAATTTAAATCAAAATATTTTAGAAATCGAAACCAACCAACAAATTAGTATCAATAAGAAAATGATAGAGAGATTTGACAATATCACTCGCCATATAAATGAACAACAAAAAATGATAGAATCCTTCTTATATATTTATAATTCCAATATAAATAATGTACTCAGAACAGATCAAGAAATCCTGAAACACCTCCAATACGTTCACAAGATTATCTTCAATATCGATTTGCTTTACAATCACTTAGTAAACATAGCAGAAGCTATTACTTTAGCACGATTACGTATAATTTCGAAACAAATATTGAGTAAAACTGAACTGAATGAAATAAGAGCTCTTCTTGAAAAACAATCTATTGATTTCTCTTCGGATGAATTAATTTATGAAATTTTACAATTACAAGCGTATTACAATAATTCAAACATTGTGTTTAGCATTGAAATCCCTATTACTTCCCAAGCAAATTATTCCTTTTTCCATCTCATCCCCCTTCCTATAAACAAAACCCTGTTTATATCTACTTACCCATACGTCGCTATACATGAATCCGACGCACTTTATTTTGGGAAAGTCTGCAACCTCATAGAAGACATCTATCTTTGCGAAAGCAAAGACAAACAAAACACTAAGTTCCCTGAATGTGTACCAAAGATCATAAATAACCACCCAGCTGTGTGCAACCTGTCCAATGGTTTGGAACCCAACCAGATACTTCAACCCGAAAATAATTACATACTCCTAACTGATGTTCGAAATATCAGTGTCGAAACAACATGCGGCATCAACAAATATAATATATATGGCACCGCACTTTTACATTACAAAAATTGTTCCATAACTATTAATAATATAACTTATGATCCAAATGTAGATATTTTTTGGGATAGCATTGTGATTCATCCTCCAACACGCAGTCAGATCAACTCACCCACTATAAACCAACATCTTTCGCTAAACAAACTCCATCTGGACCAGCTTAAAAATAGAGAAGAAATCCATCTACTTACCACAAAGTCAACAGCCCACATCGCATCAATTTGGGTTTTTCTAATTCCGATGACAATCATATCGATATTCATCTATCTTCAAATCAAGACTCGGAAGAATCCTAAAAATGAAACTCCAAGTACAGAAGACATTCAAAACGCTCCTTCGAGAGGCAACACCCTCTGGCAGTCGCTCCGCTAAGGGGGGAGGAATTATGATTCCAAATATGCAAGGTTGCACTTTGTAACTTGTATCATATTATTCATATTTATTATTATTTTATCTTTATTAAAATGCAAGATTGCACTTTGCAACTTGCAACAATGTAGTATTTTATATCTGTAAGCACCTTCTGTGCATTTGATATCTTTGGCTTTTCCAAAGATTGTAACTTAAATCTTTTGTTTTCAATTTTAAATTCCTAAACATTGTTTGGCACCTTATGTGCAAAGAAAAGTCTTAGTTGGTTGTTGAAGTAATAAAGTTGTTTTTTTTAAAATCACTAAACATTTAAATTCTTAAGTCGCGCCGTTGTTCGGAAAATGACTAACTAGGATTTCTTGCCAAGTATTCACACGAGACAAAATGCATAGATAAGAGATCTATGAGAACATTAAGAACTTGTCCAGACTGTATGGAGACCAGCGCTAAAAACTCAATATGTCCAAAAAGTTCATAGTTGCCGAGAAATTTGTAAAAAAACGAATTTTGACGATCATCTCTCCCTGACAACTTTAGCCCGGTAAAAATTTGACATGCATTGTGGGACTTGCTTAATAAATTAAAGTACCTAAAATGTCCGTTAGAATACATCTTTATGGGAATTTTTTGAATTTCTAACTTTGTTTGTCTCATTTTATTGGGCTATTTACAAATTTTATATTTGAAATTTATTTAATTTACTAGGTTTCACCGATAAATTACTTTTAATGAAATTATGCAGGCAGAGCAATAATAAATAAACAGTTTCTTTCTGAATATTATATTTCTTCATTTATATAAAGCAATATTTTAATCATTTAATATGTTCGATATTTTCAGAGCTAAATCTGAGGTTATTTCTACTGCTTTAAAAACCGATCGACCACTCCTTTTGGAGAAAACTATATATATATATATATATATATATATATATATATAGCAGTTGCTGTTTCTAGAAAACAAATTTGATCGCAATGGCATTAAAAATTCCTATGTAGGTTACCTATACCTTTGTGTGCAAAATATATCAGTTCGTTGACAATTTCTCACATTTGGATGAAGCTTTTTGCCTGCAGCAGATTATTATAAATGCATCGAATGGTAACAAAGGCACGACTGGGTCGGACAAACTTGCTCTTGTATCAGATTACTGTCCCATGGCTAAAGATACTAAAAAGAAATTAAAATAAATAATAGCAAGTAAAAAAAGAATTTAACATTAGTTTTTCATGTGTATATTTCACTATAAAGGTTGAGAGATTATTGAAAAATAAAAACAATAGGGAAACAAATCAGGCACACCGTTAATACGGCAGGTACCGTTAATAAGATGATTTTGAAAAAAAAATTCCAACGAAAAACTTTATCTCGGGAAAAAAATCAGTCACACGAAATTTCATCAAAATCGATCTTATTTTTTCGAGAAAATTTGTATTTTCTACAGCGCTTATGTGACAGGTACCGTTAATAAGATGATTTGGAAAAAAAATTCTGATGGAAAACTTCATCCTTGGCAAAAAATTATTCACACAAAATTTCATCAAAATCGGTGGTATTTTTTTTTGAGAAAAATTGGATTTACTTTGGAAGGTACCGTTAATAAAAAGAAAAAATTAAATAACAACAACAACTATTGCTAGTTGTTAATTTTTATTTTAGTTTAGTGGAGTGATTGAATGAAATTTAAAGAAAAAGGTTAAGTAGCCTATACTCCGATGTGTTTCGCTTGAGTGTGAACGGTAGGCATCATCAGTTAGGCCGTCCACACTCTCCTAAGACACATATTTTATATTAGTCGATGTAAGTGACTATATAAAATGCAAGGCAAAAAAGCATTGCGAATTTTATTATATTAAAGGAAAACTTTGGTTAAGTCCAACCTTTATGAAAATTATACCCGTGGCTAGGTTGTTTACAAAAAAAAAAAATTAAATAACAACAACAACTGTTGCTAGTTGTTAATTTTTATTTTAGTTTAATGGAGTGATTGAATGAAATTCAAAGAAAAAGGTTAAGTAGCCTATACTCCGATGTGTTTCGCCTGAGTGTGAACGGTAGGCATCATCAGTTAGGCCGTCCACACTCTCCTAAGACACATATTTTATTTTAGTCGATGTAATGGACTATATAAAATGCACGGCAAAAAAGTATTGCGAATTTTATTATATTAAAGAAAAACCTAGCCACGGGTATAATTTTCATAAAGGTTGGACTTTAACCAAAGTTTTCCTTTAATATAATAAAATTCGCAATGCTTTTTTGCCCTGCATTTTATATAGTCACTTACATCGACTAAAATAAAATATGTGCCTTAGGAAAGTGTGGACGGCCTAACTGATGATGCCTACCGTTCACACTCAGGCGAAACACATCGGAGTATAGGCTACTTAACCTTTTTCTTTGAATTTCATTCAATCACTCCACTAAACTAAAATAAAAATTAACAACTAGCAATAGTTGTTGTTTTTATTTAATTTTTTCTTTTTGTAAACAACCTAGCTACGGGTATAATTTTCATAAAGGTTGGACTTTAACCAAAGTTTTCCTTTAATATAATAAAATTCGCAATGCTTTTTTGCCTTGCATTTTATATAGTCACTTACATCGACTAAAATAAAATATGTGTCTTAGGAGAGTGTGGACGGCCTAACTGATGATGCCTACCGTTCACACTCAGGCGAAACACATCGGAGTATAGGCTACTTAACCTTTTTCTTTGAATTTCATTCAATCACTCCACTAAACTAAAATAAAAATTAACAACTAGCAATAGTTGTTGTTGTTATTTATTTTTTTCTTTTCGTAAACAACCTAGCCACGGGTATAATTTTTATAAAGGTTGGACTTTAACCAAAGTTTTCCTTTAATATAATAAAATTCGCAATGCTTTTTTGCCTTGCATTTTATATAGTCACTTACATCGACTCAAATAAAATATGTGTCTTAGGAGAGTGTGGACGGCCTAACTGATGATGCCTACCGTTCACACTCAGGCGAAAAACATCGGAGTATAGGCTACTTAACCTTTTTCTTTGAATTTCATTCAATCACTCCACTAAACTAAAATAAAAATTATCAACTAGCAATAGTTGTTGTTGTAATTTAATTTTTTTCTTTTTGTAAACAACCTAGCCACGGGTATAATTTTCATAAAGGTTGGACTTTAACCAAAGTTTTCCTTTAGTATAATAAAATTCCCAATGCTTTTTTGCCTTGCATTTTATATAGTCACTTACATCGACTAAAATAAAATATGTGTCTTAGGAGAGTGTGGACGGCCTAACTGATGATGCCAACCGTTCACACTCAGGCGAAACACATCGGAGTATAGGCTACTTAACCTTTTTCTTTGAATTTCATTCAATCACTCCACTAAACTAAAATAAAAATTAACAACTAGCAATAGTTGTTGTTGTTATTTAATTTTTTCTTTTTGTAAACAACCTAGCCACGGGTATAATTTTCATAAAGGTTGGACTTTAACCAAAGTTTTCCTTTAATATAATAAAATTTGTAATGCTTTTTTGCCTTGCATTTTATATAGTCACTTACATCGACTAAAATAAAATATGTGTCTTAGGAGAGTGTGGACGGCCTAACTGATGATGCCTACCGTTCACACTCAGGCGAAACACATCGGAGTATAGGCTACTTAACCTTTTTCTTTGAATTTCATTCAATCACTCCACTAAACTAAAATAAAAATTAACAACTAGCAATAGTTGTTGTTGTTATTTAATTTTTTCTTTTTGTAAACAACCTAGCCACGGGTATAATTTTCATAAAGGTTGGACTTTAACCAAAGTTTTCCTTTATTATAATAAAATTCGCAATGCTTTTTTGCCTTGCATTTTATATAGTCACTTACATCGACTAAAATAAAACATGTGTCTTAGGAGAGTGTGGACGGCCTAACTGATGATGCCTACCGTTCACACTCAGGCGAAACACATCGGATTATAGGCTACTTAACCTTTTTCTTTGAATTTCATTCAATCACTCCACTAAACTAAAATAAAAATTAACAACTAGCAATAGTTGTTGTTTTTATTTAATTTTTTCTTTTAGTAAACAACCTAGCTACGGGTATAATTTTCATAAAGGTTGGACTTTAACCAAAGTTTTCCTTTAGTATAATAATATTCGCAATGCTTTTTTGCCTTGCATTTTATATAGTCACTTACAGCGACTAAAATAAAATATGTGTCTTAGGAGAGTGTGGACGGCCTAACTGATGATGCCTACCGTTCACACTCAGGCGAAACACATCGGAGTATAGGCTACTTAACCTTTTTCTTTGAATTTCATTCAATCACTCCACTAAACTAAAATAAAAATTAACAACTAGCAATAGTTGTTGTTGTTTTTTTTTTTTTTCTTTTCGTAAACAACCTAGCCACGGATATAATTTTTATAAAGGTTGGACTTTAACCAAAGTTTTCCTTTAATATAATAAAATTCGCAATGCTTTTTTGCCTTGCATTTTATATAGTCACTTACATCGACTCAAATAAAATATGTGTCTTAGGAGAGTGTGGACGGCCTAACTGATGATGCCTACCGTTCACACTCAGGCGAAAAACATCGGAGTATAGGCTACTTAACCTTTTTCTTTGAATTTTATTCAATCACTCCACTAAACTAAAATAAAAATTAACAACTAGCAATAGTTGTTGTTGTTATTTAATTTTTTCTTTTTGTAAACAACCTAGCCACGGGTATAATTTTTATAAAGGTTGGACTTTAACCAAAGTTTTCCTTTAATATAATAAAATTCGCAATGCTTTTTTGCCTTGCATTTTATATAGTCACTTACATCGACTAAAATAAAATATGTGTCTTAGGAGAGTGTGGACGGCCTAACTGATGATGCATACCGTTCACACTCAGGCGAAACACATCGGAGTATAGGCTACTTAACCTTTTTCTTTGAATTTCATTCAATCACTCCACTAAACTAAAATAAAAATTAACAACTAGCAATAGTTGTTGTTGTTATTTAATTTTTTCTTTTTGTAAACAACCTAGCCACGGGTATAATTTTCATAAAGGTTGGACTTTAACCAAAGTTTTCCTTTAATATAATAAAATTCGCAATGCTTTTTTGCCTTGCATTTTATATAGTCACTTACATCGACTAAAATAAAATATGTGTCTTAGGAGAGTGTGGACGGCCTAACTGATGATGGGTACCGTTAATATGAAAACTTATTTTAAAAACACGAAAAACATAACCGTTAGCTTTAAATCCATTATACGAAATTTTATCAAAATCGATCGTATTTGTTTCCAGGAAAATTGAGTTGCCTGTAACGTTTGTATGGCAGGTACCGTTAATTTCCGTTGGAATAAAATCAGTCTTACGAAATTTTATCAAAATCGATCGTATTTTTTCGAGAAAAATGGAATTACGCTTATATGGCAGGTACCGTTATTTTCAGACCTAGGATAAAAATCAAAAATACGCCTGGGCATATTACTCTAAAAATACAGAGTACCAAGTTTGAAGAAAATCGACCGGTTGTAGGTGTCGATACATCCAGACAGAGGTGACGTGAAATAATACCAAACGAAATAACCCCAAATCTTAAATTTGCTCTTATTTCGTTTTTCGAAAAGAAATAATACCAATTTGGCTTTATTTCGATTACTAAAACGATATAATGCCAAAAGAGTAATGGAAATAACGCCGAATTTGTTTAAATACAAAATTTGGCGGTATTTCGTTTTCAAAATGGAAATAAAGCCAAATTTGTCATATATAGATGGTGACGTGAAATAACGCCAAGCCAAATAACGCAACCTCCCTGCCAGGGGCTACTATAAGAATCGCAGTGGGTGCAAGTTTGGGTATATGAAAAGTTTTTGAATAAACAACTCTGCATATACCCAAACTGGCACCCACCCCAAATCCTATAGTAGGCCAGGGGGGTTTCCAGGGGGCAGCATGCCATGACAGAATATTCGTAATGTCATGTTTGATTGTTATTTCAAAACTTTTTTTTTACGAATACAAAACTTGCCATCTAGTACCTTTAATCGCAAGTAAAAACACACAAGGGAATAAAAAAAATTATTTTATCTATACTAGCGTTTTAACTCCACTTATTGCCCCATAAAAGTGGTGCTATACGCCCTAAAAACAATACAATATTAATAAATGTAATCGTATGCTTATCAAAAAATTACGTGATTGTGTTAAAAAATGCTTGAGCATCGAAATTTTCTTATTCCAGAAAACTAAGAAATGCATCTTTAGTTGGATTCATCCAAATATCTGCATACCTGACAACCAACACTAATCGACTGATGTCAGTTGTTTCATTTATTATTAATGAAAAGTACATTGACTGCGAAATATTTGTACCAACTTTATAGTCTCACGATTCAACCAAATTTATAACTTCGTCCAACGTAATTTACAAATTGTTTTTGATAAAAAAAACATTGAAATCTTTAATTTCGTTTTTTGATTCCACTTTTTAAAATGAAGGGTGCCAAATTTGAAATTTGTGTGTTCCAATGGGTACCACAGCGCCAAACATGTTTGAAAGTGCCAGTTTGGCACCAAACTGCCTGTTTCTGCAGCGCTGATGGAGACTACACTCGCACCTGTAACAAAGTACTTACACATGCATTTCCATGCAATAGAGAACATGCCTATTCATGTTATTAAAATGAAGATGTCAATACACTACAACTCTTTCATGTTGAATGATTTTTACTAATTTTTTTCTTCATTATTTTTTAATCAATATTATTCTGTAAATTTATCTTGTAAATACAAATTTCGATTTGGATTAAAGTAACTAAAATGAAACATATTGAATTTGAAACTAACAAATAACTTCAAATTAATTCTTTAACTTATTAAATATAAATTGATTTGTTAACGTAAAAAAAATATAAACTATTTGTTATAATATTAAGGTTTTAATCAAACCTGACATTACGATGATAGAGAATACCAAAAAAGTAGGTTTCGTCATACCGTCCGTCGGTCTGTCTTTGCGGATGTGCGGACGTGCGTATGTGCGGATGTTCGGTTGTATGTTCACCGAGCTACAGCCTAAACGGTTGAACGGATTTTCTTCAAACTTCGTGTTTAGTACTTTTGGTGATTCCCTAGAGGACACATTCTAAATTTTGTTTAAGCCCAGCTATAAAGGATACCTCCCATATAACGGTTTTAGTTTTTCCAAATTTTCTCGAAAACGGGTCTAAAGATTTTGATATAACTTTGTGAACGTTATATTTGGAGTATTCTTAATATAACTGCATTTCAGGTTTTTGGCACATAACAGAGATTCGCTGTGAACTGTTTTTACAAATTTGGTCATAACTTGATAACGGCTGATCCGATTCCTTTAAATTTGACATTCAACACAAGATGACATTCATAGTTTATTGCTAAACGCCCGTTTAATGATACCTGCCATACAACTTGGTCTCACGTTTAGGCAATTTTTTTATATTTTTCGAAATATCTGCAGAATTTAATAAATTAAAATTTGTGTAGTCCCATATAGATTGCTACAAGAGCAAGTTCGTGCGACCAAGTCGTGCATTTTTTTATTTTTTATCTCTAGCAAGACACTTTGCGTCTTGTGAGGAGTGTTTTTCACTACCGCAACAATTATCTTCTACCTCTTGTTTCATAAGCCTAAAAATATGTCTCTCAAAAACTTTGCTTTGCTTAGGAAGGAAATATTAAACAAATTTCTTAATAGCTACATTAAATACCAAATTTTCTTGAGTTCAATCGGCTTTCGCTCCAGGCAAACTATAAAAAATTTCTTGTAAACCCAACCCGCCAAAATGCAGCTACACCGCTCTCTTTTTTTTTTTTTTTGTTTGAGATTCGATACTGCCAGCTTCCAAGTATATCTTTAAGACTCTCTTCCACTTTTCCCATCTCAAACCTACTGAAGAAGTGTCCCCCTCAGTAACGAAACTCTCCAACGGCTGAAGATTTTTTTCCATGTCTGTAGCAAAATATGATATCGGTTATTTGTAATAAAACCATAGGTTTTTTTTTTTAATTTATTTTGATAAGTAGGTATCTAAATATTATTAAAACAAATTTTCTTAATAATAATTTATATTTCTCTAAGCTTCGTTTGAAGTTTACTTTTTTCTCCATTGAATAGAAAACTACATAGATTAAAAACATTTTTTTTTTTATTAAATTGCACTTTTTCATTTAAGTGAACTTCATTTGAAGTTTTTGATTCTATGTCAACTTTATGAAATACATATACATAAATATAAAAAAGAATTTAACATTATTATTCTATCAACGTGAAATTTTATAACAAAATCAATGCCAATGTAATGCAATTTGCTTTACTTTTGTTTATGTTCTATATATGTATATGTATTTATATACTTTATAAACCCATGTATTATAAACTTTATATACCCAATTTAGACTTTTTTATTTTATATACTGTTTTTTATTGAATCGAATAATACATTTTCTTTTATTAAGACTCCTAAATGTACATATGTATATACATATACACATACATAAATGCACAACAGTTTTATCTTTTAACTTTAAACTGAAATTTAAATGTATTTGCTTACGTTTTCTTTTAAACCGTATGCACTTTTTTTCCAAAAAAAAATTTGTTTTCAGTAAATTTTTGCTAAACACAATTTTTTTCACTCGTCGCCAAATGTACCGTATAGTATTGGCTCGCCAATGCACGCACGTGCCGATGGTGGTCGGAGAATGACTAACTCGGCTTTCTTGACAAGCATGCACACGAGACAACATGCATAGATAAGAGATCTATGAAAACATTAAGAGCTAGTCAAGTCTGTATGGAGGCTTTTCCATGCATTAGAGAACATGCCTATTCATGTTATTAAAATGAAGATGTCAATACACTACAGGGGTTTACGCTCACATATTACAAATTCACCTATTTCAAGAGTTGATTTTTTTATAGGGAATCAATCGATAGTTAAGGGGGAAAATATTCGCTTTTGTAGGGACAGTCCGACTGTTTTTGATCCAACGAAAACAAATCACAGAAGATAAAACTGGCGATTCCTAAATCCACATGATCCATATGGATTACTCAATACAAATTCTAGGGTAGCTGATAGAAGGATTTTGTCAAAAAAAAATCAGGAAAGGGAAAAAACAAATAACGTTAACTTCTCAATACTGATATACTAATTTTTCCAAAAATCTCGCATCTTTTTTAAAGTCGAATTGTGTACTTACCCATTTCATTTTGACCATATTTTGACATATGTTCATACATATATAAAGGTATTCGTTTTATGGCCTACCTCAGTATTCTTCATAAATAAATAATTAGCAGTTCTTTCTTTCAAGTTCATTCATGATTAATTCCTAATATTGGAGGAATGTGCTATCCAGAAAATTTTAACAACGCGCTTATCCGTTATTTTTATATCAAAATTCAAATTTTAGATTGAAACGAACGAAATTAAACTTCAAAATTATTTATTTCTAAACTTTGTTTTGATGTACTTAAACAAAAATATATCAAGGTGCTTATATGCCTCGCATTTTATTATCTTAATAACTAATGGAAAATGAAATATGGAACAAACAAAAACTGAATCTACAAATCTACGCAAAAATACCTTTTATTTGGTGTATATATCAAGCAAATCTGTTTAGTACTTACGGAGAAAAGTGTACCGACAATAAACAAAATAGTGTACCGAAAATAAACAGAATAAAATGTTTTTGAAACAGTCCCTTGAGCTATTTAAGTCTAAACTCTGATTTACTTCATTAAATGTTGAAATACATTTTGATATCGGTTCGTTTAGACCATAGAGCGTTCTATGTGCGGGTTGATAAAGAAATTGCCTAACCCTCAATGTTCGAGCTGGTGCATAGATTGGTATCATGTATAAAAGTGAAGGACTTTTAATATGACAAAGCATCATGGACCATTCTTCTTGTCTTTAGCGGCAGAATACACATGGCTTCATAAGATGGTGAAAAATCCCATCTCATTTTTTTAAAAATATATGTAGTAAATCGCCTCTGTATATTTTTAATACGATTTGAGTGAATCTGATAAACCGGATTGCATATAATATCAGCGTACTCAAGAGAGGATCTTACTAACGATACGTACAATGCTACCAATGTATACGGATCGTTAAATTCTTTCGCATTTCTTTTGATAAATCCTACCATTGAGTTGGCCTTTGCTACAATATATTCAATATGCAAATCATATTTTAATTTATCATTAAGGGTGGGTCTTCATGACAATAGAATTTAAAATTCATGTAAACGTATTTCAATGTGGTAGTGCGATATTCTTTTCTCTTCATTATTGTTTTTGATACGCTCAACTACTTTTTGTTCTCTTTTCAAAATGGGTTTGTTGTTTTGTCATCCTTTCGATTTGAATGGGAATGATGAGTTCTATGCTTTCTGTTTATGGAAGGGTGAAGGGATATTTTTCAATTTTGTTTTCAAAACACATGAGTAGGTATAGCTAAAATGTGAGTCATTTTTTTTCTCTTTTCGTTTAGTTGTTTTTTCTTCACTTTCACTTGCTGTTGCTGGAACTGGAAAAACAGTAACAAAAAAATGTGAACTCGTTTGTAATTCGATCGAGATCTTGATGAAGGTCAGGACACATCAAATGAACATGCATAAATATACGTTACACATGTAGGTAGGTAGGTACATTGAAATAGTTTTTTTTTAGGAAGCTTTATGTAAGATAAGTGTGAGGTAGGTCAATATAACTATTTGACCTGTTTGAAAATTTCTTTAGGGTTTATTGCAAAGGGGTGAATTTTGGAGTTTACAAGTAAGGATGTTGGAAGAATAAGGTAACTTGTTCATTTGTAATGTGCGAAATTTGAGATTTCCTTTCGATTTTTGTTGTTGTCAGATTTCAAACAACAGCACAACACTGTATATTTTTGTTTTGCAATTGAAACATTGTCACTTCATTGTCACCCTACCTACCTATGTACATTTTGTTTTCAGAATAAAAATAAAAATGACCAAACAGAAAAGTCGTGCAGCATTTACATTCCTAGCTATGTATATAGGTATGCCCTATGATCATTTTTTGATGTTTGGAATCAGGGAGGCATAGGTATGTTAATAAACATGCGAAATCGCCCAACTCTGAGTTTTTAGAACTTGTATCATCTTGGATGTAGGTACCTACCTCTAGGTGTAATATAACCTAATCTATACAGGGTGAGTCATGAGCAATGCGACAAAATGCCAGGGCGTGTAGGTTGCGTTGAGACAAGAAAAAAATCGTATGGGAGGGGGGGGGGTCTATTCCCCTCCGTTTAGCCGGGAGGGGCAATTTTCGAAAAAACTGACTTAAAATGGGAAAAAAATTATTTAAAATCAACGGCTTCATTCACAATGCTGTGCGATACGTTTTTGAAAAGCCAATAACTTTTTCTTTCATTCTGTGTTTAAATAAATCTAGTCTAAGAAATAGTTTTTGAAATATTAATTTTCAAAGTCAAAATTTTGAAAAAAAAAATTCAAAAAAAAATTTCAAATTAATTTTTTTCAAAATTTTACGTAATTAAGTGCTAATTGTAATTTCAAAATTCAATGCTGTTATTAATTTTAAGTCTAAATAAGAAAACCGGATGCAAAAATTTTATGTCGTTCTCAAGGAATTAAAAAAAAACCAAAACCACCTTTTTCTAAGAAAAACATTTATTTTTATTTTTACGTTACACATGTAGGTAGGTAGGTACATTGAAATAGTTTTTTTTAGGTAGCTTTATGTAAGATAAGTGTGAGGTAGGTCAATATAACTATTTGACCTGTTTGAAAATTACTTTAGGGTTTATTGCAAAGGGGTGAATTTTGAAAACTTTCAAAATTGCGAAAACTAGATCCAAAAATGTGATTTTCAGAAATTAGGTGCTTCCCCCCATTTTTCCAAATTTAAATTTTTTAAAAACTCTACAAGGTTGTGGTACCCTAATACGAAGTTTTTTCTTTTTATTTTGAAAAAAAAATCGAAACTGTGGATAAAAAGCTCAAAAAACATGTCACAGTTATTTTCCTGTAAATTTTTTTTCTGAGGCTCTTTGTGAACAAGTTACTTTTTAACATTCACAGATTTTGATTGAAGTATATTAGTTATTTGGCAAACAACAATTCAATCATTCAAATTGCATTTTTTTTAATTATTTTCCATTTATTTTTTCAACAAAATCAACCCCAAATAATTTGGAAAATAATGGGTAAAATCTGATAGTTTTCATTTCTGATTTATTTTTACCTAATGCTTTTATTTAGGTGCCAGTGAAGAAAAATGAGTATTTTCATTGCAGGCTAGGTACCTACGCAGATCGTCATCATGATACCCTTTCCCTCGGCACATGCCAAAGGCCACGCAAAGACATTTCAGTCACACACATTCTTATTTGCAATTACCTACCACTCCATGTCCGTCAACACGTGAAATGAAAAAAAAAAATCGCTTCTAAATAAAAAATAGGAACATAGATATACAATTGCAATATACACATTCCCTCTTCCCACTATCTCACAATTTACTAATCGTGTCCAACCACACCACCAAAAACAACGATCATCATCATAAACATATGTATGCTTGTGTAGCCACCAAGAAAAACAAAACAAAAATCGATTTTCTTTTCCTTACTGGCGCTATCCAATTGACAACGAAAAGTTTTATAGATAGGTTCCGATAACCTATTATGACGTTCTTTGTATGTGTAGGAGGTCATCTCCAATATTTTTGTTTCTTTCCGTTGTAGGATAACAGAAGAGGTGGTATCTCCAATTTAGGTTTAATCGCAAACAAAAATTGAAGTGCCCAAGCCCAAGTGCCTACGTCAATTATTCTGATACAGAAACATAGATCTCAATTTCTTCTTCCTTTTGACACCTCAACCTTGAAGATTCGATAAGATTAACTCATTTTATAGACGATTCTCTGAGACTCTATTTCTATATAATTAACGAATAAAATCTTTTTCAGCATTATTCCCACATCCATAAGTTTCCTTCCAAAACCAAGTAGAAAAAAAAAACAAAAATATCATATACCTACTTGGACGACAGCGACGACGACGATACCTACGAATCGTACGTACACCAGCGTTGCCGAAGTTAACCAATCGTGCTTTTTTGACACGACAATTTTTTCTTGTGGCACAGTGGCACGAAACATTTCAATATCGCACACTTTATCATTGCCTATATCTTACTTTAATATTGATGGAAAATTATATAATAAATTACAGAAATAAAGTTTTATTTTTTTAACAGAAGATTTATAGTTTTTTCATGGCAAGCAGTTTTTAAAATGTGACACGGCATTTTCTTTTCTCGGCGGCAACGCTGATGTACACCATTCACCATACCATTTGTGTTTTGTGTATCACCACAAAAAAAAAGTTGATTCTAAAGAGATTGCGAACAGCGAAAATATAATATTCTCTTTCGACGGAAGTTTCGTGAACTAAATATCGTTGTGTGCGTATTTTGATTAACAAAATCGTTAAAAAGATGCTTTTTCAAAATTAAATATAAAATTGTTTATGCGTGTGATATTGTTTTCTTCACTTGGAACTTTAGCAAAAAATATTGAAATAAAATACAAAAATAATAATAAAGTTGTACATGGCATATCAACCTGGGAAAACTACCATGTGTATAGATACTTTGAATTGTAAATTTTTACGTCTAAACAATATAAAATTGCAAAAAAATTTACAGCAGGATTTAAAAAAATAATAAGAGATTCGAATAAATTAAAAACAAAAAATATTAAGAATAAAACATGCCAGCCCCATTTTTTTTTTAAGTTTTTATATAAAAGAAATGATGTCTTGAAAAACGAGTTTTAAAAAAATTTTCTCGTTTAGTTTTAAGTAATTTTGAATTTTAATTTAAGTAGTTTGTACGCCCAAAGGCATTTTTAATATATAGTTATAGTATAATTTAGAGCGCCCGTATGGGGCCAGTAAGTTAGTTAAGTTATTCTGTAAGCTAGTTTTTAAGGTTTTTGTCTAGCATTTAAGTTAGTTATAAGTTGAATTGAAAATAAAAACATGAATTAAAAAAAAAAAAAAAAAAAAAAAAAAAAATAATTTTTTTTTTTTTATCCTATGAAAAGCATACATTCATTGACAGTTGAAAAACATTACCAACAAAATAAAAAAACAAATCACACGAGAGCCCCTTGAGGGAATGCATAAATCAGCCAAAATAAAGGGGGCAAAATGTGTAATTCCTTCCCTAAAAAGCACAAACTTTTGTAAAACATAAAATTGAGGACATATGTTTTAAGATATGTTCATGGACTAAATAATAAATTTTATTTCATCAAAATATCTTTTCAAATGTAGGAGATATATTAAGTTTTGTGCACGTAGTACCCTACATTTACGAGGAAGACCCACCCTTAATGATTACACCAAGAACTTTTATTTTTTCTTCTCTTTATAAGGAATTTTGTCCAGTAGATAATCATACATAATAACTGTAAAACTTCTATGAAAAGTTATAACTTTACATTTTTGTGCATTCAATCTAAGACAATTTATTGAACACCAATCAAATAGCTGTTGAATGTCACGTTGTACCTTCAAACAATCATTTATGTATTTAATTTTTAAAAACAACTTTAGATCATCAGCAAATATTAAGCAAAAACAGTTTTTAAAAACCGTTACTATATCATTAATAAAAATTATAAATAAAAGTGGTCCTAAATGGCTTCCTTGGGGTACACCTGATGTACAATTTATTGCTCTTGAAAATGTATAACAACTTTCTGACTCCTTCCAACGAGAAATGAAGTCAGCCACTTTAACATTGCAGAATAAAATCCGAATCTCAAAAGTTTTTCTATGAGTATATCATGGTTTACAGAGTCGATAGCCTTGCAAAACCATGTTGAAATTCAGATATGTGTTCTTTTATGTCAAGCTGCAATTTTGATTTTACAATACTTTCGAAAAGTTTTGGTATTGAAGAAAGCTTACATACCTTACCTCTGTAATTTTCAACACAATTTTTTGATCCAGATTTGAAAATTGGGATCAAATAGGATGTTTTCCACTCCTCAATGAAATTACCCAAAAGCAAAGATTTATTAAAAATCAAAAAGAGCGGGTAAGCTACAGTCCGACTATGTACATTCCTTCAAAATGATTGCAGGAATGCCATCTGAACCTGGTTTTGTATTTGGTGTCAAGTTACATATTGCACTTTCAACTTCAGACAATTCTAATTGAATTGAACCAATATCAACTTTAGATGTCAAACTAGATTTAAAGTTCGAGTTCGAATTAGAATTAGTATATACCGACTCAAAAAAAGTAGCAAATAAATCAAGAGTTTGGTTTACATCATTGTATTCAACATTGTCTTATGTCATGGTCTTGGGTAAACCAATCGAAGTTTTTTTCTGATTAATGTAAGACCAAAAAAATTTTTGAGTCCGACTTAAGTTATCCAATATATAGCATCTATGAAGAAACCTACTTAGAACCTCAAATTCATGTCGAATATAACACAATTTATTACGATCAATAACGTTCCTAGTTTTCATGCAATTAGCATGAGCCTTATTTTTCAATTTTTTTAAGAGTGATAATCGTTTATTATACCATGGTGGTTTAGACAATTTCTTTTTCAAAACTAATGGAACAAACATATTGAAACCATTTTTTTGTGTGTAAACAAATTTAATGTGCATTTCATCTATCTCTAGACCAGAAAATGCCTCTAACCAGTTAAACGAACCAATATAATCATTCAAACTATGAAAATTAGTTTTTATAAAATTAAAAGATTTTTCTGATACAGATTTAGCTTTTAAATAAGTGTAGTTTTTAAATTCAATCATAATTTGATTGTGGTGAATAGAATTATTTAAAAGAGGAAAAGGAGCTTCAAAAACATTTGTATTAATTTCGTCAGTACAAACAAAAATCAAGTCTATGATATTATTCAATGAATTGAGAACAGAATTTATTTGCATGAAGTTTAGCCAGTATATATGATCAATGAATTGAAATTCAAAATCTTTTTTCATATTATGTGGAACAAGCATTTTATCTTCTATTGAGCAATACCAATTGATGTCAGAAAGGTTTAAGTCACCAATTACACATATATTATTAGATTCATTATGAATATTATAAACAAAATCAATATTACGAATGTGGTTTAAGTATATATCTAATTTACAATTTGGAGGAACATAACCGACGCGTGTTGCTATAAGGACTCCTCCTCCACGATCACTAGACGATAAACATCGATCAAGGCGAAAAACATCATAGTAACTTGTGTCAAACAACTCAGTTGACATTATTCCTCCATGTAGCCATGTTCCAGTGATGATAATGACATCGTTATCAGCATGGCTTGACTTATCAAAAATACTTGAAACTTTTGTCCTCAAGCCACTGGCATTATGATAAAACATTTTTATTGACCCTCGCATAAGAATTGACCCATTATTTACAGGCCCCTGACAAGAAAGGCTTATTCGTTTTTTGGAATGTAAACAAATGGTCGTATTGTAATCCCAACCGGCCAGAAGTTACCATCATAGACAAAATTTACATACTCTGCAGGAATCAGTATTTTAAAGTTGATAAATTTATTTGTTTTTCTCGCATTATTTGACATTGGAAAGCAAGAAAATCCAGATCGATTTGGACAATCATTTAAAGTAGCGATTAAATAGCTAATTATTTGATCAGCTTTGGTATCTGGATGGATACCCGAAATATGAAAGCATTTTATTTTTCGCATTACCTTAAAATGTTCACATTGAATTCTTTGACCACTAAGTCCTTGCGGTTTACGTTTAGAAATATCAGTAGCAGTAGGTATGATTTCATTGACAGCAGCCAATGGCTCAGCAGCAATTGACTCAACAGTAGCATGGGATGTGGAAGCAACATCTCCTGTTATAAAATTTGCGTTAAGATTCGAGACATCTACAGTTTCATTATTTTTTATAGGCAATATTTCAATTTACCGCCAGTTGGATCAAAACAATGTGTTAAAAGATTCTATGAAACAGAATCATACATTATTGTGATACTTCCGATCAGTTCTTCTCACATACATTGATGTATGAATTATCATACAAAAATTCTATGAAACAGAATTAATACATAACAATAATCGTCAAATTAATATATTGTATGTGATGTGTGATCTATGAAACAGGTCCCAAATATTTAAATTATTACTGTTGTTATATTGTACTGTTCTTACTAGAATGTCAGTTTTATTACTTGACCATTCTTTATTCCG
The DNA here is from genome assembly GCA_951217065.1 of Baccha elongata. Classification (NCBI taxonomy): domain Eukaryota; kingdom Metazoa; phylum Arthropoda; class Insecta; order Diptera; family Syrphidae; genus Baccha; species Baccha elongata. The sequence goes on along the minus strand of CATNUY010000119.1, from coordinate 606,457 downwards.
CCAATTTCCATTGAATTTTTGAACAACAACAACAACTTAAAGGTGCTACCACCAATTTTAAACGAATTTTATTTATTTTTTAGAAAATTTTGAAAAATTACTCTTTTTTTGGAGCATCATATCTCGGTAAAGAATTAACAAACAAAAATGCTTGAGTAGTCAATATTGTAGAAAATTTAACGCTCTACAAAACATACCCGAATGTTTTTGCCGTAGAATTTAAGAAAAAAAGTTATAGGAAAAAAAACGGAAAAAGGTAGACAATTTCGTAGTTTTAGCCCCCCTCCCCGTCCCCGTCCCCTTTTTAGCACAGGTTCCTCAGGGTCCAAAACTTTAGAAAATGTTAATCAACCATCCCAAAACAGCATCTAAAAGTGTCATTGACCTCCGACCTTTTTCCACCTAAAACTACCAACCGACTGGATGTTAGAAACTTTCAAAAAACGGAGACAAAAAGGAACTTTTATTTCCACTAGGCAATCTTTTACTTCCTGGTACAAATTCTCTGCATTCTGAATTGTTTAAGCATTAATATTTTTTGATCTGTTTTTTTTTTTTTTTTTTATTTCTCAGTCACAATCAAAACTTTAATTATACTTATGATGTTTGGATGAATGTGGCACAATGAACAGCGTCAATTATAAAAAACGAAACAAAATATTTTTAGAGGAACGTCGGTGGACCATTATTTGCAGCAATATTCTTCTGTACCTTGTACATTGTTCTTACAATGTACCTAAATGTATGGTTTAGTGCCTTTTTTTATTCTCTGCCGCAACTCTTTCTATGTATGGAGTATTGTTTTTCGGAGTCTGTTAAAAAAAGTTTAATAGCCCAACGTCATAATTATAAAACGCATTGTATAATTTATCAGCAAACAAATTGTTTTACCACAAGCAAACACGGCAACGATCACGAATATGAAGTCGACAACGAGCGATCGACGAATGTCGATCATAATAGACACTCACATAATAGGGGCCAGTTTTAAAAAAGAAAATGAAGACAAGTACATAATAGGGGTGCAGGGACATAACTCCTCGCGAAATAAGTCCAACATTCTTTTTTTTTTTGACGTATGTCCTACTTTGATAAGACATAATTCCAAAATTCGATTTTGAACTTATGTGTTATGTCTGTTCAAAGCGGGATATAAGTCCAAAATATTTTTTTTATTTAAGTGAGACATAAGTTCGAAATTTTTAGAGAAAATAAATTTTTTTCAATACCATACTTGCACCCTCCCCAAATGCTATAGTGGGCCAGGCAGGGGGATTACAGGGTGAATTATGTCCCATTAAAAAGAATTTTGGACTTATATGTCTTAAGGAGTTATGTCCCTGCGCCACCTCATAATATGTACCTATAGAAAAAGGTAGGTACTACGTAACTACGTATTATGTGAATGTATATACGTTTATTTAATAGCGATTATGCCACATTAAACTTAAATAAAATTTTGTATTTTCCATTTCCTTAACCAAAAAATAATGTGTATCAAAATGTTAACTTTTAAACAAACAAATTTAATGTGCATTTCATCTATCTCTAGACCAGAAAATGCCTCTAACCAGTTAAACGAACCAATATAATCATTCAAACTATGAAAATTAGTTTTTATAAAATTAAAAGATTTTTCTGATACAGATTTAGCTTTTAAATAAGTGTAGTTTTTAAATTCAATCATAATTTGATTGTGGTGAATATAATTATTTAAAAGAGGAAAAGGAGCTTCAAAAACATTTGTATTAATTTCGTCAGTACAAACAAAAATCAAGTCTATGATATTATTCAATGAATTGAGAACAGAATTTATTTGCATGAAGTTTAGCCAGTATATATGATCAATGAATTGAAATTCAAAATCTTTTTTCATATTATGTGGAACAAGCATTTTATCTTCTATTGAGCAATACCAATTGATGTCAGAAAGGTTTAAGTCACCAATTACACATATATTATTAGATTCATTATGAATATTATAAACAAAATCAATATTACGAATGTGGTTTAAGTATATATCTAATTTACAATTTGGAGGAACATAACCGACGCGTGTTGCTATAAGGACTCCTCCTCCACGATCACTAGACGATAAACATCGATCAAGGCGAAAAACATCATAGTAACTGCTGTCAAACAACTCAGTTGACATTATTCCTCCATGTAGCCATGTTTCAGTGATGATAATGACATCGTTATCAGCATGGCTTGACTTATCAAAAATACTTGAAACTTTTGTCCTCAAGCCACTGGCATTATGATAAAACATTTTTATTGACCCTCGCATAAGAATTGACCCATTATTTACAGGCCCCTGACAAGAAAGGCTTATTCGTTTTTTGGAATGTAAACAAATGGTCGTATTGTAATCCCAACCGGCTAGAAGTTACCATCATAGACAAAATTTACATACTCTGCAGGAATCAGTATTTTAAAGTTGATAAATTTATTTGTTTTTCTCGCATTATTTGACATTGGAAAGCAAGAAAATCCAGATCGATTTGGACAATCATTTAAAGTAGCGATTAAATAGCTAATTATTTGATCAGCTTTGGTATCTGGATGGATACCCGAAATATGAAAGCATTTTATTTTTCGCATTACCTTAAAATGTTCACATTGAATTCTTTGACCACTAAGTCCTTGCGGTTTACGTTTAGAAATATCAGTAGCAGTAGGTATGATTTCATTGACAGCAGCCATTGGCTCAGCAGCAATTGACTCAACAGTAGCATGGGATGTGGAAGCAACATCTCCTGTTATAAAATTTGCGTTAAGATTCGAGACATCTACAGTTTCATTATTTTTTATAGGCAATATTTCAATTTACCGCCAGTTGGATCAAAACAATGTGTTAAAAGATTCTATGAAACAGAATCATACATTATTGTGATACTTCCGATCAGTTCTTCTCACATACATTGATGTATGAATTATCATACAAAAATTCTATGAAACAGAATTAATACATAACAATAATCGTCAAATTAATATATTGTATGTGATGTATGATCTATGAAACAGGTCCCAAATATTTAAATTATTACTGTTGTTATATTGTACTGTTCTTACTAGAATGTCAGTTTTATTACTTGACCATTCTTTATTCCGCCAATTTCCATTGAATTTTTGAACAACAACAACAACTTAAAGGTGCTACCACCAATTTTAAACGAATTTTATTTATTCGTTTTTAGGAATTTCATTATTCGTTTTTTATTTTTGGCTGGAGATATAGCTATTTCAAGGAAAGCCAATTCCTATCATCAGTCTCCTTATTAATGGTGCTGAGATTTAATCCAATTTTATTATGAAAAACTTTCTGCATGCACATCATGAGATTCGAACCCACGAATTATCTGATACGCTCAATCTTCGAAGTCGTATGCACTACGCATTCCACCGCTTATGACCACTGACGACTCAGATCGATATGTGATGTTTGTTTATTTATCAAACGCATTTGGAGCATCAACATTTTTCTAAGCGCCTTTAAGTATGCTGTTTTGTTCCGCCTCCATTAAATCGATGTATGGTTTAGTGATTCTGAGTCTTAAGATAAAAATGCAAGAATTGCCATGTAGGTCGGCAGGTAGGAAAAAATAGAGTTAGGTGGGAAAAGGTCGGAGGTCAATGAAATTTTAGTATGTTTTTTTGGGATGGATGATTTACATTTTCTCATGTTTTGGACCATGAGGACCCTGTGCTGAAAGAAGGAGGGCGGAAAACTGCAAAATTTTTTCCGGTTTTTCCTCCAAAATTTTCAGATATGTTTTGTAGAGCGTTAAATTTGCTACAATTTTGACTAACAAAGCATTTTTGTATGTCAAGTCGTTACTGAGATATGATGCTCTTTCACCCTGTGCTGAAAGAGGGAGGGCGGAAAACTGCAAAAATTTTTCCGGTTTTTCCTCTATAACTTTCAGATGATTTGTAGAGCGTTTAATTTGCTACAATATTGACTAACCAAGCATTTTTGTATGTCAAGTCGTTACTGAGATATGACGCTCCAAAAAAGGGTAATTTTTTAAATTTTGCAAGGAAATTTTTAATTTTTTTTTTATAGCAAAATTTGTAAAATTACCCTTTTTGGTTATCTCGGTAACGAAGTGACATACAAACATGATTGTACAATCAATATTGTAGCAAATTTAACGTTATACAAAACTTAATTCAAAGCTTTTGTTTTAGAACGCAAGAAAATGCGTTATGTGAAATATGGTGAAAATATGAATTTTTTTTTTCAATTTTTTAGAAAATTTTGAAAAATTACTCTTTTTTTGGAGCATCATATCTCGGTAAAGAATTAACAAACAAAAATGCTTGAGTAGTCAATATTGTAGAAAATTTAACGCTCTACAAAACATACCCGAATGTTTTTGCCGTAGAATTTAAGAAAAAAAGTTATAGGAAAAAAAACGGAAAAAGGTAGACAATTTCGTAGTTTTAGCCCCCCTCCCCGTCCCCGTCCCCTTTTTAGCACAGGTTCCTCAGGGTCCAAAACTTTAGAAAATGTTAATCAACCATCCCAAAACAGCATCTAAAAGTGTCATTGACCTCTGACCTTTTTCCACCTAAAACTACCAACCGACTGGATGTTAGAAACTTTCAAAAAACGGAGACAAAAAGGAACTTTTATTTCCACTAGGCAATCTTTTACTTCCTGGTACAAATTCTCTGCATTCTGAATTGTTTAAGCATTAATATTTTTTGATCTGTTTTTTTTTTTTTTTTTTATTTCTCAGTCACAATCAAAACTTTAATTATACTTATGATGTTTGGATGAATGTGGCACAATGAACAGCGTCAATTATAAAAAACGAAACAAAATATTTTTAGAGGAACGTCGGTGGACCATTATTTGCAGCAATATTCTTCTGTACCTTGTACATTGTTCTTACAATGTACCTAAATGTATGGTTTAGTGCCTTTTTTTATTCTCTGCCGCAACTCTTTCTATGTATGGAGTATTGTTTTTCGGAGTCTGTTAAAAAAAGTTTAATAGCCCAACGTCATAATTATAAAACGCATTGTATAATTTATCAGCAAACAAATTGTTTTACCACAAGCAAGCACGGCAACGATCACGAATATGAAGTCGACAACGAGCGATCGACGAATGTCGATCATAATAGACACTCACATAATAGGGGCCAGTTTTAAAAAAGAAAATGAAGACAAGTACATAATAGGGGTGCAGGGACATAACTCCTCGCGAAATAAGTCCAACATTCTTTTTTTTTTTGACGTATGTCCTACTTTGATGAGACATAATTCCAAAATTCGATTTTGAACTTATGTGTTATGTCTGTTCAAAGCGGGATATAAGTCCAAAATATTTTTTTTATTTAAGTGAGACATAAGTTCGAAATTTTTAGAGAAAATAAATTTTTTTCAATACCATACTTGCACCCTCCCCAAATGCTATAGTGGGCCAGGCAGGGGGATTACAGGGTGAATTATGTCCCATTAAAAAGAATTTTGGACTTATATGTCTTAAGGAGTTATGTCCCTGCGCCACCTCATAATATGTACCTATAGAAAAAGGTAGGTACTACGTAACTACGTATTATGTGAATGTATATACGTTTATTTAATAGCGATTATGCCACATTAAACTTAAATAAAATTTTGTATTTTCCATTTCCTTAACCAAAAAATAATGTGTATCAAAATGTTAACTTTTACGAAAAACAAAATACACGACTCGGTCACACAAACTTGCTTTTGTACCAAACATGGGACCGCAAAAATGTTATTTTATGAAATTATGTAAAAAGGCGAAAATTATGAAATGGTCAGATCAAGTTGAATGGTAGCTATCACCAAATGGTTGTTCAGTCTGAAAATTTAAATGCCATCTCCAAATTTGTTGAAACCGTTGACACCAAATCTCCGTTATGTGTATTTTGAGCCAAAAATCTTAAATGCAGTTATTCAGGGTCATTCGTTAAGTCAACTTTTTAGAAAATATCCCCTCCCACATATTGGGAAACGGGAACACCCCCCCCCCTAACGATTTTGTTCTTGTCTCAACTTAACTCACACGCCTTATTTTTTTGTCACACTTTATGCGAATCACCTTTTATAAACAGCATTACATATTTATATAACGATAAGTTTTATTAAAATTCATAAAGCCGTTTTTGAGAAAATCCTGAAAAACTAAATCCGTTTTATGGGAGGTGCCCGGTAAAGCTGGGCTAAAACATTCGAATATCTGCTCTTGGGAATCATTGAAAAGTACTAAGTCACTAAATACGAAGTTTGAAGAAAATCCGTTCAACCGTTTAGTTCGTAGTATGGTGAACAAACAACCGCATATACGCGCAAACACACGGAAGGACGGAATTACGAAACCTAATTTTTTTAGGTTTCTCTATCATCTATGTTTGCTTAAAATCTCCAAATTGTTTGTTTGCACATGAAAGCAACACCTACAAATGCCTAGTTTGATAATCGGAAACTTTACTCTGCGGTTTCTCGTCCAACAGCTATTACGTAAGGTTCACAATGTTGGTTAGTATGGTTAGCGTACTAAAATAAAGAAAGTAGATTAACGGCAGCTTAGATAGACTTTTTGGGAGACATGTGACGCGATAGGTAAAGCGTGATCGAACCAAAAGTAAGGAAATCTGACGGACCCATACGTCAATACGTCATAAAAATCATCTTTAAGCCAGTGCTGTATGGCCCAGCACTTCGTCTATCACACAGTATTCCAACACTATTACATAAAACAACTAAGAACTTCTGGTAAACACAACACTACAATATCAAATATTAATTTAAGGTCAACCCAAGGCACACAATAGGCAGTGGGAGAGTTTATCCCAGTCGAGATCATCAACATTTTCAGACAAACACGATTCTTAACATGATGGATCAAACAAGCAAGGTCACACACAGATGATCAAAGTAGTTACTAAACAAAATCAACTGAATATGTTGCAGATAACTTTAAAATATGTCATAGAATAGGTACCCGGAACATCGGAAAATAAGTGCTGAATTCGTTAACGAAAATGAGTAAACTAAATGCTTCTAGATAACCATTTGACTTCATAAACATCAAATGTATCGAATTTTTCCAGAATGTAAGCAAATTTACGACAATTTGCGTGTTTTACTGCTATCACCAGGTGAAAACACAGAGCGTCCGGTGCATTAATCGAAAAGGAATAGTGATGATAACGCCCTTGCATTTGATTTAAATAACATAGTCAGTGCCTAGTTCGAAACTGCAAGTGTTGAGCTGAAGATAATTTTTTCCTCATAGATGCGTTCAATTTTAAAATGTTGTAGATATACACCCATTCGAAGAATGTTAGAAATGCTTAAGTGGTTAAATGTAAAACAAAGAATTGTTATGAGTTCGCTTATCTTTATTTTTAAAATTAAAAACAACATGTTACCTAGCTATCTGAGTAGAAGACTGACAACTAGAGGTAGTTTACAACCATATAATTTAAGAAATGTTAATAATTTAAATGTGCAATTATTTAGAAATTCAAGATCACAAAATATGTTATTTTATAAAGGAATACAAATTTTTAATGCACTCCCAAATCATTTGAAAACAGAAACGAATATAACAAGATTTAAAAGAGATGTAATAACTTTTTGTAAGAATAATTATTAAATTTAAAACTAAGTTATATCTTATCAGATAAATGTAAATGTTTGTTTTAAAATAGCAAAACCATGCTAAATAAATATTATCAATCAATCAATCAATATTCCCATTAATATGATTGGGTATTCAAAAATAAAATAAAACGAAAAACATGAAGCAGCACCTGTTTAAAACAACTTTTACCTATGCAGGTATGTTTTGTTATTTTTTTTTTTATATCAACAGCGAAACAAAGTATAATCAACTGTTGATTGTAATTTAAAAAAAATGGCAACCTGTAGAAAAAAAAAACTACTTGAAAAAAACTTGTCTTGCCACTTTTTGTAACGATTGTTGCTGTAATTTCTTCTGAAAATCATGTTTACGATGGCCGAACAACAAGATACCAAACGCAGAACAGGAGGGAAGTTGTGTGGCGTATCCAAAGTAGGTTAGGTATGTTCCTACATAGATAGAAGTTTTGTATCTTTTCTTTTCTTTTGATAGAATGCTTAGTTATCAGTTATAACGATACAATTCTCTACACTGTTGTTTAATAATAAAATTATAATCACTAAGTAGAAATATCACAACACGAATAACACCACATTTTATTTTTACGTTTTTATTTTGTATAGATCAGACTATTATAGGATTAGGACACAACACGTATGGTTTCATGGGTATTTTAAAAACCTGATAGATAGGTACCAAGTCAAAATCATAAAAGAAAATATATAAACCACAATAAAAAATATTAATGAAGCGGACAACGACGCGTCGGTAAGAAAACGCGATCTTATTAATGGAGAAGGCAAATTTCATCTAACTGCGACTTGAGTAAGGAAGGACATGGGGACGAGATGAGAATGAGATATTATTATAATTTATGTTTTTAAAAAGTCCAACGAACGCGGAACGTTTATACTTTATTTATTTATAGAGTGAGTGAAAAAGATAAGAATAGATACAAAAGTTGAAGCGATGGTCACATGTTGAACGCAAACGAGTACAACGCGTCGTTGTACAGCTTAACTGGCTGAACACAATTGTGTAGCAGCACGAACTTGTTAATTGTGGTGCAAGACGGGATTGCACGTACTTGTTCTTGTGGAAAGTTGCCACAAAAATAATATTAAATTAAATTATTTTTTTTATTTTTAATATAAAGGAAAAATAAAAATCATATAAAATTTTCCCAAAAGTGCTAAAACTTCTTGTTACAAAGATTCAAGCCAAAATCAAAGTATACAGAAAATTTTGTTGCTTAAATATAAGTTTAATAAAAAAATATTCCAAAATCGTTAGAGCGGTTTTTTAATAAATTCGAAGAATGCCATTTTTTAGTGCCTAATTGTTTGCATATTATGCACAAAAAAATTGTCAAGGCGTTTTCCAAATATTGAATTTACGAAAAATAAATTAATAAATTAATTAAAACTAAAATTAAGCTTTATCAATTGATATTGAAAATTGTTCAAATTATATAGATATTTCTAAAAAAAAAATTGGTTTGAAATCAATTAACCCGTTCATGAGATAGCTCAAGAAAAAAGTAACGGTTCTATGGGAGGTACCATTAATAGGCTTGTCACCATTTTTTGCGCTTTAACAAAAGGAAATCAAACAAAAACCATCAGTAATTTTTCCAAGAAAATCGTTGCAGTAGTTTTGGAGAAAATTAGGCTTATCCAAAACCGTTATATGGCAGGAACTGTTAGTTTTTGAGCTAAAAAAAAAAATTTAATTTCTCCTCTAAGGAATGGACTACAAACCCTATATAGCAAATTTGAAGTAAATCGGAACAGCCGTTTAGGCTGTAGGTGCTGCTGCATACAGACTGACATACAAACAGACAGACAGAATTTCCAGACCCACTTTTTTCGTCTTCGCTATCATCGTAATGTCATGTTTGATTTTTATCTGAAAAATTTTTTTTTGCACGATTGAATAACTGCCTTATAGAAACTATAATCGCAAGTAAAAAGTATCTCAGTGAAGTAGCAGGCATACTATTATCATTATTATCATTATTATCATTATTATTATCATGATATTACCATTATTATTATCATGATTATTACCATTATTATTATCATTATTATTGTCATTATTATTAACATAATTACTATCGTAATTATAATCATTACAATTGTCATTATAATTATCATTATAATTTATTATTATTATTGTTATTATCATTATTATCATTATTATCATTATTATCATTGTTATCATTATTATCATTATTATCATTACTATCATTATTATCATTATTATCATTATTATCATTATTATCATTATTACCAAGTCTTTAGACGTGACCGTCACCACTCTAATAATTTTGGCACAGTTGGTGGAGGAATTCTATTAGCTATAAAAAATTCATTCAACTGCACTTTAGTCGATGCGTTTTTGTCTTCTGACGTCGAAATTATGTGTGTTAAAATCAAAATGGAGACTGGTCACTTATACATTATGTGTACCTATATACCCCCGAGCTCAATTAATAATGTTTATGAAAATTTTATTCAATGCATTGAAAGTATACATGATAAATTTGAATCGAATAACGAATTTTTAATTTTGGGCGACTTCAACCTTCCGAACTTGAGCTGGTTAAAATCTTCTGATTATAATTACTTGTTTCCTGTTAACCCATCGAGTGCTAATTAGCTTTCAATAATTGATGGTATGGTCTCTTGTGGACTAAGTCAATTCAATGGAGTTACAAATCGTTCTAACAAAATACTGGACCTTGTCTTTTTCTCTGACACAATAAAAGCTGACACAGCTGTAACGCCTTCTAATGTTGTTTTAATAGATGAGAACTGTCACCATCCAGCTTTAGATATTTCTCTGAACCTTAATTTAAGTAATCTACTTGACGATTCTAATGGTAAACTTGAATTTAATTTTAAAAAATGTAATTATGAATAGCTTTTGATTCTTTTATGTAATGTCAATTGGAATCAACTTTTTCTTAACTGTGATATTGATGTTATGTGTTTCAAATTTTATAGTACTCTTTTGGATTGTTTTTATAAAGCTGTCCCATTGCGAAAATCTTGCAGAAATTCTTATACTCTCCCATGGTTTGATCCTCAACTAAAAAAATAAAAAAAATAAAAGAAACAAAGCGTGGTTAAGATATAGTAAATCAAAAGCTGATGATGATTATAGAGCATACTTGGAGCTAAAGTATATTTTTAATTGCTACTCCAACGATTTATATGCAAATTATATTTCTAAAATTGAAAATTAACTAAAAATAAACCAGAAAATTTCTGGAAGTTTGTAAATTCTAAAAGAAAACTTGACGGATATCCCAACTCATTGTTTTTTAATAATATTTCGAGCCAAAATTCTATAGAAATTGCAAACATGTTCGCAAACCTTTTTAAAGAAAGCTTCTTTAAAAAGGTTTGGATTCCGATAATAATGAAACATCAATAATTCCTTCTTCCTCACTAACTTTTTCACACCTTAGCTCAATAAACTTTTCTGTTTGTGAAAACTCTATAATTGAAAATATTCTTAAACTTGACGACTGTTTTAGTCCTGGTCCAGATGGTATTCCGTCATGTGTGTTAAAAAAGTGCGTATCTCATTTGTCTTGCCCTCTTTTTGTTCTTTTTAATAAATCCTTAAGTCTTTCAATTTTCCCTAAGCTCTGGAAAAGTGCTTTTATAACACCGGTTCACAAAAATGATCAACAAATGACATAACAAACTATCGCCCTAAAGCTAAACTTAGTGTTATTCCAAAACTATTTGAGACCATTATTTGTGACGTTCTGTCTTTCAAATGCAGCTCTAATATAATTGACACTCAGCATGGTTTTGTTAAAAAAAGTCAACTATTACAAACTTATTCCATTTTACATCTTTCTGTCTGGATGCATTTGAAGATCGCAAACAAGTTGATTGTGTTTTTACTGATTTTAGTAAAGTTTTTGATAAGCTCTCTCACAAAATATTAATTAATAAATTGGATAAATTAGGATTTAACAAAAGTTTTATTATGTTAGCTGAATAATAGAAGTTATTGTATTAATTTTGGTAATGTGTTGTTTGACCAATTTTAATTTTACTCTGGTATTCCTCAAGGTAGCCATTTAGGTCCATTACTATTCATTCTATTTATTAACGACCTGACTTCTGTTTTACAAGATTCTATTGTTCTTATCTATGCGAATGATATAAAAATATTTAAAAAGATATTTTCAACAGATGATTGTTTACTGCTTCAACAAGATCTTAATAGGTCTAGGGATTGGTGCAATACGAACCATTTTTACATTTTTAATTCATTTTTTATTTTTTCATTTTCTTATATCTATCTTAATGCTAGACAAAAAATCTTAAACAACTAGCTTACATATTAACTTAACTAACTTACTGGCCCCATACGGGCGCTCTAAATTATACTATAACTATATTTAAAAAATGCCTTTCAGCGTAAAAACTAACTTAATTAAAATTCAATATTTCTTAAAACTAAACGAGAAAATTCTTAAAAAACTCGTTTTTTATGTCATTTATTTTATATAAAACACTTAAAACTACCCTTTACCTACATAAAACTAAATTAACCTTAATAAAACTAAAATATACGTAAATAAACGTAAGTAACTTAAAACTACTTAAAATACTTAAAATAACTTAAAACTAGAACGGCCACCAGCAGCATTTTTTTTTTTTTTTTTTTCGCAGCAGCCTATGCATATGCGCACACGCTTATTAATATGCATATATTCACATATATGCATGTGTAACAGCGCCAAATGCACATATACACAAACAAACGATTTTTTGGATTTTTTAACTTTTTTTTTTTTTTTTTGGTGCCACCGTCACTGTCCTACTTAATCTACCTAGTTATACCTTAGAAATACGTAGGTCGGCCAAGGCAACAACTTCGACTAACCATCAATATCAAGGTGGTCACCCAACCACCAGTATTTTTTAACTTGCTTATCCAAGTCCTTTTTGTCCCAAAGGGGCACAGCTCTACTGAACCGCAGACGCTCTGCTCCGTTCCCAGAGCCGACGTCTCGACCATACAGGATTCGCCGATCCACAGTTCTACGGCCGACGTGGTAAATTAACGGAACCGCCAATCTATCCTGTATCAGCCCCCGACTGTCTAAATAGAGGAATGTCTCGGGCGGGATGAAGCCGTTAAGACGAACGCTCTCACTATATTCATCATTGGGGTAGTAAGCCCCGAAAATAAGTCCATTGGCTGAGGTCATCGCCCTTGCAACGTGACCCCGAATCAGCTTAATTAAAAAGTTATCTATCCTGTTTATATTGGCCCCGTTGTATAAGACCTCGTTGGCATAGTAATGTTTGTACTCCGACTCTGGTGTTCTGTGTAATCCAAGACAAGTCCTAAGACACTGTCTCTCAAACACCCGAATCTTTTCCATTTGAGATGGGGCAACGTTAAACCACACAGGGCATCCGTAGGCAATCATCGGGCGGATGAGGGCCATGTAACAAATCACCTTTACCCTGTTTTCAAGGCGGCTGCTATAGAAGAACCGTCTTGTCAGAGCAAACGCTCCCCTGGCTCTGGCCAGAGCAGCATCTATATGTCGATTGAAATATAGATACTGATCTAGCCAGATACCAAGGTACTTTACTACATCTTTACTCGCCAGTTGATGTCCACTTGGTCCAAGGATCACTAGATTTCTCCAGTTCTTTCTTGTATCCCTAGAAGCCTTAGACAAAGGGGTTCTAAACAGGATAGTTTCTGATTTCTGAAAGTTAATTTTTAACTTCCAGTCATCACAATATCGCTGAATCTTGTCGAAGTCACGCTGCAAGAGAATTCTGATGACTTCAACTTTTGGACCCGTCCTGTACGCTACAAGGTCATCGGCATACGCAATCGCATGAGTGAGACTACCTATCAGATCGCTGGTGTAAATACTAAAAAGAATCGGCGAGTTCACAGCTCCTTGCTGTAGACCGTTTTTAATATCAAAAATTGTGGTGGAAGTTACATTGCCACTTTTGACAACAAACTTTCTACCATTGAGCATGTCATGAAGCATATACAACAGTGGTTTACTTATGCCAAATCTGGTTAATTTCAGATAAAGACCCTCTAACCATACGGTGTCGAAAGCCTTCTCTAAATCAACAAGAACGGCACCCGTGCATTGATTTTTCGCTTTGTTCCATTGAACATCAGAAACTAACTTAGACGCGGCATGAATAGTGTCATGTCCCGCCTTAAAGCCAAACTGACTGTCTGGAATAATATTCTTGTCCTCAGCCCACTTGAACAGAGCTCTATTGAGAATCTTTTCGAATACCTTACTGATACTTGGAAGAAGACTTATCGACCGAAGATTTGCCGGATTGGAGCTGTCCTTTCCCTTTTTGGGGAGAGGATGGACCACAGCTGTCTTCCAACTCACTGGATAATATGCATTATTCAATGCGTTGTTGAACAGTGTGGTATAAATGTCTATTGCTTCTTCAGGGAGATGTCGTAACACAATGTTGGGTATACCATCGACCCCCGCAGATTTCTTTTTCTTTAATGTTTGAAAAATTAACTGAAGTTCTACCTTCGAAATTAACAATGAACTGGGTCCATTTCGCTCGGCGATGGTGGCGTTTGCCAAGTTTTCGTCATTAAACCCGGTGAAACCAGTATTCTCAGATCGCCATTGCGTTATGTTATTTCCAAGGTAGAAGTTGTGCAGTAAGGCTCTGTTCTCCAGGTCATGATTCGGACGAATGCTAGCATTCACCTTATACACTTGCTGGAAAGCAGCCCCTACAGCCTCTACCTTTTCCTGAGGATCTTCTATAATATAATAATTATCATCAAAAACGGCACCTTCCGGATCAATTCCCGCAATCGTTAGTACGTCTTCGTTATCTGTTGTCCTCTGGAGTTTAAGACATGGAAGATCGTTTTGATCATTTCTTCTAAATATCTTATTTATTTGGGGAAACATACTAGGGTCGCTAGAATTAACAGCCCGAATTCTGTTATCCCAATATAAATTAATAGATAATCTAGTTTTGTCTAATCAGAACGTTAATGTTTTTGATCGACGACTTCAATGTCCTAATCTCCAGATCACGTGTGTCCGTGAAACGTCTGTACAGAAGTTTCAATCTAGTCAGCAGTCCACTTTTTTGTCGGTGTAGTGCGTCGATTGTCGCGTTCTTCTATAAACCAGTAGGGTCTTGTTCCTTATATTTTGGGATTGTTCTGTCTATTGTTCGTTTTATAGTCGTATCCATTTGAGTCAGGAACCCGTCGATCTCGACGTTCGTCAGGTTTCTGTCATTTGGTGGAGAAATGTCATCGGAACGTATTTCTCTTGCCAAGGCGTTGGAGAAGCGTGGCCAGCGCGTCTTACTGAAATTGTAAGAGTGCACAGGCACATACTCATCCAACTCCACAAGGTCGCTCGGAAGCTGTATTACGGTTGCAAGTCCGCAGTGATCACTGTCGTATTCAATTGTTCGTAAACAGTTTCTTGTCTGTTGATTTGTTGCGTCAGTTATAACAAGTCGTGTGTCAAGCAGTAAAAGATCCAGAAAACTACCACTTCTCGGAAATGACGGTCTATCTGTAGCCAGAAGGTCGATCCTACACTCAACACTGTATCGACCCATCCAATTAAAAAGATGGTTCCCTCTAGGATTTTGTATTTGGTTTCCCCAATCTACATGTTTGGCGTTTAAGTCCCCTGCCATGAGATAATAATTCTCATCCAAGTTCAGTCTTAAGCATTCGAAAAGTTTTTCGAGCTCTGCGATAAAATTAGCTGGATGAGGTGCGTCAGGTGCGTACACCGCGATTGCGTACATTCTTTTCCCCTGCTGGAGAGGAATGCAAACGATGCAGGCTTCTAGCAACCCGAATCTTCGCACTTCACTATTATATATAACTTTATGATTAATACCCTTTCGTATGAAGATTGCGACCCCACCCCCTTGTGAGGAGTTGGGCCGATCCCTTCGCACGATATTGTAATTTTTATTAGTCAGTTTGTGTTTCTGGTTTAGCTTACGTTTCGCTAGCCATAAACACATCGGGACTTTGGTCTTGCAGCAAATGAAAGAGGTTTGCTCTACGTTCGGTCCTAATCAGCGAATTTACATTCACAGCTAGGATCTTAAAGGGTCGCTCAGGCAGCGCGCCTTTAACCATTTCGCGTTGCCGGCAGAATAGAGTAGAGGTAATCCACCCTAGCCGCCTGCTCCCTGATCTGTTTTTGCACGTCGGTTAACTGACCATGAATGGTCAGCAACACCTGCATCAGATCTGCCTCTGGCACAGGAGCCGTAGGCACTTGGACCTGTTTGGCTACCTGGGGTTGAGGCTGTACCGTTTTTCCCTTTCCAGACGCCATTTGGGCATAGGAAATTGCGGGATTGACGGAAGTTGTTGTCTGGCGTACTTCAGGGCGTCTCACCTCACGAACCATCTGATGTTGAATATTGTCAAATGTCAAACCATATGCTTTACACGCAAAAAAAACTTGGTTTAACTTAAGTTACATGTTAGATTCGTCCACTCTTTGTAAGTTGTCAGATTTCTCCGATCTATTAATTATTCTTGACTCCAAACTGACATTTTCTCTCCATTACAACTCAATTATTAGAAAAGCTAACAAAATGTTGGGTTTTATAAAAAGATTCTCTCGTGAATTTCAAGATCCTTATGTTCTCAAACCCTTATTTCTCAAGATCCTTATTTGTTTCTTTTGTGAGACCAGTGCTTGAGTACGGGTGCATTATATGGGCACCGTTCTACTCAGTTCATAATAATAGACTTAAGTCGGTCCACGGAAGGTTTATGCACTTTTGACTTCGTTTTCTTCTCTGGTCCCAAAGAACGGCTCTACCACCATATACACAAAGACTTAAGCTAATAAATCTTCCTTTGCTCCTTAAACATAGACAATATCTACAACTATGTTACATTGTTGGAATAATCAACGGTTCTATAAAATCATCATTCGTTTTGAAACGCTTAAACTTAAGTTATAGCCTAGCTAGCATAAGAGCACAGATTCCTTTATCATCATTATTATTATCATTATTATCATTATGATCATTATTATCATTATAATCATTATAATCATTATTATCATTATTATCATTATTATCATTATTACCATTATTATCATTATTATCATTATTATTATTATTATTATCATTATTATCATTATTATCATTATTATCATTATTATCTTTATTATCATTATTATCATTATTATCATTATTATCATTATACGAACGAACGGAAAAAATACCCATAGTCAAGGATACGATAGTAGCAGCAAAAGCGATTACATAAAACGAAAATGGATCCAACAAAATTCTGCTAGATAAAAAGAAAGTACATCTAACTTCACGTCAGTGAATATATGTCAAAAATTGATCGAAATAAATAAAGACTTGAGTATGAAGTTAAAGAAGTGCGGTATACTATCTTAAAAAATATTAAAATGTTTATTAATTACTACTTTTCGGATAGTGAACATTGTTCCAAGGGACGAAGACGGAGAATTATTAACAAATATTTCAACGAGAAGAGCATGGAGTATGTTAAAACCAAATAGTTTTTTTTTGCAATTCCGGAATTGTTTCATTTATAAGTGCAATTGCGTTTATTATGGTTGTTTTTTAATATTGTTAATAAAATGTTCTTTTAGATTGTCCGGATTCACGTTTTATTCCAAAATGGTACAAAACCGGCAGACATAATGAAAACAACACAAAACAAATTTGACAACAACGAGAACGAAGGTTAGACGACAGCCAAATAGCACTCGTAAGAAACGAATGAAAACGAGGGTTTTTTAGCGCCTAACACAACGATTATCGTAATATGTAATACGGGCCCTGAGCAATTAATTATCATACTGAAATTCATCAAATCTTCGAATATGTCCTCTAATTATGTCGATTGTTGCTTCTCCAAATCAGATCTCGAAATGATCCTCTTGTTGCCTTTACCTACTTCTTCTGTATTGTATATAACATTTTTTTTTTTACTTTAAATTACAAGTGATGACAAATATGAAAATATTCGCATTTTTTTATCGAATTGAACGACTTTAACAAAAAAAAACCCTTGCTATTTTTGATGCATTTTTCATCAAGAGGCGAGCGCTTTAAATTGTCCTTGGCTTGCTATTTACATATATATATATATACATAATATATATATATATATATATATATATATATATATATATATATATATATATATATATATATGTGTGTGTGTGTGTGTGTGTGTATATATATATATATATATATAAAAACGATTATTACATCTTCAAATATGTACCTATATTAAATTTGAAAATAAATAATACAACGAAAACTTAGTGTTTCCGCGTCCTTTTATTTATGTGCCGTTAGCTAAAATGAGGACCGATACCGTCGTTTTTTACGCCTTTAATGCATTAGTCGTTTCATTTCGATTCCATAATGCAGAATGGCGACGTTTTACGACGTTTGACATTTGAATATTTTATTTTATTTTATTTATAAAATTAAAAGAAAAAGTTTAAAAAGTTCAATTAATATTATAAAAAGTTTATTATTTGGAACTCGCGTTTAAAAGGCACCGTCTCAAAACTAAATCGTCTCACGTCTCAAAACTGACTGTTCTCTTCTTTGTTTCCTATCTTCTTTCGTCCTGCAGTGTTTTCGTGTGTGAGTGGTATGTGGGTTATGGGTTAATGGTTAAGTTGTGTTTAAAGTCTGCTAGTGTTGGGAAAAATTAATTCTCTGTTTCAGTAGGCCTTTCCTCACTGTTGTTCATCTTGATAGCCCAGGAACTCGTCTTCACTACTATCATCGTTTGCAGAGCAGGCTTCTTCAGGGTTCGTTGAATTGTACGATTTCATTCTATTCACAGCAGCGACACCTTCGAAAAACTTCTGGGATACTCTGTGGTCTGGTATATCTGCTACCACATATCGATCGTTTGGTTACTCTTTTATTTGGTAATATTTTTGTTACAATTTCTTGAAGTGTCCTGTTGCAGGAGCTTCACGTTTCAGAAGAATTAAGTCACCCGTTTTGTATTTCTTTCGAACCTCTTTATATTGAACCTTCTTCTTTGATTTTCTTGGTCTTCGTTGATGTTCTGGAGTCCTATTTTTCTCTACTCGTCCACAGTTTGACTCGGTCTGGTCCATTGGGCTGGTATAGTCAGACTGACTCGGACGTATTATTTTCTTTTGGAGTTGGTTTTCGATTATTTTGGCCACTTCATCGCGCTCATAAAAAGATATTTGCCTAGGTGCTGAAGTAATCTAATTTCCATCTTATGTGGCAACTCAAGGAATTCTGTTGGTTCATCGTCAAAATCACATAGCATGTTTTGAACTTTTGTAGCTAATTCTGGTTTTATTTTATTTATAAAATAAAGACAAAAGTATAAAAGTTCAATTAAAATTGTAAAAAGTTTATTATTTGGAACTCGCGTTTAAAAGGCAGCGTCTCGTTTCACGTCTCAAAACTGAATCGTCTCACGGCTCAGAACTGACAGTTTTTTTTTTCTTTTCTTATCTCCTTTCATTCTGCAGTGTTTTCGTGTGGGAGTGGTATGTGTGTTACATGAATGAAAGAATATAAGATTACGACACTTTGGCATTTTCACTTTGTTGTTGTTTCACTTGTGACGTAATTTTCACTTGCTTGTGACATAAGCACCTTGCACCATTTTTCTCTTTGGTGGGGGTAAAGTCATAAGAAGATTCCACCATTTATTTGTTTTTCTGTTTGTGCTTACGTCATAAATGACAAAAACACAACAACAAAGAGCTGAAAAAACCAAGTGTCATAATCTTGTATTCTTTCATTCATGTGTGTGTTATTTGTGAATGGTTAAGTTGTGTTTTAAATGTGCTAGCATCAAAGATTATCTAATAAAGACAAAAATCTGTAGTTACGTCCGTCCCTCCGGTTACCCAATGTTTAGATTTTTTGCATTTCGCGTCTATGAATACGTTTCCCCTTAAAATCATGAGCTGTGGTGGATTTAGATCATGAATGGAGGTAGGATTCTTCCGAATAAGGGTGTGTTCATAAATTGTGTTCATAAATGCACGCTAAGCTAAGATCACACTTGTATTTTCAGCTGGTACTATTTTAGCCCGCATATCTCGTAATAGAAGCAAAATAGCAACTTGTATTTTTATATCGTGTTTTTTAATTTTTATTTTTATTTTTCAATATCGGATATTCTTGTACTTTATTTACGTATCTAAGCTTTTTAAGACAAGACAGAAGTGCAAGATCAGATACAGCTTTGCGCATTCCCGGATTATAGCTAGGTTATAGCATTGAGTTTATAAACATAGAGAAATCAAGATGGTTTCAAACTCACCGAAGTAGATGTCGCTTAATGATCATATCGCGTAATTATTATTGCAATAATTCCATGTAACGAACATCCCTCAACCCCAACCGAACAAATTTGTTCTGTATACATTTGTATTTGTTTTTCTTTATTTCTCTTGCCTTTTAACTCAAGAATAATTGCTACTCGAGTAAAAAAACACAAGTCGATAGTAACGACATCCTACGAGCAAAGTTTGAAACTTCCACATGATTTCTCTATGTTATAAACTCAATTGCGCAAAACATTAACATTATTTCAATTTTAGAACAGTTGTCTAACTTTTACTCCAGAATAAACAATTTTTTAACTTCCAGTTATATATTCCACTGAAAGGGGTCGTTGATGAATGTATGCAGTATTTGTGCGTAGTTACATTCCACAAAAGCGATTTCAAGAAAGTGAGCTGTCAATCTATCAGAGATTTTATTGTGCTGCATTAAAAATATAATGCTAAGGTTTGCTGTTTTTAAAGTTAGACAACTTCATTAAGAAAATGTATACTTTATGCCGTTTATAATACGGAAAAACGTATTTTTAACCAAGTTCCACATTAAATTGCTTTTAGTTTCGAGTTAAACCGACTATAATTTTGCGCCAATGGTTATAGTTATAAGCAAAAACAATCTTTAAATTATGAAAACAATTAAAATAATTTTTTTTTACATTTGCGCGTTTATAGCATCAGTAGTAAAAAGAGACTGTATACCTTTTAAACTTATTTTCTGGATTCAAATTGCTTAAGTAAAATGTTTGCTGATGTGTTTGAAACAATTAAAAAACGGAAAAAATATTCTATGTTATTATTGTCATCGATTCACTTCCATATTTTGCATCAAATAATATGAAAGCGACTAATGTCGATTTTAATGGTGCCAAAAAAGAACTGTTTTTCGTTTTCTTTTGCAAGTAGGGTTTGAACTGATAGTTTAATTGAAGGGGATTCGTTACCTTCTTTTCTTTTTATATCGAAACAAACAAACAAACGAAATTGCAAATACAAATATAGTATTTCTCTTTATAAGCCTAACTTTAACTTGTGAGTCACCAGTGTAGAAACAGCCTAACCAACAAATAAACAAGTTTATGAACAGACCCAAAAAGTTTGAATCTTGTTTAAAAACTCTAGAAGTATAAATATAAAAAGCATATTGATTTAACCAGTATTTGCTGCATCAGATTTATTTTAATAAATGTTTCTGAATGTTTTTAAACGTGTTGTAAATATTACAGATTGTTTTATTTAATAAAATTCCAATATGTAACACGGCAATCAGTTCATGATTTTTTTTTAAGTTTCACGTTTCCCCTTAAACTCATGAGCTGTGGTGGATTTCGTTCATGAAATGAGGTAGAATTCTCCCGAATAAGGATATATTCATAAATGCACGTTAAGCTATGATCACACTTGTATTTTCAGCTGGTGGAAGCAAAATCGTAACTTATATATATATATATTTATTGGAAATATATTTTTATTTCGTTTTTTCAAAGAATATTTTAGTTTTTTTCATATATTTTTTGGTTCGGGAGACGGATCCTTTAAAATGCTTTAAAAATTTATTTGTAGGTATTATGTTAATGGAAAATAAAGTTGTGTCTAAATATAATCTAAACAAAATTAATATTGGCTTTTTGTGCGAATAACTGTTTGATAATTTCTTAATATTAAGAGTTGTTATGAAATTAAAATTTTTTTCAGTTTGGAATGTTTCTTCTTGTAATTGGCACTTTAAACAAATTATTTCAATTATTTCTTGTATATTCTTGTATAATTTATATTGAACTAGAACACAACACCAAAAATAATGTTTCAAAAATGATAGCGCTTCATGAATGTTTGCATTTCGTGTACTAGGAAACCACATTTAAATGTCAAATAGTGTGCAGTGAAACATTTGACTACATGCCGTATACTAGCCATACGTAAGCACCAAATATATGTGCATCCTTATGTAACCACATCGAATGTAACCCTTCTGGTTACATTTGCACATGTGTCTTTTTGGGTAAACATGCGGTGTACCTACTACCGAAATATTCGTGGATATAACAACATCGCTAAATGTTGCGCTAGTAACACAAATACACCATTGGTACGGGACGTCAGAGACACATTCGCATGTGGTTTTTTACATTCCGTGTACTACATCCTTAAGTTTTGCTTTTAGTATTTTTGTTGTATATGATTCAACCTTCTAAATATTAGGTACTAATATTTCAATGGAGGTAAATTTCTTACCCCAAATTTCTTTTTATACCGAAACCGAAACAAACAAACGAAAACGCAATTAGTGAAGTAATGTGTTACTGGTGTAGGAACAGCCTAACCAAAAAATAAACGAGTTTGTGAACAGACCCAAAAAGCTGATGATTTTGAAAAAGGCGGGAAAATTTATCCACCACTCAGCTTAGGTGAAAGTGTGTGCAGTTTTCCTTTGTTCTCACGCACACTTTTTCACCTAAGCTGAGATCAGCTGATGTCGAAGCTTGTAGGTAACGTCAAATAAAATGACAGGATTACCCTCTCTGTTAGCTCCTCTGTGCTAGCATGGTGTGGGGCAAAATTAAATTTCTCTCTTTCAAATATGTGATTATTTTTTACTAGTATCTTATTTTTTGTTTTAAAGAGTTTTAAAATGTTTTTTGAAAAGTGTTTTTGTTTGTAAGTACAGTAACAATAAACATGAAAACATTAAATGAATTATATTGCTTGAAAAATGCGTTGTGTAATTTACTGTGGGTTCGTGTACCTATACAGTTAAATTGGCGATATTTTTTTTATCTCTATTACCTATTAGTTGTGTTTACCAAAGGGTGAGTTTTGATTTTCTGCGGAAATCGAAGCGCATATCCAAAGATGACGTAACTTTTAACTCACCAAAGAGAAGTTTGATGAACATTTCTCGAAAAAGCTCAATTGAAAAAGCAGTAAAAGCTGGAAAAGCAAGTATGTAAATACAAAAACAGATTACCGCAACGATAGGTATAATCATTGAGTTTATAAAATTTTGTTACAGCTTAAATAAAATCTCCACATTTTATACAACATTTGCCCCGCAATTTTCGTAAAGTGTGGAGATTTTTATTTAACTTGTTACTAAATTTGATTATTAATATGTTAAACAACCAGAGTATCCTTTAAAATGACATGAGCGCCACATTGTGCAGTTCATGCAAAATCATTCAGTGTGGACGAGAGCAACAAAATAAATTTCCACGATAGGTATAATGATGGTATAACTGGCCCAGAGAACAGAGAAGAAGCACACAGAGAAGAAGCACATTCATTATTATTCTAATTGTACTAACATTGTGCCAAAACGCAGTCAGCACAGAAAGCAAAAGCTGTCGAGTTAGGGGAATTAAATGAAACTACGGTATACTTGCTCTGCAGTGGCTACCCAGTACGTATGAGCAGAAGGCACAACCAACAGAAGAGAAGCAAAAGATGACTTGCCAAATATACTGAGTCGGATTGAGTAGTTGTTTGATCCCAATAGTTATCCGATCTATAGGCCCAGTAATTTTCGAAGCGAAGCGAAAATTATCATGCAACGAATGTAGAAGGCAAACATGGCAAACACGCTTCATGAATGTTTGCATTTCGTGTACTAGGAAACCACATTTAAATGTCAAATAGTGTGCAGTGAAACATTTGACTACATGCCGTATACTAGCCATACGTAAGCACCAAATATATGTGCATCCTTATGTAACCACATCGAATGTAACCCTTCTGGTTACATTTGCACATGTGTCTTTTTGGGTAAACATGCGGTGTACCTACTACCGAAATATTCGTGGATATAACAACATCGCTAAATGTTGCGCTAGTAACACAAATACACCATTGGTACGGGACGTCAGAGACACATTCGCATGTGGTTTTTTACATTCCGTGTACTACATCCTTAAGTTTTGCTTTTAGTATTTTTGTTGTATATGATTCAACCTTCTAAATATTAGGTACTAATATTTCAATGGAGGTAAATTTCTTACCCCAAATTTCTTTTTATACCGAAACCGAAACAAACAAACGAAAACGCAATTAGTGAAGTAATGTGTTACTGGTGTAGGAACAGCCTAACCAAAAAATAAACGAGTTTGTGAACAGACCCAAAAAGCTGATGATTTTGAAAAAGGCGGGAAAATTTATCCACCACTCAGCTTAGGTGAAAGTGTGTGCAGTTTTCCTTTGTTCTCACGCACACTTTTTCACCTAAGCTGAGATCAGCTGATGTCGAAGCTTGTAGGTAACGTCAAATAAAATGACAGGATTACCCTCTCTGTTAGCTCCTCTGTGCTAGCATGGTGTGGGGCAAAATTAAATTTCTCTCTTTCAAATATGTGATTATTTTTTACTAGTATCTTATTTTTTGTTTTAAAGAGTTTTAAAATGTTTTTTGAAAAGTGTTTTTGTTTGTAAGTACAGTAACAATAAACATGAAAACATTAAATGAATTATATTGCTTGAAAAATGCGTTGTGTAATTTACTGTGGGTTCGTGTACCTATACAGTTAAATTGGCGATATTTTTTTTATCTCTATTACCTATTAGTTGTGTTTACCAAAGGGTGAGTTTTGATTTTCTGCGGAAATCGAAGCGCATATCCAAAGATGACGTAACTTTTAACTCACCAAAGAGAAGTTTGATGAACATTTCTCGAAAAAGCTCAATTGAAAAAGCAGTAAAAGCTGGAAAAGCAAGTATGTAAATACAAAAACAGATTACCGCAACGATAGGTATAATCATTGAGTTTATAAAATTTTGTTACAGCTTAAATAAAATCTCCACATTTTATACAACATTTGCCCCGCAATTTTCGTAAAGTGTGGAGATTTTTATTTAACTTGTTACTAAATTTGATTATTAATATGTTAAACAACCAGAGTATCCTTTAAAATGACATGAGCGCCACATTGTGCAGTTCATGCAAAATCATTCAGTGTGGACGAGAGCAACAAAATAAATTTCCACGATAGGTATAATGATGGTATAACTGGCCCAGAGAACAGAGAAGAAGCACACAGAGAAGAAGCACATTCATTATTATTCTAATTGTACTAACATTGTGCCAAAACGCAGTCAGCACAGAAAGCAAAAGCTGTCGAGTTAGGGGAATTAAATGAAACTACGGTATACTTGCTCTGCAGTGGCTACCCAGTACGTATGAGCAGAAGGCACAACCAACAGAAGAGAAGCAAAAGATGACTTGCGAAATATACTGAGTCGGATTGAGTAGTTGTTTGATCCCAATAGTTATCCGACTTATAGGCCCAGTAATTTTCGAAGCGAAGCGAAAATTATCATGCAACGAATGTAGAAGGCAAACATGGGATGGAAATGGGATGCACACGTGCAAAAAAAAGGTTGGACACAATTTCGTTTCCAGTTGTCGGAACTCACGTGTATCCAAATTCCTCGTTTACTATAGGGGCAGCGTCATTATAAGCTGAATGCTGCAAAGGATTACCGACGTATCTGAGGCAGCTTATGCAGCTGTTATAATCACCCCTATTACCGTTGTTGTTCATCGTTTCGTTGTCGTGACGTTTTTTTGTCGTGTCGTTTTTAAATCGGCATTCTATAACTTTTTCGACACGACAGATTCGTAGTAACGGGTGATTTTTTAGCTGGTTTGGTTTTGGCAACACTGGTTTTGACAGCTGACGTGTGTTTAGTACCTTGTGTCACTGTCAAACAGCTTCAGTTTAGTTTGCAATTTAACAATGGATCGTCTTAAAAATGAACAACGCTTGCAAATTATTAAATTTTACTATCAAAATTCGTGCTCGGTTCGAAATGTTCGAAATCGAAAAATTGTGTTCAGCGATGAGGCTCATTTTTGGTTGAATGGGTACGTAAATAAGCAAAATTGCCGCATTTGGAGTGAAGATCAGCCAGAAGCATTGCAACAGCTACCAATGCATCCCGAAAAAGCCACTGTTTGGTGCGGTTTATGGGCCGGCGGCATTATTGGGCCATATTTCTTCAAAGATGATGCGAATCGCAGCGTTACTGTCAGTGCTAATGTCTATAGGGACAAGCCCGCTTCGATTGACGCACTGGAAGCCAACATCCATGCATTCATTCGTGAGATACCGGCCGATATGTGTGAAAGAGTATGCCAAAATTGGACTCAGCGGATGGGCTACCTGAGACGCAGCCGCGGTCAACATTTGCATGAAATTATCTTTAAACATTAAATTGCAAGGTTCAAACTATCGATTCAAATAAATATTTCATTCATTTTTTCGAATTTTTTGTGTTTTTTTTTTTTAAAAAGTTCTAAACCTCTTAAAAAATCACCCGTTAGAAAAAGTACTTAAATGTATCAAACTGGTTAGAAGCACCTATATAACATTATTAATCTGTCAAAACTGAATCATTTTTCTTTTTAATTCCGCATTCGTGTTCGCTTTTATTGTTGGATATATTTATAATAAATAAGTGATTTATTTCAATAGACGGGAGTGCCGTGTACTACAAAACAAGTAGCAACAGTGACGAAGATCAAGAATTGCACAACTCTAAGGCAATTAACTGAGCAGTTAATTATCATACTGAAATTCATAAAATTTTCGACTATGTCCACTAGTGGATTGTAGCAATCAGATCTCTAAATCATCCTATTGTTGCCTTCACCTACTTTTGTATTGTGAACAACATTTTTTTTTACTTTAAATTACATGTCGGTTCAAACCTAATGAACTAATGACTAATATGAAAACATTGGCATTTTTTTATGACATAATATGTATGTATACATTTAAACGCAAATAGTTTGCCAACCATCTTCATTCATTTTTTTATCGACTTGAACCACTTCAAAAAAAAAAACCCTTTGCCAAGTGATGATTTTTTTCATTACCAAGACGAGCGTTTTAAATTGTTCTTGGCATATTATTTTCATTTATATAAAATCGAATTTTAAGTGACCTTTATATCGTAAAAGATACAAAGTAGGTCAAAAAATTATATTTTCATTTATATATATTGACCGAAAAAAACAATTTTCGAAAATGGGTCGGGGAACCCCCTTAAATGATCAGCCTTTGCAGATATTTGTATAGCCAACATTTTAACTCGATTGGATAACGCTAAATGGTGCCGATAATCGCTCAAAGTTTGAAAAAATCTCGTTTGTGTTGTTTTTGTTTTTTTAATTTTTTTAAATTTTGTTTTTATTAAAAAAAAAGATTAAGGGCTATGCATCTCATCGAAAAAAGGATTGTAAATAACCCATAAATCGGCGAGTTGTGGCATCAGTATTATTTTAATTTAGTTTTTAAATTAAGCCTGAAAGAATCAGCAAAACTTTTCATTTGAGAAGCATTTTTTTGTGCAAGAAAGCTAAAATTCCGTCAAAATACAAAACCGATGCAATTAAACGACTTAAAAAGCTCTTTAAAAGACTTTATCAAAAAAAAAATTAAAAAACGTTTTTTTTTTAAACTTTGAGCGGTCATTGGCACCATTTACCGTTATCGAATTGAGCTCAAATGTCGGCTATCTAAATATCTGCAAAGGCTTATCATTTTAGGGGTTCCCCCGTTAGGAATTTGACGAAAACAAATTTCTTCGAGCGTTGTGGTCACTCTAATATATATATAACAAAACATTATTACATCCTTAAATATGTAAGTATTTTTAGTTTTAAAATAGAAAATAAAACGAAAAATTAGCGTTTTCTCATCCTTTTATTTATGTGTCGTTAGCTAATATGTTTTTTACGCTTTTTTACGCCTTTAATGCATTAAATCCCAACTATAATACGCATGAATAAGCATGAGCTACTGTCAAAATAGCATTTGTAAATAAACAAATACACACATCCATAATGGCGTTGGCTATAATGGACATGAGCTGTGCGTTTTGAACCGCTCTTACATGACCCCGAGCCTCCACCTGAAATGAATGGTTGCATGA
Source organism: Baccha elongata (assembly GCA_951217065.1). NCBI lineage: Eukaryota > Metazoa > Arthropoda > Insecta > Diptera > Syrphidae > Baccha > Baccha elongata. Next base: position 578,498 of record CATNUY010000119.1, on the reverse strand, counting down.
AATGTGTCATGTAGTCAATATTTCTTGTGAAGGCCCTTTATTTCTTGATTTCTTTTATTTTTAGACATACATTTCTCTATTTATTTCTTGTAATGGTAGAAGAAATAAATGGAGAAATAAATTTGACGTTTCATTATTTGGAAGCCATTTTCAACCAATTAGTTTATGTTTTTGTATTGTTTTGTTGTTATTGTGTGCATATTAAAAATTTAAAAAACAAAAATCGCATACAATAATATAATTTAATGAAAAAAAAAACAAAAATTACTGAAAATTGTTGAATCACATGAATTATGCGAATGGACTCCTTTAGGAAATTATCGCTTAGAATTAAATATCAAGAAATATTTCTGCCCACATAGTAAAAAAATATAAACCTCAGAAATACCCACTGACATAATATCTGAAATAAATATTTCTGATGGAGCCGCGGCCTAATGTAAAATTGACAGCTGTGGGCATTTGACAATTGGAAAAAAAATTATTGCATTTTACCAAAAAAAGACTACGAATTTGCATTAAACTATCCATTTTATGAATAAATCAATAAATTATGCATTTTTAACACAATTAAAAGAAACTAAATATAAATGATTTTCACATTTTTCACATGTTCTGTTCATTATGTGCATTCATCATGTTTGTATAAACATGACGAAACAGTTCGTTTAATTTTGACAGTAGGTCATGCTAGCTCATGCTCATTATAGTTCTACCTAAAGTCGTTTTGTTTCATTTCGTTTCCAGAATGCAGAATGGCGACGTTCTACGACGTTTGACATTTGTATATGACGTTGAAACGACTGAGCTGTCGAAAACGACAAATGGTCTGAATTCTTCGGACTCGAGTAATTATGATAGAAACCACGAAATTTCGATTTCTGGCGGAAAACAAATCATCTAAGAAACTTATTTTTTCAATAGCATCGCTTTTTCTCATCCTAATTGTGATTTGTTTGCTGTAATAACTAACGTTGGTTGAGAGTTTCTTCACCTCCCAACTGTTCTAAGGAGCCTCGTTAAGCACAGATTATTTGATGCTCATAGGTTTTTTCACATACAACCATGTGAAACGTCAAACTGAAAACAAGTGGCGTTGACTGTTTTTTTGACATCTAATCCCGGAGAGCTCTCCCGGATTACCAATCAAAAAGCCCATAAGTGCTTAGTGGAAACAGTTTAATCTTCATATCTCAAATCACAGTTTTATTTTTAGTGTAAACATAGCATTAATGCATAAAAACAGTTTGATTAGTAACAACGCCCTATCACAATGCTGTCTTGTTGAAGTACCTACTCTTCCATCTTATACTTCAGTCAGCGCCTAGTTGTTGAACTAATTAATTGAGTGAACAGTTGTTGCTTATTCTTGTATTTTTGTTCACAGAGCAGGATTTCAATCAAGATAAAGAGCGAGAAAAATTGAACAAAAAGGAAGTTTAATAGCTTATAAGGTACCTTTAGATGCGTTACAACATTCGTAATTTTTTATAAAAGCAATCCACTTTTAATTATTAATACCTGGGACTTAGCATATAAAGACAAATTAGCTATTGGATATAAAACATTTAAGTTAACCTATGTACCTAAAAAATAAAACATTTCTGATCGAAAAAAAATAAAATTTCTTACCACTTTTTCGTAGATGGTAAGTTGATCCAACTTCTTTCAAAAATCATGTTTAGGAGGGCGAACGGCGCAGGCACCAACAAGCGAATCGCAAAAAGGATATGTTTATATTGTTGTTGTTATTGTACCTTCCGAAGGGTTTTTTTTTTTTTTTTTGTATAAAATGAGAAGAGATTTATTTTTTATCAAGTTCCAAGACAAAAAATACAAAAAAAAAAACCCTTGGAAAACCAAAAACCTTAAAATGTTTTCATGTTTAAAAATTTAAAACACACGCTTAATTAAACAACACAAGAAATGTATTCTGGTTTTAAATTTGATGACGACGACGAGCACGAGAAGTTACCAGAGGCAAACAAAACTCATTTTTTAATTTGAAAATAAATTAAACATTCATTCAAACAATAAAAATAAAAATAATTCAATAACAAAATAAAAACAAATATTTTGACGTTGAACGGTCCGATAAAATTAAAAATTACGATTCGTCCTTCTAAAAGAGATTCCAGAATTCCAGATCCTCACCACACCAACAAACGAGAAAAACGAAGCGATAATTTTTTTCTACAACCATTGACGTACTAGATATAGACCGCCAATCGTTTGAAATTTCCATACAAACCACTTATCTCTATAAATTAAATAGAGATCAGTGATACAAACGGAGAAAAATAGATGTTCCAGCTAAAAGCGGTCTAAAATCGCCATTATCTAGTAGTGTTAAATAAGTGTACTAAATTCGCCATAAAATTTATATGAAAACGACGAAGTCAATGACATGTGGAGTGGACCAAGCACAACATGAAATAGGGCTTTTTAGGTAACAACGATATATCTCTTTCTCGTTCTCACAGAATTGTCAAAAACAGCAGTATGGTGAACAGGTGATTTTTTTTTTATCATTGTTGAAAAAATGATTGAAAACAAAAGCGGGAATTTTAAAGATTTGTGCGCGAAAATTGTGAAAATTGTTGGTTTTGCTAATTAAAATAAATTTTTAAGCCACGGAAATCACAAATTTCACACAAAAAAGAATACCGCATTTAAAAATTATTTCCAAATTGTTTTCTCCAAGATCTTGAGTTTGACAGTTTGAAAAAGCGCGATACATATTTCAATCTGTCTTCTCCATAGTGTGAGCTTTGACAAGATGGTAAAACTCCCTATTAAATCATTGGAAATACTGGAAAAATGTGAATAAAACTGTGTCTGTAACTCTGAAGTCGAAACTCGATTTATCTGTCAAAATAAATCGACCACTCTCAACCAAGTGAGAAAATATTAAAGTTGAGTTTATTTTTTAGAAAGATTGGCAGAAAATAAACAAAAGGTAATTTGTTCGAATTTGGTTTTTGTTTTATTATTATAAGTTAATTATTGTATTTATCTATAGAAAATCAAAGTATCTCTAAGGAAGGAAAGAGAAATTAGTTGACTTATATATATGTCAACACATTTGGAGTTTTTTTATTGAGGCGAAGTTTTTTGTGTTTAACTTTCAAGTTAAAATATGAACTCTATTTTTGTTTTTTAAAGTTTTTATATATATATATATATCATTGACTGTTTCAGTAAAAATGTTTATTCTTGTAAAAGCATTTTGTAAATAATTTTAAAACGCGCTATTTTCCCTGTAAAATTTGAGATTTCAGTGACTTAAAAGTTTAATAATACACTGTTCAAAAATTTCGCGCATAACATTAATATATCCGAGTTTTTAGTCAATATGTCAACAATGATACAAAAAAAATCAGCTGTCATCCGCGTACTGCTGATTTTGACACTGCTCTGCAAACGAGAAAGAGATATATCGTTGTTACCTAAAAAACCCTATTGAGAAACTGTCACTGTGAGTTTAAGGGAAACATTCCTTCTTCCATAGGGCTTTTTAGGTAACAACGATATATCTCTTTCTCGTTCTCACAGAATTGTCAAAAACAGCAGTATGCAGAACAGCTGAATTTTTTTTTATCATTGTTGACAAATTGATTGAAAACAAAAGCGGGAATTTTAAAGATTTGTGCGCGAAAATTGTGAAAATTGTGTAGTAATTTTAAGAAACAAATATAAACATTGAGAGAATTTGTCTTTTAACTTATATTAGTCGTGTTTTGTTGGTAATTTTTATTTAGTCAGCACTGGAAAGAACCAATAAAACGCTATATTCACTTTTGTATCCACTTTTTTATTTTATTTCAAAGTTGGTATTCTTGACTTTATGCCAAGCCGAAGTTTCAAATAATTTTATGGATGTGTCTGCAAAGTATGGCTTTTTGTATATGCCGAGTTGGTCAACTTGTACCCCACCTTCCACTACAAACAAATAAAAACCGGATAAATAATCATTATTTAGCTAAAATATTACCAAATTATATAATTTTATTTAAAGATCCGGTTTGACCAATTTTTATTTGTTTTTAAGCGAAAAGTTCAAAATCATCACAACTTTCTTGCAACTTTCGTAGGTTGAAAGCTTCTTACTTTTCCGCAAAACGCGGCCCTAAAGGAAAACACAATGAACACATCCATTAATATTCATTGTATATGGAGTTCATGTCTTAAGCTGTCATAGGTGCCACCAACCTTTAAGCAAAAAATGTATTAACATTATATTTCGCGCCAAAACTTTCCAGGCATTCCAAGATTTTATCTTCACTTTTATGTTCACTTTAATTACTGACCAATTTATCGCCACTTTTCGTATCCCATACAAAATTTTGCTAAAGTGACTAAACACTTACCAACAAAATACGCCTATTGGAAGAAAAAAATACAGGAATAACTAATTTATCAATTGTTGGAAACAGGAGCCTATTACTTCAAGGAGAGTTTTAAATTTGAAAAAGATAAACAACAGTATGGAAGTCTCCCAATATGCTAGATCCTTAGATCCATGTAGCAAAATTCGATATTTATCAAAAATTGAAAATATTGGAAGAGATCCATACCTGTTTTCGTATGAAAGTAAGATATTTCCAAAAAATGTAACATCTTATATTACCCACAGGTATTTACTTTCAAATAAGTCAAACTGCACGGGAAAGGAAAACAAAAACAGCAACAGTGTTTGCAAAGCTGAAGGACTCTTCGACGCAGGATGGCTGAAGGAAATGGCTGGAACTTTCGTCACACGAGCCAATGTGTACATTTTGTTGGGGAAGGTACTTAAGTTTTCTATCAATAAATAGTCAAATTGCGTTTATCAGTTTTTTTGTATCTATTCAGGTTTTGCATTCCCAGCGCCTAAATGAAAAACCTTTGGAGGCCTGGATCATCATTACGGAGAGTGGAAATTAGTAACAATCTTAACAATGTTTTTGTGTTGAATTGTTTTTAATGTTAATAATGTTTTTGTCACTATTTCGGCCACTTTTATATGTATATACAGATGTATGTATATACAGTCGTTCAGCAACCGTGGAAGAGTGCACTTCGTTGGCGACTTTCACTGTGTTCATTTTAACTAGAGACGCGAGTGTTTAAAGTAGATAGTTTAGCCTACCATTTTCAAGTGGCAAGTTAGCCTAGGTGGTAGAGTGGCAAACGACGGATCTGAACGGCGTGGGTTCGAGCCCCACTGTGGTCCGGGCTTTTTTTTAAATAATTTCTGAGAGAAGGTTACCAGAAATAGAGAGAAACAAGAAAAAGAGATGTGAAAACCAACGGGGACATCGAAAGATGGTCCCCCAACAACAAGGAAGGCAGTTGGAGCATCAGGTGATGTGTCATCCGACAGCCAAATAGCGGGGCCATCAGGCCAAGCAATAAGACCAACTGCAGCATCAGGGCAGTCCAAAGCCCAAAAAGCAACAACAACAACAGCATTATCGGCACGTGCCGAGTCCGGAACCAGCAACATGGCAACGGCAAAAACATCAAGCCCGATAAAAGGGAAAAATCCAGGACCGGCATGTGTCGAAGAACCAGACCTTATGAAGAGAAGGCGCTACATAAGGTATAAACCAAATCTGGTAGTCAAAAAAAAAAACAGCAGATGTTGTAGCAGCCCAGCAAATAGGAGGGCGCGGGCATTCAGCCAAGTCTTCGGCTCAGGCCAAAATACAGAGGCAGCTGGATAGCTCCTCCAACGACGACGACGACGACAACAACAAAAGCAACGACAACAACGACAAGAACGAAGAAGGCGACGATGAAGCTGGGGCGGACGACATAAACGTCAAAGAGGCTAATGGAGCGATCACCGCCAACAACCAAAAAGACGAAAACGCCAACCTTACAGGCGAAGAAAACGGCGCTGACGCTGACGCTGACGTTATCTCCTACATGTCTGTGGAAGGAGAAGGACATTACGTCAGTGGCGAGGTAGTCGAGCTGTCTGACCAAGAAGAGGACCAGCAGATTGAGGCTTTGACGGAGCAAATTTCTTCACTCATAGAGGTAGTCGAAGCGCTAAAAAAGAAGCAGGAGGCAAAACGGGAGAAGGAGCGCATAGTTGCTCTTGAGCAGCGCACCCGCCAACAAGCGCTCCAAGAGCAAGCTACGCAACAACAGCAGCCTCCTAAAGAACAACAACCACTCCCAGACTAGCAGCAGCCACAGAAGCAGCAATCAAGGAAGCAGCAACAGCAACAGCTTCATAAGCCACAACAACCGTCTCGGAAATCACAGCATCAGCCTCAGCAACAGCAAGCAAAACAACAACAACAACCACAACAACCACAACAGCAACGACAACAGACACAGAAGCAGCAACAGCAGCAGCGACAACCGCAACAGCAACAACCGCAACAGCAACAACCGCAGCAGACGCAACAGCAGCAGTCACAACAACCGCAACAACAGCAGCAGCCACAAGCAAAGTGAGGTAAGGTGCCACCCATTAACACATTTAAGATGGAAATAAAAGAAACTATTCAGATATGTAGGTCGGTCGTAGGCAACAATTTTAAAATCAAGCGCCTAAGCGCAGACAGGCATTCTATTCAGTGCTCATCTTTAGAGCACTACAAAAAAGTTAAAGACCTTCTGTCTCAAACTAGAACTGAATTTTATAGTTTCACCCCGAAGGAAGACAAGCTTCAAACAGTCCTCCTGAAGGGTATCGAATTCTCTACGGATCCGCAGGCGCTCTTAGCAGAGCTCCGTCAAGTGGCGAGCGACGATCTCGATTTTATCGGGGTCAGACCGTTTACCACAGTCAAAGCCAGACGGGAGAAACGGAAGTTACCATTCTTTCTAGTTCAGCTCTCGCCCCAAAGCAAATTGAGTGGTCTAAGGAATATAACAGTCCTGGATTACCAAGTTGTACGATGGGAAAAATTAAACAAGCAGAAAGACATGCTTCAATGCATGAACTGCCAAGGGTTTGGACACGTTGCAGTTAACTGTGGTATGGACCCAGTCTGCGTTAAATGTGGAGATACCCACAAAACAGGGGAGTGTAAACTCGGGCAAGATAGGGTCACAGATATGACCCAGTTAAAATGTGCGCTCTGCCGAGGCTCCGGGCACCCCGCAAACTATCGGGGATGTCCGAAGTTTCAGGAGATAAAGCAAAACAAAGCCCAAAAGAAAACAGTGGAGGTGAGATGCCCTAAAGTACGCCAGACAACAACTTCCGTCAATCCCGCAATTTCTTACGCCCAAATGGCGTCTGGAAAGGGAAACACGGTACAGCCTCAACCACAGGTAGCCAAACAGGTCCAAGTGCCTACGGCTCCTGTGCCAGAGGCAGATCTGATGCAGGTGTTGCTGACCATTCATGGTCAGTTAACCGACGTGCAAAAACAGATCAGGGAGCAGGCGGCTAGGGTGGATTACCTCTACTCTATTCTGCCAGCAACGCGAAATGGTTAAAGGCGCGCTGCCTGAGCGACCCTTTAAGATCCTAGCTGTGAATGTTAATTCGCTGATTAGGACCGAACGTAGAGCAAACCTCTTTCATTTGCTGCAAGACCAAAGTCCTGATGTGTTTATGGCTAGCGAAACTAAGCTAAACCAGAAACACAAACTGACTAATAAAAATTACAATATCGTAAGAAGGGATCGGCCCAACTCCTCTCAAGGGGGTGGGGTCGCAATCTTCATACGAAAGGGCATTAAACATAAAGTTATATATAATAGTGAAGTGCGAAGATTCGGGTTGCTTGAAGCCTGCATCGTTTGCATTCCTCTCCAGCAGGGGAAAAGAATGTACGCAATCGCGGTGTACGCACCTGACGCACCTCAGCCAGCTAATTTTATCGCAGAACTCGAAAAACTTTTTGAATGCTTAAGACTGAACTTGGATGAGAATTATTATCTCATGGCAGGAGACTTAAACGCCAAACATGTAGATTGCGGAAACCAAGTTCAAAATCCTAGAGGGAACCATCTTTTTAATTGGATGGGTCGATACAGTGTTGAGTGTAGGATCGACCTTCTGGCTACAGATAGACCGTCATTTCCGAGAAGTGGTAGTTTTCTGGATCTTTTACTGCTTGACACACGACTTGTTATAACTGACGCAACAAATCAACAGACAAGAAACTGTTTACGAACAATTGAATACGACAGTGATCACTGCGGACTTGCCACCGTAATACAGCTTCCGAGCGACCTTGTGGAGTTGGATGAGTATGTGCCTGTGCACTCTTATAATTTCAGTAAGACGCGCTGGCCACGCTTCTCCAACGCCTTGGCAAGAGAAATACGTTCCGATGACATTTCTCCACCAAATGACAGAAACCTGACGAACGTCGAGATCGACGGGTTCCTGACTCAAATGGATACGACTATAAAACGAACAATAGACAGAACAATTCCAAAATATAAGGAACAAGACCCTACTGGTTTATACAAGAACGCGACAATCGACGCACTACACCGACAAAAAAGTGGACTGCTGACTAGATTGAAACTTCTGTACAGACGTTTCACGGACACACGTGATCTGGAGATTAGGACATTGAAGTCGTCGATCAAAAACATTAACGTTCTGATTAGACAAAACTATAGATTATCTATTAATTTATATTGGGATAACAGAATTCGATCTGTTAATTCTAGCGACCCTAGTATGTTTCCCCAAATAAATAAGATATTTAGAAGAAATGATCAAAACGATCTTCCACGTCTTAAACTCCAGAGGACAACAGATAACGAAGACGTACTAACGATTGCGGGAATTGATCCGGAAGGTGCCGTTTTCGATGATAATTATTATATTATAGAAGATCCTCAGGAAAAGGTAGAGGCTGTAGGGGCTGCTTTCCAGCAAGTGTATAAGGTGAATGCTAGCATTCGTCCGAATCATGACCTGGAGAACAGAGCCTTGCTGCACAATTTCTATCTTGGAAATAACATAACGCAATGGCGATCTGAGAATACTGGTTTCACCGGGTTCAATGACGAAAACTTGGCAAACGCCACTATCGCCGAGCGAAATGAACCCAGTTCATTGTTAATTTCGAAGGTAGAACTTCAGTTAATTTTTCAAACATTAAAGAAAAAGAAATCTGCGGGGGTCGATGGTATACCCAACATTGTGTTACGACATCTCCCTGAGGAAGCCATAGACATTTATACCACACTGTTCAACAACGCATTGAATAATGCATATTATCCAGTGAGTTGGAAGACAGCTGTGGTCCATCCTCTCCCCAAAAAGGGAAAGGACAGCTCCAATCCGGCAAATCTTCGGTCGATAAGTCTTCTTCCAAGTATCAGTAAGGTATTCGAAAAGATTCTCAATAGAGCTCTGTTCAAGTGGGCTGAGGACAAGAATATTATTCCAGACAATCAGTTTGGCTTTAAGGCGGGACATGACACTATTCATGCCGCGTCTAAGTAAGTTTCTGATGTTCAGTGGAACAAAGCGAAAAATCAATGCACGGGTGCCGTTCTTGTTGATTTAGAGAAGGCTTTCGACGCCCTATGGTTAGAGGGTCTTTATCTGAAATTAACTAGATTTGGCATAAGTAAACCACTGTTGTATATGCTTCATGACATGCTCAATGGTAGAAAGTTTGTTGTCAAAAGTGGCAATGTAACTTCTGCCACAACTTTTGATATTAAAAACGGTCTACAGCAAGGAGCTGTGAACTCGCCGATTCTTTTTAGTATTTACACCAGCGATCTGATAGGTAGTCTCACTCATGCGATTGCGTATGCCGATGACCTTGTAGCGTACAGGACGGGTCCAAAAGTTGAAGTCATCAAAAATCTCTTGCAGCGTGACTTCGACCAGATTCAGCGATATTGTGATGGCTGGAAGTTAAAAATTAATTTTCAGAAATCAGAAACTATCCTGTTTAGAACCCCTTTGTCTTAGGCCTCTAGGGATACAAGAAAGAACTGGAGAAATCTAGTGATCGTTGGACCAAGTGGACATCCACTGGCGAGCAAAGATGTAGTAAAGTACCTTGGTATCTGGCTAGATCAGTATCTATATTTCAATCGACATATAGATGCTGCTCTGGCCAGAGCTAGGGGAGCGTTTGCTCTGACAAGACGGTTGTTTTATAACAGCCGCCTTGAAAACAGGGTGAAGGTGATTTGCTACATGGCACTCATCCGGCCGATGATTGCCTATGGGTGCCCTGTGTGGTTTAACGTTGCCCCATCTCAAATGTAAAAGATTCGGGTGTTTGAGAGGCAGTGTCTTAGGACCTGTCTTGGATTTCACAGAACACCAGAGTCGGAGTACAAACATTATTATGCCAACGAGGTCTTATACAACGGGGCCAATATAAACAGGATAGATAACTTTTTAATTAAGCTGATTCGGGGTCACATTGCAAGAGCGATGACCTCAGCCAATGGACTTATTTTCGGGGCTTACTACCCTAATGATGAATATAGTGAGAGCGTTCGTCTTAACGGTTTCATCCCGCCCGAGACATTCCTCTATTTTGACAGTCGGGGGCTGATACAGGATAGATTGGCGGTTCCGCTAATCTATCACGTCAGCCGTAGAACTGTGGATCGTCGACTCTTGTATGATCGAGACGTCGGCTCTGGGAACGGAGCAGAGCGTCTGCGGTTCAGTAGAGCTGTGCCCCTTCGGGACAGAAAGGACTTGGTTAGGCAAGTAAAACAATTCTGGTGGTTGGGGGACCATTTTGAGTTTGATATTGAAGGTTGCACAAAGTTGTTGCCTAGGCCGACCTACGTATTTTTAGGTATCAATAGGTATATTTAAGTAGGACAGTGGTGTCACCAAAAAAATTATAAAAACAAAAAACTGCATTGCTCTTGTGGATATGTGCATTTGGCACTAATACATATGTATATATATTCATATATGCATGTATATAGGTGTGTGTGCATTTGCATAAGCTGCTGCGGGAAAAAAAAAAAAAAAATGCTGCTGGTGGCTGTTCTAGTTTTAAGTTATTTTAAGTATTTTTAAGTAGTTTTAAGTTATTTACGTATATTCATTACGTATACTTTCGTTTTATTTGGGTTAATTTAGTTTTATTTAGGTAAAGGGTGGTTTTAAGTTTTATATAAAAATGTCAAAGGAAAACGAGTTTTAAAGAATTTCTCGTTTAGTTTTAAATAATATTGAATATTAATATAAGTTAGTCTTTACGCCGAAAGGCATTTTTTTAATAAAGTTATAGTATAATTTAGAGCGCCCGCATGGGGCCAGTAAGTTAGTTAAGTTATTCTGTAAGCTAGTTTTTAAGGATTTTGTCTAGCATTTAAGTAGTTATAAGTTAAATTGAAAATAAAAATTGAATTTAAAAAAAAAAAAAAAAAAAAAATACAGATGTATTTGTTGGTTTTGCTAATTAAAATAAATGTTTAAGCCGCGGAAATCACAAATTTCTCACAAAAAAGAATACCGCATTTAAAAATTATTTCCAAATTGCTTTCTGTAATATCTTGAGTTTGACAGTTTGAAAAAAGCGCGATACATATTTCAATCTGTCATCTGTATAGTGTGAGCTGTCATATTTTTTGACAAGATGGTGAAATTCCCTATTGGAAACTTTAAACTATAATTTTCATGCAGACATGTTTTCGCATCATGTTAAAGACCGTGTTTAGACTGGGAACTTTGAGTCTGGCGTGGTGAGTACTCTCGTGATTACACAGGTCCTCAATTGAGGATGCCTCACTTCAAGCGGGTGGAATTTTTGTGAAGTGAGACAGTTGTACCACATGATTTTTTTGCATTTTATAATAGATAAAATGGTTATCAATGCTTCTGTTTGTTTCTTTTTACAAGAATTCATTTTCTATCACTCTGCATATGGCTAAGTTATGCAGATACTGCGATGTTAACACATCGGCAGTCAAGCAGATAATAAACAAAAATGGGAAAAAAACTTGAATTTGGAATTGGAACTGTACTCACCCTTCCGATGTTTATAATTTTAGGCTGCCTCACGAAAGTACTCACCCCTCGCCAACGAAATCTCGTCAGTCCAGTCTCAAATTTCCAAGTCTAAACACGGTCATAGACACAGTTTATTTTCAAAGATAGAGAAACTGTGGAATATTATGTTCCAGCTTGAATCGAATGAAAAACTTTTCAACCAAGTTACAGAACATGGGTCAACTAAGAAATGCGAGTGTTCCAGTGAGTGAAATGGAACGTGAGATTACTCGCCTCATATTTCGGCCGTGAGTTGTTGCGGGTTCCTTTCTTGCCGTCGGGGTCAGTGCTGGCATGCTTGACCGGCCTACTGCTCGTCGGAGGACGTAGGTACTTGACCCCTATCGGAACCGCGCATACAAAATCATGCCAGTCTTTGCGTCATGGTGTTAAGGACGCGCGAGAAATTTGCCTCTACCCACCCAACCATGGTTGCCGTACTCGCCTTGACAACCCCTTACCTTGCCATCTTCCGCTTCCTCTATCCCATCTTAAACCCTTTCCATTTTAATGATCCTCATCCATAATCCTAACTTTAAATTAAACCATTTTGTTATTTACTTTTTTAGGCTCAACTAACATTGGTTATTTTATTAAACATTTTATTGACAAAACTACTCGTCATAAAAATCATAAAAACTTTAATTGGATCTTTATAATATATTTACAAAAAAAATTACAAGTTACGATATTTATCAAAGAGAAAAGTTAAATAGGTACTTTTTATTAAATGTGTATGCGTATACTTTTCTATGTTTAATTTTTCTATTTGGATTGCAATACACTTGATATTAATGATTCTTATTTATCAAAATCCCCGACCCCAGAATTACACAGTATAAGAAATAATATTTAAATTTTATTTTATTTTAAAGATACAGGCAATATTAAAGTAAACTCACCAAACAAACGGAGTATCTTAGTCAGGAACGTCGATGTTGTGGCCACAGCATAAACGCCTGTTAATTTCTTAATTTGTACCTGCTTCAATTGATCTTTTAAATATTGAAAAATATTATTTAAATACGTATGTAGGTACTTTTGGTCTTCTTGAAATTTCCCGCAAGTGTTAAAATATTATTGCAAACACCACATAAAAAAAATATATGCATAAATACACATATAACGTACACTGTACTTTACAATTTATTTAGAGTTAGTTGCAGTCTTGAATATATTTAAAATAGTTTATTTAAAATCGAAAATTTTACTCTAAAAAAAAACAATTTCTCAATCAGCCACCAGAATTTGAACCTAGAATTCCTAGGCCAGCAGCCAATGCTCTACCGTCGCATTTTCATTTTTAATTCATTTTTAATTCATTTTTTATTTTTTCATTTCCTTATATCTATCTTAATGCTAGACAAAAAATCTTAAACAACTAGCTTACATATTAACTTAACTAACTTAGTGGCCCCATACGGGCGCTCTAAATTAAACTATGGCTATACTTAAAAAATGTCTTTCGACGAAAAAATAACTTATTATTAGAATTCATGATTACTTAAAACTAACGAGAAAATTATTAAAAAAAAACTCATTTTCTATATCCTTTGTTTTTTATTTTTTTATAAAACTTAAAGCTACCCTTTACCTAAATAAAACTAATGAAAACTAAATTAAAACTAATTTAAACTACATTATATCTAATTAAAACTACTTAAAATAACTTTTTTTTTTTTTTTGTGCAAACGCATATGCACACTCGCGTACGCCCATACACATGCATATATGTACACATACATATATATTAGCAACCGCAAGTACCCACATACAAATACGTTTACTTATGTACTTTTTTTTTTTTTTGTGCCACCGTCACTGTTCTCCCTACTCTACCTATATTAAAATTAGAACTATGTAAGTCGGCCAAAGCAACAATATGGTCAACTTTCAATATCACGGTGGTCACCCAACCACCAGAATTTTTTGACTTGCTTAACTAAGTCCTTTCTGTCCCGAAGGGGCACAGCTCTACTGAACCGCAGACGCTCTGCTCCGTTCCCTGAGCCGACGTCCCGATCGTAAAGAAGTCGCCGATCCACAGTCCTACGGCTGACGTGGTAGATTAACGGAACCGCCAATCTATCCTGTATCAGCCCACGACTGTCTAAAAAGAGGAATGTCTCGGGCGGGATGAAACCGTTAAGACGTACACTTTCACTATACTCATCATTGGGGTACGTAAGGTAAGCCCCAAAAATAAGTCCATTGGTCGAGGTCATCGCTCTTGCAATGTGACCCCGAATCAGCTTGATTAAAAAGTTATCTATCCTGTTTATATTGGCCCCGTTGTATAGAACCTCGTTGGCATAGTAATGTGTGTACTCCGACTCTGGTGTTCTGTGTAATCCAAGGCAGCGTCTAAGACACTGCCTCTCAAACACCCGAATCTTTTCCATTTGAGATGGGGCAACGTTGAACTACACAGGGCACCCATAGGCAATCATTGGCCGGATAAGGGCCATGTAGCAAATCACCTTTACTCTGCTGTCAAGGCGGCTGCTATAAAACAACCGTCTTGTCAACCCAAAGGCTCCCCTAGCTCTGGCCAGAGCAGCATCTACATGTCGATTGAAGTATAGATACTGATCTAGCCAGATGCCAAGGTACTTTACCACATCTTTACTCGCCAGTGGATGTCCACTTGGTCCAACGATCACTAGATTTCTCCAGTTCTTTCTTGTATCCCTAGAAGCCCTAGACAAAGGGGTTCTAAACAGGATAGTATCTGATTTCTGAAAGTTAATTTTTAACTTCCAGTCATCACAATATCGCTGAATCTTGTCGAAGTCACGCTGCAAGAGAATTCTGATAACTTCAACTTTTGGACCTGTTCTGTACGCTACAAGATCATCGGCATACGCAATTGAATGAGTTAGACTACCTATCAGATCGCTGGTGTAAATACTAAAAAGAATCGGTGAGTTCACAGCTCCTTGCTGTAGACCATTTTTAATATCAAAAGTTGTGGTAGAAGTTGCATTGCCACTTTTGACAACAAACTTTCTACCAGTGAGCATGTCATGAAGCATATACAACAGTGGTTTACTTATGCCAAATCTAGAAAGCTTCAGATAAAGACCCTCTAACCATAATGTGTCGAAAGCCTTCTCTTAATCAACAAGAACGGCACCCGTGCATTGATTTTTCGCTTTGTTCCATTGAACATCAGAAACTAACTTAGACGCGGCATGAATAGTGTCATGCCCCGCCTTAAAGCCAAACTGATTATCTGGAATAATATTTTTGTCCTCAGCCCACTTGAACAGAGCTCTATTGAGAATCTTTTCGAATACTTTACTGATACTTGGAAGAAGACTTATCGACCGAAGATTTGCCGGATTGGAGCTGTCCTTTCCCTTTTTGGGAAGAGGATGTACCACAGCTGTTTTCCAACTCACTGGATAATATGCATTATTCAATGCGTTGTGGAACAGTGTGGTATAAATGTCTACTGCTTCCTGAGGGAGATGTCGTAAAACAATGTTGGGTATGCGATCGACCCCCGCAGATTTCTTTTTCTTTAATGTTTGAAAAATTAACTGAAGTTCTACCTTCGAAATTAACAATGAACTGGGTCCATTTCGCTCGGCGATGGTGGCGTTTGCCAAATGTTCGTCATTGAACACGGTGAAACCAGTATTCTCAGATCGCCTTGCGTTATGTTATTTCCAAGGTAGAAGTTGTGTAGTAAGGCTCTGTTCTCCAGGTCATGATTCGGACGTTATACACTTGCTGGAAAGCAGCCCCTACAGTTTCTACCTTTTCCTGAGGATCTTCTATCATAAAAAAGTTATCATCGAAAACGGCACCCTCCGGATCTATTCCCGCAACCGTAAGTACGTCTTCGTTATCTGTTGTCCTCTGGAGTTTAAGACATGGAAGATCGTTTTGATCATTTCTTCTAAATATCTTATTTATTTGGGGAAACATACTAGGGTCGCTAGAATTAACGGCCCGAATTCTGTTATCCCAATATAAATTAATAGATAATCTATAATTTTGTTTAATCAGAACATTAATGTTTTTGATCGACGACTTCAATGTCCTAATCTCCAGATCACGTGTGTCCGTGAAACGTCTGTAAAGAAGTTTCAACCTAGTCAGCAGCCCACTTTTTTGTCGGTGTAGTGCGTCGATTGTCGCGTTCTTGTATAAACCAGTAGGGTCTTGTTCCTTATATTTTGGGATTATTCTGTCCATTGTTCGTTTTATAGTCGTATCCATTTGAGTCAGGAACCCGTCGATCTCGAGGTTCGTCAGGTTTCTGTCATTTGGTGGAGAAATGTCATCGGAACGTATTTCTCTTGCCAAGGCGTTGGAAAAGCGTGGCCAACGCGTCTTACTGAAATTGTAAGAGTGCGCAGGCACATACTCATCCAACTCCAAAAGTTCGCTCGGGAGCTGTATTACGGCAGCAAGTCCGCAGTGGTCACTGTCGTATTCAATTGTTCGTAAACAGTTTTTTGTATGTTGACCTACAGTGTCAGTTATTATGAGTCTTGAGTCAAGCAGGAGTAGATCCAGAAAACTACCACTTCTCGGAAAAGACGGTCTATCTGTAGCCAGAAGGTCGATCCCACACTCAACACTGTATCGACCCATCCAATTAAAAAGATGGTTCCCTCTAGGATTTTGTACTTGATTTCCCCAATCTATATGTTTGGCGTTCAAGTCCCCTGCCATGAGATAATAATTCTCATCCAAGTTCAGTCTTAAGCATTCAAAAAGTTTTTCGAGTTCTGCGATAAAATTAGCTTGCTGAGGTGCGTCAGGTGCGTACACCGCGATTGCGTACATTCTTTTCCCCTGCTGGAGAGGAATGCAAACGATGCAGGCTTCAAGCAACCCGAATCTTCGCACTTCACTATTATATATAACCTTATATTTAATGCCCTTTCGTATGAAGATTGCGACCCCACCCCCTTGAGAGGAGTTGGGCCGATCCCTTCTTACGATATTGTAATTTTTATTAGTCAGTTTGTGTTTCTGATTTAGCTTAGTTTCACTAGCCATAAACACATCAGGACTTTGGTCTTGCAGCAAATGAAAGAGGTTTGCTCTACGTTCGGTCCTAATCAGCGAATTTACATTCACAGCTAGGATCTTAAAGGGTCGCTCAGGCAGCGCGACTTTAACCATTTCGCGTTGCCGGCAGAATAGAGTAGAGGTAATCCACCCTAGCCGCCTGCTCCCTTATCTGTTTTTGCACATCGGTTAACTGACCATGAATGGTCAGCAACACCTGCATCAGATCTGCCTCTGGCACAGGAGCCGTAGGCACTTGGACCTGTTTGGCTGCCTGTGGTTGAGGCTGTACCGTTTTTCCCTTTCCAGACGCCATTTGGGCGTAAGAAATTGCAGGATTGACGGAAGTTGCTGTCTGGCGTACTTCAGGGCGTCTCACCTCTACTGTCTTCTTTTGGTCTTTGTTTTTTTTTTATTTCCTGAAACTTCGGACATCCCCGATAGTTTGCGGGGTGCCCGGAGCCTCGGCAAAGTGCACACTTTAACTGGGTCCTGTCTTCGACCCTCTCTTTTCCGAGCTTACATTCACCTATCTTGTGGGAATCTCCACATTTGACACAAACTGGATCCATACCACAGTTTGCTGCCACGTGGCCGTATCCTTGGCAGTTCATGCATTGAAGCATGTCTCTCTGCCTATTTAATTTTTCCCATCTTACAATTTGGTAGTTTAGGACGTTTATACTCCTTAAACCACTCAACTTGCTTTGGGGCGAGAGCTGAACGAGGAAGAATGGTAAATTCCGTTTCTCCCGTCTGGCCTTAACTGTGGAAAACGGTCTGACCCCGATAAAATCGAGATCATCGCTCGCCACTTGACGGAGCTCAGTTAAGAGTTCCTGCGGATCCGTAGAGGATTCGATACCCTTCAGGAGGACTGTTTGTAGCTTGTCTTCCTTCGGGGTGAAACTGTAGTATTCTGTCTTCGTTTGAGACAGGAGATCTTTTACTTTTTTATAATGCTCGACCGAAGAGCAAGGAATGGCGTGTCGGTCTGCGTTCAACCTTTTAATAATAAAATTGTTGCCTATGGCCGACTTACATAATTCTATAGTGTCTTTCAATTCTATTTTGAAGGTATTAATTGGTGGCACCTTACCTTTCTTTGCTTGTGGCTGTTGCTGTTGCTGCTTCTGTTGTGACTGCTTCTGTTGTGTCTGCTGCTGTTGTGTCTGCTGCTGTTGTGATTGCTGCGGTGTTCGCTGTTGTTGTAGTTTTTGCTGCTGTTGTTGCTTCTGTGTCTTTTGTTGTTGTCGTTGTTGAAGTGGTTGTTGTATTTGTTGTTGTATTTGTTTTTGTTGTTGTTGCTGTTGTTGTTTTTTCTGTACTTGCGGTTGCTGATGCTGTTGCTAGGTCTGCAGTTTCTGTGTCGGCTGCTTCTTTTTGTGCTGCTGTTCCGGGAGAGGTTGTTGTTGCTTAGGAGACTGCTGCATTTGTGCTGCTTTTAGTTGCTCTTGGAGCGTTTTTTGTCGATTTCTTTCAAAAGCAACTAGGCGCTCTTTTTCCCTACGCGCTTCTTGCTTAACTTTGAGCGCTTTAACCATTTCCATGAGGGAAGAAATTTGCTCTGTCAGTGATGCGATTTTTTCCTGCTCATCTTCTGACTCTTCTGGAGGTGAAAGGTCCACCAACTCGCCACTCACGTAGTGCCCCTCCGCTTCTACGGACATGTATGCAATGTCTTCGGCATCTACCTCAGTGACGTCATGCTCACATGTCTTCTTAACAGTCGCATCGTCGTTTGCTTCTTTGGCGATTTCGTCGTCAGCATCTGCCTCGTCATCGCCGTCATGATCATGTTCACTGTTTTTTATGTCGTCATCCTCATAGGAGGAGCTTTCTAAATGCCTCTGCATTTTTGCTTGAGCGGAGGCCTTAGCCAACTTGGCTCTGGTGCTCCTATCGGCACGATTTATGAGTTGTGGCTTGTATCTTATGATACGCCTTCTCTTTCCCTTTGAATTGGCTATGGCACCGGCTGGTGTTGATATCGTGCCTTTTGCAAAGCTTGTTGTTGCAGTCGCTATGCTGCTAGTATTAGCTTCGGCACGTGCCGATGACGCTGTCGTTGTTGGCTGGGCTTCAATGGAAGGCACCGCTACTTTAACTGCTGCTGCTGCATCACCTGATGTTTTGGCTGCTTCACTTGTTGTTGGGGGAGCATCTTCCGATGTCCCCGTTGACTTTATCATTTGCTGTTGTTCCTTCTCTTCTCGGTTTTTGTTGACTTTTTCCCAGAACTTATTTAAAAAAAAGCCGTGACCAGGGTGGGGCTCGAACCCACGCCCTTCCAATCTGTCGTCGGCCACGCATTTTTTTTTGCATTTTAATTCATTTTTTATTTTTTCATTTTCTTATATCAATCTTAATGCTAGACAAAAAATCTTAAACAACTAGCTTACATATTAACTTAACTAACTTACTGACCCCATACGGGCGCTCTAAATTATACTATAACTATATTTAAAAAATGCCTTTCAGCGTAAAAACTAACTTAATTAAAATTCAATATTTCTTAAAGCTAAACGAGAAAATTCTTAAAAAACTCGTTTTTCTATGTCATTTATTTTATGTAAAACACTTAAAACTACCCTTTACCTAAATAAAACTAAATTAACCTAAATAAAACTAAAATATACGTAAATAAACGTAAGTAACTTAAAACTACTTAAAATACTTAAAATAACTTAAAACTAGAACAGCCACAAGCAGCATTTTTTTTTTCGCAGCAGCCTATGCATATGCGCACACGCTTATTAATATGCATATATTCACATATGCATGTGTAACAGCGCCAAATGCACATACACACAAACAAACGATTTTTTGGATTTTTTAACTTTTTTTTGGTGCCACCGTCACTGTCCTACTTAATCTACCTAGTTATACCTTAGAAATACGTAGGTCGGCCAATGCAACAACTTCGACTTACCATCAATATCAAGGTGGTCACCCAACCACCAGTATTTTTAAACTTGCTTATCCAAGTCCTTTTTGTCCCGAAGGGGCACAGCTCTACTGAACCGCAGACGCTCTGCTCCGTTCCCAGAGCCGACGTCTCGACCATACAGGATTCGCCGATCCACAGTTCTACGGCCGACGTGGTAGATTAACGGAACCGCCAATCTATCCTGTATCAGCCCCCTACTGTCTAAATAGAGGAATGTCTCGGGCGGGATGAAACCGTTAAGACGAACGCTCTCACTATATTCATCATTGGGGTAGTAAGCCCCGAAAATAAGTCCATTGGCTGAGGTCATCGCCCTTGCAACGTGATCCCGAATCAGCTTAATTAAAAAGTTATCTATCCTGTTTATATTGGCCCCGTTGTATAAGACCTCGTTGGCATAGTAATGTTTGTACTCCGACTCTGGTGTTCTGTGTAATCCAAGACAGATCCTAAGACACTGTCTCTCAAACACCCGAATCTTTTCCATTTGCGATGGGGCAACGTTAAACCACACAGGGCATCCGTAGGCAATCATCGGCCGGATGAGGGCCATGTAACAAATCACCTTTACCCTGTTTTCAAGGCGGCTGCTATAGAACAACCGTCTTGTCAGAACAAACGCTCCCCTGGCTCTGGCCAGAGCAGCATCTGTATGTCAATTGAAATATAGATACTGATCTAGCCAGATACCAAGGTACTTTACTACATCTTTACTCGCCAGTTGATGTCCACTTGGTCCAACGATCACTAGATTTCTCCAGTTCTTTCTTGTATCCCTAGAAGCCTTAGACAAAGGGGTTCTAAACAGGATAGTTTCTGATTTCTGAAAGGTAATTTTCAACTTCCAGTCATCACAATATCCCTGAATCTTGTCGAAGTCACGCTGCAAGAGAATTCTGATGACTTCAACTTTTTGACCCGTCCTGTACGCTACAAGGTCATCGGCATACGCAATCGCATGAGTGAGACTACCTATCAGATCGCTGGTGTAAATACTAAAAAGAATCGGCGAGTTCACAGCTCCTTGCTGTAGACCGTTTTTAATATCAAAAGTTGTGGTGGAAGTTACATTGCCACTTTTGACAACAAACTTTCTACCATTGAACATGTCATGAAGCATATACAACAGTGGTTTACTTATGCCAAATCTAGTTAATTTTAGATAAAGACCCTCTAACCATACAGTGTTGAAAGCCTTCTCTAAATCAACCAGAACGGCACCCGTGCATTGATTTTTCGCTTTGTTCCATTGAACATCAGAAACTAACTTAGACGCGGCATGAATAGTGTCATGTCCCGCCTTAAAGCCAAACTGATTGTCTGGAATAATATTCTTGTCCTCAGCCCACTTGAAAAGAGCTTTATTGAGAATCTTTTCGAATACTTTACTGATACTTGGAAGAAGACTTATCGACCGAAGATTTGCCGGATTGGAGCTGTCCTTTCACTTTTTGGGGAGAGGATGGACCACAGCTGTCTTCCAACTCACTGGATAATATGCATTATTCAATGCGTTGTTGAACAGTGTGGTATAAATGTCTATGGCTTCCTCAGGGAGATGTCGTAACACAATGTTGGGTATACCATCAACCCCCGCAAGATTTCTTTTTCTTTAATGTTTGAAAAATTAACTGAAGTTCTACCTTCGAAATTAACAATGAACTGAGTCCATTTCGCTCGGCGATAGTGGCGTTTGCCAAGTTTTCGTCATTGAACCCGGTGAAACCAGTATTCTCAGATCGCCATTGCGTTATGTTATTTCCAAGGTAGAAGTTGTGCAGTAAGGCTCTGTTCTCCAGGTCATGATTCGGACGAATGCTAGCATTCACCTTATACACTTGCTGGAAAGCAGCCCCTACAGCCTCTACCTTTTCCTGAGGATCTTCTATCATATAATAATTATCATCGAAAACGGCACCTTCCGGATCAATTCCCGCAATCGTTAGTACGTCTTCGTTATCTGTTGTCCTCTGGAGTTTAAAACGTGGAAGATCGTTTTGATCATTTCTTCTAAATATTTTATTTATTTGGGGAAACATACTAGGGTCGCTAGAATTAACAGCCCGAATTCTGTTATCCCAATATAAATTAATAGATAATCTATAGTTTTGTCTAATCAGAACGTTAATGTTTTTGATCGACGACTTCAATGTCCTAATCTCCAGATCACGTGTGTCCGTGAAACGTCTGTAAAGAAGTTTCAACCTAGTCAGCAGCCCACTTTTTTGTCGGTGTAGTGCGTCGATTGTCGCGTTCTTGTATAAACCAGTAGGGTCTTGTTCCTTATATTTTGGGATTATTCTGTCCATTGTTCGTTTTATAGTCGTATCCATTTGAGTCAGGAACCCGTCGATCTCGACGTTCGTCAGGTTTCTGTCATTTGGTGGAGAAATGTCATCGGAACGTATTTCTCTTGCCAAGGCGTTGGAGAAGCGTGGCCAGCGCGTCTTACTGAAATTATAAGAGTACACAGGCACATACTCATCCAAATCCACAAGGTCGCTCGAAAGCTGTATTACGGTGGCAAGTCCGCAGTGATCACTGTCGTATTCAATTGTTCGTAAACAGTTTCTTGTCTGTTGATTTGTTGCGTCAGTTATAACAAGTCGTGTGTCAAGCAGTAAAAGATCCAGAAAACTACCACTTCTCGGAAATGACGGTCTATCTGTAGCCAGAAGGTCGATCCTACACTCAACACTGTATCGACCCATCCAATTAAAAAGATGGTTCCCTCTAGGATTTTGAATTTGGTTTCCGCAATCAACATGTTAGGCGTTTAAGTCTCCTGCCATGAGATAATAATTCTCATCCAAGTTCAGTCTTAAGCATTCGAAAAGTTTTTCGAGCTCTGCGATAAAATTAGTTTGCTGAGGTGCGTCAGGTGCGTACTCCGCGATTGCGTACATTCTTTTCCCCTGCTGGAGAGGAATGCAAACGATGCAGGCTTCTAGCAACCCGAATCTTCGCACTTCACTATTATATATAACTTTATGTTTAATGCCCTTTCGTATGAAGATTGCGACCCCACCCCCTTGAGAGGAGTTGGGCCGATCCCTTCTTACGATATTGTAATTTTTATTAGTCAGTTTGTGTTTCTGATTTAGCTTAGTTTCGCTAGCCATAAACACATCAGGACTTTGGTCTTGCAGCAAATGAAAGAGGTTTGCTCTACGTTCGGTCCTAATCAGCGAATTTACATTCACAGCTAGGATCTTAAAGGGTCGCTCAGGCAGCGCGCCTTTAACCATTTCGCGTTGCCGGCAGAATAGAGTAGAGGTAATCCACCCTAGCCGCCTGCTCCCTGATCTGTTTTTGCACGTCGGTTAACTGACCATGAATGGTCAGCAACACCTGCATCAGATCTGCCTCTGGCACAGGAGCCTTAGGTACTTGGACCTGTTTGGCTACCTGTGGTTGAGGCTGTACCGTTTTTCCTTTTCCAGACGCCATTTGGGCGTAAGAAATTGCGGGATTGACGGAAGTTGTTGTCTGGCGTACTTCAGGGCGTCTCACCTCAACTGTTTTCCTTTGGGCTTTGTTTTGCTTTATCTCCTGAAACTTCGGACATCCCCGATAGTTTGCGGGGTGCCCGGAGCCTCGGTAGAGCGCACATTTTAACTGGGTCATATCTGTGACCCTATCTTGCCCGAGTTTACACTCCCCTGTTTTGTGGGTATCTCCACATTTAACGCAGACTGGGTCCATACCACAGTTAACTGCAATGTGTCCAAACCCTTGGCAGTTCATGCATTGAAGCATGTCTTTCTGCTTGTTTAATTTTTCCCATCGTACAACCTGGTAATCCAGGACTGTTATATTCCTTAGACCACTCAATTTGCTTTGGGGCGAGAGTTGAACTAGGAAGAATGGTAACTTCCGTTTCTCCCGTCTGGCTTTGACTGTGGTGAACGGTCTTACCCCGATAAAATCGAGATCGTCGCTCGCCACTTGACGGAGCTCAGCTAAGAGCGCCTGCGGATCCGTAGAGGATTCGATACCCTTCAGGAGGACTGTTTGAAGCTTGTCTTCCTTTGGGGTGAAACTATAATTCTCAGTTTTAGTTTGAGACAGAAGGTCTTTAACTTTTCTGTAGTGCTCTAAAGAAGAGCACTGAATAGAATGCCTGTCTGCGTTTAGCCGCTTAATTATAAAATTGTTGCCTACGACCGACCTACATATCTCTATGGTCTCTTTAATTTCCATTTTAAAAGTATTAATAGGTGGCACCTTACCTTTTTTGCTTGTGGCTGTTGCTGTTGTTGCTGTTGTTGTGACTGCTGCTGTTGTCTCTGCTGTTGTTGCGTCGGCTGCTGTTGAGTCTGCTGCTGTTGTGACTGCTGTGGTTGTTGCTGTTGTGGTTGTTTCTGCTGTTGTTGCTGCTTCTGTGTCTGTTGTCGTTGTGGTTGTGGTTGTTGTTGTTGTTTTGCCTGTGGCTGCTGAGGCTGATGCTGTGGTTGCCGAGGCGGTTGCTGTTTGTGAAGCTGTTGTTGTGGCTGCTTCCTTGATTGCTGCTTCTGTGGATGCTGCTGGTCTGGGAGTGGTTGTTGTTCTTGAGGAGGTTGCTGTTGTTGTGTAGCTTGCTCTTGGGGCCTTGCTCGTCGGCCACGCTACCCACTAGGCTAACTTGCCTTTTAAATTTTTCTGGCAAATCGCCAATAAAAATTGTGCAGTGAGTGCACTTAAAGTATAATTGAATTTAATTCAGTTCGAACACACGGAAATTATTGTATACACTGAGAAAGTCGTCAACACGTCCGCACTCTTTCACAGTTGAAGATCGACTCAAGCACTACAGTATCTTATAAATTTCGGTGATCGTTTGTTGCACTTATCTTATGATATGTGAGCGGTGAATTTACGTTTTTTTACGTTTCCGCTAGCCACTTTTTACAATTTTCCATCAGGATTCGATGCGGGTAGTAAATATACACGTAAAAAAAATCCACCTCCACTCTGTGGAGGTCGTGTACTTAATTTTTTTTAAGAGCTACAAAAAAAAATTATATAAAACGGCTATATAGGTATATAACTTATCAGTTGTTTTGTTACCTTGAAAACTAATTTTTTTTCTACAATTCACTTGATGTTTCGTTCTCCAACTGCTTCTGTTTGTTTTTCTTATTTATATTCAAATGTTAACTTTTTCTTTACCAACGTTATAATTTCAATAATTTTTTTTGTGTTATACGTTAACTATCATGGTTTTAAATCTTTAATTTTGTTCACATTTACTATTAATGATGGCGGGTTAACAAACTTGGGTCTTGGGAGGGAATCTTTTCCAAATGCTTTTCGAAATTTACTCTCATTTCTCCTTTCATTTGGAAAAGTCCCTCCAACTATCAACGGTGTTCCCCACCCGCATACAGCTGAAGAAAAAGCTTTTGTGTTACGGATTACTTTTTCTCCGTAGAGTGCTGTAGGGGAGAATGGTGTACAAATGTGATTTTGCACAAACATGCATTTTGTAACAAAGGGCTTTGCGTTTTGAGGATATTCCATATATCATCAAAAATTCAAATAGAACCCACGCAATCTCTGTATCTTGTGACCCTTCAAAATAAAACGTGGGAGCCGAACCTACTAATTTAGCCGGTCGAAAGAACAGATATAGATAAAGACCATATCAGATAAATGTTGTATTGTCCTGCCTGATTCATTCCACTATTGCCTGATATCCTTAGCATGAAAGATACAAATATGTTTACCAGCTAATGTTTCAAGGTCGTACATGCAGTTTCCTACAACACGAAGGACACGAGCTTTCAGAAACTTGGGCAGTAATTTCGCATTTTTGCCTTGGGCAAAATTACTTTGGGTGAAATTCCTGTAGAAAACTTCCTGCCCTACCCTAAAAGACGTTGGCCTTGAACGCATATTGTAAGTAGCTTTTGATTTTTCGTGTGCCTTTTGTAGGTTTCTGGTCAACTTCTGACGTGCAAATACAATTTTTGCTTCCTGTGGTACTATAGTCAGTTCAGGAGCAGGAAGTGCTTTTAAATTTCTCAAAATTTTATACGACGATCCATGATTAATCATACTTTGCCCAAACATTGCAAAATAAGGCTGACAACCAATTGAATCATGAGAATGTGACCTTAAAGCACAAGCTATGCTTGAAAGATGAGAATCCCAATTATCTTGTTCGCCCTGTACAAAAACTCTCAGTTTATTTAAAAGATTTCGATTCACCCTCTCCGATATGTTTGCCTGTGGGGAGTAAAAAGCTGTTCGGATATGTTGCACACCATAGTTGGCCAAAAACTTACCAAACTCAGATGAAATAAATTGTTTGCCGTTGTCTGAGTGGACGAATTCAGGTGTTCCAAATGCATGAAAAACATCAGCTTCCAGAAATTTGATGATGTTGGCTGAAGTTGCTTTCGGAAGCGCTTTCAAGAAGGTATACTTGGAGAAATGATCAAGAGCTATAAAAATGACAACGTTTCCGCTTTTGTACGCGGATATGGGCCAAGAAGATCAATGTACATACGTTGCATTGGTCGCTCAGATACGATCTGCTTCGTAATTGGAGGACGAAGAACCTTATTGGGGGCATACCTCACACTGACTCACATAATCTCTAATTTCTGTCGCCATTTTGGGCCAATAATATTTTTCCCGAATTCTTATATAGGTTTTTGAGAAACCACTATGACACGACAGTTTAGAATCATGGGCCATTTCAATTACTTTGTGAGTCAAGGTGTGAGGTATCCACAACCGCCACAAAGAATCTTCGTTTTCAAGTTCCTCACTCCTGAATCTAACTCTTTTGTATATATATTTGTCGGAAACAACTAGATCCGTAAGTGAGGCTTGATTTTTTTCAATTTCATCTCTCCGTGACTGGTACTCAGCAGAATCGAACTCTGGCGAGTCAATGTCAATTTCTTCGGCTACCGTGCTGATACAAATCTCTTCCATATCCCCTCTTGAAAGAGCATCCGGCACAGTGTTTAGGGAACCCTTACGGTATTCTATATTAAACCGGAAGCCTTGAAGCTCCAAACTCCATCTTGCGAGCCGACCAGTCAAATCTTTTAATGACATAAGCCATTTCAGACTAGAATGATCAGTAATGACGCGAAAAGGCAAGCCTTCCACATAAGAACGGAATTTCCGAATGCTGAGCACTGCTGCCAGACATTCAAGCTCTGTCACCGTGTAATTTTTCTGGGCCTTGTTTAACTTTTTTGACATAAAAGCTATGGGTTTCTCATTGCCATCTGCATCCAATTGGAAGAGAACTCCTTCGACTCCTTCAGAGGACGCATCACACTGAATGGCGAACTCTTTTTTAAAATCCGCTTGAGTTAACACCGGAGCGGAAACTAGGGCTTCTTTCAATTTTTCGAACGCTTCCTTGGCTGCAGATGTCAATTCGAAACTCTTTCGCTTTCTAAGGCAATCGGCTAAAGGAGCTGAAAGATCTGAATAGTTCTTGATAAAACGCCTGTACCAACCCGTCATACCAATAAATCTCCTCACTTGCCTAGCCGTTTTTGGAAGAGGGAAGTTTACCATCGCGTCTATCTTTTCAGGATTAGTTTTTAGCGTGCCCTGACCGACGATGTATCCAAGAAACTTGATTTCTCGCATGCAGAACTTGCACTTATTAATGTTGATGGTTAAGTTTGCGCTGCGAAGGCAGGCTGCCACATCTGTCAATATTTTTATGTGCGTTTCAAAATCCGGTGTGCATATTAAAAGATCATCTAAATAAATGAAAACATGTTGTCTAAGTCGGGCCGGAATGACTCGGTCCATTAGACGACACATTCTCTGTGCGGCGTTACATAACCCGAATGGCATCACATTAAAATGATACAGCGGCCGTCCAGGTACAGCGAATGCCGTTTTTTGTTTTGACTCTTCATCTAACGGAATCTGCCAAAATGCATCTTTAAGATCTAGACCCGTTATGAAATGAGTGTCTTCTAATCTACTGATGATACCTTCAATATGCGACAGCGGATACGCATCATTAACAGTCTTGCTGTTAAGTTTTCGACTATCCAAACACAGACGTACTTTTCCTGGCTTCTTAACCATAGCAATAGGAGAACACCAAGGTGAATTACTTTCCTCAATAACTCCTAGCTCTAACATGCGATCAAGCTCTTTGAAAACTTCCTCCTGCTTCACGGGCGAAAGAGGGTAATGCTTTGATTTAATTGGTACTGCATCACCAGTATCGATGGTGTGTGTTTCCACATGCGTTCTACCAAGACCTAAATCAGCGAAATTTGGAAAACGACTTTTCACCGAATCTAGCTTGATTTGCTGAATTGATGTTAATTTGATGAATTCAGACTTTTCAGAATCTTCTTCTTCAAACACATCATTACTGTCAATTTGGCTCACTTGAGGAGTCAGGTGAAATTCGTTCCAGAAGTTCATACCCAAATAAACCTTTTGCGTCAAGTTAGGAATTACATAGAAAGTAATGGTCTTCGTTACATCATCAAGTGTAGTTGGGATATTACAATATCCGACAATATCGTGAGATTTACCGTCAGCTGTTTCGACGATATTTTTGTACGGTAACATTTGAATACCATTTCTTTCTATGAATTCGTAACTTTCCGCTCCCAAAACAGAAAAAGATGCGCCACTGTCCAACAAACCAGAAACTAGTTCATCTTTCAGTTTCAACTGCGCGTACATTCTACCGTCTGTTTTGGAAGTTAAGATCGTTTCGAGTATGCACCTCTGGAACACCTTTCGCTTCTGATATCTTTCCCTACACTTTTTTACCTGAGCACTTACAATAGGCTTGCCAAAGATTTCGGAACGCCTCCTGTAATAGTCTTTTTTTCTCTCGTGAAGAGATTTCAAAGAAAATACTTTCACAGGATGACTTTCCGAAATAGGAATTTCTCTTTGTAGAATTCTGAGAGGACCATCAGACAGTGAAACCCTACTGACATCATCATCTGAACAATCTTTAGACACTACAACCAAACTCGGACTACTATGAGAACATTGATCATTCCCTATCTCAGCTCTGTCTTCTAATTCTGTTTCCACTGGTCGGAGTAGCTGCCTTGGAATCGATTCTCTCCGACTGTTTTGTCGATCCCTTGACGGTTTCCCTGGTGTTTTTGGCATTCTGGGGCACTCACGCCTTTTTCGCCACAGAGAAAACAGAATAGCTTTCTTTCGTGTGACGGACACTGAAAGAAAGAATGACCAATTTTGTCACAGTTCCAACACAAAATAGAAGAAGATGGTTGACGATAACCACCAGACCTGCTGAATGCTGCAACTTCTTCCGTAACGTCATCTTGCTCAATCTTTTCCTCCAAATGGATTTCATGAACGGTTTTTTGAGCAGTGCGTCTAGCTAAGAAACGTTCGGTTTCTCTTGCTTTAAATTTGAGATGATCCAAGCTCGTAACACTCGCTGCTAACAACACTTCACCGATCTTTTCACGAGCGTTGCTTTTGATGATTTCAATCAGCTTCATTGAATCGAAAGGTTCATTTAAACGGTCATTCAGACCAACGACTGAGCTGAAGAAATCATCAAAAGATTCCTTAAATCCTTGCTTACGAGTGAGCAGGCGCATATAGACGTCGACATCATTTTCTTTGCGGCCGAATTCTTCCTTCAAGGAAATTTTAATTTGGTTCAAGCTAGCAGTGGGATTTCTGCGCAAAAAAGACCAATACCAATCGTTGACTTTTCCTCCCAATAACGAATGGAAATTGGTACAAATTTGCACATCACTGTAGTTTGACGAAGCTTGCAACCTTTCGACCTTGAAGAGAAAATCAGAAATGTTGTCCCTACCGTCATACTTTATGTTCCACCTTTCCAAACGGCATGATTCAGGCGCATACAATGTACCTCGTGAACCAGAAGGTACACCGTGTGCCGTGTCTGGAATAGGTGGAAACATATTTGTTGGCATATAATTGACTGCTTCTCTAACAAATTGTGGATTAAGGGGCTGCCCAAGTTCAGAAAATTCCGTTCGGAACAAGGGTTACTCAGGCTATCAATTTTACCTCTAACCTCACTCATGAATTGTTCCATTTGTTGGAAAAGACGGACTTGGTTTACCATTATTAATTTATCTATTCGAGTGGCCAAGTCATCTTCACTCTCTGTCGCAACACCAGCCGGACCTGCTGGCAAAATTTCTTCAACGTCATTGACCGAATGGTCGGACTGGTCATTATGGGTTGACATGATGTCTACCGAATGTTCAAATTCAGAGTCGAGAGAGTCTTCAAAACTAAGACGATTCACCGTCTGGTGGAATCTCTCAGAACTCTGCAAAAAGGTTCCTTCGCTTAAGGCCCTTGAAACAGAACGAGTAAAATATCGATAGCAAAAACAAGCCTTGCAAAAGGCAAATTAGAACTCCAAGATGAGCTCAAGAGAAGAAAACGGATAAAATACAAACCGAATCTGGTTAAGGTGCGTACACGGCAATCCGGTGGCCGCCGACGTTCTGCTAAGGCCTCAGCACAAGAAAAAATCCAGAAGCAGCTGGACAGCTCTTCCAACGACGACGAAGACAGCAATAACGACAATAACAAGGAAGACGACGACGAGGCTGAGGCTGATGTCGTAATCGTCAATGAGGCTGAAGAAGAAGTCTCTAACAATCCAGAGCCTGTCAACGATATCGCCAACGTAACAGGCGAAGTAAACATATCCTATATGTCAGAAGAAGGAGAAGGGCACTATGTCAGTGGCGATATAGTGGATCTGACTGATGAAGAAGAGAACGAGCGGATCGAAACACTCACCGAGCAGATTTCTTCGCTCATCGAGTAAGTGGAAGCACTTAAAAAGAAGCAGGAGTTAAGAAGGGAGAAGGAGCGTCAGGTGGCTCTTGAGCAGCGCACCCGTCAAGAAGCGCTCCAAGAGCAACTAGAAGCTAGGCAACAGCAGCAGCCTCCGAAACAACAACAACCACTCCCAGTCCAGCAGCAGCAACATTTGACTCAGAAAACACAGCAGCCGCCTCAGCAGCCACAGCATCAGCCTCAGCAGCCTCAACAGCCGCAAGCAAAAAAACAACAACAACAACCACAACAACAACGACAACAGCAACAACAACAGACGAAGAAGCAGCAACAGCAGCAGCAACAAACGCAACAGCAGAAATCAGAACAGCAGCAGTCCCAACAGCAGCCGCAGCAGCAACAGAGACAACAGCAGCAGTCACAACAACAACAGCAACAACAGCAACAGCCACAAGAAAAGAAAGGTAAGGTGCCACCTATAAATACTTACAAAATGGAAATAAAAGAAACTATTCAAATATGTAGGTCGGTCGTAGGCAACAATTTTATAATTAAGCGGCTAAACGCAGACAGGCATTCAATTCAGTGCTCTTCTTTAGAGCACTACAAAAAAGTTAAAGACCTCCTGTCTCAAACTAAAACAGAGTATTATAGTTTCACCCAAAGGAAGACAAGCTTCAAACAGTCCTCCTGAAGGGTATCGAATCCTCTACGGATCCGCAGGCGCTCTTAGCTGAGCTCCGTCAAGTGGCGAGCGACGATCTCGATTTTATCGGGGTCAGACCGTTTACCACAGTCAAAGCCAGACGGCAGAAACGGAAGTTACCATTCTTCCTAGTTCAACTCTCGCCCCAAAGCAAATTGAGTGGTCTAAGGAATATAACAGACCTGGATTACCAAGTTGTACGATGGGAAAAATTAAACAAGCAGAAAGACATGCTTCAATGCATGAACTGCCAAGGGTTTGGACACGTTGCAGTTAACTGTGGTATGGACCCAGTCTGCGTTAAATGTGGAGATACTCACAAAACAGGGGAGTGTAAACTCGGGCAAGATAGGGTCACAGATATGACCCAGTTAAAATGTGCGCTCTGCCGTGGCTCCGGGCACCCCGCAAACTATCGGGGATGTCCGAAGTTTCAGGAGATAAAGCAAAACAAAGCCCAAAAGAAAACAGTGGAGGTGAGACGCCCTGAAGTACGCCAGATAACAACTTCCGTCAATCCCGCAATTTCTTACGCCCAAATGGCGTCTGGAAAGGGAAAAACGGTACAGCCTCAACCACAGGTAGCCAAACAGGTCCAAGTACCTACGGCTCCTGTGCCAGAGGCAGATCTGATGCAAGTGTTGCTGACCATTCATGGTCAGTTAACCGACGTGCAAAAACAGATCAGGGAGCAGGCGGCTAGGGTGGATTACCTCTACTCTATTCTGCCGGCAACGCGAAATGGTTAAAGGCGCGCTGCCTGAGCGACCCTTTAAGATCCTAGCTGTGAATGTAAATTCGCTGATTAGGACCGAACGTAGAGCAAACCTCTTTCATTTGCTGTAAGACCAAAGTTCTGATGTGTTTATGGCTAGCGAAACTAAGCTAAACCAGAAACACAAACTGACTAATAAAAATTACAATATCGTAAGAAGGGATCGGCCCAACTCCTCTCAAGGGGGTGGGGTCGCAATTTTCATACGAAAGGGCATTAAACATAAGGTTATATATAATAGTGAAGTGCGAAGATTTGGGCTGCTAGAAGCTTGCATCGTTTGCATTCCTCTCCAGCAAGGGAAAAGAATGTACGCAATCGCGGTGTACGCACCTGATGCACCTCAGCCGGCTAATTTTATCACAGAGCTCGAAAAACTTTTTGAATCCTTAAGACTGAACTTGGATGAGAATTATTATCTCATGGCAGGAGACTTGAACGCCAAACATGTAGATTGGGGAAATCAAGTTCAAAATCCTAGAGGGAACCATCTTCTTAATTGGATGGCACGATACAGTGTTGAGTGTAGGATCGACCTTCTGGCTACAGATAGACCATCATTTCCGAGAAATGGTAGTTTTCTGGATCTTTTACTGCTTGACTCACGACTAGTTATAACTGACGCAACAAATCAACTGACAAGAAACTGCTTACGAACAATTGAATATGACAGTGATCACTGCGGGCTCGCCACCGTAATACAGCTTCCAAGCGAACTTGTGGAATTAGATGAGTATGTGCCAGTGCACTCTTACAATTTCAGTAAGACGCGTTGGCCACGCTTCTCCAACTCCTTGGCAAGAGAAATAAGTTCCGATGACATTTCTCCACCAAATGACAGGAACCTTTCGAACGTCGTGATCGACGGGTACCTGACTCAAATGGATACGACTATAAAACGAACAATGGACAGAACAATCCCAAAATATAAGGAACAAGACCCTACTGGTTTATACAAGAACGCGACAATCGACGCACTACACCGACAAAAAAGTGGACTGCTGACTAGGTTGAAACTTCTTTACAGACGTTTCACGGACACACGTGATCTGGAGATTAGGACATTGAAGTCGTCGATCAAAAACATTAATATTCTGATTAAACAAAACTATAGATTGTCTATTAATTTATATTGGGACAACAGAATTCGGGTCGTTAATTCTAGCGACCCTAGTATGTTTCCCCAAATAAAAAAGATATTTTGAAGAAATTATCAAAACGAACTTCCATGTCTTAAACTCCAGAGGACAACAGATAACGAAGACGTACTTACGATTGCGGGAATAGATCCGGAGGGTGCCGTTTCCGATGATAACTTTTTTATGATAGAAGATCCTCAGGAAAAGGTAGAAGCTGTAGGGGCTGCTTTCCAGCAAGTGTATAAGGTGAATGCTAGCATTCGTCCGAATCATGACCTGGAGAACAGAGCCTTGCTGCACAATTTCTATCTTGAAAATAACATAACGCAATGGCGATCTGAGAATACTGGTTTCACCGGGTTCAATGACGAAAAATTGGCAAACGTCACCATCGCCGAGCAAAATGGACCCAGTTCATTGTTAATTTCGAAGGTAGAACTTCAGTTAATTTTTCAAACATTAAAGAAAAAGAAATCTGCGGGGGTCGATGGTATACCCAACATTGTGTTACGACATCTCCCTGAGGAAGCCATAGACGTTTAAACCACACTGTTCAACAACGCATTGAATAATGCATATTATCCAGTGAGTTGGAAGACAGCTGTGGTCCATCCTCTCCCCAAAAAGGGAAAGGGCAGCTCCAATCCGGCAAATCTTCGGTCGATAAGTCTTCTTCCAAGTATCAGTAAAGTATTCGAAAAGATTCTCAATAAAGCTCTTTTCAAGTGGGCTGAGGACAAAAATATTATTCCAGATAATCAGTTTGGCTTTAAGGCGGGGCATGACACTATTCATGCCGCGTCTAAGTTAGTTTCTGATGTTCAATGGAACAAAACGAAAAATCAATACACGGGTGCCGTTCTGGTTGATTTAGAGAAGGCTTTCGACACCGTATGGTTAGAGGGTCTTTATCTGAAGCTATCTAGATTTGGCATAAGTAAACCACTGTTATATATGCTTCATGACATGCTCACTGGTAGAAAGTTTGTTGTCAAAAGTGGCAATGTAACTTCCACCTCAACTTTTGATATTAAAAACGGTCTACAGCAAGGAGCTGTGAACTCACCGATTCTTTTTAGTATTTACACCAGCGATCTGATAGGTAGTCTCACTCATGCGATTGCGTATGCCGATGAACTTGTAGCGTACAGGACGGGTCCAAAAGTTGAAGTCATCAGAATTCTCTTGCAGCGTGACTTCGACAAGATTCAGCGATATTGTGATGACTGGAAGTTAAAAATAAACTTTCAGAAATCAGAAACTATCCTGTTTAGAACCCCTTTGTCTAAGGCTTCTAGGGATACAAGAAAGAACTGGAGAAATCTAGTGATCGTTGGACCAAATGGACATCCACTGGCGAGCAAAGATGTAGTAAAGTACCTTGGTATCTGGCTAGATCAGTATCTATATATCAATCGACATATAGATGCTGCTCTGGCCAGAGCTAGGGTAGCGTTTGCTCTGACAAGACGGTTGTTTTATAGCAGCCGCCTTGAAAACAGGGTAAAGGTGATTTGCTACATGGCCCTCATCTGGCCGATGATTGCCTATGGGTGCCCTGTGTGGTTTAACGTTGCCCCATCTCAAATGGAAAAGATTCGGGTGTTTGAGAGGCAGTGTCTTAGGACCTGTCTTGGATTACACAGAACACCAGAGTCGGAGTACAAACATTACTATGCCAACGAGGTCTTATACAACGGGGCCAATATAAACAGGATAGATAACTTTTTAATTAAGCTGATTCGGGGTCACATTGCAAGAGCGATGACCTCAGCCAATGGACTTATTTTCGGGGCTTATTACCCCAATGAAGAATATAGTGAGAGCGTTTGTCTTAACAGTTTCATCCCGCCCGAGACATTCCTCTATTTAGACAGTCGGGGGCTGATACAGGATAGATTGGCGGTTCCGTTAATCTACCACGTTGGCCGTAGAACTGTGGATCGGCGACTCCTGTATGATCGAGACGTCGGCTCTGGGAACGGAGCAGAGCGTCTACGGTTCAGTAGAGCTGTGCCCCTTCGGGACATAAAGGACTTGGATAAGCAAGTTAAACAATTCTGGTGGTTGGGTGACTACCTTGATATTGATGGTTAGTCAAAGTTGTTGCCTTGGCCGACCTACATATTTTTAGGTATTAATAGGTATATTTTATGTAGGACAGTGGTGGCACCAAAAAAATTATAGCATACATTAAATTGCATTTGTTTGAGTGTATGTGCATTTGACGCTGTTAAATATGTATATATGTCAATATATACATATTTATAAGAGTATGTGCATATGCATAGGCTGTTGCGCCAAAAAAAAAAAAAAAAAAAAAAAAAAAAAAGCTGCGGGTGGCTGTTCTAGTTTTAAGTTATTTTAAGTATTTTTAAGTAGTTTTAAGTTATGTACGTATATTTACGTATATTTTAGTTTTATTAAAGTTAATTTAGTTTTTGTTAGGTACAGGGTAGTTTTAAGTTTTTTATATAAAATAAACGTCCATCAGTGGCAAAGGCGCTTGAAAAATATATTTCACAATTCATTTAACAGAGTTAACGCACAATACAGAGAACTTGCCACACAAATTGCTCTTCTTAACAAAATTATTAAAGAGAAAGTGAACATTTGGTTAAATAAAACACTCAGTGTCAGACTGGCGAAAATAAACCCTGGGCCGTTGGCTTTTAAAGAAGCATTTAGACTTGTTGGACACAAGAAAAGATTCTCTTGTAATAAGGTGTCAGTGAACGAGCAAACGTTTGTCAATGCAACCAGTGTTATATCTGCTTTTGAAAATCATTTTAAGGAAATTTTCAAGGAGATTGTTCCTATGCCTGATTCCCAAACCACACAAGAAGCAATTGCAGCTGCTAGCTCTATAGCTCAAAACACTCCAGAGCATATTTTCATATTCGATTCTGTAAACAGTGCACTCAGCCCAATGGCCAATCATATGTTCACTGACACTGATACAGTCAGAAGCCTGATTAAACAGTTAAAACCCAAAAAGTCCACTGGGCCAGATGACATTTCCAACTTTGCCTTGAAAAAGATCTCAGACTCAGGAATACAATTTCTAACAATTATTTACAACCAATGCATTAACAATGCGTATTTCCCAATTTGTTGGAAAATAGCCAAAATACTTCCAATTTTGAAAAAACAGAAAAACTATGACATTAATAATTTTAGACCAATATCTTTAGTTTCAAATACCGGAAAAATCCTGGAGAGAATAACACTACAACATCTCAACTCGTCAATTGAAAATCCCATTGATCCGATTCCAGATTTCCAATTCGGTTTTCGTAGGGGGCACTCCACTCTACATGCAATAATTAAATTCCAAAACGATGTAATCTTAAAACTTCGAGACAAACAATGTACTGTCGCTTGTTCCTTAGATGTGGAGAAAGCATTTGATAGCGTGTGGAGAGATGGACTCCTTGCTAAGATGTCTTCTCTTAGTTTCCCAGTTCATGCGTTAAACATAATTAAAAGTTTCCTTACTGATAGATCCTTTTTTATTCAAATCCAAAATTCCAAGGGCAATATGTGCGAGCACAATCGTGGTGTACCTCAAGGATCGATTTTGGGTCCACATCTGTATAATATTTTCATACATGATTTTCCTCACCAGTTTACAGAGAATAACATCGTTTCCACAGGGCTTTTATATGCGGATGACACCATCGCTTATGCTAGTCACGTATCTCCATCATACGCCCTTGGGGTTTTGGAAAAACACTTATGCAAAATTAACACCTATTATCAAAAGTGGGGAATTAAACTTAATGTTCCAAAATCCGAAGTCATTATTATTAGGAATGCAAGTGGGAGGGGACCTGCTGGTGTTGTGAAAGAAAGCAAAAATCTCTCTCTCAGACTGAACGGCTGCATTATTCGGCCTAAAAATAATTTGAAATATCTTGGAGTAAATTTCAATAATCTATTGAAATTCAACTCACACGCCAAAATTACAACTGAAAAGGCGAGAAAAGTCTCCAACATGTTTATGCCTTTTTTTAAACATAGAGCTCTAAATCAAAAAACTAAGTTGCTTTTCTACAAAACACTAGTAAGACCGATTCTGAACTATGCATTCCCAATTTGGTTTTCCATCTCGCCTACAGTGGCAAATTCCATGGAAATTTTGGAAAGAAAAATACTAAGATTATGTGCTGGGAAAAACTTTGAGTCTCCCACCAAACGCTTCTCCAACAATCACATTTATAATATCACTAAAATCATTCCGCTGATGAGGTATAATCTTACTCTCATGAAAAAAACAATTATGTGTCTGGAGCTTTCAGAAAATGACCTTATTAGTCACGTAATTCATTCGCAGACAGGGTACACTTGGGACAACTCAGGTTACTTGTCTCCCCTCGGAATTATATCTTTGGACCTGGATTCCTCACTAACATCCTCTCCCTTGTTTTACTCATCGGCCACTTCGGGCCAAAACCGTGGCTGAATGTATATAAACAAATTTTATTTTATAGATGCTTTTAAATGCACACTATCTCTGTTCACTATTTTTACTACGGGGAATGTGTCGACAGCTGAAATCTTAATTTTTATAAATAAAGTCCTTATCTTTCCAATGTTGGTGGACAGGACTTACCTGACAGTTTTAAGAAATCTTATATAAAGTATAGAATTGTTTGATAATCTTTATTCTTGCTGTAATACTCTTAAATTGTAAAGAAAATAATAAGACTGATTGTGACTTATAAGACTAAGAAGAATTTAAAAAAAAAAAAAAAAATAATAATAATAAGAATATCAAATTGCTCAACCAATTCGATGTATATTTATGTATCTATGTGTTATGTGTTATATGTACAATGTACTTTCTAGATTGAATGCTCATAGATTCAATTTCAAATATCTATCTCGTTTTAGAGAAAAAGAGACAATTTTATAACCTTTAACGTTTAGTAACCTTTCATTTCACAATATCTATCTCAAAATTGCTGTGAATTTTAATGATAAGAAAACATCTTAGAGCGCTCTCGCTCTATCACATACAAATAATTGTTTAAAAATAAAAAAGAAAAATAAACTGGTTGATTGTCGACCATTCGTTATTTAGTTTTAAGTAGTATAAGTATTATGTATATATGTATTTTAATGTGACATATCGTCAAAGAAAAAGTATATGTATACTCTCTCCTGAGCAAGAGCAGTCAGAATATATGTAAAAGTAAGCCATGAGGCGTTTCATTTCAATTGTCAAAGCAGGCAATACATTATAGCCGCAGTTGTACTTAAGTTATCGATAAGTAAATTCCACAATGTAAATTAGTATAAAGACTCAATAAAGAATATTCATATTCATATTCATATAAAATAAACGTCTTGAAAAACGAGTTTTTAAAAATTTTCTCGTTTTAAGTAATTTAGAATTTTAATTTAAGTTAGTTTTTACGCCCAAAGGCATTTTTAATATATAGTTATAGTATAATTTAGAGCGCCTGTATGGGGCCAGTAAGTTAGTTAAGTTATTCTGTAAGCTAGTTTTTAAGGTTTTTGTCTAGCATTTAAGTAGTTATAAGTTGAAATGAAAATGAAAGATGATTGGATAAAATGAAATGATAATGGAAAAACAAAATGTATGAAAGTGATAAGGTGATTAAATGAAATGAAAATGAAAGATGATTGAATTAAATGAAATGATTATGCAAATAAAATGAATCTAGCACTTTTTAAAATAAAAACAAAACTAACCCTAACTATTATCAAAATAGTTTACAAGAAAGACTTGAGAAAATTATCTCTTACAAATTTCAATAAAACTAAAATTAAACTAAATCTACCTAACACTTAGTTTACTACTATCTAAAAAAAAGGTTTCAAATAATGGATTAAAAACGAAAATGAATCAATGACCAATGAAATAATAAATGAATATAAACAGAATAATGAATTAAAAGAAAAAATTAATAAAATTAATATAGTGCATATACACAAAAAATAATGCCAACAAAATATTTGTTTATAGTGAAAAACAACTCGACTTCACCAACTTAACAACTCAATAAAAAAAAATCAAACTGTTAATGAACCTTCTTTTATTTATATAAAAAAAAACTATATCATATATGGATCTGGATGAGAATCACCTACTCTGGAAAGAAGATGAAATATCGAAAACGAAAGATGGCAAAGTTCTACGAGCCGAGATAGAAGAAAAAAATGAAATAAACTACGTTAACTATTTAAACTACTCTACGAAAAAAAAAAATTATATCTTTTCTAGGGCGATTTGCAACCAAAACTTGATTACAAATCGACTCTAGAAAATTCGCTTATGTAGATGGAAGGTGCACTTGAAAACTCAACATGAATCATCTGTGGCTCTTCCATCATTATTTTTATTTATATGATGTCTTCGCACATCTGGGCATTAATGCCAGCATTTAATCTGCCAGCTTTATGACTCAGACTGCTACACACCATGTATGTGTATTTTAGAACTGACCTACCTCATCGCAAACGCAGTACCAAGGTCATGCCTCGGATACTGGGACTTATGAGGAAAGTCAGCTCCTCAAAATCAAAATCAAAACAAAGTAAAAAAAATTAAAGTTAAAAGAAATCAAAAAAAAAATTTAAAAAGATCAACAAAAAAAATAAAAAAAAGAAAACCAAAAGCTAAAATTAAAATGTATCAATAAGAAAAAGCAAAAAAAAACTAAAATGAAAATTTACAACTGAAAAATTACTAAAAAAAAATCTAAATCAAATGAAAACAAAACAAACTACCTATCTCGACCCTTACAGATTTGCTACTTTGCAGTAGCGAAACCTCACGTTGCGGGCGCTATTGTTGCGGGTTCCTTTCTTGCCGTCGGGGTCAGTGCTGGCATGCTTCACCGGCCTACTGCTCGTCGGAGGACGTAGGTACCCCTATCGGAACCGCGCATACAAAATCATGCCAGTCTTTGCGTCATGGTGTTAAGGACGCGCGAGAAATTTGCATCTACCCACCCAACCATGGTTGCCGTACTCGCCTTGACAACCCCTTACCTTGCCATCTTCCGCTTCCTCTATCCCATCTTAAACCCTTTCCATTTTAATGATCCTCATCCATAATCCTAACTTTAAATTAAACCATTTTGTTATTTACTTTTTTAAGCTCAACTAACATTGGTTATTTTATTAAACATTTTATTGACAAAACTACTCGTCATAAAAATCATAAAAACTTTAATTGGATCTTTATAATATATTTACAAAAAAAAAATACAAGTTACGATATTTATCAAAGAGAAAAGTTAAATAGATACTTTTTATTAAATGTGTATGCGTATACTTTTCTATGTTTAATTTTTCTATTTGGATTGCAATACACTTGATATTAATGATTCTTATTTATCAAAATCCCCGACCCCAGAATTACACAGTATAAGAAATAATATTTAAATTTTATTTTATTTAAAAGATACAGGCAATATTAAAGTAAACTCACCAAACAAACGGAGTATCTTAGTCAGGACCGTCGATGTTGTGGCCACAGCATATACGCCTGTTAATTTCTTAATTTGTACCTGCTTTAATTGATCTTTTAAATATTGAAAGATATTATTTAAATACGTATGTAGGTACTTTTGGTCTTCTTAAAATTTCCCGCAAGTGTTAAAATATTATTGCAAACACCACATAAAAAAAAATATATGCACATATAACGTACACTGTACTTTACAATTTGGCACGAGTACGATAACTTTGGCGCCAAGAATTGATAACGGTTGTTTGTAGAACAGTTCAATACAAGCATTTTTTACTATGGGTAGGGGGGGGTCTATCTCCCTCCGTTTGGGCGGGAGGGGCAATTTTATAAAAACAGTGCTAAAAGTTTAAAACAAATATTAAGAAAAAACGGTAATACTTACAACTAAGTTTTATATCTTTTTTTAAAGCCAATACTTTTTTCTATTAGATGTTTCTTAAATAAAGTGAAACCTATGCATAGTCTTTGAAAAAACGGACTTTAAACTCAAAAATTGCGAAAAAAAATGTTAAATAAAACTTTGAAGTGTGATTTTTCATAACTGTAAAACAAAATACTACTTTTTTTTATAAAATTCGTTGCTCATATTAATTTTTAATCATAAACTGAAAACAAAATGATTTTATGTTTTCTGGTTTTTGAGAAAATGGAAAATTACTAAAACTACTTTTTTATAAGAGTTTTCGGCACGAGTACGATAACTTTGGCGCCAAGAATTTGATAACTGTTTTTTGTAGAACAGTTTAATACAAGCATTTTTTACTATGGGTGGGGGGGGGTCTATCTCCCTCCGTTTGGGCGGGAGGGGCAATTTCATAAAAACAGTGCTAAAAATTTAAAACAAATATTAAAAAATAACGGTAATACTTACATCTAAGTTTTATATCTTTTTTTAAAGCCAATACTTTTTTCTATTTGATGTTTCTTAAATCAAGTGAAACCTATGCACAGTCTTTGAAAAAACGGACTTTAAACTCAAAAACTGCGAAAAAAAAATGTAAAATAAAACTTTGAAGTGTAATTTGTAATGGAACATAACAACCTTACACAAACACCGCGCCAATGGGGACCGAAAC
Source organism: Baccha elongata (assembly GCA_951217065.1). NCBI lineage: Eukaryota > Metazoa > Arthropoda > Insecta > Diptera > Syrphidae > Baccha > Baccha elongata. The sequence continues at coordinate 536,591 of CATNUY010000119.1, read as the reverse complement.
CTAAAAATAATACATAGAAAAATCTATGATTCAGGATTTCGCTCTTGCGAAAATTTCCGCACCTGCGAAATTTCGTAGCCCCACGTTGGGCGCCATTTATGTAATGGAACATAATGGGACGAGGCTATCCAATCTACACGTCATGACCGAAGACCAATGAAACTGCTACTACACTCTCTACAACATATCTCAAGAAAAGAACGACCACAAACTGCATATTATATGATTAATAAGGATTCGAAATACGAAGATTTTGTTCTCAGTTACGAAACCTATATGCTCGGTGAAACTCTGGGCTCACTATGAGTGTCCGTCCGTATTTACTCACAACCGAGATTCCCTCTTGGATCATGCGTAGGAATATTCCATAACACGGTAGATTGCGATTACTTCTCATTATGTAGGATCCACATCATAAAATTATGTTTTGGGATCAATCGATCCAGGAAAGAATAAATAAATTACCAGCAGGATGATCTTTTCCCTTTGAGGTCACTAACCATCAAATGATCAACTTTGCAATTCTTCCCTGCATCGAGAGAACCTGACATATGTGGGTGGCATATACGTCTTTATATCACACCTAGAATTGATTGGCCTAATGCTGAATAAAAGATATTTCGATTTGGGAATCCATATCAAAAGGTCATAAACCCGTAATCAGCACTAACCACATTAATCCTATTTTGGCTTATCTCATTTCAAACGAAAATTTCCCGTAAAGCAAAAAAAAATATGGGAGAGGGTTTAACTCTCCGACCTAATGTCTCAATGTAGGTATACGCCCTTCGTAAGAATATAATTGCTTGTAATTTGACTCGGCCCATGGATCCTCTAGAAACCTAATTGCTCACGGCGACTTTTAGTACCTACGTATCGGGTAGGCACGTCCAAGCCCGAACAATTAGGGTGACTATTACTTTACTACTGCTTCAGGTCACTGAAATTCGCCTTGGCTCAGCTCATCGGTTCAAGGAGGCGGATCAGACAATAGAAGTATAGTCGGTGTTACATATTTTTTTGACCTGAAAGAGTCATGCTGACGACTGACTCAAATGTTAATTTGAAAAGGCTAAGCTAATGAGCAAAAGGACCCGATAACGAACTAAGGAGATATAAAACTCGAAAGAAAGATAGAAAACTTCGAAAAGCTTAAAAATGGTTGCAACAAACTTCAGACGACAACCTCTATAACGCTAATAAAGATGTTATTATTACCTCGGACTATTATTAACTTTTCATGACTGACCTTCACTGTCCCAAAATTATGATGTGAAAATCGTGAAATCGTGAGGAATGTAGGTCTTGTATTTTCCTCTAGTGCTTTACACCCGTCCAAAGTGAACGCAACTACTATTGTCTCAATCGCAGTCATTCACCCTATGTCCTTAAAATGCACCATAAAATTTCATTAAGAACTCCCACTTTGTGTTAGGAGTGATTAAACTCCTTCACAGAACCATTATGTTGTTGTTGTTGTTGTTGTTGAAGAAACTTTCATCATTGTTGCTGAAGCTGAAGTTGCTTATCCCATGGTGGCAAGGATCCCAGCCACGACACCTAGCCTCGTGATCTTCTCACTCCATCTTACTATAATCTAAAACAGTTAGAATCATCTTCCCATAAAAATTAGCTGACGAGTGAAATCTCGATTAAATTGAAAGGAAACTCTGAATTTTTCTTGTGACTCAAAATCTTATATACAAATTTTATTTCTATTACTTACAATCTAACATTGGTATTTCTTATCCAAAAAAAAAATAAAAATAACTAATAGTTTTTATTGTTGGTCTTAGACCCCTCAATCTATGCTACAATTACTGACTGAAATTCGATTCGAATTATATTCGACACCTATATATTCAAAAATAAGTTAACTGACTAAATCATATACTTAATCTTTGCTAATTGACATTTCTGAATTTGAGTTACAAAAATTTATAAGTGTATTTTATACTTCGATTAAATTTTATGTTGGACCAATCCCAAAAGAAAACTAAAACATGATATTTTGAATCATTATTTCATCACACTAAGTCTGACGATTATTGAAAATATCATATTTTATGTATTGCAGAAAGAAATCATGAATTGATCGCTTTCCTGCATTCAAAATCTCGAACGTATAATTCAATTCCAACAAAGATAGTTAACACGGATTCAAATATTGAATTGACGGAACATTAACATTATATCTGCACTATTTCAGTAATTAATCTCCGTAACTGAAACCAGATATGAATGTCATCCACACATATACCGCGACAACACGAAATGCAATACAAAAATATTTTATATTTTTTTTTTTATTCTTTGTTCGCTAATCACGATTTTAAAATTTTATTTTTGACCGACAAGATGACGATATCAATCCATCGCTAGGATACAAACTCGTAATTTATAATACGAGTCTCCAATCAAGAATTTTCATCCCACCCCAAATGACAAGAAAGAAAAGTTTGATAATATGTTTTCCTCCGAAGTGGGTACTCACAATCAGTAAAAAAAATATAAATTTTAAAATATGTATAAAAATGATTTAATATAATTTTTACCTGTTATAAAAAAAATTTATAAAAGTTAATAAATATATTTAAGAAATTTATGGTCAATATAGTGGTTCAAAAAGGATCAAAATATAAGGTAGTTACGACGTCGAAGAAGGTGCACCCTATTCAAGGAAGTAGCTATCCAGACCAGACAAAAATAAAAAAAAATTTCTTTCAGGTAAGTATGGGTTGTTATAAATTTTCAGAACTGGTATACCAATCACTGTAAGAAGATTCCGCTCTTTACTTTATCGTCTCATAGCATAAAATATTTTCATAAACTTATGATATGGTTCGATTCAAAAGTATTTCTTACACTTGGTATATATTGGTTATTTACCATACATTTAAAGCGTCAAGATTATGAATACAACATAATTTGACATATGTAGGTATATGATATTATTTCATCATCTATACTTGTATTTTAGCCGATCATAAAAGGCAGGTAAACGTATTTAAAACGATTCGACAAATCGCAAAAAAAAAATCAAATAGTTAATCGTACCTATTGCTTATCTTGACCGAACTGATTACCACCGGTAGGTAATTGTATCTACACAAAATTTTAATTTTATCAACCGAGTATCAATTGTAGGTAATCCGTACCTGGTGAATTATTACCATCTGAATATGTATATCGAACCGAATTTAATATATTACGACTAAACGTCTTTCGATACAATTTGAATCCGCGTATACTATTCACATTATACGCATTCTGTGGTCAGAAATGAAATAAGTACAAATTATGTACAACAAAAACTTTCGGCAAAAAAAAAACATTTACACTTAGAAACCTTTTACACGAATATACTTTAAAATTTCATGATTCTAATTTATAATTTATAATTTATACGAATCTTTTTATAAACACTTTTCATGGTTTTAATCATAAGTATTCTTTAAGTAAATTAATGCTCAAAATAAAAATAAACTTTAAAATTAGAGCCGAAGTACCTTTTGGACTATTGCTCATAGAGTCTTATAATATTTTTTTTTTGTATATAATGAACGAAAGAAATTCATTCAATGAAATGATCGTTTAAGATAATTTAGTTCAAATGGGATTATGGTTTCTAAAACAATTCACTTTTTCTCAATTTTCTTTTCAAAATTCGTTTAATTTTTCACCAATGTGAATCGAGACTTTTATTTGTATTTTTACATATATTATTTTTGAGGGTTTCTTAAATAGGATAAGGTGCACAAAAGAATGGAGGGTATATATGTGTGTATATATATAAGAAAAAATATAAAAATTAATAATCACGGTACCTTATACCACCGCTACTTATTTTTCAAACCGCTATTCATTCTGCTACTGTTGCATCTTTCATTTCAATTATGAGGTGATCTGCTGCTCCATATGTTTCGTTTGTCACTGTCCTGATGTCTTGTCCCTCGATGTACATTTTTAGTCTTAGCCGCTTTGACTAAAAATCCCTCGATGTTCGTTAATTTTGTCCTGTCGTGTGTTTTGTAGTATTTTATGTTGTAGGCAGTCCCTCGTTGATATATGTATATTTTTTCTTTATGTGTGGCTGGCTGTGGCTTGCACACCAGCCCGTATCTTTCTTTAAAATGATGATTTATTTTCGTAGGTTTGTTATGTGTCTTCAAGAATGATTATTATTAATTTCGTTGATTTACAGCGGGGTTTTAGTTGGGTAGTTTCCTTATATTTTATATGTTTTACCAGCTTCTCACCCAGTTGATGCTTGTCCTTGTCTCGTCCATGTATTGGGACATCTCTTTAGCGGTTGTCCTGGTTTGAGCACTTCCTGCTTCCATAAAGCCAGACAGATTGGTTGACATCAGGTCCTGAGACATTCGATGGACTAAATTTTCTTTCTTGAAAAATACTTCGGCTTCGTTGGTGAATTCCAGAAGTCCGTTTGGTCCTCGTGAGTCGTCAGAGTGTTCCCGAAGTGTACTGCCCACAATCTGCCTATATGTAAACGACTTTATCTAGCAGGTCGCAAACACAAATGTGAATTCTTTTCCTCTGGAACGCCAACTTACTGGCCATCTGATCCTAACAAAATACCAGACCTTATAGACTTTTTCGTGGCCAAAGGTATAAAGCGAAATCATGTAAGTGTTGTAGGTAGTTACGATCTTTCATCAGATCATACTCCAGCTATTTTATCACTGAGTGAAGTAGAAATAAAAGAAAAAAGTAATCCAAAGCTCGTGAATAAAAGAACAAATTGGGAGGAATTTAAAGTAAAACTGGAAAGTTTTATTGACCTTAGATCCCCAATGGATACTAGTGAACAAATTGACCACGAAGTTGAACAATTTATTGCTGATGTGCAACAGGCTGCAGAAGAAAGCACGCCAACTATTTTGAACAGAAGAGAAACAGAAATAAAATACCCTGTAGAAATAACAGAGTTAATATTGGAAAAAAGAAGGGCTCGAAGAAAATGGCAAACTTCGAGATCTCCGGGCGATAAGAGAGTATTTAATCGACTAAATAACGAATTGAAAAAAAGTATCTATGAATTCAAAAATGATTCACTTAGCAATTTTCTTGAAAGTTTGACGACGGATGCTTCTACTGATTACTCACTGTGGAAAGCTACCAAACGTCTGAATAGACCGCAACAACAAAATCCGCCCATCAAAGCACAAGACGGAAAATGGACTGCAAATCCGAAACAAAAAGCTGACCTCTTCGCAGATCATCTCTCGAATGTCTTTAAGCCGTTTCCACAAAGTGCAGGGGCAAATAACTTACAATTTGTTAATAAAAATGATGACTTAGAAATTCCCTTAGTAAGGCTCAAAGAAGTAAAAAGCATGTGCCATCACAATTTATCAAATAAAAAATCACCCGGGTATGATCTAATTACGGCTCAGGTCTTGAAAGAAATGCCAACAATAGCCTTCAAAAAATTCCAATACATAATAAATGCATGCCTTAAGCTCCGTTATGTTCCACATCATTGGAAAATTGCAGAAGTCATTGTTATACCAAAGCAAGGTAAGCCACCAACCGAAGTTACATCTTACAGACCAATATCGCTTATACCAATTATGGCAAAAGTTTTCGAAAAACTGTTTTTAAATAGACTAAGCAAAATAATAGAAGAACGAAAACTAATACCAAATCATCAGTTTGGATTTAGAAACAAACATTCCACGATAGACCAAGTACATCGAATTACGGATGTTGTTGAAAAAGCACTTGAAGAAAAACAAGTATGTTCCGCTCTATTTCTAGATGTTGCTCAAGCCTTTGACAAGGTTTGGCATTTGGGGCTCGAGTACAAACTGCACAGGGACCTTCCCAGGCAGTTCTATGAAATACTCAAATCATATATTACCGACCGACTTCTTAGAGTACGGTACGAGCAAGAGTATTCGGAACTTAAGAAAATCGAAGCCGGCGTACCACAAGGAAGTGTCTTAGGACCAACCCTGTATTTGTTGTATACAAGGGATATTCCAGTGGACAACAATGCGATCATGGCCACTTTTGCAGATGATACTGCGATATTAGTGTCAGATAAATGCGTTGTAAAGGCAACAGAAAAACTGCAATATGCAGTCGACAAGATAAGAGAATGGACGCAACAGTGGCGTATCAGACTCAATGAAACAAAATCAACGCATATAAACTTTACTAATAAAAAGATTAATAATGTTCCACTTTTTATTAATAGTAAAGTAGTACCTTACTCCAATACGGCCAAATACCTTGGGATGACTTTGGATGCAAAGCTAAAATGGAAAGAGCACATCAAGAAAAAAAGGGAAGAACTTAACTTAAAATATAGAAAAATGTACTGGTTACTGGGAAAAACCTCTGCCCTATCAATTGAAAACAAATTAATGTTGTATAAGCAGGTATTAAAACCTGTTTGGACGTATGGCATCCAACTTTGGGGTTGTACAAAGAAAACAAATGCGGAAACCATCCAAACATTCCAAAACAAAGTCCTTCGTGGAATAGTAAACGCCCCTTGGTATATAAGAAACAGCGATTTACATCGTGACCTTCAAGTAGAAATGGTTACAGAAGTAATTAGAAAACACGCTGTATCACACAATCAGCGACTGCTTAGTCACACTAACTCCGAAATGGAGACAGTCTTAAATGTACGTACCAATGTTCGGAGACTAAGAAGAACCAAGCCTCATGAGCTGATGGTCTAAAAGCGATGGGAAAGTATTAAATCATCAAACTTCCCAAAAAGTGAACTAAAAATTGAGAAACTAAAATCATTTGTCGATCTTTTATAGATTGGTCATGATTCTAGGTGATTTTAGTGCGGTAGAAGTCCCACACTACTTGATACCGAATATTATCAAGTGTCTTTTGAAGATTTCCACCTACCGAAAGAAAAAAAAAAAAAAAAAAAAAACTAACTAACTAATTGAGCCGAATTCTACTACAAGCTTTCTACAAATTTTCTAATTATAACTTTCTACGTTTTGTGTGACTGTACTTAAATTTTTCACCAACGTGTGGCTTCTAAAAATTTTACCGTATTGTGCGGTTTCTTTTGCGCCTTACTGTATATGCATACGGGGTTGAATATAAAAGAAATTTTTGTATGGCCAATGTAAAAGAAAGAAATTATGCTTATTTTACCTGGCTATTTGGATGTGATTTCGTAACGTTGGTAACTTTTTGATATTTGGAATTTTTTTTGCTGGATATTTCGCAAAAATATCTTTTCGTTTTTGGTGGATTTTTTTTATGCTACACGGCGTCACTTTCACTTTGCTTCGTAAATCCAGAATTTTGTTTGCCGTGATGCGCAATTATATTTCACCACTTTATTCACTAAATAGTAAATAGTTTTATTAAATTATGTTCGCAATAATATCAGATGAAGTATTTTGGAATTTCTACACTGTTCTTTTACGCACATAGTCACTTAGAAAAAAAATTATTACTCACGTTTCTTATGATGTATTCCCGTTGTATCTTCTTTGATTTTCCTTGATTTTCTGCCCTCTGGTATAATTGTTATTTTTACTATTTTAAAACACTCACTTTATTATTTTTAGAGATTTTCGTCCGAACTTTAAGGGCGATAAAAATGGAAAGAAAGCGCGTAACAAAATTATTCCACCATTACGTCTCGGTCGACTTTTACTTTCACAATTATTTGCTCCAATTGGTTTTAGGTTGTTTGAGCGAGCAAGGTATGGTATCATGACTTCTTTATATATTTGTCTTTTTTCATTCATGTTATTTCACATTTTGATCGTACGTTCTTTACCTTCGATCTATTTAGCTTACGTGCTTGCATGGCATGACTTAAGGTCGTGTGTGTAGCAAGGGTGGTTTATTGATTAAATGTTATGTTTTGAAACTTGATCTTTGAGTTGCAAATATATAAAAATATTCAATGTTCGTGTTTCGGGTGTTTAGTGTTTCGGTGTTTTTGTACCTATTATCGGGTGGTAAGTATTATTTATAGTATTTCTTTCGTTTTGGTGACTTACGTTTACATGACGATTAGTGAGTTTATGGTACATATTTAACCAAGAGATATTATTTTTTTTTCTTTTCAGGATACTTCAAGGTTATTTTCTTTTTCAAATATTTTTTCTTTTTGTTTCAGGTTACAACATGTTTAATCATTTTTCTCTTCTTTTCTTTTCAGATGCTCTGGTTGTAATTTTGCTTCTCCGCGACATCGTTTCTTCTTTTGTTTCTTCGTACTTCTAACCAAATGATTAACTTTATTTGTCTTTTCGTATTTTTCCGACTTCTGATGTTTCTAATTGGACTAATTTTCTGACTATCGTTTAATTTTAGCTAATTTGAATGCCCTATCTTCATTATTACTTCTAAGAATTTACCGTCACGCCGATACTGATGTCGTTTTAATTGAACTGTGGTTCAACTTTTCTGTGACTTCATTTCGACTGTGAGCGTGAAACTTGATTTATTTGAACTAATTGATTGTTTTTACTGTAATAACTACTCTATTAAAATTCTACTATTTCATACTGTCGTTTTTCGACCTATTTACACTCATTAGTTGCTGATTTGACTACCTGGTTCTTTTACTGAAATGTTGAGGTTTGTTTCTATTCGCTGTTCATCGCAATTCGGTTTTCCACCAAATAAAAAAAAACTATCCTATATTTTCTACATGAATGATTTCTAACTCGTATTTTGTTTAATTTGACCTTTTCTTTCGCTACCTAAATATTTCGGCTCAAATTCATTAGTTAAGTGATTGATTGGCTCCACTATTTTCATTTCAGTGCTTCCCATCCCAAGTAGACTCTCATTGACTCTAGACCGTGTGTATCCATTTTGCATTTTATGTCGTATCAGCGTTCTACCCCCATGTAAGTGTGTTCGGGTATGTGCGTAGATGTGACATTAGATGGTCTGTGGATTTTCGCGCTTAATTTGCCCCATCGAAAATATTATTTTCTCCAGTAGCTTCTGCTATCATTCACTAGGTGTAGTTACTTTGGTTTCCCATAATTTTATTTTTATATTTCTGAATTCCGAATAGATAGGTTTGTGTCTGTGACACATTCCACTATATTCGGATAATCTTCATTTTCGACTATTAGTTATATTTTAAGAAAATAATTACAATCTCCGAATTTAGGTGTAATCTGAAAATTCGCAAGTTGGTATGGTTTGTAGTAGTATGTTTGGTTTGTAGTAGTATGTTGTTAGGCGGAAATATTGTTTAAAGTATTCTACTGTCGTGGTGGTGAGATGGTTTCCCTACTGTGCTGCTCTAGTGGACAGTGAGATTGAAGGATCAACTTTTCAGTTATCTTCGATGGAACCCAAAGTTTCCAAGCTTGATCGTCCTGGATGGGGTTGCCTGTGACGTGTCGGATCTTTTTATATATGAACTTGTCAGATACTTGTAGATCCGGCAAACGTTCTTTATTTTTCTCAATATGCGATATAATTTGGAGGTATTCATCCGACTTGAAAGACGGATCCTCTAAATCAATATGTAGCACTTCTGATGTGCTGGTTTCGATGGAGTCCGCCGGTGGTTCGTTTACACCTTTACCGTATTGTGCGGTTTCTTTTGCGCCTTACTGTATATGCATACGGGGTTGAATATAAAAGAAATTTTTGTATGGCCAATGTAAAAGAAAGAAATTATGCTTATTTTACCTGGCTATTTGGATGTGATTTCGTAACGTTGGTAACTTTTTGATATTTGGAATTTTTTTTGCTGGATATTTCGCAAAAATATCTTTTCGTTTTTGGTGGATTTTTTTTATGCTACACGGCGTCACTTTCACTTTGCTTCGTAAATCCAGAATTTTGTTTGCCGTGATGCGCAATTATATTTCACCACTTTATTCACTAAATAGTAAATAGTTTTATTAAATTATGTTCGCAATAATATCAGATGAAGTATTTTGGAATTTCTACACTGTTCTTTTACGCACATAGTCACTTAGAAAAAAAATTATTACTCACGTTTCTTATGATGTATTCCCGTTGTATCTTCTTTGATTTTCCTTGATTTTCTGCCCTCTGGTATAATTGTTATTTTTACTATTTTAAAACACTCACTTTATTATTTTTAGAGATTTTCGTCCGAACTTTAAGGGCGATAAAAATGGAAAGAAAGCGCGTAACAAAATTATTCCACCATTTCGTTTACACCTAATGCCTCTACCTCAAACATACGTGAGAGTGCATCTGGTAGAACATGTAAACTTCCACGACGGTGCTCCACCGAAAAATCAAAGCTCTGAAGCTTCAGACTCCACCTAGCTAACCTCCCAGTTGGATCCTTCAGGCTCATCAACCATTTCAAGCTAGCGTGGTCGGTAATTACCAAGAACCTGTATCCTTCGATATACGGACGGAACTTGTAAATACCCATAACTGCAGCTAAACATTCGCGTTCTGTAACCGAATAGTTACGTTGCGCGGAATTCAATTTGTGGGAATAATAGTAGATTGGCAATTCGTTGCCTTCATCATCCCTCTGACATAACACACACCCGATTCCAGTTGACGATGCGTCACATAACAGGACAAACTGTTTGCTGAAATCGGGGTTGCGAAGAACCGGTGCTGTAGTGAGAGCTACTTTAATTTGATCAAAAGCCGCTAGCGCCCCTTCGCCAAAAACAAACTTAGTCCCTTTTTTTAAAGTGTCGGAAATCGGTCCGGCTACCTCTGAAAACTTCGCAATGAACCTCCGGTACCATCCAGCCATGCCCAAAAATCGGCGAACTTGTCGAACTGAGGTGGGTTCCGGGAAATCTACTATAGCTGAAATTTTGGACGGGTCAGCCTTGAGGCAGCCTTGCCCAACGACGTATCCTAAATACTGCAGTTCCTGGAAACAGAACCGGGACTTTTCGACGTTAATCGTAAGTCCTGCTTCCAGTAACCGAGTTGCTACTATTTTCAGAACAGAAATGTGTTCTTCGAAAGACTTTGAGATGACTAGCAAATCATCCAAATATATAAAAACTTGATCCCTAAGACTTGATGGAATGACTTTATTCATCAGATAAGTTAGACTTTGAGCTGCGTTAGACAACCCAAATGGCATAACGCAAAATTGATACAGGGGTCTGCCTGGTACTGTAAAGGCAGTCTTTTCCCTGGACTCTTTCTCCAGAGGTATTTGCCAGAATGCGTCTTTCAGATCCACGCTAGAAATATAACGCGTCTCTGAAAGGCGAGCTAGCAATCCCTCTATATGCGCAATTGGATTCGCATCCTTCTTCGTTACGGAGTTGACTTTCCGAAAGTCCAAGCACATTCGGTTCTTCCCTGGTTTTCTGACTAAAACAACAGGTGAAGACCATGGACTTGAACTCTCTTCAATCACTCCCAAAGAGATCATACGGTCCAATTCCGCGTACACTAGGGCTTGTACCGCTGGAGATATAGGGTAATGGCGTTGCTTTATGGGCAAAGCATCCCCTGTATCAATCTTGTGCTCCACAAGATGTGTACGCCCCAGTCCTTTTTCTACAAAAGATGGAAATAACTTGATAGTTTCATCCAACCGTAATTTTTCATCTGGAGTTAAAATGCACTCCTCGAAAGTTGGCTTTTCTGGTTTATTTTCCGTGATAGGACTTAAAGCTGAAATTATGTGAGGTGCTACTTTAAATATTGACCAGAAATCTACTCCAAGATAAAGTTCTTGATTCAAAGAAGGTACTAAAAACAAACTCATAACATGAGATTCTTCTTTAAACTTTACTGTTGTCCTAATAACACCAATGACGGCTTGTTTCTGACCATCAGCAGTTGAAACATTTGTGTCAAATTTCTTATAAGGAATGTTCTTCTGCTCTAACCACTTAACTGTTTTTTTGCCTAAGCAACTTACGCTGGCCCCTGAGTCTAGAAGTCCCATCCAAGTTTCATCAAGAAAATTGACTTTAACGTAAGGACGTGGATCATCTGTTTCAATTGCTAATTTAGTAGAAGCTATAGATCTGAATTGTAGTTTTTTCATATATATTCGGTTTCTCAAATTCTGAATTTTCTTAAGATGTTTAGGATATGTGTATATTCGCTTTCGGGCCAGATTGTATTCGATCTGCCTTTGGTGAAGGGATTTAATAGGTCTTAATATAGGTATTTTAAAATTTTTTAGTAGTGTATTTTCTCTTGTTCGGGTTTCCGGGTTTTGTAAGGTAGTGATTTTAGTTTCAGGTGTTATTGTTGTATTTAAATCGGATTTTCCGAGCTTCCCGTCTTCGTCAGTGCCCTCTCGGATGACGTCTGACTCTTGATTAGGTTTCCCGCACATCTGGTGCAACTTGGAGATAGTATGTCTGGCTGGCCGCATCTATAACAGAATATGCGTCTCTGTGGATCGTCACAATCCCGAAATACGTGACCCATCTTCAAACAATTCCAGCACTTGACTAGTTCTGGATTAGGTTTTGTATCTCGGTTGCGCTCTCTGTGGAATGCTTCCAACGCCATAGACATGTCTTCTGTTTGGAAATCCGTTTGGATCTCTATCTCATGTACTTGCTTTCGAGGTGGGTTATTATAGATGGGTGGTGCTCGGTTCCTCATTGGATCATATTGTGCTAGATATCTTTCCATATCGCGACATGTGAACACCAAATCTGCTAAACGTGTTGACTTAAAAGTTAGTAATAGTTCTCCCATTCTTCTTCGTACGTTCTGTTTAATGATCTCGGCCAATTCCTCATTCGGCCTGGGATTCTTCATTTTCGAGTTTATTTTCAAAATTGCATCGTAAAAGGAATCGAAACTTTCGCCTTGAGCCTGCTTTCGTTCTGCCATTTGCCTAGACAGTTCCGAATCTGTCTCTAAGCTCCTATATTGTTCAATCAATGCTAATCTTAATGCTGCCCAGGTCGAATAAGGATTGTTTTTCACAAACATCCAGTACCAAACTTCTGCTGCGCCTCCGACAAAATGATGAAAGTTCGCAACTATTTCCTCCCACGAGGCTCCGTAACTATCTTTCACCTTGTCGAGGCGAAACAGAAATTCATCAATGGACATGTTTTTAGCATTGAATATTATCCCCCACTTGTGGTAGTGTGGTGAACGTATTACTGAAGTGGCTGGTGATGGCATTGGCACACGATATCCTCGGTTAGCGGAAGTGTTTTCGAATCTAATTTGGTCCAATCGTTCGTAGAAACTAGGCTCATATCGTCTTGACGCCTCAGCTAATTGCGGTGATGGTGGTCTTCTCGGTCTTTCTGTCGGAAATTCAGTTACGTTGTCTCTAATGGTTTCCAATCTAGGAGGTAAGGTTTCACGTCTCGGTGGTTCTCTTCGTAATTCTGCAACGTTGGGTCTCGTGATTGTAGCTGGGTTCGGAATCCTTCCGGTGTTATATTGGCGTGTGTCAGGAGTGGGCATGTCACATAGTGGAACTGCTGGAGCTGGTGATGGTACTGCGGCTGTGTTCTTCTCTAAAGCTGCTTTAATAACTTGACCGACTTTCTCCAGAATTTGCTCTTGACTCCGTTCTATCGCCTCTTGTAAGTTTTTCCGATCTTCGGCACGTCCGAATCCTACCGTTGCTTGGGCTATCTCCTTTATATAATCTTCCCATCTACTATCTCGTTGGTACGACGTATCGTGTCTTATTCCTTGTTGTCGTGATGGACGTTGACTTCGTTGTTGCGTCAGGTCCACTTCCATTACTTCTCCTAGGATCTGATTAATTTCCTCCTGAACATTTTCTGTATTTGACGGTCCAGCTACATCTTCCACCTGACTAATATCAGCAGCGGCGGCTGTTTCCATTGTCATGTTGTGGAATAGGTTTTGCCTTCTGCGATACCGTGTGTCATGATTTTCAGGCGTAGCTGGTCTGTGTGGTTCAGGGGTTATGTGGACGGGTGTTCTATCATCTCTTTTCTTTTCAGATTTGTTACCATTATTTTTCCCGTGGCGACCCATATTAAAACTTTAGAATTTATTCTTTACAAAGAATGCTAACTCGTTTCTTACTAAAACTTGAATAAAGTTGCTCAAAAAAAAAATGTTTAACTTAAATATCTATTGACAATAAAAAAACTTACTAACTATAAAAATCTTATTAACTACAAAAATCTTACTAACTAGAAAAACTTACTAACTAACCTAACCTAATATTTCTATAGGGTAAACCCTCTGAATATTTACAAACTGTATGCTTAACTTTATCTCTAAACATACAAAAAACTTGATCACTAAATCAAACAAAGCTAAATACTAAATTTTTGCCTCTATGCAATCCTAAACTAAAATCTGCCTCTAGGCAATACTAAATTACTCCTAAAATCTGCCTCTATGCAATATTAAACTAAAACTCAAATCTGCCTCTAGGCAACAACTCAAATCTGCCTCTAGGCAATAACTCAACTTCTCAACTTCACAAATACTGCCTCTAGGCAAAAACTCAAACTAAATAATACTGCCAATAGGCAAAACTTAAACTACAACGCCAACAAAAATGTTGCGTTAACGCCACCAGGCACCTCCAATTTTCAAGCCCAAATGAGAGCTTGCAAAAATTGCTAACTCAAAATATTGCCACCAGGCACAACTTAATTTCTCAAAAATAAACTAAATACTAAATCTCAAAATACTAAATCTCAAAATACTAAATCTCAAAATATTAAATCTCAAAATCTTAATTTCAAAATTCTTTCAAAATTCTTTACTCTAAATCTCAATACTACTTTATAATAAATTTCAAAATAAAATGTTTTCTTTATATTCATTGCGGTTCGGAGTTGTGACTGGAATTTTACCTTCCATGGACAACTTCCAACAACAATGCTTCTTCTTGCTTCAACAAACAACTAACAACAACATAAGTTCTTCTACTGGAACTCGTCTTCCGTAATCATTGGTAATGCTTCGTAATTTTGTTTCGCCTATCACTTCCTCCCTGCAACAGCGGACCTAAGGAAGAACAACTTCATCCCTTAGCGGAAAACAGACTAAAAGTTCAAGACCAACTAGTTACAAAAATTTACTACCAACAATTACCTCTGTCAAGGGTAGCAGGTGACCAAAAAAACTAAATTACTGTTTGAGTTGGAATGCCTTATGCATTGTTTAAGCGATTTGTCTTTCGCGGCTGACTTAGTCAGGACAAAGATCAACTAACTAACGGTCGAAAGTACAAACAGCTGAACTACAAAGACTTCTCCAAGTTTGAACTACTTTCATTAGAAGCTACGGCTATTGGATTGGAACATCCAATACGGACATCTAATTTTAAGTTAATTCTTTATTAAGAGAAAAAATTTATCTTACGAGTGGAATGGTACTTGATCAGGTTGTCGCTACAGACATGATCTGGGAAATAGTTCTACCAATCACCGGTCGACACTTAAGTCAACTACCTTTCGGTGTTAAATCTCAGTAAGATCTCCAACTCTCAAACACAACTATAGACATGATAATTTTTCTAAACAGAAAAATTTAAACTTCAAAAAAAATTTTTTTTAAATTTTCTACCACTTGACAAAAAAAATCCAACTATCTTCTAAAATTTCTTCAAAATTTTATGATTGTTCGTTATTCGGGCCCCACGTTGGGCGCCATTTATGTAATGGAACATAACAACCTTACACAAACACCGCGCCAATGGGGACCGAAACCTAAAAATAATACATAGAAAAATCTATGATTCAGGATTTCGCTCTTGCGAAAATTTCCGCACCTGCGAAATTTCGTAGCCCCACGTTGGGCGCCATTTATGTAATGGAACATAATGGGACGAGGCTATCCAATCTACACGTCATGACCGAAGACCAATGAAACTGCTACTACACTCTCTACAACATATCTCAAGAAAAGAACGACCACAAACTGCATATTATATGATTAATAAGGATTCGAAATACGAAGATTTTGTTCTCAGTTACGAAACCTATATGCTCGGTGAAACTCTGGGCTCACTATGAGTGTCCGTCCGTATTTACTCACAACCGAGATTCCCTCTTGGATCATGCGTAGGAATATTCCATAACACGGTAGATTGCGATTACTTCTCATTATGTAGGATCCACATCATAAAATTATGTTTTGGGATCAATCGATCCAGGAAAGAATAAATAAATTACCAGCAGGATGATCTTTTCCCTTTGAGGTCACTAACCATCAAATGATCAACTTTGCAATTCTTCCCTGCATCGAGAGAACCTGACATATGTGGGTGGCATATACGTCTTTATATCACACCTAGAATTGATTGGCCTAATGCTGAATAAAAGATATTTCGATTTGGGAATCCATATCAAAAGGTCATAAACCCGTAATCAGCACTAACCACATTAATCCTATTTTGGCTTATCTCATTTCAAACAAAAATTTCCCGTAAAGCAAAAAAAAAATATGGGAGAGGGTTTAACTCTCCGACCTAATGTCTCAATGTAGGTATACGCCCTTCGTAAGAATATAATTGCTTGTAATTTGACTCGGCCCATGGATCCTCTAGAAACCTAATTGCTCACGGCGACTTTTAGTACCTACGTATCGGGTAGGCACGTCCAAGCCCGAACAATTAGGGTGACTATTACTTTACTACTGCTTCAGGTCACTGAAATTCGCCTTGGCTCAGCTCATCGGTTCAAGGAGGCGGATCAGACAATAGAAGTATAGTCGGTGTTACATATTTTTTTGACCTGAAAGAGTCATGCTGACGACTGACTCAAATGTTAATTTGAAAAGGCTAAGCTAATGAGCAAAAGGACCCGATAACGAACTAAGGAGATATAAAACTCGAAAGAAAGATAGAAAACTTCGAAAAGCTTAAAAATGATTGCAACAAACTTCAGACGACAACCTCTATAACGCTAATAAAGATGTTATTATTACCTCGGACTATTATTAACTTTTCATGACTGACCTTCACTGTCCCAAAATTATGATGTGAAAATCGCCGAACGTGAGGAATGTAGGTCTTGTATTTTCCTCTAGTGCTTTACACCCGTCCAAAGTGAACGCAACTACTATTGTCTCAATCGCAGTCATTCACCCTATGTCCTTAAAATGCACCATAAAATTTCATTAAGAACTCCCACTTTGTGTTAGGAGTGATTAAACTCCTTCACAGAACCATTATGTTGTTGTTGTTGTTGTTGTTGTTGAAGAAACTTTCATCATTGTTGCTGAAGCTGAAGTTGCTTATCCCATGGTGGCAAGGATCCCAGCCACGACACCTAGCCTCGTGATCTTCTCACTCCATCTTACTATAATCTAAAACAGTTAGAATCATCTTCCCATAAAAATTAGCTGACGAGTGAAATCTCGATTAAATTGAAAGGAAACTCTGAATTTTTCTTGTGACTCAAAATCTTATATACAAATTTTATTTCTATTACTTACAATCTAACATTGGTATTTCTTATCCAAAAAAAAAATAAAAATAACTAATAGTATTTATTGTTGGTCTTAGACCCCTCAATCTATGCTACAATTACTGACTGAAATTCGATTCGAATTATATTCGACACCTATATATTCAAAAATAAGTTAACTGACTAAATCATATACTTAATCTTTGCTAATTGACATTTCTGAATTTGAGTTACAAAAATTTATAAGTGTATTTTATACTTCGATTAAATTTTATGTTGGACCAATCCCAAAAGAAAACTAAAACATGATATTTTGAATCATTATTTCATCACACTAAGTCTGACGATTATTGAAAATATCATATTTTATGTATTGCAGAAAGAAATCATGAATTGATCGCTTTCCTGCATTCAAAATCTCGAACGTATAATTCAATTCCAACAAAGATAGTTAACACGGATTCAAATATTGAATTGACGGAACATTAACATTATATCTGCACTATTTCAGTAATTAATCTCCGTAACTGAAACCAGATATGAATGTCATCCACGCATATACCGCGACAACACGAAATGCAATACAAAAATATTTTATCTTTTTTTTTTTTATTCTTTGTTCGCTAATCACGATTTTAAAATTTTATTTTTGACCGACAAGATGACGATATCAATCCATCGCTAGGATACAAACTCGTAATTTATAATACGTAGGACGTCTCCAATCAAGAATTTTCATCCCACCCCAAATGACAAGAAAGAAAAGTTTGATAATATGTTTTCCTCCGAAGTGGGTACTCACAATCAGTAAAAAAAATATAAATTTTAAAATATGTATAAAAATGATTTAATATAATTTTTACCTGTTATAAAAAAAATTTATAAAAGTTAATAAATATATTTAAGAAATTTATGGTCAATATAGTGGTTCAAAAAGGATCAAAATATAAGGTAGGTACGACGTCGAAGAAGGTGCACCCTATTCAAGGAAGTAGCTATCCAGACCAGACAAAAATAAAAAAAAATTTCTTTCAGGTAAGTATGGGTTGTTATAAATTTTCAGAACTGGTATACCAATCACTGTAAGAAGATTCCGCTCTTTACTTTATCGTCTCATAGCATAAGATATTTTCATAAACTTATGATATGGTTCGATTCAAAAGTATTTCTTACACTTGGTATATATTGGTTATTTACCATACATTTAAAGCGTCAAGATTATGAATACAACATAATTTGACATATGTAGGTATATGATATTATTTCATCATCTATACTTGTATTTTAGCCGATCATAAAAGGCAGGTAAACGTATTTAGAACTGATTACCACCGGTAGGTAATTGTATCTACACAAAATTTTAATTTTATCAACCGAGTATCAATTGTAGGTAATCCGTACCTGGTGAATTATTACCATCTGAATATGTATATCGAACCGAATTTAATATATTACGACTAAACGTCTTTCGATACAATTTGAATCCGCGTATACTATTCACATTATACGCATTCTGTGGTCAGAAATGAAATAAGTACAAATTATGTACAACAAAAACTTTCGGCAAAAAAAAAACATTTACACTTAGAAACCTTTTACACGAATATACTTTAAAATTTCATGATTCTAATTTATAATTTATAATTTGTACGAATCTTTTTATAAACACTTTTCATGGTTTTAATCATAAGTATTCTTTAAATAAATTAATGCTCAAAATA
Organism: Baccha elongata; assembly: GCA_951217065.1. NCBI lineage: Eukaryota > Metazoa > Arthropoda > Insecta > Diptera > Syrphidae > Baccha > Baccha elongata. The sequence continues at coordinate 517,528 of CATNUY010000119.1, read as the reverse complement.
AAAATAAACTTTAAAATTAGAGCCGAAGTACCTTTTGGACTATTGCTCATAGAGTCTTATAATATTTTTTTTTTGTATATAATGAACGAAAGAAATTCATTCAATGAAATGATCGTTTAAGATAATTTAGTTCAAATGGGATTATGGTTTCTAAAACAATTCACTTTTTCTCAATTTTCTTTTCAAAATTCGTTTAATTTTTCACCAATGTGAATCGAGACTTTTATTTGTATTTTTACATATATTATTTTTGAGGGTTTCTTAAATAGGATAAGGTGCACAAAAGAATGGAGGGTATATATGTGTGTATATATATAAGAAAAAATATAAAAATTAATAATCACGGTACCTTATACCACCGCTACTTATTTTTCAAACCGCTATTCATTCTGCTACTGTTGCATCTTTCATTTCAATTATGAGGTGATCTGCTGCTCCATATGTTTCGTTTGTCACTGTCCTGATGTCTTGTCCCTCGATGTACATTTTTAGTCTTAGCCGCTTTGACTAAAAATCCCTCGATGTTCGTTAATTTTGTCCTGTCGTGTGTTTTGTAGTATTTTATGTTGTAGGCAGTCCCTCGTTGATATATGTATATTTTTTCTTTATGTGTGGCTGGCTGTGGCTTGCACACCAGCCCGTATCTTTCTTTAAAATGATGATTTATTTTCGTAGGTTTGTTATGTGTCTTCAAGAATGATTATTATTAATTTCGTTGATTTACAGCGGGGTTTTAGTTGGGTAGTTTCCTTATATTTTATATGTTTTACCAGCTTCTCACCCAGTTGATGCTTGTCCTTGTCTCGTCCATGTATTGGGACATCTCTTTAGCGGTTGTCCTGGTTTGAGCACTTCCTGCTTCCATAAAGCCAGACAGATTGGTTGACATCAGGTCCTGAGACATTCGATGGACTAAATTTTCTTTCTTGAAAAATACTTCGGCTTCGTTGGTGAATTCCAGAAGTCCGTTTGGTCCTCGTGAGTCGTCAGAGTGTTCCCGAAGTGTACTGCCCACAATCTGCCTATATGTATTACACAAACAAAAAAATGTTAAATAGTGCGCTATTTTATTTTTCAAAAACTAACTAACTAATTGAGCCGAATTCTACTACAAGCTTTCTACAAATTTTCTAATTATAACTTTCTACGTTTTGTGTGACTGTACTTAAATTTTTCACCAACGTGTGGCTCCTAAAAATTTTACCGTATTGTGCGGTTTCTTTTGCGCCTTACTGTATATGCATACGGGGTTGAATATAAAAGAAATTTTTGTATGGCCAATGTAAAAGAAAGAAATTATGCTTATTTTACCTGGCTATTTGGATGTGATTTCGTAACGTTGGTAACTTTTTGATATTTGGAATTTTTTTTGCTGGATATTTCGCAAAAATATCTTTTCGTTTTTGGTGGATTTGTTTTATGCTACACGGCGTCACTTTCACTTTGCTTCGTAAATCCAGAATTTCGTTTGCCGTGATGCGCAATTATATTTCACCACTTTATTCACTAAATAGTAAATAGTTTTATTAAATTATGTTCGCAATAATATCAGATGAAGTATTTTGGAATTTCTACACTGTTCTTTTACGCACATAGTCACTTAGAAAAAAAATTATTACTCACGTTTCTTATGATGTATTCCCGTTGTATCTTCTTTGATTTTCCTTGATTTTCTGCCCTCTGGTATAATTGTTATTTTTACTATTTTAAAACACTCACTTTATTATTTTTAGAGATTTTCGTCCGAACTTTAAGGGCGATAAAAATGGAAAGAAAGCGCGTAACAAAATTATTCCACCATTACGTCTCGGTCGACTTTTACTTTCACAATTATTTGCTCCAATTGGTTTTAGGTTGTTTGAGCGAGCAAGGTATGGTATCATGACTTCTTTATATATTTGTCTTTTTTCATTCATGTTATTTCACATTTTGATCGTACGTTCTTTACCTTCGATCTATTTAGCTTACGTGCTTGCATGGCATGACTTAAGGTCGTGTGTGTAGCAAGGGTGGTTTATTGATTAAATGTTATGTTTTGAAACTTGATCTTTGAGTTGCAAATATATAAAAATATTCAATGTTCGTGTTTCGGGTGTTTAGTGTTTCGGTGTTTTTGTACCTATTATCGGGTGGTAAGTATTATTTATAGTATTTCTTTCGTTTTGGTGACTTACGTTTACATGACGATTAGTGAGTTTATGGTACATATTTAACCAAGAGATATTATTTTTTTTTCTTTTCAGGATACTTCAAGGTTATTTTCTTTTTCAAATATTTTTTCTTTTTGTTTCAGGTTACAACATGTTTAATCATTTTTCTCTTCTTTTCTTTTCAGATGCTCTGGTTGTAATTTTGCTTCTCCGCGACATCGTTTCTTCTTTTGTTTCTTCGTACTTCTAACCAAATGATTAACTTTATTTGTCTTTTCGTATTTTTCCGACTTCTGATGTTTCTAATTGGACTAATTTTCTGACTATCGTTTAATTTTAGCTAATTTGAATGCCCTATCTTCATTATTACTTCTAAGAATTTACCGTCACGCCGATACTGATGTCGTTTTAATTGAACTGTGGTTCAACTTTTCTGTGACTTCATTTCGACTGTGAGCGTGAAACTTGATTTATTTGAACTAATTGATTGTTTTTACTGTAATAACTACTCTATTAAAATTCTACTATTTCATACTGTCGTTTTTCGACCTATTTACACTCATTAGTTGCTGATTTGACTACCTGGTTCTTTTACTGAAATGTTGAGGTTTGTTTCTATTCGCTGTTCATCGCAATTCGGTTTTCCACCAAATAAAAAAAACTATCCTATATTTTCTACATGAATGATTTCTAACTCGTATTTTGTTTAATTTGACCTTTTCTTTCGCTACCTAAATATTTCGGCTCAAATTCATTAGTTAAGTGATTGATTGGCTCCACTATTTTCATTTCAGTGCTTCCCATCCCAAGTAGACTCTCATTGACTCTAGACCGTGTGTATCCATTTTGCATTTTATGTCGTATCAGCGTTCTACCCCCATGTAAGTGTGTTCGGGTATGTGCGTAGATGTGACATTAGATGGTCTGTGGATTTTCGCGCTTAATTTGCCCCATCGAAAATATTATTTTCTCCAGTAGCTTCTGCTATCATTCACTAGGTGTAGTTACTTTGGTTTCCCATAATTTTATTTTTATATTTCTGAATTCCGAATAGATAGGTTTGTGTCTGTGACACATTCCACTATATTCGGATAATCTTCATTTTCGACTATTAGTTATATTTTAAGAAAATAATTACAATCTCCGAATTTAGGTGTAATCTGAAAATTCGCAAGTTGGTATGGTTTGTAGTAGTATGTTTGGTTTGTAGTAGTATGTTGTTAGGCGGAAATATTGTTTAAAGTATTCTACTGTCGTGGTGGTGAGATGGTTTCCCTACAAATTTTTCAAAACTGTAAAATAAAATACTACTTTTTTTATAAAATTCGTTGCTCATATTAATTTTAAATCATAAACTGAAAACAAAATGATTTTATGTGTTCTGGTTTTTGAGAAAATGGAAAATTACTAAAGCGTATAAACAGTGAGGTATGTAAGGGGGGGCATGCTGCCCCCCTGCAACCCCCCTGCTTGGACACACTATAGGATTTGGGGTGGGTGCGAGGTGGGGTGGGTGCGAGGTTGGGTGTATGCAAAGTTTCTGTTGCATTTAAAGATGCCCAAGCATCATTACAAAAACGAACCTACGTACAACATTCACCGTATACCAAAAAAAAAGAAAACTCTTATAAGAAAGTAGTTTTAGTAATTTTCCATTTTCTCAAAAACCAGAAAACATAAAATCGTTTTGTTTTCAGTTTATGATTTAAAATTAATATGAGCAACGAATTTTATAAAAAAAAAGTAGTATTTTATTTTACAGTTTTGAAAAATCACACTTCAAATTTTTTTTTTCACCTTTTTTTTCGCAATTTTTGAGTTTAAAGTCCGTTTTTTCAAAGACTATGAATAGGTTTCACTTGATTTAAAAAACATCTAATAGAAAAAAGTATTGGCTTTAAAAAAAGATATAAAACTTAGTTGTAAGTATTGCCGTTATTTTTTAATATTTGTTTTAAATTTTTAGCACTGTTTATATAAAATTGCCCCTCCCGCCCAAACGGAGGGAGATAGACCCCCCCCACCCATAGTAAAAAATGCTTGTATTAAACTGTTCTACAAAAAACCGTTATCAATTCTTGGCGCCAAAGTTATCGTACTCTCCCCTACAATTTAAATTATTTAGAGTTAGTTTCAGTCTTGAATATATTTAAAATAGTTTATTTAAAATCGAAAATTTTACTCTAAAAAAAAAAAAACAATTTCTCAATCAGCCACCAGAATTTGAACCTAGACCTCCTAGGCCAGCAGCCAATGCTCATTTTCATCATTTTTAATCCATTTTTATTTTTTCATTTCCTTATATCTATTTTAATGCTAGACAAAAAATCTTAAACAACTAGCTTACCATATTAACTTAACTAACTTACTGGCCCCATGCGGGCGCTCTAAATTAAACTATGACTATACTTAAAAAATGTCTTTCGACAAAAAATAACTTATTATTAGAATTCATGATTACTTAAAACTAACGAGAAAATTATTTAAAAAAACTCATTTTCTATATCATTTTTTAATTTTTTGTAAAACTTAAATCTACCCTTTACCTAATAAAACTAATTAAAACTAAATTAAACTAGCAGCAGCCAATGCTCTACCGTCGCACTACAGGATCTTATAAATTTCGGTGATCGTTTGTTGCACTTATCTTATGATATGTGAGCGGTGAATTTAAAATTTATTTAAAATAGTTTTTTTACGTTTCCGCTAGCCACTTTATACAATTTTCCATCAGGATTCGATGCGGGTAGTAAATATACACTTAAAAAAATCCACCTCCACTCTGTGGAGGTCGTGTACTTAAATTTTTTTAAGAGCTACAAAAAAAAAATTATATAAAACGGCTATATAGGTATATAACTTATCAGTTGTTTTGTTACCTTGAAAACTAATTTTTTTTCTACAATTCACTTGATGTTTCGTTCTCCAACTGCTTCTGTTTGTTTTTCTTATTTATATTCAAATGTTAACTTTTTCTTTACCAACGTTATAATTTCAATAATTTTTTTTTGTTATACGTTAACTATCATGGTTTTAAATCTTTAATTTTGTTCACATTTACTATTAATGATGGCGGGTTAACAAATGTTTGTCTTGGGGGAGGGAATCTTTTCCAAATGCTTTTCGAAATTTACTCTCATTTCTCCTTTCATTTGGAAAAGTCCCTCCAACTATCAACGGTGTTCCCCACCCGCATACAGCTGAAGAAAAAGCTTTTGTGTTACGGATTACTATTTCTCCGTAGAGTGCTGTAGGGGAGAATGGTGTACAAATGTGATTTTGCACAAACATGCATTTTGTAACAGAGGTGGTGTACATGTAGGTAAAGTTATCACGTTGGCTAAGTATGTGTAATTTTCTCATTAAATAAGTTGTGTTTTGTTGGTCATTTTTAGTAATTCAGCACTGGAAAGAACATATAAAACGCTATATTCACTTTTTTATTTTATTTTAAATTTGGTATTCTTGATTATATACCAAGCCGAAGTTTCAAATAATTTTATGGATTTGTCTGCAAAGTATGGCTATTTGTATATGCTGAGTTTTTCAAGTTGTACCCCACCTTCTACTTCAAAAAAATAAAAACCGAATAAATAATCATTATTTACCTTGAATATTACCAAATTAAATTCCAAATTATATATTTTTTTTAAATCTGCTTTAACCAATTTTTACGAAGAAATGGTCATCCGTATCAAAACAAAAATTAACCCGCCATCATTATTGGTAATTGTGAACAAAATTAAATATTTAAAACCATGATAGTTAACGTATACCAACAAAATATTTGAAGTTATAACGTTGGTAGAGAAAAAGTTTACATTTGAATATAAATTAAAAACAAATAGAAGCAGTTGGAGAATGAATCATCAAGTTAATTGTAGAAAAAAATTACTTTTCAAGGTAACAAAACAACTTAAGTTATATACCTATATAGCCGTTTTACATAATTTTTTTCGTAGCTATATATCTTCAAAAAATTGAAGTACACGACCTTCACAGAGTGGAGGTCGATTTATTTATTTCGGAAGCCCGTTTTTTAAAATCCCGTTTTTTATAATCCCTCAAAAAAAAATTTAAAATACCGATTCTAAAGTACCGCTTTTTTAAATCCCGCTTTTAATAATCCTGTTTAAACAGAATTCTGTTTCTCGTTAGCCCGCTTTTTAAAATCCCGTTTAATCCCGCTTAGCCCGTTTCGTATTTTGATAAATTTACTGAATGTTGTACACATAAATATTACCTAGCAGTTCCCCAATTTGAGAAGCTGGGCTGAGCAATAAAGTTGTTTGTGGTTTGTGTTAACATTTTTTTTTATTAATATAAACTTCAACAGATAACGGCTAACTGTTTTTCTAGTTGCATTTTCTGCAAAAACTGGTTGGTTAAGCAAGAAAAATATTTAGTGTTTGATAAAGCGGCAAACGTAGGTACATTTTTTCATTTTTAATTCATTTTTATTTTTTCATTTCCTTATATCTATCTTAATGCTAGACAAAAATCTTAAACAACTAGCTTACCATATTAACTTAACTAACTTACTGGCCCCATGCGGGCGCTCTAAATTAAACTATGACTATACTTAAACAATGCCTTTCGACGTAAAATATATATATTTATATTTAAAATTCGTGACTACTTAAAACTAACGAGAAAATTATTTAAAAAAACTCATTATCCATATCTTCTTTTTAATTTTTTATAAAACTTAAAGCTACCCTTTACCTAATTAAAACTAATTAAAACTACCTTTAAGCTACTAAATAAAACTAACTTAAACTACATTATATCCAATAACAACTACTTAAAATAACTTAAGAACTAGAACAGCCACCAGCATTTTTTTTTTTTTTTTCTTGTGCATACGCATATGCACACTCGCGTACGCCCATACACATGTATATATGTGCATATACATATATACATATATATTCGCAACAGCAAGTACCCACATACAAATACATTTACTTATGTACTTTTTTATTTTTTTTTTTGGTGCCACCGTCACTGTTCTACCTACTCTACCTATATTTACCTTAGAACTATGTAAGTCGGCCAAAGCAACAATATGGTCAACTTTCCATATCACGGTGGTCACCCAACCACCAGAATTTTTTGACTTGCTTAACTAAGTCCTTTCTGTCCCGAAGGGGCACAGCTCTACTGAACCGCAGACGCTCTGCTCCGTTCCCTGAGCCGACGTCCCGATCGTAAAGAAGTCGCCGATCGACAGTCCACGACTATTCCACGAGATTGGAACCGCCAATCTATCCTGTATCAGCCCACGACTGTCTAAAAAGAGGAATGTCTCGGGCGGGATGAAACCGTTAAGACGTACACTTTCACTATACTCATCATTGGGGTAGTAAGCCCCAAAAATAAGTCCATTGGTCGAGGTCATCGCTCTTGCAATGTGACCCCGAATCAGCTTGATTAAAAAGTTATCTATCCTGTTTATATTGGCCCTGTTGTATAGAACCTCGTTGGCATAGTAATGTGTGTACTCCGACTCTGGTGTTCTGTGTAATCCAAGGCAGCGTCTAAGACACTGCCTCTCAAACACCCGAATCTTTTCCATTTGAGATGGGGCAACGTTGAACCACACAGGGCACCCATAGGCAATCATTGGCCGGATAAGAGCCATGTAGCAAATCACCTTTACTCTGCTGTCAAGGCGGCTGCTATAAAACAACCGTCTTGTCAACCCAAAGGCTCCCCTAGCTCTGGCCAGCGCAGCATCTACATGTCGATTGAAATATAGATACTGATCTAGCCAGATGCCAAGGTACTTTACCACATCTTTACTCGCCAGTGGATGTCCACTTGGTCCAACGATCACTAGATTTTTCCAGTTCTTTCTTGTATCCCTAGAAGCCCTAGACAACGGGGTTCTAAACAGGATAGTTTCTGATTTCTGAAAGTTAATTTTTAACTTCCAATCATCACAATATCGCTGAATCTTGTCGAAGTCACGCTGCAAGAGAATTCTGATGACTTCAACTTTTGGACCCGTCCTGTACGCTACAAGGTCATCGGCATACGCAATCGCATGAGTGAGACTACCTATCAGATCGCTGGTGTAAATATTAAAAAGAATCGGTGAGTTCACAGCTCCTTGCTGTAGACCGTTTTTAATATCAAAAGTTGTGGTCGAAGTTACATTGCCACTTTTGACAACAAACTTTCTACCAGTGAGCATGTCATGAAGCATATATAACAGTGGTTTACTTATGCCAAATCTAGATAGCTTCAGATAAAGACCCTCTAACCAAACGGTGTCGAAAGCTTTCTCTAAATCAACCAGAACGGCACCCGTGCATTGATTTTTCGTTTTGTTCCATTGAACATCAGAAACTAACTTAGACGCGGCATGAATAGTGTCATGTCCCGCCTTAAAGCCAAACTTATTATCTGGAATAATATTTTTGTCCTCAGCCCACTTGAACAGAGCTCTATTGAGAATCTTTTCGAATACTTTACTAATGCTTGGAAGAAGACTTATCGACCGAAGATTTGCCGGATTGGAACTGTCCTTTCCCTTTTTGGGGAGAGGATGGACCACAGCTGTCTTCCAACTCACTGGATAATATGCATTATTCAATGCGTTGTTGAACAGTGTGGTATAAATGTCTATGGCTTCCTCAGGGAGATGTCGTAACACAATGTTGGGTATACCATCGACCCCCGCAGATTTCTTTTTCTTTAATATTTGAAAAATTAACTGAAGTTCTACCTTCGAAATTAACAATGAACTGGATCCATTTTGCTCGGCGATGGTGGCGTTTGCCAAATTTTCGTCATTGAACACGGTGAAACCAGTATTCTCAGATCGCCATTGCGTTATGTTATTTCCAAGGTAGAAGTTGTGTAGTAAGGCTCTGTTCTCCAGGTCATGATTCGGACGAATGCTAGCATTCACCTTATACACTTGCTGGAAAGCAGCCCCTACAGCTTCTACCCTTTCCTGAGGATCTTCTATCATAAAAAAGTTATCATCGAAAACGGCACTCTCCGGATCTATTCCCGCAATCGTAAGTACGTCTTCGTTATCTGATGTCCTCTGAAGTTTAAGACATGGAAGTTCGTTTTGATCATTTCTTCTAAATATCTTATTTATTTGGGGAAACATACTAGGGTCGCTAGAATTAACGGCCCGAATTCTGTTATCCCAATATAAATTAATAGACAATCTATAATTTTGTTTAATCAGAACATTAATGTTTTTGATCGACGACTTCAATGTCCTAATCTCCAGATCGCGTGTGTCCGTGAAACGCCTGTAAAGAAGTTTCAATCTAGTCAGCAGTCGACTTTTTTGTCGGTGCAGTGAGTCGATTGTCGCGTTCTTGTATAAACCAGTAGGGTCTTGTTCCTTATATTTTGGGATTGTTCTGTCCATTGTTTGTTTTATAGTCGTATCCATTTGAGTCAGGAACCCGTCGATCTCGACGTTCGTCAGGTTTCTGTCATTTGGTGGAGAAATGTCATCGGAACGTATTTCTCTTGCCAAAGAGTTGGAGAAGCGTGGCCAACGCGTCTTACTGAAATTGTAAGAGTGCGTAGGCACATACTCATCCAACTCCAAAAGTTCGCTCGGGAGCTGTATTACGGCGGCAAGTCCGCAGTGATCACTGTCGTATTCAATTGTTCGTAAACAGTTTTTTGTATGTTGACCTACAGTGTCAGTTATTATCAGTCTTGAGTCAAGCAGGAGTAGATCCAGAAAACTACCACTTCTCGGAAAAGACGGTCTATCTGTAGCCAGAAGGTCGATCCGACACTCAACACTGTATCGACCCATCCAATTAAAAAGATGGTTCCCTCTAGGATTTTGTACTTGATTTCCCCAATCTACATGTTTGGCGTTCAAGTCCCCTGCCATGAGATAATAATTCTCATCCAAGTTCAGTCTTAAGCATTCAAAAAGTTTTGCGAGTTCTGCGATAAAATTAGCCGGCTGAGGTGCGTCAGGTGCGTACACCGCTATTGCGTACATTCTTTTCCCCTGCTGGAGAGGAATGCAAACGATGCAGGCTTCTAGCAACCCGAATCTTCGCACTTCACTATTATATATAACTTTATGTTTAACACCCTTTCGTATGAAGATTGCGACCCCACCCCCTTGAGAGGAGTTGGGCCGATCCCTTCTTACGATATTGTAATTTTTATTAGTCAGTTTGTGTTTCTGGTTTAGCTTAGTTTCGCTAGCCATAAACACATCAGGACTTTGGTCTTGCAGCAAATGAAAGAGGTTTGCTCTACGTTCGGTCCTAATCAGCGAATTTACATTCACAGCTAGGATCTTAAAGGGTCGCTCAGGCAGCGCGCCTTTAACCATTTCGCGTTGCCGGCAGAATAGAGTAGAGGTAATCCACCCTAGCCGCCTGCTCCCTTATCTGTTTTTGCACATCGGTTAACTGACCATGAATGGTCAGCAACACCTGCATCAGATCTGCCTCTGGCACAGGAGCCGTAGGCACTTGGACCTGTTTGGCTACCTGTGGTTGAGGCTGTTCCGTGTTTCCCTTTCCAGACGCCATTTGGGCGTAAGAAATTGCGGGATTAACGGCAGTTGTTGTCTGGCGTACTACTGGGTGTTTTACCTCCACTGTTTTCTTTTGAGCTTTGTTGTTTTTCATTTCCTGAAACTTCGGACATCCCCGATAGTTTGCGGGGTGCCCAGAGCCTCGGCAAAGTGCACATTTTAACTGGGTCCTGTCTTCGACCCTATCTTTCCCGAGTTTACATTCCCCTATCTTGTGGGAGTCTCCACACTTGACGCAAACTGGATCCATACCACAGTTAGCTGCCACGTGGCCGTACCCTTGGCAGTTCATGCATTGAAGCATGTCTCTCTGCCTATTTAATTTTTCCCATCTTACAATTTGGTAGTTTAGGACGGTTATACTTCTTAAACCACTCAACTTGCTTTGGGGCGAGAGCTGAACTAGGAAGAATGGTAAATTCCGTTTCTCCCGTCTGGCCTTAACTGTGGAAAACGGTCTGACCCCGATAAAATCGAGATCATCGCTCGCCACTTGACGGAGCTCAGCTAAGAGTTCCTGCGGATCCGTAGAGGATTCGATACCCTTCAGGAGGACTGTTTGTAGCTTGTCTTCCTTCGGGGTGAAACTGTAATATTCTGTCTTCGTTTGAGACAAGAGATCTTTGACTTTTTTATAATGCTCGACCGAAGAGCAATGAATAGCGTGTCGGTCTGCGTTCAACCTTTTAATAATAAAATTGTTGCCTATGGCCGACTTACATAACTCTATTGTGTCTTTTAATTCTATTTTGAAGGTATTAATTGGTGGCACCTTACCTTTCTTTGCTTGTGGCTGTTGCTGTTGCTGTTGCTGTTGCTGTTGCTGTTGCTGTTGCTGTTGCTGTTGCTGTTGCTGTTGCTGTTGCTGTTGCTGTTGCTGTTGCTGTTGCTGTTGCTGTTGCTGTTGCTGTTGCTGTTGCTGTTGCTGTTGCTGTTGCTGTTGCTGTTGCTGTTGCTGTTGCTGTTGCTGTTGCTGTTGCTGTTGCTGTTGCTGTTGCTGTTGCTGTTGCTGTTGCTGTTGCTGTTGCTGTTGCTGTTGCTGTTGCTGTTGCTGTTGCTGTTGCTGTTGCTGTTGCTGTTGCTGTTGCTGTTGCTGTTGCTGTTGCTGTTGCTGTTGCTGTTGCTGTTGCTGTTGCTGTTGCTGTTGCTGTTGCTGTTGCTGTTGCTGTTGCTGTTGCTGTTGCTGTTGCTGTTTCTGTTGCTGTTGCTGTCGTTGTTGCTGTTGTGACTGTTGTTGTGGTGTCTGCTTCTGCTGCGGTTGTCGCTGCTGTTGTTGTTTCTGCTGTTGTTGTTGCTTCTGTGACTTTTGTTGTTGTATTTGTTGTTGCTGTTGTTGTTGCTTCTGTGACTTTTGTTGTTGTTGCTGTATTTGCGGTTGCTGATGCTGTTGCTTGGGCTGCAGTTGCTGTGTCCGCTGAGGACGATGCTGGGGCTGCAGTTGTTGTGTCGGCTGCTTCTTTTTGTGCTGCAGTTCTGGGAGTGGTTGTTGTTTGGGAGTCTGCTGTAGTTTTGCTGCATTGTGCTGCTCTTGGAGCGCTTTTTGTCTTTTATTTTCAAGAGCAACAAGGCGCTCTTTTTCTCTCCGCGCTTCTTGCTTGATTTTAAGCGCTTTCACCATTTCCATGAGGGAGGAAATTTGCTCCGTCAGTGATGCAATTTTGTCTTGCTCATCGTCTGAGTCTTCTGGAGGTGAAAGGTCCACCAACTCGCCACTCACGTAGTGCCCCTCCCCTTCTACGGACATGTAAGCAATGTCTTCAGCATCTACCTCAGCGACGTTTTGCTCACACGTCTTCTTATCGTCGGCTGCCCCTTTCTTGCCTTCGTCGTTAGCTTCTTTAGCGATTTCATCGTCAGCCTCTGCCTCGTCATCGCCCTCAACATCGTTGTCGTTGTTTTTCAAGTCGTCATCCTCATAAGAGGAGCTTTCTATCTCCCTCTGCATTTTGGCTTGAGCCGAGGCCTTAGCCAACCTAGCTCTAGTGCTCCTATCGGCACGGTATAAAATAATTTCGGTGTTTTCGAATTGAATTAAATTCACTTATACTTTAAGTGCACTCATTGCACAATTTTTACTGGCAATTTGCCAAGAAAATTTAAAAGGCAAGTTAGCCTAGAGGTAGCGTGGCCGACGACAGAGTGGAGGGGCGTGGGTTCGAGCCCCATCCTGGTCAGGGCTTTTTTTTAAATAAGTTCTGGGAGAAAGTTAACAAAAACCGAGAGCAGAAGGAACAGCAAATGATAAAATCAACGGGGACATCGAAAGATGATCCCCCAACAACAAGTCAAGCAGCCAAAACATCAGGTGATGCAGCAGCAGCAGTTAAGGTAGCGGTGCCTTCCATAGAAGCCCAGCCAACAACGACAGCGTCATCGGCACGTGCCGAAGTTAATACAAGCAGCATAGCGACTGCAACAACAAGCTGTGCAAAAGGCACGACATCAACACCAGCCGGTGCCAATTCAAAGGGGGATAAGAAGAGAAGGCGTATCATTAGATACAAGCCACACCTAATAAATCGTGCCGATAGGAGCACCAGAGCTAAGTTGGCTAAGGCCTCCGCTCAAGCCAAAATGCAGAGGCATTTAGAAAGCTCCTCCTATGAGGATGACGATACGAAAATTAATGAACATGACCATGAGGGCGATGACGAGGCAGAGGCTGAAGACGAAATCGCCAAAGAAGCAAACGATACGACCGTCAAGAAGACATGTGTGCATAACGTCACTGAGGTAGATGCCGAAGAGATTGCATACATGTCCGTAGAAGGGGAGGGGCACTACGTGAGTAGTGAGTTGGTGGACCTTTCACCTCCAGAAGAGTCAGAAGATGAGCAGGAAAAAATCGCATCACTGACAGAGCAAATTTCTTCCCTCATGGAAATGGTAAAAGCGCTCAAAGTTAAGCAGGAAGCGCGTAGGGAAAAAGAGCGCCTAGTTGCTCTTGAAAGAAAACGACAAAAAACGCTCCAAGAGCAACAAAAAGCAGCACAAATGCAGCAGCAAAAACTACAGCCCCAGCAACAGCATCAGCAACCGCAAGTACAGAAAAAACAACAACAGCAACAACAGCAACAACAACAAAAACAAATACAACAAATACAACAACCACTTCAACAACGACAACAACAAAAGACACAGAAGCAACAACAGCAGCAAAAACTACAACAACAGCGACAACCGCAGCAGTCACAACAGCAGCAGACACAACAGCAGCAGTCACAACAGAAGCAACAACAGCAACAGCCACAAGCAAAGAAAGGTAAGGTGCCACCAATTAATACCTTTAAAATAGAATTGAAAAACACAATAGAATTATGTAAGTCGGCCATAGGCAACAATTTTATTATTAAAAGGTTGAACGCAGACCGACACGCCATTCATTGCTCTTCGGTTGAGCATTATAAAAAAATAAAAGATCTCCTGTCTCAAACGAAGACAGAATACTACAGTTTCACCCCGAAGGAAGACAAGCTACAAACAGTCCTCCTGAAGGGTATCGAATCCTCTACGGATCCGCAGGAACTCTTAACTGAGCTCCGTCAAGTGGCGAGCGATGATCTCGATTTTATCGGGGTCAGACCGTTTTCCACAGTTAAGGCCAGACGGGAGAAACGGAATTTACCATTCTTCCTAGTTCAGCTCTCGCCCCAAAGCAAGTTGAGTGGTTTAAGGAGTATAACCGTCCTAAACTACCAAATTGTAAGATGGGAAAAATTAAATAGGCAGAGAGACATGCTTCAATGCATGAACTGCCAAGGATACGGCCACGTGGCAGCAAACTGTGGTATGGATCCAGTTTGTGTCAAGTGTGGAGATTCCCACAAGATAGGTGAATGTAAACTCGGAAAAGAGAGGGTCGAAGACAGGACCCAGTTAAAGTGTGCACTTTGCCGAGGCTCCGGGCACCCCGCAAACTATCGGGGATGTCCGAAGTTTCAGGAAATGAAAAAAAACAAAGACCAAAAGAAGACAGTAGAGGTGAGACGCCCTGAAGTACGCCAGACATCAACTTCCGTCAATCCCGCAATTTCTTACGCCCAAATGGCGTCTGGAAAGGGAAAAACGGTACAGCCTCAACCACAGGTAGCCAAACAGGTCCAAGTGCCTACGGCTCCTGTGCCAGAGGCAGATCTGATGCAGGTGTTGCTGACCATTCATGGTCAGTTAACCGATGTGCAAAAACAGATAAGGGAGCAGGCGGCTAGGGTGGATTACCTCTACTCTATTCTGCCGGCAACGCGAAATGGTTAAAGGCGCGCTGCCTGAGCGACCCTTTAAGATCCTAGCTGTGAATGTAAATTCGCTGATTAGGACCGAACGTAGAGCAAACCTCTTTCATTTGCTGCAAGACCAAAGTCCTGATGTGTTTATGGCTAGCGAAACTAAGCTAAATCAGAAACACAAACTGACTAATAAAAATTACAATATCGTAAGAAGGGATCGGCCCAACTCCTCTCAAGGGGGTGGGGTCGCAATCTTCATACGAAAGGGTATTAAACATAAAGTTATATATAATAGTGAAGTGCGAAGATTCGGGTTGCTAGAAGCCTGCATCGTTTGCATTCCTCTCCAGCAGGGGAAAAGAATGTACGCAATAGCTGTGTACGCACCTGACGCACCTCAGCCGGCTAATTTTATCGCAGAACTCGAAAAACTTTTTGAATGCTTAAGACTGAACTTGGATGAGAATTATTATCTCATGGCAGGGGACTTGAACGCCAAACATGTAGATTGGGGAAATCAAGTACAAAATCCTAGAGGGAACCATCTTTTTAATTGGATGGGTCGATACAGTGTTGAGTGTAGGATCGACCTTCTGGCTACAGATAGACCGTCTTTTCCGAGAAGTGGTAGTTTTCTGGATCTACTCCTGCTTGACTCAAGACTGTTAATAACTGACACTGTAGGTCAACATACAAAAAACTGTTTACGAACAATTGAATACGACAGTGATCACTGCGGACTTGCCGCCGTAATACAGCTCCCCAGCGAACTTTTGGAGTTGGATGAGTATGTGCCAGCGCACTCTTACAATTTCAGTAAGACGCGTTGGCCACGCTTCTCCAACTCCTTGGCAAGAGAAATACGTTCCGATGACATTTCTCCACCAAATGACAGAAACCTGACGAACGTCGAGATCGACGGGTTCCTGACTCAAATGGATACGACTATAAAACGAACAATGGACAGAACAATCCCAAAATATAAGGAACAAGACCCTACTGGTTTATACAAGAACGCGACAATCGACGCCCTACACCGACAAAAAAGTGGACTGCTGACTAGGTTGAAACTTCTTTACAGACGTTTCACGGACACACGTGATCTGGAGATTAGGACATTGAAGTCGTCGATCAAAAACATTAATGTTCTGATTAAACAAAATTATAGATTGTCTATTAATTTATATTGGGATAACAGAATTCGGGCCGTTAACTCTAGCGACCCTAGTATGTTTCCCCAAATAAATAAGATATTTAGAAGAAATGATCAAAACGAACTTCCATGTCTTAAACTTCAGAGGACAATAGATAACGAAGACGTACTTACGATTGCGGGAATAGATCCGGAGGGTGCCGTTTTCGATGATAACTTTTTTATGATAGAAGATCCTCAAGAAAAGGTAGAAGCTGTAGGGGCTGCTTTCCAGCAAGTGTATAAGGTGAATGCTAGCATTCGTCCGAATCATGACCTGGAGAACAGAGCCTTACTACACAACTTCTACCTTGGAAATAACATAACGCAATGGCGATCTGAGAATACTGGTTTCACCGTGTTCAATGACGAAAATTTGGCAAACGCCACCATCGCCGAGCAAAATGGATCCAGTTCATTGTTAATTTCGAAGGTAGAACTTCAGTTAATTTTTCAAACATTAAAGAAAAAGAAATCTGCGGGGGTCGATGGTATACCCAACATTGTGTTACGACATCTCCCTGAGGAAGCCATAGACATTTATACCACACTGTTTAACAACGCATTGAATAATGCATATTATCCAGTGAGTTGGAAGACAGCTGTGGTCCATCCTCTCCCCAAAAAGGGAAAGGACAGCTCCAATCCGGCAAATCTTCGGTCGATAAGTCTTCTTCCAAGTATCAGTAAAGTATTCGAAAAGATTCTCAATAGAGCTCTGTTCAAGTGGGCTGAGGACAAAAATATTATTCCAGATAATCAGTTTGGCTTTAAGGCGGGGCATGACACTATTCATGCTGCGTCTAAGTTAGTTTCTGATGTTCAATGGAACAAAACGAAAAAGCAATGTACGGGTGCCGTTCTGGTTGATTTAGAGAAAGCTTTCGACACCGTATGGTTAGAGGGTCTTTATCTGAAGCTATCTAGATTTGGCATAAGTAAACCACTGTTATATATGCTTCATGACATGCTCAATGGTAGAAAGTTTGTTGTCAAAAGTGGCAATGTAACTTCTACCACAACTTTTGATATTTAAAATGGTCTACAGCAAGGAGCTGTGAACTCACCGATTCTTTTTAGTATTTACACCAGCGATCTGATAGGTAGTCTCACTCATGCGATTGCGTATGCCGATGACCTTGTAGCGTACAGGACGGGTCCAAAAGTTGAAGTCATCAAAAATCTCTTGCAGCGTGACTTCGACCAGATTCAGCGATATTGTGATGACTGGAAGTTAAAAATTAACTTTCAGAAATCAGAAACTATCCTGTTTAGAACCCCGTTGTCTAGGGCTTCTAGGGATACAAGAAAGAACTGGAGAAATCTAGTGATCGTTGGACCAAGTGGACATCCACTGGCGAGTAAAGATGTGGTAAAGTACCTTGGCATCTGGCTAGATCAGTATCTATATTTCAATTGACATGTAGATGCTGCTCTGGCCAGAGCTAGGGGAGCCTTTGGGTTGACAAGACGGTTGTTTTATAGCAGCCGCCTTGACAGCAGAGTAAAGGTGATTTGCTACATGGCCCTTATCCGGCCAATGATTGCCTATGGGTGCCCTGTGTGGTTCAACGTTGCCCCATCTCAAATGGAAAAGATTCGGGTGTTTGAGAGGCAATGTCTTAGACGCTGCCTTGGATTACACAGAACACCAGAGTCGGAGTACACACATTACTATCCCAACGAGGTTCTATACAACAGGGCCAATATAAACAGGATAGATAACTTTTTAATCAAGCTGATTCGGGGTCACATTGCAAGAGCGATGACCTCGACCAATGGACTTATTTTTGGGGCTTACTACCCCAATGATGAGTATAGTGAAAGTGTACGTCTTAACGGTTTCATCCCGCCCGAGACATTCCTCTTTTTAGACAGTCGTGGGCTGATACAGGATAGATTGGCGGTTCCGTTAATCTACCACGTCAGCCGTAGGACTGTGGATCGGCGACTTCTTTACGATCGGGACGTCGGCTCAGGGAACGGAGCAGAGCGTCTGCGGTTCAGTAGAGCTGTGCCCCTTCGGGACAGAAAGGACTTAGTTAAGCAAGTCAAAAAATTCTGGTGGTTGGGTGACCACCGTGATATTGAAAGTTGACCATATTGTTGCCTTGGCCGACTTACATAGTTCTAAGGTAAAGATAAGTAGAGTAGGTAGAACAGTGACGGTGGCACCAAAAAAAAGTACATAAGTAAATGTATTTGCATGTGGGTACTTGCGGTTGTGAATGTATATGTATGTATGTATATGAACATATATACATGTGTATGGGCGTACGCGAGTGTGCATATGCGTATGCAAAAAAAAAAAAAAAAAAAAAAAAAAAATGCTGGTGGCTGTTCTAGTTTTTAAGTTATTTTAAGTAGTTTTAATTAGATATAATGTAGTTTAAGTTAGTTTTAATTTAGTTTTAATTAGTTTTATTAGGTAAAGGGTAGCTTTAAGTTTTATAAAAAATTAAAAAATGATATAGAAAATGAGTTTTTTTTTAAATAATTTTCTCGTTAGTTTTAAGTAATCATGAATTCTAATTATAAGTTATTTTTCGTCGAAAGACATTTTTTAAGTATAGTCATAGTTTAATTTAGAGCGCCCGCATGGGGCCAGTAAGTTAGTTAAGTTAATATGGTAAGCTAGTTGTTTAAGATTTTTTGTCTAGCATTAAGATAGATATAAGGAAATGAAAAAATAAAAATGAATTAAAAATGAAAAAAATGGCTAACTTGCCTTTTAATTTTACTTGGCAATTTGCCAATAAATTGTGCAGTGAGTGCACTTAAACTATTAATTAATTTAATTCAATTGAACACACTTGGAAATTATTTTTGTATACTGAGAAAGTCGTCAACGCGTCTGTACACTTTCACAGCTGAAGATCGACTGAAACGTAGGTACCTGTGCAAGATTATGTCACCCCATCATCATCACTCATCAGCATTGGGCTGTAAAATAAACTCAATCCCGCTTTTGAAATCAACACAAGGTGTTTTATTTTAAAAATCGCGGCGATTTTTAAAAATAAAACACCTTGTGTTGATTCCAAAATCGGGCTTATAAAAACGGGAATTTAATAAACGGGATGGTAAAAAACAGGATTTTAAAAGCGGGATTTTATAAAAACGGGATTTTTAAAAACAGTATTTTAAAAAACGGGATTTTAAAGACAGCATTTTAAAAAACAGGATTCTGAAAAACGGGCTCCCGAACCCAACCCGATTTATTTATTTACAGGAATCAGGTTCGAGTCGCAGTTCCTGCCACCCTCAAAATTTTCTTTTTTTTGAGCGTTTTATATTATTTGATAATTAAAATAGAATTTATGCGCATATTATTTTATGCAGTAATATTTGCATCAAAATCAGCACTTTTGGGATAAACTCAGATAGAAAGCCAATCTCATATAATGATCGTGAACATTTAAATGATAAAATTAAAACAGTCACAACGTTTCACCAGGAGTGTATGCTGTGGCCACAACATTGCGTCTCTGGAAATCATACGCCGATCAAGTGGTGAGTCAATACAAGAGCTTGTATCTGTTAAATTGATATTATATTACTTATATGTTATAGGTTTTATGGGTTTGGGGATAATTACAGTGCTGCAAGATAAATATAAAACTAGATATAAATATTTTGATTGCTTAATTTTAATAGTAGAAATTACTGATTATTTAAGAGAAAAGTTAAAACTGTTTAATAAAATAACCAATGTTAGTTGAGCCTGAAAAAATAAATAACAAAATGGTTAAACTTAAAGTTAAGGATTATGGATGAGGATCATAGAAATGGAAAGGGTTTGAGATGTGATAGAGGAAGCGGAAGATGAAAAGGTAAGGGGTTGTCAAGGCGAGTGGGTAGAGGTAAGCGCGGGTTACGTCAAGGTAAGCAACCCCAGACGGAACGGATGTCATATTATTGACAAATGCGAGTATTCCATCGTCAGCAACACGAGCCACCAATTTTGCAATCGATTGGTCGCAATAACAATTCCAGGAACTACGAAATACGCTGACGACATGATTAGTGTTCAGCTGACTGAGATGGCCTCCAACAATAATTAATATTATAAATTTAGTCTAAAATATAACCGCGAAATGTAACGTTCTATCTTAAGATTCAATTATATTATGAACAAAGTTTTTTTTTTAACTTCAATATCTTTATTTCTACTTAAGTGGCGCAGTCGGTAGGATTTCAATCCGAAGATTGAAATTAAAGAACAAAAATAAAAATAGTGCAAAATAGTGAACAAAGTGACATATCTACCATATTAAACTAAAATTAATATTGGCAGTGAAGAGTGAACAAAGTGATACCAAGTTGAACGGTCGCCGGTTTGTAAATCATTTTAGTTCGACTAATAACTATTAATAAAATAAAAAAAAAGAAGAACCGAGAAAGAGGTTAAAAGTGATAAACTCATATTATCAAACAAAATGATAAACTTATATTATCAAACAAAACAAAAAATACAAAACATAAAATAAATCAAGATGCAGAATCCAACAGACGAAGGCAATCACGGTCAACAGGCTCAAGCTCCACCACAAGGTCCAGCACAACCACAAGGTCCTGCACCAGCTACTATAGGAGTAACGGAGTTGATGAAGGAATCCTCAAGGATCAGAGAATACTGGGGTACATCAGAGTACGCCCTGACTTCATTCATCAGGAAAGTGGAGATTTTCCTGCCGTTTTTTGTGGGAACACCATTGGAGTTTTCCATTCTTCAAAGGAATGTGTTAAACAAAATTCAAGGACCAGCATCACAAACAATAAGGACGCTGGGATCGAATCCAACGTGGGACAACATAAAAGCTGAATTGATCAGGAACTTTGGAGTTCGGGAAACTTACTACAACTTACACAACCAAGCCATCAGTACCAGAAACAATAATGTTAGTGAGTATTTCGAAAGACTTAGAGATATATTAGATAAATTAAATACTGAATACGAATTCGTTATAGAAAAACCGAATGAATTCTCTCCAGTAGCTAACGAAAACATGATAGTTAAAACTTTTATTAATGGACTCGATCCTAATCACGCTAGCATTGTAATAAGTAGACAAATTGATAATTTACGAGACGCATACTATACGCTCGAAGAAACGGGTATGATCCAGGCAGGTAGGCAGAAGTTTAATACACAAATACCAGTAACCCATAAAAATTCAAATACCCCTAATAACAATACAAACAGAGCTCAGAATAGTCCACAGGATCAGTATAGACATCATAGATACAATAACGATCAATATTATCACCAAAATAGAAACAATTCGGGTCAGTATAGGAATAATTTTAACCAAAATAGAAACAATTCGGGTCAATATAGAAACAATTTTAACCAAAATCGTAACAATTTGGGCCAATATAGAAACAATTTCAATAACAATAATAATTTAAATAAGGGGTATTAGGCCAACACAATAATCATACACCAATGGAATGCGATCATGTTCAACAATCTGTTGAAGAAGTAAATTTTCACTCACAGCCTCCACTTCAGACTTACCGATAATAGAATTGAATATAGGAGAAAATAAAATAAAATGTTTAATAGATACCGGTTCAACTACTACATTACTCGACAAGACCAAATTACAAAATTACAAACGAGTTCCTTTAAAAGAAAAAGTAATATTTAATACTCTTAACGGGAATACAACAATAGACACCGAAATTATAACAGAGCTGCCAAATGAATTCAATAAAAAAGCTCAAATGTGTTGGAAACTTACATCCTTTAAAGACAAACATTTTGATGGTATATTAGGAGTGAACTTACTAAAACCTTAAGATGCAAAAATTAATTTAGAGGAAAATATATAGAAATTCATGGGAATAACATAAAATTTTTAAATGCATGTCCTCACAAGTATGAAGAAATACATATTTTAGAAAGCAATATAGAAGATGACCAATACGTACCAAATTGTCTTCTTGGTAATCATTTAAATACAGAAGAAAGAAAAACTTTAGAGAACCTCCTTAAGAAAAATAGAGATTTGTTTTTTCGCGAAGGACAACAATTAAGTTGTGCACATGATATTCATCATGAAATCGTAACTACAACAGATAGACCAATTTACGCAAAAATTTATCGGTACCCCCAAATCCATGAGCAAGAGATCAATAAACAAATTAAAGAAATGCTTTCGCAAGGTATAATTCAAGAAAGTAATTCTCCATACAATAGTCCTCTTTGGATTGTACCTAAGAAGTTAGACAATTCCTTACAAAAGAAATGGAGAATTGTGGTCGATTATAGAAAGCTTAACGAAGCTACAATTGATGACAAATTTCCAATTCCTAATACAGACACTATATTAGATAAATTGGGAAGGTCTCAATACTTTACGACCTTAGACCTAGCTAAAGGCTTCCACCAAGTTTTAGTTAGAGAAGAGGATAGAAAAAAAACAGCCTTTTCGACTCCTCTTGGGCATTATGAGTTCACAAGAATGCCTTTCGGGCTTAAAAATGCCCCGGCGACTTTTCAAAGATTGATCAACTCAGTTCTTAGAGAATGCATAAATCAAATATGCGTCGTCTACTCAGACGATATTCTAATATTGAGCTCATCTTTGAAAGAACACATTATTAGCGTTCAAAAAGTTCTGGATAAACTACGGCAACACAACCTTAAAATTCAAGTTGATAAGTGCAAGTTCTTTGCAAAAGAAACAGAATATTTGGGACACGTCTTAACGACGGAAGGGGTAAAACCAAATAAAAATTAAATTGAGAGCATTCAAAAGCTTCCGTTACCACAAAATACCAAACAAATAAAGTCATTTTTTGGCATAACTGGTTATTTTAGAAAATTCATTAAAGACTACGCGAAAATCACGCAACCAATGACTAAGTATCTCAAAAAGGATACCAAAATTAATATGAATGATCCAAATTATGTAGCCGCTTTCGAGAAACTCAAAATAATCCTCACAGATTCACCGGTTTTGAAGTACCCAGACTTCAACAAAAAATTTCAACTCACAACCGACGCAAGTGATTTTGCTATCGGATCTGTTCTTACTCAGGAAGGACACCCAGTATGTTACGCAAGTCGTACATTAAACGATCATGAACGGAATTACTCCGTCACAGAAAAAGAACTATTAGCAATAGTTTGGTCTGTAAACTATTTTAGACCCTACATTTCCGTTAGAGCTTTTGACTTACTTACAGATCATCAACCACTTAAATGGTTGCAAACAAAGCATAAGGGAAAAGATATAAATCAAAGACTTCAGAGATGGTTACTACAACTCGGAAAATATAACATTAGTATAGATTATATAAAAGGGAAAGAAAACAAAGCAGCAGATTTTATGAGTCGAATTAATTGCGAAACAGGTGAAATAAATGTGATCGAGATGCTCACAACTGAGGAGGGAGAGAAAGCTCCAAATTTTAACTTTGAAATTGATAACATGAGTATAGATAACACGATTCATTCACAAGAAGAAGAACAAAATGATCATTTCCCTATATTAGATACAGTAGTAAACAGATTTTATACACAAGTTATGCTTACGAACAATAAAAGCAAAGAAATTGAAATACTTAATAATAAAAGAATCATACGTATTAATTCTGAAGATATTCAAGCAAAAAGACTTATAGACATATTTAGAAGATTTATAAAAAGAAAAGGACGAATAGGTATTTTTTCTGAACTATCAGAACACGAGTACAATTTAGTACAATTAAAGCTGATCGAGTTGTTTGACCCCACAAAACATATAAAATTTTATAAATGTATGTACCATGCACAAAATATGAAAAATGAAGACGATATATTTAAACAGATAGCTAAATATCATAAAAATGAAACAGGGCATGCAGGCATAAACGAAAATGGCACGAGTACGATAACTTTGGCGCCAAGAATTGATAACGGTTTTTTGTAGAACAGTTCAATACAAGCATTTTTTACTATGGGTGGGGGGGGTCTATCTCCCTCCGTTTGGGCGAAAGGGGCAATTTTATAAAAACAGTGCTAAAGATTTAAAACAAATATTAAAAAATAACGGTAATACTTACAACTAAGTTTTATATTTTTTTAAAGCCAATACTTTTTTCTATTAGATGTTTTTTAAATCAAGTGAAACCTATGCATAGTCTTTGAAAAAACGGACTTTAAACTCAAAAATTGCGAAAAAAAAATGTAAAATAAAATTTTGATGTGTGATTTTTCAAAACTGTAAAACAAAATACTACTTTTTTTTATAAAATTCGTTGCTCATATTAATTTTAAATCATAAACTGAAAACAAAATGATTTTATGTTTTCTGGTTTTTGAGAAAATGGAAAACTACTAAAACTACTTTTTTATAAGAGTTTTCGGCACGAGTACGATAACTTTGGCGCCAAGAATTGATAACTGTTTTTTGTAGAACAGATCAATACAAGCATTTTTTTACTATGGGTGGGGGGGGTCTATCTCCCTCCGTTTGGGCGGGAGGGGCAATTTTATAAAAACAGTGCTAAAAATTTAAAACAAATATTAAAAAATAACGGTAATACTTACAACTAAGTTTTGTATCTTTTTTTAAAGCCAATACTTTTTTCTATTAGATGTTTTTCTTAAATCAAGTGAAACCTATGCATAGTCTTTGAAAAAACGGACTTTAAACTCAAAAATTGTGAAAAAAAAGGTAAAAAAAAGTTTTTAAGTGGGATTTTTCAAAACTGTAAAATAAAATACTCCTTTTTTTTATAAAATTCGTTGCTCATATTAATTTTAAATCATAAACTGAAAACAAAATGATTTTATGTGTTCTGGTTTTTGAGAAAATGGAAAATTACTAAAGCGTATAAACAGTGAGGTATGTAAGGGGGGGGGCATGCTGCCCCCCTGCAACCCCCCTGCTTGGACACACTATAGGATTTGGGGTGGGTGCGAGGTGGGGTGGGTGCGACGTTGGGCGTATGTAAAGTTTCTGTTGCATTTAAAGATGCCCAAGCATCATTACAAAAACGAACCTACGTACAACATTCACCGTATACCCAAAAAAAAAAAGAAAACTCTTATAAGAAAGTAGTTTTAGTAATTTTCCATTTTCTCAAAAACCAGAAAATATAAAATCATTTTGTTTTCAGTTTATGATTTAAAATTAATATGAGCAACGAATTCCATAAAAAAAAGTAGTATTTTATTTTACGGTTTTGAAAAATCACACTTCAAAGTTTTTTTTTTACCTTTTTTTCGCAATTTTTGAGTTTAAAGTCCGTTTTTTCAAAGACTATGAATAGGTTTCACTTGATTTAAAAAACATCTAATAGAAAAAAGTATTGGCTTTAAAAAAAGATATAAAACTTAGTTGTTAGTATTGCCGTTATTTTTTAATAATTGTTTTAAATTTTTAGCACTGTTTTTATAAAATTGCCCCTCCCGCCCAAACGGAGGGAGATAGACCCCCCACCCATAGTAAAAAATGCTTGTATTAAACTGTTCTACAAAAAACCGTTATCAATTCTTGGCGCCAAAGTTATCGTACTCTCCCCACGAAAATTATGCAGGTCTAAGAAAACTCATATACTTCAAAAATCTTAAAGAATTGATTCAAAAATATATTAATAACTGCGATACGTGTAATCGGGCTAAGTACGATAGAAAACCAATAAAGCCAAAATTCGAGCACACAGAAACTCCAACTGATAACAATCAAATAGTACACGCAGATAATTACACCATTTCCAAAAACAACTTTATGACTTTTATAGATAAATTCTCAAAACATTGTATAGCCTTTTATTTAGAAGACAAAAATAGCATTACCCTCAAAGAAAAATTGAGATTATACTTTTCAATTAAGGGCAAGCCTAATAAAATTGTTTTAGATAACGAATTTCAAAACACAAATGTAAAAGATTTGTTAAGACAAGAAAATATCGAAGTACACTTTACTAAACCAAACAGCCATACTGGCAACTCCGACATCGAAAGGTTTCATAATACTATTTGCGAAAAAATGCAAGTACTCACTGCAGAAAAATCAGAGCTAACAACAAAAGAAAGAATATATAAGTGCGTAGAGTGGTACAATAAATCAGTGCATTCATCAATTAAATGTAAACCAATAGACGTCTTAGAAGGTAGAATAGATAAAGAAAAGGTCCTGACAAATATGCAAAATATAAAAGATAGAGTAATCAACAAACTAAATAAAGATAGAGAAGAATATAATGAAGAAAGAGATGAAGGATTAGTTAGAAATTATAAAGCGCCTGAGTGCAAACACGAACCTAGGTAGAAAACTTAAGCTAGAAAACATACATCCTTCTAATATGAAAAGACCAACTAAATTTTCAGGCCAAATGGATCATACTAGTGTTACTACTTAAACTGATGACAACCTTGACTATAGAAAAAATTGAAACGAACATCGGATTTGCAGAAATAAAACTTGGAAACGTTGAAATAGTAAAAACATATGATCTTGCTCTACATATTATTAACCCAACAGAAATTTTTTAAGGTAATTTCAGACCTAGAAGAAAATCTTTCTAATATTCAAGTAGGAATCGGAAAAGAAAATTTTAATTCACGAATTAGATTCACTTAAATACAAAATACACACTATTATTCCACACAGACATACAAGAGGTCTTGCTAATATAGTAGGGACAGGTTTGAAATGGTTATACGGAACGATGGACGATGACGACAGACGAAACATGGAAGAACATCTAAAAGTTACTGACGATGTTTAAGATCTATTACAATTATTATCCGAATCTTAATGTATTATATATCTTATATTATAAACTGGCAACACCTAAAACTCTTTATCAATATGTTCCACTTAAACTAAAATCAACTAATTGTCAAGCTAATCTCTTTCACTTAAATCACTCTTGCAGCATACCGCTTCGGGTTCAGATCATTCTTGACAATAACCGCGCTTTTAAGATTTCAATAAAACATTATATTACATATATTCAAAAATCATCTTATTTCAATTTTATTTCTTTCAATTTCAATCCTACAATTTTATTTTACTTTTTTTCTCGAGCTATCGAACATTTTGGTCCTTCAGATCCATATTAAAATTGAAAGTTCTTTTAATTGCAATATTTTTTGTTTAAATTCATATTCATTAAATCTATTTTTTTTTTCATTTTGCGTAAGCACATGTACTTACATACATATATGAAGTACACCGGTAAAAATTTCGTTTGCGGTGTTGGAATTCAAGATTGGTAAGATTGTTTATTTAAATGAAATAAAATCAATCTGCAATTTTATTAAAAAAGTGTTTTTTTCGCCCAAGTACAACATTCATATATGTATGTACCTACATATTTCTATTAGAAAAGTGCATTGATTTACGATTGATTGAAGTGCTTCATTACAAAGTGCATAAAGTTAAAGCTTTATATTTTATTTAAATTGCATTATCAAATCACAGTTTCTGGTGATTTATTTGATTTGTAGGAAAAGCAATTTTACCTACCTCGACAGTAGGCAACGAACACTCTCTGTTATCATTGCATTCATTGCAATTTTAAATCCGACCAATTTAAAATTTTTTATTATTACACTTTCTTGTTTTTTTTATCTGCGTTATTGTTTATTGTGAATGGAATAAGATTATCTTAGCGGAGACGAAATACTAAGAAGTTAGTTCGGACTCGCACCATTTGTTGATACTTACCACCACACCTAGCGACATGCAAAAATAATAAATGAAAACGAACATACCCTTTTACAACAAAAATTCACTCACACAGTTGGAGCAATGTCAGCTGACAAGAGGTAATGGCGGCATGCATAATTTCAGAAGTATACAGCAACATGGGAGTGGAGAAAGACTACGTCCATGACAAAACTCAACGAAATGGCGTACTCCAATAATAATGAGCGCAACGGCAAAAGTACTACGGAATGCTAGTACCAAACGAGTTGTACCCCTGGGATCATGGTAAAAATTATATATGTATCGAAACCTTATATTTTCTCACAAAACTTAATAACTAACAGAAAAACTCAGAAAGAAAGATTAAAATTAGAAATATTACTGAAAGTAACTAAAAATCTAGTATTTTTGACAGTAAGACGTGAAATTTTGTGACGTTAAATTGACAGGTTAGTCCAGAGTCAAGAATATATTGAGGTTTAATAGCGTAGCTATTTATGAAAACATTCAGGAATTAGAAGCAGAGAATGATGTAGCGAAAATGATTGTACAAACGATAGGTAGTAAAGATGTTAGATTTTCATTATATTTTAGTTGACATATAAAAAGACTAGAAGTCAGTGCTGACCGTAGTAGAAGAAAAAATTCGTCACGGAAACAGAGTGTTGATAAGTAATAGATATCAACAGAAAACAAAAGAGTATCTATTCATTAATACTATCCACTCTAACCAAAAGGTCAAAATAAATTTCTAAGAGTTAAGAAAAATTACATTAAATTAGTCAAAAAGTACCAGTCGTCAGACAAAGTCCGAAACATTGATCACTTGATGATATGATTCAATGAATAGTTGCGACTCGTTACTAAAATAACTTTTCCAATCAATCTAGTACTTACTAAGCTCTAAATTTAATTTTTGCTAACCTTTCGGTTAAACTCTTTAAGATAAAATAACATTTATCAAATTATAATTCGAAAATTTTTATGATCTACCTACATATTTACCTACCTCAGTATTAATTCCATGTCAAAACATTTGTTTTCCGCTAATAGTGAAATTTTCTCATTGAACTAAAGTCATGGTACTTACCCGTGGTTCAACGTCAAATGCAAATGAGATTCATTTCTGAAAATAGGAAGAAAAGAAAATGTTATTATAAATTTTTAGTAAAAGAAAAACTCATTACTCACCGTAGAAATGCAATTAGTTACATTATTCTTTAGTTAATTTACTTACCTTTGGATAAAAATATAAAATGAGGCAGAATTAAAAACGTTCTATTAGTCCACACGAAATATAGTGTAAACAGTTCATGAACTCAGGAGAAGATTTGTGGTAGTACTAGACGGAGCGGAAGAAGCTTGAACTTAACTACGGCCATGTTCATACTTACCGAATAAAGTGGAGCTTCGTAAAGAAAATATCTAATTGTCCAAAAGTCAAAGTAAGGGTTGTGAATTGAAAATTTGTTTAAGTCTCTTTGATTTTGACCATCATCCTAAAAAGTAATCGAGCTATAAAAAGGTAATTGGAGTAAGAATAAAAGAAGTGAAAGAAAAAATTAAAACAAACGAGGATCTAACTATAAAATTGAGAACAGAAAATTTACTGACACAATACATTATACGAGAACTTAAAAGAAAAAAAAAGGAATAACGAAAATTATCCAGGTTAGAAATTCCTTTAATTTATCGAGACAAAGTGAAAAATTATTTAGAAAAAGTGACTATATTACCAGTGTTAAAAATTCACAAAGATTCAGAAAAAAAATAGTTTTTTTTAATTTTTTTGGTACCAAAACCACGTTACCAATTAGAAACCATCGTCGACGGGACAGGGACGCAGCACAATCCAGAGCTGTAGTCCCCTCCAAATTGCGTAAAAGGGTATTCTCGGTACAACGTGTGGTATACATCTCAATAATCCTACCGAAGAATCCTACCAACACAAATGTGTTGAAAATTGTGCAATTGACACGTGCCGACCAAGAAAGAAAAAGGCGCAAATCTCGTAAAGAAACTAAAGTGCGTCATGAGATCAAAAAATTCAGTTCGAGGCAAAAAAAAATTTTTTTATTAATTAGCACACATATCACATTAACATTTATCTTTGATGAGAAAAATTTGGTTTTCGAAAATATATATAATTTTTTCCAATGGGCCATATTCGTAGATGTTTGACAAGTTCTTATTTAGTTGTTTTTAAGCTAAACTCGAGTTCTTGACATGCATAGAAAATTTGAACCCAAGTCTAAACGAAAAACTCGAATCTTACTTTAAACTGGACCGAACCCATGTTTAAGTTGTATTTAACTCTGATAAATGTCAGAAATAGGTACAC
This sequence comes from Baccha elongata, assembly GCA_951217065.1. Lineage (NCBI taxonomy): Eukaryota > Metazoa > Arthropoda > Insecta > Diptera > Syrphidae > Baccha > Baccha elongata. The sequence goes on along the minus strand of CATNUY010000119.1, from coordinate 487,420 downwards.
AAATGAAATAATTTGTTAAGGGTCGCGAGTAATTTTCTTTCTTGCAAATAAAATGTTGGTAATTATGTACCACCTTACCAAAAAAAAAAAAAAAATCGATAAATAGATAGTAATATTTCTACATATCTACCAACCTACAATAAGACAAATTTCAGCGGAATATTGGTATATTATTCACACAGCTGAGGATATAATTGTGCAATAAAATAATCGAGATGGAGAAACTAGATGCTATGGCATTTTATCAGACATTTTCTTAATTTGCATTTAAAATTTGCATCGCGGATTGTGCTTATTTTAAATTTTATAATTTTCTGTTCCTAGACAAAAATTATCAATAAAAAATATCGAAAACATCTGGCATGTATTGTTTTCAACCCGTCATGCATTGTTTTTAACCTTTTTTTTTCTTACTTAATAAAAAATCAATCTATCCCACTCACTCCATAAGTGGAACCCAAATTTGGGACGCGTTCCACTCGTGTTTTACTAAACAGAGCTGAAAAATCATCTATGCATAACAACTGTGTCTAACCTGAGTGTTAACGTTAGACTCCAGTTCAGAAGAATTCGAGTTTACAAAATGTATATGAATATGGGCCAATGTCTTTACAAAAATTCTAAAGTCTAATTTTTTTATATACAGGCAGCTATAAACGGCAGAAGACACACCTGGGAAACAAGGTAGTAGTGGGGCATTCATCGCTAATCATAGTACCCACTCTGACGACCTGGTTGTGTGGAGAAATTCATCCACCCATCCCAGAAGATAGCCTGCCTGGCTTTTGTTGCGAATTAGTCGCGGATGTTGCGAACCACATTGAGAATCTTGCAATTTAATTGTGAATGTTGCAAATTAAATTTTCGTCATTAATTTCATTGCTGATTGCATCGTCAATTGTGTTGCAAAATTTCATTGCTAAAATCACCAACAATACCAACGTGCCATCAAACCACATGGTGACTATAACTTTTACTTTGTCGTCAAAGCATCAGTTTGGTCCACAAAAATACATTCAATAACTCTACGGACGTCAGCTGAAACAAAAATCTAAAATCGAAGCAAAAATCATCGAATGAAATTTCTGAAGAAGTTAATCAACGTACGATGAATAAGTATGCGGCTACAAACAACAGAGTACATCAAGATTTCATCAGCAGCAGAATTGTGTTTTGAACTATAAGTATTGTGAAATATAAGAAAATTGGTATGGAATTTTACGATTATATTCTTATGACATTATTTAAATTTTTATTAAACAAAAAAAATATATCTTTTTGAATAACTTTGCTCTCTAGAATACGATAAATATAACTTCATATATATATATAACTAAAGTCCGAAGTCCTGGTCCTATAAAGTCCATTCATATATATACCATTTGTTTAAACTCGGTGATAATATTCAGAAATATATATACAAAAAAAAACATTTGCGATACGGCCAAGTCCATAGTAATTCATCTGCTTACATATTAACTAGATACATAAATAAGTATAACATATGATCTATATAATCATCTCAATCGTCTTCTTAAATTATTGTTGTATTTAATTACGAAATAAGTCAAAAGTTTTCACATAAAGTCCAATGAGGATTAAATTATTTTTATTTGTGTCCGAAAATTGTTCCTATGACTGTACAAAAATATGATACGTACATACATATGTGGTTTTACAAATTTAACATTCAATTTGCTCATACCTATTCTTTTGTAAAGTGAGACGAATGCCTAAGGGGACCTCTTAAGAAAATATATATAGGACATTGTATGATTTTTCAAACAAAATGCATACATAGTTTGAATCTCGTAATTCATACTTAACGTATATGACTTTTCATGTACCTACTTTTTGTTTTATCACTTTGAGTGATCTTGTGTGTTTTCAACAAAGATACATCTTTGTTAAATATTCTTTTCAAATAGTCTATAAAGATTTTAAAGACTTTTAATTTGTGGTTGAGTACATAACTATTGGAATGTACCACTGATCTCAATATATAACTGGATAGCGTATTCCATACAATGTATAACAGTTTTTGTGAAGCAAATTGAAGATGACAGATGGTGGATTTTATCATAATTTGACGTCTACTTTGGGAAAAAAAAATATTTCAATGTTTACCAAACAATTTAAAAGCAAGGTGGGTTTTTCTGTGATAAAAAATACAAAATTAAAAGAATTAAATAATTTAAAGATTCTCGTTGTTACATAATTTTTGTATTAATCTTTTTTCAGGGCAAACGCTGTTCCGCTGAAATATCCTTCCACTCAACCTTCATCAAACCAATGAGAGTTAACTCAATTATATTCAGTGATTCTGGCCTTCAGTTCGAGGATAATGAAACTGAGGGCACTTGGATAATGCCAAGTACTGTGACAAATGTTTACTTCGATCCAAGATCCCTATGTCAATCCCGATGTTACATCCCTTTTAATCAAAATCTCTCGTCCATGTTCACCTCACTGGAGAGCCATTTAAATTTCGATGAAACAGAGCTGTGTAGACAAACTGAAATATTTCGTCACTTCAAGTATTACTTGAGGACAATTACCTTTACCGTGAACACCAGTGAAGTTCGCCTATTCAAGTTCAACTTAACGGTGGATATTATCTGGCCAAGATAAGTGAGTGGCGTTCAAACTCTACCGACCGTTGAAATCGGCCAAGTCTATGTTGCTCAAATTGTTCCAAACAATCTTTCAGATACGCCACTGCTTGTGGACTTCTTCATATCAAATCTGACGGTTTCAAAGAACACAAAACTTTCGCTTCCTTTGAAGGTGGTAGAGATATGTCCGCACTGTTACTTAACAGATAAACATGTATTTAGGTTGATAGGGGTTCATAAGCCACGAATTATTCAACCCAAGTCTAGTTACTCAGCGACAATTGAATTTATGGCCCAGGACAAAAAACTCCTGAAGTACAGAACATAGATTGTAGATCCATACACGGTAGTTCAACGCCTGTGGGAAACTCTCACAGTGGTGGTAAGAAATACGGAAAAACACCTGGACGTGAACGCAAGAAAGAACAGTCAAACGGAAGTAGCCAATCAAAGCGATTTGATTTGAAGGATCCAAGTTCAAGCCAAATGCATTCCACTTCACTTCACCAGTTGCAAATAGTGGTGCAGCATCAATACCTATGTGGGATCCTAATCAGCAGGCAAGTTTCTCAGACGTTATAGCTGCTGTAAAGACACCATTGAATGATTTATCACCTCTGGACTATGAGGAACCATTGAGCGAATATTTGCCCCTGGATAATGGAAACGACTGAAACGATGCTGATCTTAAAAACGATGAAACGTTCGGATACAGCATGATTGTGCCAACTTCCGCTTTGACAAACAACTCGAATGGAATTCATAAAATATGTTCCAATGAGTTGGGGCCAATTGGGACAAAGCGCTCGCCTGCTTCGACTCCTAGCTGGGAACCTTTTACCGTGTTGGAGCCGACCGTTTGCAACAACTCAAGTTTTTTTTCTAATGTAATGCCATCAGGGATTTTAATCAGTACTTAGGTTAGTATCCTTTTTCTATTTAAATCAATATGTTTTTCTAATATACATTTTCAGGAAGAAACCATGCAAACTCTGACCAAGACTTCTCGCCGGGACACTTGCAGAACCAGTGGAATTCGAGCAGCGAATATTTTGCCTCGCAACCGCAGCACCACACAGAATCTCATAAGAGCCCAATAGCTAATTGGTCAAATGGTAATGGTGGATCTGCTACAGGTCAAACTTGGGATCCAATGGGATACCAGCAGGCAGCCAATGCTACTTCCTCTTGGCAACGGGCTGCTGGCATTCGTCCACCACCTGGATTGGAATTTCAAAAGCGTGATAGTCCCATAACAAGTTTACCAGAACCTATGTCACCCACAGCGTTTGGACAGCAACAGTCACAGCCAGATTCAGATTCAGTGAGAAAATGTATATATGCCTGATATGTACATTTTCTCACTCGTTATAAGTCAGGTAAAAACTTGCATTCAAAGTTTTTCCGGGTAATCAATATATAAAAATCTGATATTCAAAAGTTATATGTAGTACTAACAATTTCATAGCAACATGAAGTACTAACGATTTCAAGTACTTTTGAATATCAGATTTTTATATATTGACTACCAGGAAAAACTTTGAATGCAAGTTTGTACCTGACATTATAACGAGTGAGAAAAAGTATAAATCAGGCATATAGGGCTGGTAGTTTTGGAACTACAGCACAGAACATGTATATATTACAACAATATTTTACGTATTGACGAACATTTCAAAGAATCTGAGCATGGTATCTACTGTAGATCCAAAACTACTAGCCCTATATGCCTGATTTATACATTTTCTCACTCGTTATAATGTCAGTTACAAACTTGCATTCAAAGTTTTTCCGGGTAGTCAATATATAAAAATCTTATATTCAAAAGTACTTTAAATTGTTATTACTTCATGCTGCTATGAAATTGTTAGTACTACTATAACTTTTGAATATCAGATTTTTATATATTGACTAACAGGAAAAACTTTGAATGCAAGTTTGTACCTGACGTTATAACGAGTGAGAAAATGTATAAATCAGGCATATAGGGCTGGTAGTTTTTGAATTACAGCACAGAACATGTTATTTTGGTATTTTTCAGGCATATCGCCGACCCCAATGTATATTTATAATGTATATTTATAAATCTTATATTAAATATAGCATACGTAAAGCAAACAAATGCACTTTTATTTGCATTTCTTAGGCCACCAACAAAAGAGGACATTGTGCGTAATCTACTATTTGCATCATTACATTTTGAATCTCCAAAAGCAAATATCATATCAAAATGTCTGAATACTGCTTATAAATTATCTTAGGTATACAGTTTTTTGTATTTTTGTCTGAAACCAAAATGTAATGATGCAATCAGTAGCGCTAACTTATTTAGAGTCAGGAAGTGCAAAAATTTTATCTCTGAGTCAAACTGTTCGGGCATGGCACCAAAATATGTTTAAGACATTACCCAGTTTTTTGACTCAGAGATAAAATTTTTGCACTTCCTGACTCTAAATAAGTTAGCGCTATTGATTGCATCATTACATTTTGGTTTCAGACAAAAATACAAAAAACTGTATACCTAAGATAATTTTTAAGCAGTATTCAGACATTTTGATATGATATTTGCTTTTGGAGATTCAAAATGTAATGATGCAAATAGTAGATTACGCACAAGGTCCTCTTTTGTTGGTGACCTAAGAAATGCAAATAAAAGTGCATTTGTTTGCTTTACGTATGCTATATTTAATATAAGATTTATAAATATACATCATAAATATACATTGGGGTCGGCGATATGCCCGAAAAATACCAAAATAACATGTTCCCCTGTTACTGTTACTGTTACTATAAAAAACAGGCTTTACATTTCTCGAGAAGAAACGATATTAATTTCCTTGTTTGTAAATTTGAACTCGTTCGCCATCGTATTTTATTTCGCTAAACAGTCCCTCAGGGTTTTTCTTAAAAGCAGTATCAACTGAATTACAGGCATTTGCAATCATTGGGCTGATTAAATAGTCATGAGTTTGACATTAACAGATCCTGCAGCTGTCTATGAAAGGATGTTAGAATAGTAAACGGAATTTCAATAGTTACTTAATATATCATCTTTTTCACCTTTTTACCCTTCAGTGGACTTTTGGCAGCAGTTTTTGATGCAAATTGATCAACAAACGCATCTAGATCTCGTGAGGACTGATACGCGGGATATGCATCTGGACCAAAGGCATCTAATACATGTCTTCCTTTGGCATTTATCTTTAAGTCCTGTTTGATCAGGCGAATTCCTAAAATGGTGAAAAATGTTATGATGATTTTTGCAAAGAGAATGATTTTTAGAACTTACCATTTTCAAGTCTTCAGTTGCCATTTTACATAATATACTGAAAATATCAACTTGATAATCTTCTTTTCCTGACGTTGTAAGATTAATAAGAGTGTCTTCAACTTGTTGTAAAGTTAGAGTACTTTACGTGCTTGGAGTGACTCCTTTTGATAACTCAAAGTATTTGCGAATAGTTTCAGAGTCATCACCTTAAAGTTGAATTTATTAACATAAATTTTATTACAATCTTTCGGAACATACCTTGCTCTAAATCGACCAACATATCTTCTACATTCGTACGGAAAATTCTGGAAAAAAGTTTAATGATTTGTTTGTTTTGTAAATTGTAGACTCTTTGACTAGCTGTGGGTAGGAGCATATTTATCCACAGATGGATATCACCTTTGAAGCCTTTGCCACTAGAAACCTAAAACCAAACAACTTTAGTAAAAGTTAATAAACATTTTCTATTTACCTTTTGAAAAAATTCCTGAAGAATATTAGATTTACTAATGAAACTTGAAACATTTGCTACTTTATCACAGATGCTTATAAATGTTTGTAAAAGATTATCTTTATTAGAAGACATTTTAATTTTAATAATAATATAAATCAAAAGATGTAAAAACATAAATAAATAATATAAAAATAATATGTTTTCTAAAAACAGAAAACTAAACAAACAACCACATTTTTGAGTATTGTCAATTGTGACATTTGTTAAACTGTTATAGTGGTATACTGTTATACAAAATTGGGGACTTTTTCATAATATAACACATCTTCAAATTGCTTCATCTTTTGTATATGCATCCGCTATACAGGTATATATTGAGATCAGTGGAATGTACCTAAGATAAGTACCTACATAAGCGTACATAATCTGCATCGAATCAAGTGGTGACCATACTACTAAAAATAAAAGAAGAGAAATTATTTTTTTATTATTCAAAATTTATTGAGAACGTTACCTTTTTGAAAAATTTTAAAATTTTTTGAATTCTTAATAAGTGGTTATTCCCGAGACAAAGTGCACTTTTTCTGTCGGCGAACCCTTAAGTATATTATTGTCTAAATTATATTTCCTAACTATATTGCCATTCATACATATTAATAACTTTTACAAATTTTACAGCGGTAATATATTTTTAAAATTTTTATAACCCAGAGACATATGAACTGTTTCTGTTTTCCAAAATTTACACCATATTTCTTTCTTTTATTTTTGGGGGTGGGGTTTCTTTTCTCAGACGTATGACGTCGACATTTACACTCACTTTCGATCATGTGTGAATTACAAATCTTTATATAACATTTGAATCTTTTTGTGTGTTTGCTTTTAGCAACTTTTTTTATTTTTGTTCGTGTAATAAATATACTGATTGCGAATAATCAGTCGGGTAGAAAAGAACGTTTTCCGTTAAACTTAAGGCTACATTATATCTACCTTGACTGGCTTAGTAACATTACTTTGCAGAGTTAAGCGGCCGGCATACAAGTTTAAAGGAATTCTAGTTCAGAATTTCAAACGTTGGTATTTCGAAGTAAATTGTTAGACAAAAAAAAAGTTATCAAGCGGATACTTTTTTTTTTATCACGCGAATAGAGGGGAGGTATACGAAACTTCTAACCTCGAAATTATAAGTTGTCTGAAAAAGACATTGACACTGATCCGCGGTCGTCATCGGTTCATTTTTTTTTCTTCACTCTCTATTAACTGAATTTAACAGTAGAGGTTCCTTTTAGTTTGAAGTCAAACTGAAATTTTCTAATAAGGCAGTTGATTATTAAATTTTATAAAAACTTTTATAACATTTGTTCAGACGATTTTCATAGATTTAGTTACAAGAGTACTTTTCGTTATCTTTATTAATAATGAGATTTATTTAGTAATAAAAACGATTTTTATAAACTTAGTTACAAAAATTCATTGCATTATTATTATTAGTAATAAGATTCATTTAGTAATAATATTTGTTCAAGTTTTTCTCATACTTGGGTTTTTACATTCTTTTGGGATTATATGTGAGACGCAGTTGAAGAATTATGAGATTACATCATAATCTCAGGGAAGTTATTTTTTTTATTTATAAATATTTCAGTTAACATGGAGGCATAAAACCGTGAGGATGGGGGTCGTGACTGACGTTTTGCATCCTCTGACGTGAATCCGTTCTCCTCAGCAACAACAACGACAACAACAACAACAACAATAATAGCTAGTCCAATGGGTTAGTTCCAACTTCAAGGTATAGGCACTAGAATTTTACAATTTAGAGGGATGCATCCACACAAATTTTCGCCAGTGGATTCATCAATGGGAGTCAAGGAAAATTGCATTGTCCTTTCGCGACTCCTGGTCGGGGAGTTAGGCGATAAAGGGGGAAATAAATACACCTATTTCTCCCGTTTTTGTAAGGGTTCCTAAAAATATATTCGGATGATAAGGAACATTTGGTTGGGATATGGGGATAACGTAATCCGGATAGGCTATTAACATATTGTCCTATCAAAACATTTTCATGGTTCTCTTAATAATCACTTCGAACTTAGCTCAACTTCTTTCTCTAAAATGAAACAGTACTCCAGCCCTTAGCTAATTAGCTTAGTATTTTAAATTATCAGAGTCAATAGTCACCTAGATTCCAGGTCCAACAATTATGTAAACCCACTACTCGCTTCTGCAGCATCGACTCACTTCCCTGATGGCTGAGCCAGTCGAAGCAAATTTTTAAGGACCTGTGGCAGCAGTCGAGTGGTAGTACCCTATTCCTCCGAGGCGAATTTCTAAGAGTTTCTTTTCACCTTACTTAGATAACAGCCTTGTGGAGACGTGATAGGTGATCGATTAGGAACCAAAAGTTTATTTTTATTTTGTCTTTTCACGTTTTCTTTTATCGTCTCGTTTGAGTGAGTTTGTCCGATTGTTAATTTCGATCTCTAGTGAGGTCAGTGGGATTAAGCACCTCCCACTAACACGTTATGACATGGGCATTATTTTTTTTCAGAGAGGATGGTATCAGAAAACGACTATGTGGACCTACTTATCTAAGATAGGTAGATAAATTATTAAAGTTCCAAACAATTGGTAAGGTTTTGGTAAATAGTGTGTACGACATCCAAGCATACAGGAAACGACGTTTTGAGGAATCGACTGGGGAACGGCCCTACCCCCCTTTGGGTGATCTAATGCTTACTCAAGGGGGGGATAGAAACTGTCCCCCACTTAATTTATTGAAGTATTGTCTCCAAAATATTTATGTGTAGAATTAAGGGGACGTTAGAATTCTTTCTACCCACAATTACAACTCGAGTAACAACAGCATCACCAAATGAAAATTCTAATGTCCGAAATAACGAAGTCTGGTCTGTCAACAAAGAATCTTATTAACATTTATAACTCCAAAGCTCGTATTCTCATAATTCACATGAGAAGTAACTTTCTTTTGTTGTACAGTGTAGCTTTTCTTTTGAGTTTTCAGTTTCATTTAGTATTTTGAGTTTAAGTCTCCTGGTTCTTGTTATCGAATAAATTCTTCCATTACATTTTGTGCCACCCAATGTGGAACAACGAGATTTCCCTAATGTGAAAATTTTAGCAAGGACGAAATTTTGAATTCATAACTTTTTGATTTTAAAGTTTCGGTCCCTGTCGCCACGGCATGATGTGTGATGGGAGAAATTTTTTGCATTACATAAAATGGCGCCCAACGTGGGGCCCGAAGAAGTTAGTTTTCGAAAATTTTAGAGGAAAAATCTTCAAGTGTTTAAATTTTCGTTTTTTCAATATAACATTGAGAAAATCATCAAGTAGTTTTTTTTTTGATTAGTTTTTTTGAGATATAACATCGGGGGGTAGTAGACTTATGTGTCGACCGGTGATTGGTTGATCCACGTCCTAGTCATGTCAGTAGCGATAACCAGTTCTATTGCACCTCCACTCTCTGGAAAACCATCATGGAATTAGTAGGGATTTTTCAAAATCAGATGTCCGTACTGGATGTTATTTGTCCAGTAGCCGTAGCTTCGATTAAGACTTATTTCTAACTTTTATGAAGTCTTTTCTTTTTTACCGTTTGTTCTTTCGACCGGTGAATGGTCGACTTGTATCCCGTTTACGTCAGCTGCGAAAGCCAAATGGCTAAAATACAAGAGAAGAAAAATCAACACAAACAAATACTTTCAAATACCATCATTAGCACTCGAAAGAGTATTTAAGTAATTTTTCTGTCGATTCACATTTACGAATTTGTCCGGTCTGTTGTCCGCTAAGGGAATTATTTTTTAATAGGTCTGTAGCGACAGAAGGTTCTATAAGTAGAAGGGGAGAGCAGGAGAAGGTTACGATTATTTAGAAGTCAATGAAAAATTTAGTGGTCTATATTTTTTTTGTTGTTGTTGGGGAGATTACTCAGGGGATGTGAAAGAACTCCAGTCACGACTCCGTACCTGAAATAAAAATATAAAACAAAAAAATATTTAGATAGTGTATTTTTGAGATTTTGGAATTTTTTTGAAATAAAAATTTTTGTGAAAACAAAATTTTTTTTTTGAGATAAAATTTTTTTTGAGAAGATTTTTTTTTAGATTTATTATGCTGGTAGCACCCTTTAGATACATTAAGACATGCTGGTAGCACATTTAGATTTTTTAATACAGTTTGCTGGTAGCACATTTAGTTTTATTATGCGTAGCACATTTAGATTTATTTGAGTTTTTCAAATTTTTTTTTTAAATTTAGTTTAGATTTTTTTTTGATACGATTTCGATTTTAGGATTCATTTATTACCTAGTTTAGAATTTATTTTTTTGGTACATTCATTTAGTCAAACAAAAATTATTATTTTTGGTAAATTTTTGGTGAAAAGTTTAGTTTAGATTTGGTAATTTTTTTTTGAATTTCAAGGGGTTTACCCATTAAAGATTAGTAGGTTAAGGTTAGTTAATAAGTTATTGTAGGGTTAGTTAGTAAGGTCATAGTAGGTATTAGTTAAGCTTTTATATTAGGTAGCAGATAAGAATAGTTAGATATAGTTTTTTTTTTATGAAAATTATCTGAACAAAAAGTCATAGTACTATTTGACAAATACTGGTCTTCTATAAATACTTAATTTCAATAAACATATATTCCAAGTAAAACGTCATCTATATTGTTCCTATGGGAAGAAAAAACATCGCCGGACGGTAAGGGGAATCGGAGACAATCCGACCCTGAACCACCAAAAGGACATAGAGCAGCGACTCAAGAACCTCACAACACCAGGTACCGTAAAAATCAAGACCCAACACACAATATGACTATGGAAGCAGGCGAAGCAGTAGACAAGAGTCAGATGGAGGAAGCAGGTCCATCGAATCACGAAAGAAGTGTTACAAACTGCATGTTTGTGAAATATCCCAACCTACCTTATTCTCCCTTACAGCTCTTTAAGAGTACTAAGGGTTCATCTATATGACACATATACTAATTCAAACCGTTGGTAGTTGGAGGTACTTTTCCATATTTGAGAGGAAACTCCGAAAAACCACTTGGAAAAGCTTTCCTCCAACACTCGAATATGGATTATAACCGCCACCATATTAAGTACCTAGTTGCAAAGTGTCTCATAGTATAAAATAAAAGGAAAAATTTTAAATAAAAAAAAAGTTAGTATTTTTAGTGGAAATATCGGAGGAAAACTGTGGGAATCAGAGATCAGTGAAAAAAATAAATTAATAAGGAATAAATTCAAGCACACGGCCTACACAGAGTGTAGGTCGATTTATTTAAGTGTAGTTTCACTTCACCTACTGTATGAAGGGACAAAATTTATAAAAAGTGCATCGAAAGAATAACCCTCGAATTCCTGCATGAAAAATTATTTAATTCGCCGCCGGCATTTAAAACTTAGTTTAAATAAGTCCGTTGGTACAACTTGAACAAACAACCTTCAAATTTAATAATTCCCCGTGGTGCAACGTCAGAGCATCAATCGACATGTAGATGCTGCTCTGGCCAGAGCTAGGGGAGCCTTTGGGTTGACAAGACGGTTGTTTTATAGCAGCCGCCTTGACAGCAGAGTAAAGGTGATTTGCTACATGGCCCTTATCCGGCCAATGATTGCCTATGGGTGCCCTGTGTGGTTCAACGTTGCCCCATCTCAAATGGAAAAGATTCGGGTGTTTGAGAGGCAGTGTCTTAGACGCTGCCTTGGATTACACAGAACACCAGAGTCGGAGTACACACATTACTATGCCAACGAGGTTCTATACAACAGGGCCAATATGAACAGGATAGATAACTTTTTAATCAAGCTGATTCGGGGTCACATTGCAAGAGCGATGACCTCGACCAATGGACTTATTTTTGGGGCTTACTACCCCAATGATGAGTATAGTGAAAGTATACGTCTTAACGGTTTCATCCCGCCCGAGACATTCCTCTTTTTAGACAGTCGTGGGCTGATACAGGATAGATTGGCGGTTCCGTTAATCTACCACGTCAGCCGTAGGACTGTGGATCGGCGACTTCTTTACGATCGGGACGTCGGCTCAGGGAACGGAGCAGAGCGTCTGCGGTTCAGTAGAGCTGTGCCCCTTCGGGACAGAAAGGACTTAGTTAAGCAAGTCAAAAAATTTTGGTGGTTGGGTGACCACCGTGATATGGAAAGTTGACCATATTGTTGCTTTGGCCGACTTACATAGTTCTAAGGTAAAGATAAGTAGAGTAGGTAGAACAGTGACGGTGGCACCAAAAAAAAAAAGTACATAAGTAAATGTATTTGTATGTGGGTACTTGCGGTTGCGAATGTACATGTATGTATGTATATGAACATATATACATGTGTATGGGCGTACGCGAGTGTGCATATGCGTATGCAAAAAAAAAATGCTCTTGGCTGTTCTAGTTTTTAAGTTATTTTAAGTAGTTTTAATTAGATATAATGTAGTTTAAGTTAGTTTAATTTAGTTTTAATTAGTTTTATTAGGTAAAGGGTAGCTTTAAGTTTTACAAAAAATTAAAAAATGATATAGAAAATGAGTTTTTTTTAATAATTTTCTCGTTAGTTTTAAGTAATCATGAATTCTAATAATAAGTTATTTTCCGTCGAAAGACAATTTTTAAGTCCAGCCATAGTTTAATTTAGAGCGCCCGCATGGGGCCAGTAAGTTAGTTAAGTTAATATGGTAAGCTAGTTGTTTAAGATTTTTTGTCTAGCATTAAGATAGATATAAGGAAATGAAAAATAAAAAAATAAAAAAATAAAAAAAAAAAATAAAAAAAGAGCATCCGCTCAGGGATCAAGGCATCTGAAGTTCAAATCTCGGCTGCTTCAATTAGTTTTTTTTTTTTTTTTGTATATGTATATAGATGCATATATATCTTTGTTGTGTTCTAAATATTTAGGAGCATTTAAAAGTTTATTTTTGTAAAAGGACCAAGTATATATAATAAGTAAACAACTTAAAAGGTCTTATAAAAATAAACAGGCACAACGAGATCCAGAAGTGTATGCTGTGGCCACATCATCGCGTCGCTGGAATCAAACGCCACTTACTTGGTGAGTCAAACAAATTAACCTGTTTCTTTTAAGTATTTGGTATATTATATATATAAAGGGTTTCTTTATTGGTTCGGGGACAAATGTTTCTTAAAATCTAATTAAATAAATTGACACCAAAGTTGTGTATATTTGAAACAAGATATTTACACACATATAAACATATACAAACGAAATAAAAATACAACACGAAGTTCTCAAAGCAAATACCTATTATTACTTAATTTTTTTTTGTTATTAATTTTTTTTGCTTTTCATTTTATGTTGGTCAAGAGATGCAAATTCTAAACATAATAAATATATGTTAAAACTTAAATAAAAAATTGTTGTGAATTACCTACATATATGAGAAGTAGTTTTGTAGTTACAATTAAAATGTTTAATAAAATGGCAAATGTCAGTTGAACCTAAATATCTATTAAAAAATGGTTTAATTTAAAGTTTAGGATTATGGATGAGGATCATTAAAATGGAAAGGGTTTAAGATGGGATAGAGGAAGCGGAAGATGGCAAGATAAGGGGTTGTCAAGGCGAGTACGGCAACCATGGTTGGGTGGGTAGAGGCGAATTTCTCGTGCGTCCTTAACACCATGACGCAAAGACTGGCATGATTTTTGTATGTGCGGTTCCGATAGGGGTCAAGTACCTACGTCCTCCGACGAGCAGTAGGCCGGTCAAGCATGCCAGCACTGACCCCGACGGCAAGAAAGGAATCCGCAACAATGGCGCCCAACGTGAGGTTTCGCTACTGCAAAGTAGCAAATCTGTAAGGGTCGAGATAGGTAGTTTGTTTTGTTTTCATTTGATTTAGATTTTTTTTTAGTAATTTTTCAGTTGTTAATTTTCATTTTAGTTTTTTTTTGCTTTTTCTTATTGATACATTTTGATTTTAGCTTTTGGTTTTCTTTTTTTTATTTTTTTTGTTGATCTTTTTAAGTTTTTTTTGATTTCTTTTAACTTTAATTTTTTTTACTTTGTTTTGATTTTAATTTTGAGCAGCTGACTTTCCTCATAAGTCCCAGTATCCGAGGCATGACCTTGGTACTGCGTTTGCGATGAGGTAGGTCAGTTCTAAAACACACATACATGGTGTGTAGCAGTCTGAGTCATAAAGCTGGCAGATTATATGCTGGCATTAATGCCCAGATGTGCGAAGACATCATATAAATAAAAATAATGATGGAAGAGCCACAGATGATTCATGTTGAGTTTTCAAGTGCACCTTCCATCTACATAAGCGAATTTTCTAGAGTCGATTTGAAATTAAGTTTTGGTTGCTAATCGCCCTAGAAAAGATAGCATATTTTTTTTCGTAGAGTAGTTTAAATAGTTAACGTAGTTTATTTCATTTTTTTTCTTCTATCTCGGCTCGTAGAACTTTGCCATCTTTTGTTTTCGATATTTCATCTTTTTTCCAGAGTAGGTGATTCTCATCCAGATAGTTAGTGAGTTAGTAATAGTATGATAGATTAGAGTAAGGTGTAGATTGTAAGTTTTTTAAATTTGTAAAAGATAATTTTCTTAAATTTTTTTGTGTAAACTGTTTAATAAATATTAGATAAGTTTGAGGTTTAGTTTTACATAGGTTTATTTAGTGATAGATTCATTTTATTTTCATTATCATTTCATTTAATTCAATCATCGGTCATTTTCATTTCATTTAATTACCTCATTACTTTCATACATCATATCATAATCATATACATTTCATTTTATTTGGTTTAGCTTAGTTTAGTTTAGAGTTATTTTTTTTATAGTGTTTTTATTTAGGTATTATCATTTCAATAGAATTAGTTAATTCAATAAATTCTTTTAGTTGTTAGTTTAGCTGAAAGTTAAGTTTTTGGAAATAGGTAGTAATTAGTTTTTTTTTTTTAATATAAAGTTTGGTTTTACCAGGGTTGCCAAGTAAACATTGTCTCTACAATTTATTTTTGTTTCTCAATTGTTTGATTTCCTTTGTTTATTTTATATCTTTACTTGTAACTTTTTGTGAAGATCCGTCAGATAGGTGTTTTTAGTTCTGAGTATTGTGATTTGTGATTCATTTTGCTACTATATTCTGTTCGTTGAAAGCTTATGAGTTATAATCCTCCTAAGCATCGGTATGTTACTCGTTCTGTTTCAAGGTCCTTAAGCGAAGGAACCTTTTTGCAGAATTCTGAGAGATTCCACCAGACGGTGAATCGTCTTAGTTTTGAAGACTCTCTCGACTCGGAATTTGAACATTCGGTAGACATCATGCCAACCCATAATGACCAGTCCGACCATTCGGTCAATGATGTAGAGGAAATTTTGCCAGCAGGTCCGGCTGGTGTTGCGACAGAGAGTGAAGATGACTTGGCCACTCGAATAGATAAATTAATAATGGTAAACCAAGTCCGTCTTTTCCAACAAATGGAACAATTCATGAGCGAGGTTAGAGGAAAAATTGATAGCCTGAGTAACCCTTGTTCCGAACGGAATTTTCTGAACTTGGGCAGCCCCTTAATCCACAATTCGTTAGAGAAGCAGTCAATTATATGCCAACAAATATGTTTCCACCTATTCCAGACACGGCACACGGTGTACCTTCTGGTTCACGAGGTACATTGTATGCGCCTGAATCATGCCGTTTGGACAGGTGGAACATAAAGTATGACGGTAGGGACAACATTTCTGATTTTCTCTTCAAGGTCAAAAGGTTGCAAGCTTCGTCAAACTACAGTGATGTGCAAATTTGTACCAATTTCCATTCGTTATTGGGAGGAAAAGTCAACGATTGGTATTGGTCTTTTTTGCGCGGAAATCCCACTGCTAGCTTGAACCAAATTAAAATCGCCTTGAAGGAAGAATTCGGCCGCAAAGAAAATGATGTCGACGTCTATATGCGCCTGCTCACTCGTAAGCAAGGATTTAAGGAATCTTTTGATGATTTCTTCAGCTCAGTCGTTGGTCTGAATGACCGTTTAAATGAACCTTTCGATTCAATGAAGCTGATTGAAATCATCAAAAGCAACGCTCGTGAAAAGATCGGTGAAGTGTTGTTAGCAGCGAGTGTTACGAGCTTGGATCATCTCAAATTTAAAGCAAGAGAAACCGAACGTTTCTTAGCTAGACGCACTGCTCAAAAAACCGTTCATGAAATCCATTTGGAAGAAAAGATTGAGCAAGATGACGTAACGGAAGAAGTTGCAGCATTCAGCAGGTCTGGTGGTTATCGTCAACAATCTTCTTCTATTTTGTGTTGGAACTGTGACAAAATTGGTCATTCTTTCTTTCAGTGTCCGTCACACGAAAGAAAGCTATTCTGTTTTCTCTGTGGCGAAAAAGGCGTGAGTGCCCCAGAATGCCAAAAACACCAGGGAAACCGTCAAGGGATCGACAAAACAGTCGGAGAGAATCGATTCCAAAACAGCTACTCCGACCAGAGGAAACAGAATTAGAAGACGGAGCTGAGATAAGGAATGATCAATGTTCTCATAGTAGTCCGAGTTTGGTTGTAGTGTCTGAGGATTGTTCAAATGATGATGTCGGTAAGGTTTCACTGTCTGATGGTCCTCTCAGAATTCTGCAAAGAGAAATTCCTATTTCGGAAAGTCATCCTGTAAAAGTATTTTCTTTGAAATCTCTTCACGAGAGAAAAAAAGACTATTACAGGAGGCGTTCCGAAATCTTTGACAAGCCTATTGTAAGTGCTCAGGTAAAAAAGTGTAGGGAAAGATATCAGAAGCGAAAGGAGTTCCAGAGGTGCATAGTCGAAACGATCTTAACTTCCGAAACAGACGGTAGAATGTACGCGCAGTTAAAACTGAAAGATGAACTAGTTTCGGGTTTGTTGGACAGTGGCGCATCTATTTCTGTTTTGGGAGCGGCAAGTAACGAATTCATAGAAAGAAATGGGATTCAAATGTTACCGTACAAAAACTTTCTATGTAATTCCTAACTTGACGCAAAAGGTTTATTTGGGTATGAACTTCTGGAACGAATTTCACCTGACTCCTCAAGTGAGCCAAATTGACAGTAATGATGTGTTTGAAGAAGAAGATTCTGAAAAGTCTGAATTCATCAATTTAACTTCAATTCAGCAAATCAAATAAGATTCAGTGAAAAGTCGTTTTCCAAATTTCGCTGATTTAGGTCTTGGTAGAACGCATTTAGAAACACACACCATCGATACTGATGATGCAGTACCAATTAAATCAAAGCATTACCCTCTTTCGCCCGTGAAGCAGGAGGAAGTTTTCAAAGAGCTTGATCGCATGTTAGAGCTAGGAGTTATTGGGGAAAGTAATTCACCTTGGTGTTCTCCTATTGTTATGGTTAAGAAGACAGGAAAAGTACGTCTGTGTTTGGATAGTCGAAAACTTAACAGCAAGACTGTTAATGATGCGTATCCGCTTTCGCATATTGAAGGTATCATCAGTAGATTAGAAGACACTCATTTCATAAAGATGCGTTTTGGCAGATTCCGTTAGATGAAGAGTCAAAGCAAAAAACGGCATTCGCTGTACCTGGACGGCCGCTGTATCATTTTAATGTGATGCCGTTCGGATTATGTAACGCCGCACAGAGAATGTGTCGTCTAATGGACCGAGTCATTCCGGCCCGACTTAGACAACATTTTTTCATTTATTTAGATGATCTTTTAATATGCACAACGGATTTTGAAACGCACATAAAAATATTGACAGATGTGGCAGCCTGCCTTCGCAGCGCAAACTTAACCATCAAGATTAATAAGTCCAAGTTCTGCATGCGAGAAATCAAGTTTCTTGGATACATCGTCGGTCAGGGCACGCTAAAAACTAATCCTGAAAAGATTGACGCGATGGTAAACTTCCCTCTTTCAAAAACGGCTAGGCAAGTGAGGAGATTTATTGGTATGACGGGTTGGTACAGGCGTTTTATCAAGAACTATTCAGATCTTTCAGATCCTTTAACCGATTGCCTTAGAAAGCGAAAGAGTTTCGAATACATCTGCAGCCAAGGAAGCGTTCGAAAAATTGAAAGAAGCCCTAGTTTCCGCTCCGGTGTTAACTCAAGCGGATTTTAAAAAAGAGTTCGCCATTCAGTGTGATGCGTCCTCTGAAGGAGTCGGAGGAGTTCTCTTCCAATTGGATGCAGATGGCAATGAGAAACCCATAGCTTTTATGTCAAAAAAGTTAAACAAGTCCCAGAAAAATTATACGGTAACAGAGCTTGAATGTCTGGCAGCAGTGCTCAGCATTCGGAAATTCTGTTCTTATGTGGAAGGCTTGCCTTTTCGCGTCATTACTGATCATTCTAGTCTGAAATGGCTTATGTCATTAAAAGATTTGACTGGTCGGCTCGCAAGATGGAGTTTGGAGCTTCAAGGCTTCCGGTTAAATATAGAATACCGTAAGAGTTCCCTTAACACTGTGCCGGATGCTCTTTCAAGAGGGGATATGGAAGAGATTTGTATCAACACTGTAGCTGAAGAAATTGACATTGACTCGCCAGAGTTGGATTCTGCTGAGTACCAGTCACGGAGAGATGAAATTGAAAAAAATGAAGCCTCACTTCCGGATCTAGTTGTATCCGACAAATATATATACAAAAGAGTTAGATTCAGGAGTGAGGAACTTGAAAACGAAGATTCTTTGTGGCGGTTGTGGATACCTCGGACTTTGACTCACAAAGTAATTGAAATGGCCCATGATTCTAAACTGTCGTGTCATAGTGGTTTCTCAAAAACCTATTTAAGAATTCGTGAGAAGTATTATTGGCCCAAAATGGCGACAGAAATTAAGGATTATGTGAGTCAGTGTGAGGTATGCAAAACCGTGAAAGCCCCCAATAAAGTTCTTCGTCCTCCAATTACGAAGCAGATCGTATCTGAGCGACCAATGCAACGTTTGTACATTGACCTTCTTGGCCCATATCCACTTACAAAAAGCGGAAACATTGTCATTTTTATAGCTGTTGATCATTTCTCCAAGTATACCTTCTTGAAAGCGCTTCCGAAAGCAACTTCAGCCAACACCATCAAATTTCTGGAAGCTGATGTTTTTCATGCATTTGGAACACCTGAATTCGTCCACTCAGACAACGGCAAACAATTTATTTCTTCTGAGTTTGCTAAGTTTTTGGCCAACTATGGTGTGCAACATATCAGAACAGCTTTTTACTCCCCACAGGCAAACATATCGGAGAGGGTGAATCGAAATCTTTTAAATAAACTGAGAGTTTTTGTACAGGGCGAACAAGATAATTGGGACTCTCATCTTTCAAGCATAGCTTGTGCTTTAAGGTCAGATTCTCATGATTCAATTGGTTGTCAGCCATATTTTGCAATGTTTGGGCAAAGTATGATAAATCATGGTTCGTCGTATAAAATTTTGAGAAATTTAAAAGCACTTCCTGCTCCTGAACTGACTATAGTACCACAGGAAGCAAAAATTGTATTTGCACGTCAGAAGTTGACCAGAAACTTACAAAAGGCACACGAAAAATCAAAAGCTACTTACAATATGCGTTTAAGGCCAACGTCTTTTAGGGTAGGGCAGGAAGTTTTCTACAGGAATTTCACCCAAAGTAAATTTGCCCCAGGCAAAAATGCGAAATTACTTCCCAAGTTTCTGAAAGCTCGTGTACTTCGTGTTGTAGGAAACTGCATGTACGACCTTGAAACATTAGCTGGTAAACATATTGGTATCTTCCATGCTAAGGATATCAGGCAATAGTGCAAATGAATCAGGCATGACAATACAACATTTATCTGATATGGTCTTTATCTATCTGTTCTTTCGCCCGGCTAAATTAGTAGGTTCGGCTCCCACGTTTTATTTTGAAGGGTCACTAGATGCATAGATTGCGTGGGTTCTATTTGAATTGTTGATGACATTTGGAATATCCTCAAAACGCAAAGCCCTTTGTTACAAAATGCATGTTTGTGCAAAATCACATTTGAACACTATTCTCCCCTACAGCTCTCTACGGAGAAATAGTCATCCGTAACACAAAAGCTTTTTCTTCAGCTGTATGCGGGTGGGGAACACCGTTGATAGTTGGAGGGACTTTTCCAAATGAAAGGAGAAATGAGAGTAAATTTCGAAAAGCATTTGGAAAAGATTCCCTCCCAAGACCAAAATTTGTTAACCCGCCACCATTAATGGTAATAGTGAAGAAAATTAAATATTTAAAACCATAGTAGTTAAAGTGTACCAACAAAATTATTTAAAGTTATAACATTGGTGGAAAA
Organism: Baccha elongata; assembly: GCA_951217065.1. Classification (NCBI taxonomy): domain Eukaryota; kingdom Metazoa; phylum Arthropoda; class Insecta; order Diptera; family Syrphidae; genus Baccha; species Baccha elongata. The sequence continues at coordinate 466,792 of CATNUY010000119.1, read as the reverse complement.
AAAGTTTATATTTAGATATAAATTACCAACAAATAGAAGCAATTGGAGGACAAATCATTAAGTAAATTGTAAAAAAAAAAAAAATAGTTTTCAAACTACATTTCTTCAAAAATTGAAGTACACGACCTCCACAGAGTGGATGTCGATTTTTTTTAAGTGTATATTTACTACCCGCATCGAATCCTGATGGAAAATTGTAAAAAGTGGCTAGCGGAAACGTAAAAAAACTATTTTAAATAAATTTTAAATTCACCGCTCACATATCATAAGATAAGTGCAACAAACGTTCACCGAAATTTATAAGATCCTGTAGTGCGACGGTAGAGCATTGGCTGAGGGGGCTTCAATGACGAAAATTTGGCAAACGCCACCATTGCCGAGCGAAATGGACCCAGTTCATTGTTAATTTCGAAGGTAGAACTTCAGTTAATTTTTCAAACATTAAAGAAAAAGAAATCTGCGGGGGTCGATGGTATACCCAACATTGTGTTACGACATCTCCCTGAGGAAGCCATAGACATTTATACCACACTGTTCAACAACGCACTGAATAATGCATATTATCCAGTGAGTTGGAAGACAGCTGTGGTCCATCCTCTCCCCAAAAAGGGAAAGGACAGCTCCAATCTGGCAAATCTTCGGTCGATAAGTCTTCTTCCAAGTATCAGTAAGGTATTCGAAAAGATTCTAAATAGAGCTCTGTTCAAGTGGGCTGAGGACAAAAATATTATTCCAGATAATCAGTTTGGCTTTAAGGCGGGGCATGACACTATTCATGCCGCGTCTAAGTTAGTTTCTGATGTTCAATGGAACAAAGCAAAAAATCAATGCACGGGTGCCGTTCTGGTTGATTTAGAGAAGGCTTTCGACACCGTATGGTTAGAGGGTCTTTATCTGAAGCTAACTAGATTTGGCATAAGTAAACCACTGTTATATATGCTTCATGACATGCTCAATGGTAGAAAGTTTGTTGTCAAAAGTGGCAATGTAACTTCTACCACAACATTTGATATTAAAAACGGTCTACAGCAAGGAGCTGTGAACTCGCCGATTCTTTTTAGTATTTACACCAGCGATCTGATAGGTAGTCTCACTCATGCAATTGCGTATGCCGATGACCTTGTAGCGTACAGGACCGGTCCAAAAGTTGAAGTCATCAGAATTCTCTTGCAGCGTGACTTCGACAATATTCAGCAATATTGTGATGACTGGAAGTTAAAAATTAACTTCCAGAAGTCAGAAACTATCCTGTTTAGAACCCCGTTGTCTAGGGCTTCTAGGGATACAAGAAAGAACTGGAGAAATCTAGTGATCGTTGGACCAAGTGGACATCCACTGGCAAGTAAAGATGTGGTAAAGTACCTTGGCATCTGGCTAGATCAGTATCTATATTTCAATCGACATGTAGATGCTGCTCTGACCAGAGCTAGGGGATCCTTTGGGTTGACAAGACGGTTGTTCTATAGCAGCCGCCTCGACAGCAGAGTAAAGGTGATTTGCTACATGGCCCTTATCCGGCCAATGATTGCCTATGGGTGCCCTGTGTGGTTCAACGTTGCCCCATCTCAAATGGAAAAGATTCAGGTGTTTGAGAGACAGTGTCTTAGACGCTGCCTTGGATTGCACAGAACACCAGAGTCGGAGTACACACATTACTATGCCAACGAGGTTCTATACAATAGGGCCAATATAAACAGGATAGATAACTTTTTAATCAAGCTGATTCGGGGTCACATTGCAAGAGCGATGACCTCGACCAATGGACTTATTTTTGGGGCTTACTACCCCAATGATGAGTATAGTGAAAGTGTGCGTCTTAACGGTTTCATCCCGCCCGAGACATTCCTCTTTTTAGACAGTCGTGGGCTGATACAGGATAGATTGGCGGTTCCGTTAATCTACCACGTCGGCCGTAGGACTGTGGATCGGCGACTCCTTTACGATCGAGACGTCGGCTCTGGAAACGGAGCAGAACGGCTGCGGTTCAGTAGAGCTGTGCCCCTTCGGGACAGAAAGGACTTAGTTCAGCAAGTCAAAAAATTCTGGTGGTTGGGTGACCACCGTGATATTGAAAGTTGACCATATTATTGCTTTGGCCGACTTACATAGTTCTAAGGTAAAGATAAGTAGAGTAGGTAGAACAGTGACGGTGGCACAAAAAAAAAAAAAAAAGTACATAAGTAAATGTATATGTAAAGATTGCTGGTGGCTGTTCTAGTTTTTAAGTTATTTTAAGTAGTTTTAATTAGATATAATGTAGTTTAAGTTAGTTTTAATTTAGTTTTAATTAGTTTTATTAGGTAAAGGGTAGCTTTAAGTTTTATAAAAAATTAAAAAAATGATATAGAAAATGAGTTTTTTTTTAATAATTTTCTCGTTAGTTTTAAGTAATCATGAATTCTAATAATAAGTTATTTTCCGTCGAAAGACATTTTTTAAGTATAGTCATAGTTTAATTTAGAGCCCCCGCATGGGGCCAGTAAGTTAGTTAAGTTAATATGGTAAGCTAGTTGTTTAAGATTTTTTGTCTAGCATTAAGATAGATATAAGGAAATGAAAAAATAAAAATGAATTAAAAATGAAAAAATGAAAAATGAGCATTGGCTGATGGCCTAGGAGTTCTAGGTTCAAATTCTGGTGGCTGATTGAGAAATTGTTTTTTTTAGAGTAAAATTTTCGATTTTAAATAAACTATTTTATATATATTCAAGACTGCAAATAACTCTTAATAATTTAAATTTTAAAATACAGTGTACGTTATATGTGTATTTATGCATATATTTTTTTATGTGGTGTTTGAAATAATATTTTAACACTTGCGGGAAAATTTTAAGAAGACCAAAAGTACCTACATACGTATTTAAATAATATCTTTCAATTTAAAAGATCAATTGAAGCAGGTACAAATTAAGAATTAACAGGCGTATATGCTGTGGCCACAACATCGACGTTCCTGACTAAGATACTCCGTTTGTTTGGTGAGTTTACTTTAATATTGCCTGTATCTTTTAAATAAAATAAAATTTAAATATTATTTCTTATACTGTGTAATTCTGGGGTCGGGGATTTTGATAAATAAGAGTCATTAATATCAAGTGTATTGCAATCCAAATAGAAAAATTCAACATAGAAAAGTATACGCATACACATCTAATAAAAAGTACCTATATAACTTTTCTCTTTGATAAATATCGTCACTTGTAATTTTTTTTGTAAATATATTATAAAGATCCAATTAAAGTTTTTATGATTTTTATGACGAGTAGTTTTGTCAATAAAATGTTTAATAAAATAACCAATGTTAGTTGAGCCTGAAAAAGTTAATAAAAAAAATGGTTTAATTTAAAGTTAGGATTATGGATGAGGATCATTAAAATGGAAAGGGTTTAAGATGGGATATAGGAAGCAGAAGATGGCAAGGAAAGGGGTTGTCAAGGCGAGTACGGCAACCATGGTTGGGTGGGTAGAGGCGAATTTCTCGCGCGTCCTTAACACCATGACGCAAAGACTGGCATGATTTTTGTATGCGCGGTTCCGATAGGGGTCAAGTACCTACGTCCTCCGACGAGCAGTAGGCCGGTCAAGCATGCCAGCACTGACCCCGACGGCAAGAAAGGAATCCGCAACAATGGTGGTTCCCATACCGGGAATCAAACCCGGGCGTCCCGGGTGAGAGCCGGGTACATTTTTTTTTTACATTTTAATTCATTTTTTATTTTTCCATTTTCTTATATCTATCTTAATGCTAGACAAAAAATCTTAAACAACTAGCTTACAGAATAACTTAACTAACTTACTGGCCCCATACGGGTGCTCTAAATTATACTATAACTATATATTAAAAATGCCTTTGGGCGTAAAAACTAACTTAAATTAAATTTCAAAATTACTTAAAACTAAACGAGAAAATTTTTAAAAACTCGTTTTTCAAGACATTTTATTTTATATAAAAACTTAAAACTACCCTTTACCTAAATAAAACTAAATTAACCTAAATAAAACTAAAATATACGTAAATATACGTAATTAACACACACGCTTATAAATATGTATATATTGATCAGTCGTTCAGCAACCGTGGAAGAGTGCACATCGTTGGCGGCTTTCACAGTGATCATTTTATTATAGAGACGCGAGTGAGTTAAAAAGTTATTTCAACATACCATTTCCAAGTGGCAAGTTTGCCTAGGTCGGCACGTGCCGAGGTCGGAACAAGCAGCATGGCAACTGCAAAAACATGGAGCCCTATTAAAGGGAAAAATCCAGGACATGCATGTGTCGAAGAACAAGATCCTCTGAAGAGAGGGCGCTATATTAGGTACAAACCAAACCTGGTAGTTAAGAAGCGTACCTCGGATGTAGAAGCAGCCCAGAAAATAGGAGGGCGCGGACGTTCAGCCAAGGCTTCGGCTCAGGCCAAAATACAGAGGCAGCTGGATAGCTCCTCCAACGACGATGACGACAACAACGAAAACAACGACAAGAACGTAGAAGGCGACGATGAAGCTGAGGCGGATGACATGAACGTCAAAGAGGCTGACGGAACGATCGCTGCCGTCAATCTAAAGGATCAGGACGCCAGTCTAACAGGCGAAGAAAACGCTGCTGACGCAGATGCTGATGACAGATAGTCGAGCTGTCTGACCAAGAAGAGGACCAGCAGATTGAGGCTTTGACGGAGCAGATCTCTTCTCTCATAGAGCTAGTCGAAGCGCTCAAAAAGAAGCAGGAGGCAAGACGGGAGAAGGAGCGCATAGTTGCTCTTGAACAGCGCACCCGCCAACAAGCGCTCCAAGAGCAAGCTACGCAACAACAGCAGCCTCCTCAAGAACAACAACCACTCCCAGACCAGCAGCAGCCACAGAAGCAGCAACCAAGGAAGCAGCCACAACAACAGCTTCACAAACAGCAACCGCCTCGGCAACCACAACATCAGCCTCAGCAGCCACAGGCAAAATAACAAAAACAACCACAACAACAACGACAACAGACACAGAAGCAGCAACAGCAGCAGAAACAACGACAACAGCAACAACCACAGCAGTCGCAACAGCAGCAGACTCAACACCAGCCGACGCAACAACAGCAGAGACAACAGCAGCAGTCACAACAACAGCAACAACAGCAACAGCCACAAGCAAAGAAAGGTAAGGTGCCACCTATTAATACTTTTAAAATGGAAATTAAAGAGACCATAGAGATAAGTAGGGCAGTCGTAGGCAACAATTTTATAATTAAGCGGCTAAACGCAGACAGGCATTCTATTCAGTGCTCTTCTTTAGAGCACTACAGAAAAGTTAAAGACCTTCTGTCTCAAACTAAAACTGAGTATTATAGTTTCACCCCAAAGGAAGACAAGCTTCAAACAGTCCTCCTGAAGGGTATCGAATCCTCTACGGATCCGCAGGCGCTCTTAGCTGAGCTCCGTCAAGTGGCGAGCGACGATCTCGATTTTATCGGGGTAAGACCGTTTACCACAATCAAAGCCAGACGGGAGAAACGGAGGTTACCATTCTTCCTAGTTCAACTCTCGCCCCAAAGCAAATTGAGTGGTCTAAGGAATATAACAGTCCTGGATTACCAAGTTGTACGATGGGAAAAATTAAACAAGCAGAAAGACATGCTTCAATGCATGAACTGCCAAGGGTTTGGACACATTGCAGTTAACTGTGGTATGGACCCAGTCTGCGTTAAATGTGGAGATAGCCACAAAACAGGGGAGTGTAAACTCGGGCAAGATAGGGTCACAGAAATGACCCAGTTAAAATGTGCGCTCTGCCGAGGCTCCGAGCACCCCGCAAACTATCGGGGATGTCCGAAGTTTCAGGAGATAAAGCAAAACAAAGCCCAAAAGCCAAGGCTTCGGCTCAGGCCAAAATACAGAGGCAGCTGGATAGCTCCTCCAACGACAATGACGACAACAACGAAAACAACGACAAGAACGTAGAAGGCGACGATGAAGCTGAGGCGGATGACATGAACGTCAAAGAGGCTGACGGAACCGCTGCCGTCAATCTAAAGGATCAGGACTCCAGTGTAACAGGCGAAGAAAACGCCGCTGACGCAGATGCTGATGACATCTCATACATGTCAGTGGAAGGAGAAGGACGTTACGTCAGTGGCGAGATAGTCGAGCTGTCTGACCAAGAAGAGGACCAGCAGATTGAGGCTTTGACGGAGCAGATCTCTTCTCTCATAGAGCTAGTCGAAGCGCTCAAAAAGAAGCAGGAGGCAAGACGGGAGAAGGAGCGCATAGTTGCTCTTGAACAGCGCACCCGCCAACAAGCGCTCCAAGAGCAAGCTACGCAACAACAGCAGCCTCCTCAAGAACAACAACCACTCCCAGACCAGCAGCAGCCACAGAAGCAGCAACCAAGGAAGCAGCCATAACAACAGCTTCACAAACACTAACCGCCTCGGCAACCACAACATCAGCCTCAGCAGCCACAGGCAAAACAACAACAACAACCACAACCACAACAACAACGACAACAGACACAGAAGCAGCAACAGCAGCAGAAACAAACACAACAGCAACAACCACAGCAGTCGCAACAGCAGCAGACTCAACACCAGCCGACGCAACAACAGCAGAGACAACAGCAGCAGTCACAACAACAGCAACAACAGCAACAGCCACAAGCAAAGAAAGGTAAGGTGCCACCTATTAATACTTTTAAAATGGAAATTAAAGAGACCATAGAGATATGTAGGTCAGTCGTAGGCAACAATTTTATAATTAAGCGGCTAAACGCAGACAGGCATTCCATTCAGTGCTCTTCTTTAGAGCACTACAGAAAAGTTAAAGACCTTCTGTCTCAAACTAAAACTGAGTATTATAGTTTCACCCCAAAGGAAGACAAGCTTCAAACAGTCCTCCTGAAGGGTATCGAATCCTCTACGGATCCGCAGGCGCTTTTAGCTGAGCTCCGTCAAGTGGCGAGCGACGATCTCGATTTTATCGGGGTAAGACCGTTTACCACAGTCAAAGCCAAGCGGGAGAAACGGAGGTTACCATTCTTCCTAGTTCAACTCTCGCCCCAAAGCAAATTGAGTGGTCTAAGGAATATAACAGTCCTGGATTACCAAGTTGTACGATAGGAAAAATTAAACAAGCAGAAAGACATGCTTCAATGCATGAACTGCCAAGGGTTTGGACACATTGCAGTTAACTGTGGTATGGACCCAGTCTGCGTTAAATGTGGAGATACCCACAAAACAGGGGAGTGTAAACTCGGGCAAGATAGGGTCACAGATATGACCCAGTTAAAATGTGCGCTCTGCCGAGGCTCCGGGCACCCCGCAAACTATCGGGGATGTCCGAAGTTTCAGGAGATAAAGCAAAACAAAGCCCAAAAGAAAACAGTGGAGGTGAGACGCCCTGAAGTACGCCAGATAACAACTTCCGTCAATCCCGCAATTTCTTACGCCCAAATGGCGTCTGGAAAGGGAAAAATGGCACAGCCTCAACCACAGGTAGCCAAACAGGTCCAAGTAAATAATGCTCCTGTGCCAGAGGCAGATCTGATGCAGGTGTTGCTGACCATTCATGGTCAGTTAACCGACGTGCAAAAACAGTTCAGGGAGCAGGCGGCTAGGGTGGATTACCTCTACTCTATTCTGCCAGCAACGCGCAATGGTTAAAGGCGCGCTGCCTGAGCGACCCTTTAAGATCCTAGCTGTGAATGTAAACTCGCTGATTAGGACCGAACGTAGAGCAAACCTCTTTCATTTGCTGCAAGACCAAAGTCCTGATGTGTTTATGGCTAGCGAAACTAAGCTAAACCAGAAACACAAACTGACTAATAAAAACTACAATATCGTAAGAAGGGATCGGCCCAACTCCTCTCAAGGGGGTGGGGTCGCAATCTTTATACGAAAGGGCATTAAACATAAAGTTATATATAATAGTGAAGTGTGCAGATTCGGGTTGCTAGAAGCCTGCATCGTTTGCATTCCTCTCCAGCAGGGGAAAAGAATGTACGCAATCGCGGTGTACGCACCTGACGCACCTCAGCAAGCTAATTTTATCGCAGAGCTCGAAAAACTTTTCGAATGCTTAAGACTGAATTTGGATGAGAATTATTATCTCATGGCAGGGGACTCAAACGCCAAACATGTAGATTGGGGAAACCAAATACAAAATCCTAGAGGGAACCATCTTTTTAATTGGATGGGTCGATACAGTGTTGAGTGTAGGATCGACCTTCTGGCTACAGATAGACCGTCATTTCCGAGAAGTGGTAGTTTTCTGGATCTTTTACTGCTTGACTCACGACTAGTTATAACTGACGCGACAAATCAACAGACAAGAAACTGTTTACGAACGATTGAATACGACAGTGATCAATGCGGACTTGCCACCGTAATACAGCTTAAGAGCGAACTTGTGGAGTTGGATGAGTATATGCCTGTGCACTCTTACAATTTCAGTAAGACGCGCTGGCCACGCTTTTCCAACGCCTTGGCAAGAGAAATACGTTCCGATGACATTTCTCCACCAAATGACAGAAACTTGACGAACCTCGAGATCGACGGGTTCCTGACTCAAATGGATACGACTATAAAACGAACAATGGACAAAACAATCCCAAAATATAAGGAACAAGACCCTACTGGTTTATTCAAGAACGCGACAATCGACGCACTACACCGACAAAAAAGTGGACTGCTGACTAGATTGAAACTTCTGTACAGACGTTTCACGGACACACGTGATCTGGAGATTAGGGCATTGAAGTCGTCGATCAAAAACATTAACGTTCTGATTAGACAAAACTATAGATTATCTATTAATTTATATTGGGATAACAGAATTCGGGCTGTTAATTCTAGCGACCCTAGTATGTTTCCCCAAATAAATAAGATATTTAGAAGAAATGGTCAAAACGATCTTCCATGTCTTAAACTCCAGAGGACAACAGATAACGAAGACGTACTAACGATTGCGGGAATTGATCCGGAAGGTGCCGTTTAGATGATAATTTTTATATGATAGAAGATCCTCAGGAAAAGGTAGAGGCTGTAGGGGCTGCTTTCAGCAAGTGTATAAGGTGAATGCTAGCATTCGTCCGAATCATGACCTGGAGAACAGAGCCTTACTGCACAACTTCTACCTTGGAAATAACATAACGCAATGGCGATCTGAGAATACTGTTTTCACCGGGTTCAATGACGAAAACTTGGCAAACGCCACCATCGCCGAGCGAAATGGACCCAGTTCATTGTTAATTTCGAAGGTAGAACTTCAGTAAATTTTTCAAACATTAAAGAAAAAGAAATCTGCGGGGGTCGATGGTATACCCAACATTGTGTTACGACATCTCCCTGAGGAAGCCATAGACATTTATACCACACTGTTCAACAACGCACTGAATAATGCATATTATCCAGTGAGTTGGAAGACAGCTGTGGTCCATCCTCTCCCCAAAAAGGGAAAGGACAGCTCCAATCTGGCAAATCTTCGGTCGATAAGTCTTCTTCCAAGTATCAGTAAGGTATTCGAGAAGATTCTCAATAGAGCTCTGTTCAAGTGGGCTGAGGACAAAAATATTATTCCAGATAATCAGTTGGGCTTTAAGGCGGGACATGACACTATTCATGCCGCGTCTAAGTTAGTTTCTGATGTTCAATGGAACAAAACGAAAAATCAATGCACGGGTGCCATTCTTGTTGATTTAGAGAAGGCTTTCGACACCGTATGGTTAGAGGGTTTTATCTGAAGTTAACTAGATTTGGCATAAGTAAACCACTGTTATATATGCTTCATGACATGCTCATTGGTAGAAAGTTTGTTGTCAAAAGTGGCAATGTAACTTCCGCCACAACATTTGATATTAAAAACGGTCTACAGCAAGGAGCTGTGAACTCGCCGATTCTTTTTAGTATTTACACCAGCGATCTGATAGGTAGTCTCACTCATGCGATTGCGTATGCCAATGACCTTGTAGCGTACAGGACGGGTCCAAAAGTTGAAGTCATCAGAATTCTCTTGTGATGACTGGAAGTTAAAAATTAACTTTCAGAAATCAGAAACTATCCTGTTTAGAACCCCTTTGGCTAAGGCTTCTAGTGATACCAGAAAGAACTGGAGAAATCTAGTGATCGTTGGACCAAGTGGACATCCACTGGCAAGTGAAGATGTAGTAAAGTACCTTGGTATCTGGCTAGATCAGTATCTATATTTCAATCGACATATAGATGCTGCTCTGGCCAAAGCTAGGGGAGCGTTTACACTGACAAGACGGTTGTTTTACAGCAGCCGCCTTGAAAACAGGATGAAGGTGATTTGCTACATGGCCCTCATCCGGCCGATGATTGCCTATGGGTGCCCTGTGTGGTTTAACGTTGCCCCATCTCAAATGGAAAAGATTCGGGTGTTTAAGAGGCAGTGTCTAGGACCTGTCTTGGATTACACAGAACACCAGAGTCGGAGTACAAACATTATTATGCCAACGAGGTCTTATACAACGGGGCCAATATAAACAGGATAGATAACTTTTTAATTAAGCTGATTCGGGGTCACATTGCAAGAGCGATGACCTCAGCCAATGGACTTATTTTCGGGGCTTATTACCCCAATGAAGAATATAGTGAGAGCGTTTGTCTTAACGGTTTCATCCCGCCCGAGACATTCCTCTATTTAGATAGTCGGGGGCTGATACAGGAAAGATTGGCGGTTCCGTTAATCTACCACGTCGGCCGTAGAACTGTGGATCGGCGAATCCTGTATGGTCGAGACGTCGGCTCTGAGCAGAGCGTCTGCGGTTCAGTAGAGCTGTGCCCCTTTGGGACAAAAAGGACTTCGATAAGCAAGTTAAAAAATACTGGTGGTTGTGTGACCACCTTGATATTGATGGGTAGTCAAAGTTGTTGCCTTGGCCGACCTACATATTTCTAAGGTAGATTAAGTAGGACAGTGACGGTGGCACCAAAAAAAAAGATACAAAATCCAAAAAGTTGTTTGTTTGTTTGTGGATATGTGCTTGAGCGCATACATATGCATATGTCTAAATATATGCATATGTATGAGCGTGTGTGCATGTGCATAGGCTGATGGCAAAAAAAAAAATAAAAAAAAAAAAAAAAAAAAAAAAAAGCTGCTGGTGGCTGTTCTAGTTTTAAGTTATTTTAAGTATTTTAAGTAGTTTTAAGTTATTTACGTATATTAACGTATATTTTAGTTTTATTTGGGTTAATTTAGTTTTATTTAGGTAAAGGGTAGTTTTAAGTTTTTTATATAAAATAATTGTTATAGAAAAACGAGTTTTTCAAAATTTTCTCGTTTAGTTTTAAGTAATATTGAATTTTAATTTAAGTTAGTTTTTACGCCGAAAGGCATTTTTAATATATAGTTATAGTATAATTTAGAGCGCCCGTATGGGGCCAGTAAGTTAGTTAAGTTAATATGTAAGCTAGTTGTTTAAGATTTTTTGTCTAGCATTAAGATAGATATAAGAAAATGGAAAAATAAAAAATGAATTAAATGAATGAAATGAATGTGGCCGACGACAGACTGGAAGGGCGTGGGTTCGAGCCCCACCCTGGTCAGGGCTATTTTTTTAAATAAGTTCTGGGAAAAGGTGAACAAAAACAGAGAGGAACAACAAATACAGATGGTAAAGCCAACGGGGACATCGAAAGATGATCCCCCAACAACAAGAGAAGCTGCCGGAGCATCAGGTGATGCAACGGCAAATGCTAATATAGCGGGCCCTTCAAATACTCAAACATCAACAGCTATAACTATAGCAACAACAACGAATAAGTCATCGGCACGTGCCGAGGACAATAAAAGCAGCTTAGCAACTGCAACAACATCAAGCCTTCCAAAAGGCAAGTCATCAACACCGGCACGTGCCGCAGCAACAACAAAAGAACACAAAAAGAGGAGGCGTATCATTAGATACAAGCCCCATCTTGTAAACCGCCCTGACAGGAGCACAAGAGCGAAGTTGGCTAAGGCATCGGCTCAAGTTAAAATGCACAGACAGGTTGAAAGCTCCTCCTACGAGGATGACAACGAACATGAAGATGAGGGCGATGACGAGGCAGAGGCGGACGACGAAATAGCAGGAGAAGCTGACTATGAGGTCGCCAAAGGGGCCGTCAACGAGACCGACAAGAGGACAGATGAGCAAAACGTCGCTGCGGCAGATGCCGAAGACATTGATTACATGTCCATAGAAGGTGAGGGGCACTACGTGAGTGCCGAGTTAGTAGATCTTTCACCTCCAGAATCAGAAACTGAGGAAGAAAAAATAGAATCGCTGACAGAGCAAATCTCTGCACTTATGGCAATGGTAAGAGCACTGAAAGAAAAACAAGAAGCGCGTAGGGAAAAAGAGCGTCTTGTTGCTCTTGAAAGCAAAAGACAAAAAACGCTCCAAGAGCAACAAAAAGCTGAACAAAAGCAGCAGTCCCTCAAGCAACAACAACCACTTCCGGAAATTCAGCACAAAAAGAAGCAGCAGGCGCAGCAACTGCAGCCCCAGCAACAGCATCAGCAACCGCAAGCAAAGCAACAAAAACAAAAACAAAAGCAACAACAACAACAACAACAACAACAACAGCAAAAGCAACCACTACAACAACATCAACAACAACAACAACAACAGAAACAACAACAACAACAGAAACAACAACAACATCAGCAACAAAAGCAAATACAACAACAAACACAACAACCAATACAGCAACAAAAGACACAGAAGCAACAACAGCAGCAGAAAATACAACAGCAACAACAACCGCAGCAGATACAACAGCAGCAGGCACAACAGCAGCAGTCACAACAGCAGCAGCAACATCAGCAACAGCCAAAAGCAAAAAAAGGTAAGGTGCCACCAATTAATACTTATAAAATAGAATTAAAAGATACAATAGAACTATGTAAGTCGGCCATAGGCAATAATTTTATTATTAAAAGATTGAACGCAGACCGACACGCTATTCATTGCTCTTCGGTCGAGCATTATAAAAAAGTCAAAGATCTTTTGTCACAAACGAAGACAAAATTTTACAGTTTCACCCCGAAGGAAGAAAAGCTGCAAACAGTTCTCCTGAAGGGTATAGAATCCTCTACGGATCCGCAGGCGCACTTAGCTGAGTTCCGTCAAGTGGCGAACGATGATCTCGATTTTATCGGGGTCAGACCGTTTTCCACAGTTAAGGCCAGACGGGAGAAACGGAATTTACCATTTTTCCTCGTTCAGCTCTCGCCCCAAAGCAAGTTGAGTGGTTGAGTATAACCGTCCTAAACTACCAAATTGTAAGATGGGAAAAATTAAATAGGCAGAGAGACATGCTTCAATGCATGAACTGCCAAGGGTACGGCCACGTGGCAGCTAACTGTGGTATGGATCCAGTTTGCGTCAAGTGTGGAGACACCCACAAGATAGGGGAATGTAAGCTTGGGAAAGATAGGGTCGAAGACAGGACCCAGTTAAAATGTGCACTTTGCCGAGGCTCTGGGCACCCCGCAAACTATCGGGGATGTCCAAAGTTTCAGGAAATGAAAAACAACAAAGCCCAAAAGAGAACAGTGGAGGTAAAACACCCAGTAGTACGCCAGACAACAACGGCCGTTAATCCCGGAATTTCTTACGCCCAAATGGCGTCTGGAAAGGGAAACACGGAACAGCCTCAACCACAGGTAGCCAAACAGGTCCAAGTGCCTACGGCTCCTGTGCCAGAGGCAGATCTGATGCAGGTGTTGCTGACCATTCATGGTCAGTTAACCGATGTGCAAAAACAGATAAGGGAGCAGGCGGCTAGGGTGAATTACCTCTACTCTTTTCTGCCGGCAACTCGAAATGGTTAAAGGCGTGCTGCTTGAGCGACCCTTTAAGATCCTAGCTGTGAATGTGAATTCGCTGATTAGGACCGAACGTAGAGCAAACCTATTTAATTTGCTGCAAGACAAAGTCCTGATGTGTTTATGGCTAGCGAAACTAAGCTAAACCAGAAACACAAACTGACTAATAAAAATTACAATATCGTAAGAAGGGATCGGCCCAACTCCTCTCAAGGAGGTGGGGTCGCAATCTTCATACGAAAGGGCATTTAACATAAAGTTATATATAATAGTGAAGTGCGAAGATTTGGGCTCCTAGAAGCTTGCATCGTTTGCATTCCTCTCCAGCAAGGGAAAAGAATGTACGCAATCGTGGTGTACGCACCTGACGCACCTCAGCCGGCTAATTTTATCACAGAGCTCGAAAAACTTTTTGAATCCTTAAGACTGAACTTGGATTAGAATTATTATCTCATGGCAGGGGACTTGAACGCCAAACATGTAGATTGGGGAAATAAAGTTCAAAATCCTACAGGGAACCATCTTTTTAATTGGATGGGTCGATATAGTGTTGAGTGTAGGATCGACCTTCTGGCTACAGATAGACCGTCTTTCCCGAGAAGTGGTAGTTTTCTGGATCTACTCCTGCTTGACTCAAGACTGATAATAACTGACACTGTAGGTCAACATACAAAAAACTGTTTACGAACGATTGAATACGACAGTGACCATTGCGGACTTGCCGCCGTAATACAGCTCCCGAGCGAACTTTTGGAGTTGGATGAGTATGTGCCTGCGCACTCTTACAATTTCAGTAAGACGCGTTGGCCACGCTTCTACAACTCCTTGGCAAGAGAAATACGTTCCGATGACATTTCTCCACCAAATGACAGGAACCTGACGAACGTCGAGATCGACGGGTACCTGAATCAAATGGACACGACTATAAAACGATCAATGGACAGAACAATCCCAAAATATAAGGAACACGACCCTACTGGTATATACAAGAACTCGACAATTGACGCACTATACCGACAAAAAAGTGGATTTCTGACTAGGTTGAAACTTCTGTACAGACGTTTCACGGACACACGAGATATGGAGATTAGGACATTGAAGTCGTCGATCAAAAATCTTAATAATCTGATCAGACAAAATTACAGGTTATCTATTAATTCATACTGGGATAACAGAATTCGGGCCGTTAATTCTAGCGACCCTAGTATGTTTCCCCAAATAAATAAGATATATAGAAGAAATGATCAAAACGAACTTCCATGTCTTAAACTTCAGAGGACAACAGATAACGAAGACGTACTAACGATTGCGGGAATAGATCCGGAGGCTGCTGTTCTCGATAATAATTTTTTTATAATAGAAGATCCTCAGGAAAAAGTAGAGGCTGTAGGTGCTGCTTTCCAGCAAGTGTATAAGGTGAATGCTAGCATTCATCCGAATCATGACCTGGAGAACAGAGCCTTACTGCACAACTTCTACCTTGGAAATAGCATTACGCAATGGCGATCCGAGAATACCGGTTGCACCGGGTTCAATGACGAAAACTTGGCAAACGCCACCATCGCCGAGCAAAATGGACCCAGTTCATTGTTAATTTCGAAGGTAGAGCTTCAGTTAATTTTTCAAACATTAAAGAAAAAGAAATCTGCGGGGGTCGATGGCATACCCAACATTGTTTTACGACATCTCCCTCAGGAAGCCATAGACATTTATACCACACTGTTCAACAACGCATTAAATAATGCATATTATCCAGTGAGTTGGAAGACATCTGTGGTCCATCCTCTTTCCAAAAAGGGAAAGGACAGCTCCAATCTGGCAAATCTTCGGTCGATAAGTCTTCTTCCAAGTATCAGTAAGGTATTCGAGAAGATTCTCAATAGAGCTCTGTTCAAGTGGGCTGAGGACAAAAATATTATTCCAGATAATCAGTTGGGCTTTAAGGCGGGACATGACACTATTCATGCGGCGTCTTAGTTAGTTTCTGATGTTCAATGGAACAAAGCGAAAAATCAATGCACGGGTGCCGTTCTGGTTGATTTAGAGAAGGCTTTCGACACCGTATGGTAAGAGGGTCTTTATCTGAAGTTAACTAGACTTGGCATAAGTAAATCACTGTTATATGTATATGCTTCATGACATGCTCAATGGTAGAAAGTTTGTTGTCAAAAGTGGCAATGTAACTTCTACCGCAACATTTGATACTAAAACGGTCTACAGCAAGGAGCTGTGAACTCGCCGATTCTTTTTAGTATTTACACCAGCGATCTGATAGGTAGTCTCACTCATGCAATTGCGTATGCCGATGACCTTGTAGCGTACAGGACCGGTCCAAAAGTTGAAGTCATTAGAATTCTCTTGCAGCGAGACTTCGACAAGATTCAGCGATATTGTGATGACTAGAAGTTAAAAATTAACTTCCAGAAGTCAGAAACTATCCTGTTTAGAACCCCGTTGTCTAGGGCTTCTAGGGATACAAGAAAGAACTGGAGAAATCTAGTGATCGTTGGACCAAGTGGACATCCACTGGCAAGTAAAGATGTAGTAAAGTACCTTGGCATCTGGCTAGATCAGTATCTATATTTCAATCGACATGTAGATGCTGCTCTGACCAGAGCTAGGGGAGCCTTTGGGTTGACAAGACGGTTGTTCTATAGCTGCCGCCTTGACAGCAAAGTAAAGGCGATTTGCTACATGGCCCTTATCCGGCCAATGATTGCCTATGGGTTCACTGTGTGGTTCAACGTTGCCCCATCTCAAATGGAAAAGATTCGGGTGTTTGAGAGGCAGTGTCTTAGACGCTGCCTTGGATTGCACAGAACACCAGAGTCGGAGTACACACATTCCTATGCCAACGAGGTTCTATACAACAGGGCCAATATAAACAGGATAGATAACTTTTTAATCAAGCTGATTCGGGGTCACATTGCAAGAGCGATGACCTCGACCAATGGACTTATTTTTGGGGCTTACTACCCCAATGATGAGTATAGTGAAAGTGTGCGTCTTAACGGTTTCATCCCGCCCGAGACATTCCTCTTTTTAGACAGTCGTGGGCTGATACAGGATAGATTGGCAGTTCCGTTTATCTACCACGTCAGCCGTAGGACTGTGGATCGGCGACTTCTTTACGATCGAGACTTCGGCTCAGGGAACGGAGCAGAGCGTCTGCGGTTCAGTAGAGCTGTGCCCCTTCGGGACAGAAAGGACTTAGTTAAGCAAGTCAAAAAATTCTGGTGGTTGGGTGACCACCGTGATATTGAAAGTTGACCATATTGTTGCTTTGGCCGACTTACATAGTTCTAACTTTTTTTTTTTTTTCTTAAGATGTTGGTGACCTTTTTTGTTACTATATGTAAGCTATTGTTGAATGGGCTTTAGGTCAAATGAAACAAATATTTTGTTTGTCACGACGTTTCGTCCATGTATATGGACATCATCAGGTGAACAATGGTTTCTATATTAGCATTGATATATATGTTAACAAATATTTACAAATTATTCACAGTACAGATATTACTTACAATAATTATTGTTACATTTATATTAAATAATTTATTTATTTTTGGGTCTACACTGTATAAAGTTTAACTGACAA
Source organism: Baccha elongata (assembly GCA_951217065.1). Taxonomy (NCBI): domain Eukaryota; kingdom Metazoa; phylum Arthropoda; class Insecta; order Diptera; family Syrphidae; genus Baccha; species Baccha elongata. Next base: position 449,378 of record CATNUY010000119.1, on the reverse strand, counting down.
GTAACATGTCCGACAAATATAACACGAAAAATTATATAAACATAACGCACAGAGATCATATTGCAGAGCTTTTTCTTTTCCTCTTCTCCACCAAGTGCTTGTAGTGTGGGCTGACGTCTTCCATATCGGTTCTCCTGTTCATTGTGTTATCAGCATTGATGATATGCAGCGTCTCGATGATCATCCTTTTGTTTTGGTGTTCTTCTCGCTGCATTATTTTGACGTTATCATGGTCGGGGGAGTGCCGGAAAGTTATGCAATGTGATGCCAGTGCTGTCTTCTGGATTGCGTTGCTCTTTATATCAGATTTGTGGCCTGCGAGTCTACTTTTAAGTTTTTGTTTAGTTGTTCCTATGTAGATTTGGTTACAATCTTCGTCTGAGTTGCCATTACAATTAATTTTGTAAATTAAATTTGAATGTTCCATTTTGTCTATTTTTGTTTTAAGGTTGGTGTAGAGTTGCGAAGTTGTATTTGTCGATTTCATAGCTTATTTATATTTTTCTGTATCTAGAAGTTTCGCATTTTTGAACCGGTCTTCTATTTCTTCGATATATGTAAAGGATTTGTAGATTTTGTTTTCTTTTTCTTTTTCCTCTGGTGGGTGGATAGTTCGATGTTCATACTGTGTTATTAGTGTTTTTATTATTTGTTGCGGAAAAGCGTTCTTTTGTAATATGTCTTTTATCTTTATTTTGTTATTGATGTGGTATTCTGTGTCACTGATGGAAAGTACTCTATGTATCAAGTTTTTGTCTGTGTTGAAAATTATTTGTTTAGGGTGTTGGGAAGAGAAGTTAATCAATCTACCGGATGAAGTTGGTTTTTGGAACCAATTCATATTAAGTTGTCCTTCTTTGCGAATGACTATTGTGTCCAGGTAAGCTAATTGGTTATTTGTTTCAATCTCAACTGTAAATTGTATTTTTCTATGAAAGCTGTTAAGGGTAGTTAGAGTTTGTTCGATATCTTTCGCTTTTATTATGGCAAATATGTCATCCACATATTTTGGGTTTGGTTGGTAGTTTTTCTAGACAGTTGCTTAGGAGCTCCTCGAGAATGATGTCCGCTATTATGGGTGAAGCTGGGTTTCCCATCGGCATACCATCTTTTTGCTGGTACGTTTTGTTGCCATAAACCAAATAGTTGTTGTCAATTATACAAAATCTTAGAAGTTCGAGAAATTTGGGCTTTTTGATGAGGGTGTGTTCCTTAATTTTTTCCCAGTTTTTGCTGATTAGTTCTTTTATGTTTTAGGTTTATGGCAACAAAACGTACCAGCAAAAAGATGGTATGCCGATGGGAAACCCAGCTTCACCCATAATAGCGGACATCATTCTCGAGGAGCTCCTAAGCAACTGCCTAGAAAAACTACCAACCAAACCCAAAGTCTTGACAAAATATGTGGATGACATATTTGCCATAATAAAAGCGAAAGATATCGAACAAACTCTAACTACCCTTAACAGCTTTCATAGAAAAATACAATTTACAGTTGAGATTGAAACAAATAACCAATTAGCTTACTTGGACACAATAGTCATTCGCAAAGAAGGACAACTTAATATGAATTGGTTCCAAAAACCAACTTCATCCGGTAGATTGATTAACTTCTCTTCCCAACACCCTAAACAAATAATTTTCAACACAGACAAAAACTTGATACATAGAGTACTTTCCATCAGTGACACAGAATACCACATCAATAACAAAATAAAGATAAAAGACATATTACAAAAGAACGCTTTTCCGCAACAAATAATAAAAACACTAATAACACAGTATGAACATCGAACTATCCACCCACCAGAGGAAAAAGAAAAAGAAAACAAAATCTACAAATCCTTTACATATATCGAAGAAATAGCAGACCGGTTCAAAAATGCGAAACTTCTAGATACAGAAAAATATAAATTAGCTATGAAATCGACAAATACAACTTCGCAACTCTACACCAACCTTAAAACAAAAATAGACAAAATGGAACATTCAAATTTAATTTACAAAATTAATTGTAATGGCAACTCAGACGATGATTGTAACCAAATCTACATAGGAACAACTAAACAAAAACTTAAAAGTAGACTCGCAGGCCACAAATCTGATATAAAGAGCAACGCAATCCAGAAGACAGCACTGGCATCACATTGCATAACTTTCCGGCACTCCCCCGACCATGATAACGTCAAAATAATGCAGCGAGAAGAACACCAAAACAAAAGGATGATCATCGAGACGCTGCATATCATCAATGCTGATAACACAATGAACAGGAGAACCGATATGGAAGACGTCAGCCCACACTACAAGCACTTGGTGGAGAAGAGGAAAAGAAAAAGCTCTGCAATATGATCTCTGTGCGTTATGTTTATATAATTTTTCGTGTTATATTTGTCGGACATGTTACTTGTCAGTTAAACTTTATACAGTGTAGACCCAAAAATAAATAAATTATTTAATATAAATGTAACAATAATAATTGTAAGTAATATCTGTACTGTGAATAATTTGTAAATATTTGTTAACATATATATCAATGCTAATATAGAAACCATTGTTCACCTGATGATGTCCATATACATAGACGAAACGTCGTGACAAACAAAATATTTGTTTCATTTGACCTAAAGCCCATTCAACAATAGCTTACACATAGTTCTAAGGTAAAGATAGGTAGAGTAGGTGAAACAGTGACGGTGGCACAAAAAAAAATGCTGGTGGCTGTTCTAGTTTTTAAGTTATTTTAAGTAGTTTTAATTAGATATAATGTAGTTTAAGTTAGTTTATTAAGTAGCTTAAAGGTAGTTATTAAGTATAATTTAGTTTTAATTAGTTTTATTTAGGTAAAGGGTAGCTTTAAGTTTTATAAAAAATTAAAAAAAAAAAGATATAGGAAATGAGTTTTTTTTAATAATTTTCTCGTTAGTTTTAAGTTATCATGAATTTTAAATATAAGTTATTTTTTTTTTTTTTAAAGGTATTGTTTAAATATAGTCATAGTTTAATTTAGAGCGCCCGCATGGGGCCAGTAAGTTAGTTAAGTTAATATGTTAGCTAGTTGTTTAAGATTTTTTGTCTAGCATTAAGATAGATATAAGAAAATAGAAAAATAAAAAATGAATTAAAATGCAAAAGTGGCAGACGACAGAATTGAAGGTCGTGGGTTCGAGCCCCATCCCGGGCAAGGTTATTTTTTAAATAACTTTTGGCAAGAAGTTTCAAGGAAAAGAGGTAAACAAGATCAGATGGTCAAGCCAACGGGGACATCGAAAGATGATCCCCGAACAACAACCAAACAAGCTGTGAAATCAGGTGATGGAACAGCAGATCACAATGTACCGGGACCATCCAGAGTCCAAGCAACAACAGCTACAGCAGTGGTACCACCCAAAGCTGTAAGGACAACAACAACGACAATGCCAGCGTCATCGACACGTGCTGAAGCCCGCAGCAGTACAGCAGCAAAAACATGCCTTGCAAAAGGCAAATTAGAACTCCAAGATGAGCTCAAGAGAAGAAAACGGATAAAATACAAACCGAATCTGGTTAAGGTGCGTACACGGCAATCCGGTGGCCGCGGACGTTCTACTAAGGCCTCAGCACAAGAAAAAATCCAGAAGCAGCTGGACAGCTCTTCCAACGACGACGAAGACAGCAATAACGACAATAACAAGGAAGACGACGACGAGGCTGAGGCTGATGTCGTAATCGTCGATGAGGCTGAAGAAGAAGTCTCTAACAATCCAGAGCCTGTCAACGATATCGCCAACGTAACAGGCGAAGTAAACATATCCTATATGTCAGAAGAAGGAGAAGGGCACTATGTCAGTAGCGATATAGTGGATCTGACTGATGAAGAAGAGAACGAGCGGATCGAAACACTCACCGAGCAGATTTCTTCGCTCATCGAATTAGTGGAAGCACTTAAGAAGAAGCAGGAGGTAAGAAGGGAGAAGGAGCGTCAGGTGGCTCTTGAGCAGCGCACCCGTCAAGAAGCGCTCCAAGAGCAACTAGAAGCTAGGCAACAGCAGCAGCCTCCGAAACAACAACAACCACTCCCAGTCCAGCAGCAGCAACATTTGACTCAGAAAACACAGCAGCCGCCTCAGCAGCCACAGCATCAGCCTCAGCAGCCTCAACAGCCGCAAGCAAAAAAACAACAACAACAACCACAACAACAACGACAACAGCAACAACAACAGACACAGAAGCAGCAACAGCAGCAGCAACAAACGCAACAGCAGAAGTCAGATTAGCAGCAGTCCCAGCAGCAGCCGATGCAGCAGCAGCAGAGACAACAGCAGCAGTCACAACAACAACAGCAACAACAGCAACAGCCACAAGCAAAGAAAGGTAAGGTGCCACCTATAAATATTTACAAAGTGGAAATAAAAGAAACTATTCAAATATGTAAGTCGGTCGTAGGCAACAATTTTATAATGAAGCGGCTAAACGCAGACAGGTTATCAATTAAGTGCTTTTCCTTAGAGCACTACAAAAAAGTTAAAGACCTTCTGTCATAAACTAAAACTATGTATTATAGTTTCACCCAAAAGGAAGACAAGCTTCAAACAGTCCTCCTGAAGGGTATCGAATCCTCTACGGATCCGCAGGCGCTCTTAGCTGAGCTCCGTCAAGTGGCGAGCGACGATCTCGATTTTATCGGGGTAAGACCGTTTACCACAATCAAAGCCAGACGGGAGAAACGGAGGTTACCATTCTTCCTAGTTCAACTCTCGCCCCAAAGCAAATTGAGTGGTCTAAGGAATATAACAGTCCTGGATAACCAAGTTGTACGATGGGAAAAATTAAACAAGCAGAAAGACATGCTACAATGCATGAACTGCCAAGGGTTTGGACACATTGCAGTTAACTGTGGTATGGACCCAGTCTGCGTTAAATGTGGAGATACCCACAAAACAGGGGAGTGTAAACTCGGGCAAGATAGGGTCACAGAAATGACCCAGTTAAAATGTGCGCTCTGCCGAGGCTCCGAGCACCCCGCAAACTATCGGGGATGTCCGAAGTTTCAGGAGATAAAGCAAAACAAAGCCCAAAAGCCAAGGCTTCGTCTCAGGCCAAAATACAGAGGCAGCTGGATAGCTCCTCCAACGACAATGACGACAACAACGAAAACAACGACAAGAACGTAGAAGGCGACGATGAAGCTGAGGCGGATGACATGAACGTCAAAGAGGCTGACGGAACCGCTGCCGTCAATCTAAAGGATCAGGACGCCAGTGTAACAGGCGAAGAAAACGCCGCTGACGCAGATGCTGATGACATCTCATACATGTCAGTGGAAGGAGAAGGACGTTACGTCAGTGGCGAGATAGTCGAGCTGTCTGACCAAGAAGAGGACCAGCAGATTGAGGCTTTGACGGAGCAGATCTCTTCTCTCATAGAGCTAGTCGAAGCGCTCAAAAAGAAGCAGGAGGCAAGACGGGAGAAGGAGCGCATAGTTGCTCTTGAACAGCGCACCCGCCAACAAGCGCTCCAAGAGCAAGCTACGCAACAACAGCAGCCTCCTCAAGAACAACAACCACTCCCAGACCAGCAGCAGCCACAGAAGCAGCAACCAAGGAAGCAGCCATAACAACAGCTTCACAAACACTAACCGCCTCGGCAACCACAACATCAGCCTCAGCAGCCACAGGCAAAACAACAACAACAACCACAACCACAACAACAACGACAACAGACACAGAAGCAGCAACAGCAGCAGAAACAAACACAACAGCAACAACCACAGCAGTCGCAACAGCAGCAGACTCAACACCAGCCGACGCAACAACAGCAGAGACAACAGCAGCAGTCACAACAACAGCAACAACAGCAACAGCCACAAGCAAAGAAAGGTAAGGTGCCACCTATTAATACTTTTAAAATGGAAATTAAAGAGACCATAGAGATATGTAGGTCAGTCGTAGGCAACAATTTTATAATTAAGCGGCTAAACGCAGACAGGCATTCCATTCAGTGCTCTTCTTTAGAGCACTACAGAAAAGTTAAAGACCTTCTGTCTCAAACTAAAACTGAGTATTATAGTTTCACCCCAAAGGAAGACAAGCTTCAAACAGTCCTCCTGAAGGGTATCGAATCCTCTACGGATCCGCAGGCGCTCTTAGCTGAGCTCCGTCAAGTGGCGAGCGACGATCTCGATTTTATCGGGGTAAGACCGTTTACCACAATCAAAGCCAGACGGGAGAAACGGAGGTTACCATTCTTCCTAGTTCAACTCTCGCCCCAAAGCAAATTGAGTGGTCTAAGGAATATAACAGTCCTGGATTACCAAGTTGTACGATAGGAAAAATTAAACAAGCAGAAAGACATGCTTCAATGCATGAACTGCCAAGGGTTTGGACACATTGCAGTTAACTGTGGTATGGACCCAGTCTGCGTTAAATGTGGAGATACCCACAAAACAGGGGAGTGTAAACTCGGGCAAGATAGGGTCACAGATATGACCCAGTTAAAATGTGCGCTCTGCCCAAACTATCGGGGATGTCCGAAGTTTCAGGAGATCAAGCAAAACAAAGCCCAAAAGAAAACAGTTGAGGTGAGACGCCCTGAAGTACGCCAGACAACAACTTCCATCAATCCCGCAATTTCTTACGCCCAAATGGCGTCTAGAAAGGGAAAAACGGTACAGCCTCAACCACAGGTAGCCAAACAGGTCCAAGTACCTACGGCTCCTGTGCCAGAGTCAGATCTGATGCAGGTGTTGCTGACCATTCATGGTCAGTTAACCGACGTGCAAAAACAGATCAGGGAGCAGGCGGCTAGGGTGGATTACCTCTACTCTATTCTGCCGGCAACGCGAAATGGTTAAAGGCGCGCTGCCTGAGCGACCCTTTAAGATCCTAGCTGTGAATGTGAATTCGCTGATTAGGACCGAACGTAGAGCAAACCTCTTTCATTTGCTGCAAGACCAAAGTCCTGATGTGTTTATGGCTAGCGAAACTAAGCTAAGCCAGAAACACAAACTGACTAATAAAAATTACAATATAGTAAGCAGGGATCGGCCCAACTCCTCTCAAGGGGGTATGGTCGCAATTTTCATACGAACGGGCATTAAACATAAGGTTATATATAATAGTGAAGTGCGAAGATTTGGGCTGCTAGAAGCTTGCATCGTTTGCATTCCTCTCCAGCAAGGGAAAAGGATGTACGCAATCGCAGTGTACGCACCTGACGCACCTCAGCCGGCTAATTTTATCACAGAGCTCGAAAAACTTTTTGAATCCTTAAGACTGAACTTGGATGAGAATTATTATCTCATGGCAGGGGACTTGAACGCCAAACATGTAGATTGGGGAAATCAAGTTCAAAATCCTAGAGGGAACCATCTTTTTAATTGGATGGGTCGATATAGTGTTGAGTGTAGGATCGACCTTCTGGCTACAGATAGACCGTCATTTCCGAGAAGTGGTAGTTTCCGGGATCTTTTACTGCTTGACTCACGACTAGTTATAACTGACGCAACAAATCAACAGACAAGAAACTGCTTACGAACAATTGAATATGACAGTGATCACTGCGGGCTCGCCACCGTAATACAGCTTCCAAGCGAAATTGTGGAATTGGATGAGTATGTGCCAGCGCACTCTTACAATTTCAGTAAGACGCGTTGTCCACGCTTCTCCAACTCCTTGGCAAGAGAAATACGTTCCGATTACATTTCTCCACCAAATGACAGGAACCTGACGAACGTCGAGATCGACGGGTACCTCACTCAAATGAATACGTCTATAAAACGAACAATGGACAGAACAATGCCAAAATATAAGGAACAAGACCCTACTGGTTTATACAAGAACGCGACAATCGACGCACTGATTCTGATTAAACAAAACTATAGATTGTCTATTAATTTATATTGGGATAACAGAATTCGGGCCGTTAATTCTAGCGACCCTAGTATGTTTCCCCAAATAAATAAGATATTTAGAAGAAATGATCAAAACGAACTTCCATGTCTTAAACTCCAGAGGACAACAGATAACGAAGACGTACTTACGATTGCGGGAATAGATCCGGAGGGTGCCGTTTTCGATGACAACTTTTTTATGATAGAAGATCCACAGGAAAAGGTAGACACCGTAGGGGCTGCTTTCCAGCAAGTGTATAAGGTGAATGCTAGCATTCGTCCGAATCATGACCTGGAGAACAGAGCCTTGCTGCACAATTTCTATATTGAAAATAACATAACGCAATGGCGATCTGAGAATACTGGTTTCACCGGGTTCAATGATGAAAACTTGGCAAACGCCACCATCGCCGAGCGAAATGGACCCAGTTCATTGTTATTTTCGAAGGTAGAACTTCAGTTAATTTTTCAAACATGTAACGTGGCAGTGTAACCATGCTAAGTGGGATTATCAAGTGGATTTCCCTTCAAATTTTATATTCCTATTATACCTACGCACATAAACCATCACATACACCCTATCATGCAATATAGAAACTATCTTCTGAAGTACTGAACCACCCTGTTACAATACACTTCAGATATAGCTTCTATATATCACACAATATTATACCAAATATAAAAATTCATACCATACTGAATGCCACAATGAACAAGTAAAAGCAAATAAATGTATAATTGCATAACTGAACTATATACCGATGTATGCCTACCTGTACTATACCCGACAACGTGCTTGAGGATCGAGGATCCAAATTGTGCCTACATTGTAGATACTATTAGATGCTATGTATCTATGTCGAGGCAGAGCGAAGCGGGGCACAGAAAACAAAGATATAACAAAAGAAAGAAAAAAAAAATAAAGGAATGCTAACTCACAGAATCAATTTTGATTTTATATTTATGTAAGAAATTTTTCATATAAAGCATACCTTATATACAACAAGCAGTTATGTATTGTTGAAGACATAGAGCTGGAGCTGGAGCTTACAGATCCTTGGTGAAGTGCGGTGAACTGATCTACCGCAACGTTTCCGATGACATGAACTTCTGGTGTGCTGACCTGTCTCAACAGTTCGAATGGCTGGGAGCTTCGGCCACGTTGACCGGTCGTGGCACTCCTGATGTTATGTTGGCAATAATTGTGGTGGTGATTTTTTTTATTTTTTTTTTGCCGGGACCATGTAGAGTGCTGTTGACAGTTTTGAGTTTTTTTTTTGTAAGACCTGAAAAAGAAAATAAAAGAAAAAGGGTTAAAAGAAAGAACAAAATAAAAAAAAAAAAAGAAAGATTAATTTTGTCAACTTACGACACCTGTAGATTCATGGAATTGAGGTTCCTTCCTGATGAATGTATTGCTCGGGAATAGCCAGTGGTCCAGTTCATGGAATTGAGGAGAAACTGAGATGTCCGTAATGATTTCGGCTTCGAGTTGTTTCTCAAAATGTTTATGATGTAAGGTAACCTAGAAATATGAACAAATAGTAAACAAAATAAAGAAATTTGAGAGTAAATTCAAGGAAAACTTACCATAAGTCACCGGCTGCCATTCTGTGTTGATTTAATGTTTTTTTTCAATAATTTTTTTTCACTTTGACGTTTGACTTTTATTTTATGTTATATATCCGTCTTTGTCTAATGAAGGGTTAAGTTAGATTTTAGGTTGGTGTAGACTGGAAATAGGTTTGTGTATTTTTGCAGGAAGTGGATGTTGTATGTGATAAGCTTAGTCGTTATATTTAAAAACAAGAAAGTGCAATAGGGGTATTTGCAATTGTAATTTAAGTATTTAGGTATTTATTAGATTATTTTTAAAGATATGTGATATTAGGATTAGGTATAGTTTATAAGTTGTAAATTTAAAAGGATTTGTGTAAGTTAGATCCAAAAACAATAAAGATGACGTCATAGAGACCAAATAAACAGAAAAACTAAAAGGCAATTTAATGACGTAGGGTAACTGCTAGGGATAGTGGGATCGTTGCAGTTAGCTAAAACAAAGAGATAGTCGATCATAGAGGACAACAAAAGGTTAGACCAAAGATTCATATGAATTGTAATATCAAGAGTGAACAGTTGATAGAATAGCGAAGTAGAATATAATTTTTAAAGAGTTTTTTTTTTGTTTTGAAATAAAATAAAAAAAAAATAATAGTTTTGTGCTTTTAAAAAATTTTCTTTAAATAAAAAAAAGTGAATATTAAAAAGCGACAAAAAGAAAAAAAAGAAACTAACATAGTTATCTTATGAAAGATACGTCCGGTTACTAGTGCTAGTGAGTAAATTGAAAAAGAAAGAAAGAAAGTGAAATTTCAAATTGTAAAAATATTTTAATTTCAAATAGGAGAACTAGGACATCGTCAGCCCAAAAAATATCTAAATGCCCCATAAGAGAAAAGATTTCTCTGAATTGTGTTGTACAGAAAGGAAATTCATATGCAGAGGTATGTAGTCATTGGACAGACATGGATTTCAGGTGCTAATTTGGGCTTTATTGTCTTATCATGTAGGTACCAAATCTTGGTAGGTACAGGAGTTGACCAAATTAGACCAAATTAGTGCCTCTGCTCTTTTCAAAGCTGTGAGGATCGAACGTGAGGTCATCTTAGTGAATAACGAAAGAATCCGAAAGGAGAGAGAAATAAAAATTCCTATAACAAAAAAAAAAAAAAAAAAAGAAGAGACTACCTGGGTTTGAAGTGAAGTTTAATGAATTTTATATAACAAATTGTATTTGAAATCCAGTTTTTATAGTTTTTTTTATTTTTAAATTCCTTTAAATATTCCTATTTTAACATAGAAGAGTAAATTAAAATCAGTGATATCTAAATATATATTACAGTAATCATAATATCAAAAAGTGATTCACTAGAGTATGTAAAAAGAAAGAAAAGTAATTTTTTTTGTATCGGGATAAAAAGTGAAGAAGAGGGTAAACCCCAAACAAAGAAATAAAATCACCGTTCCTGAACGTGCTGCCGGCAGGACTACGCGGGACGACGTCTCCGAAACGCTAGAAACTGTAAGTTTTAGTATATAAGTATAAATTCACTGGTGAATAAATTTACAGTGACATAGTAGAGATATTAATAACTTTTCTTTCTCTATTCAGAATCAAGTAAAGAATCAAAAATTGAATTTTATATATAATTGAAATTATTAGAAAGAAGAAGAATTTAAACTTTTGATTCAGAGTTGATTTTTTTTTTATATTTCGTTTACTATATCACCTAAATTTTAATTAACATTTGAATTAAAATTACATTTTTATATTAATAATAAAAAAATCTTTGAACCTAGAGTATAGGGATAATATGAAGTTGATTTTTTTTCTCAGTTGAATGACTGATAGTATCTTTAAGAAGGTGATTACTTCAAAGGTTGAAATATATATGTAAAAATGATTTGCTAGATCGGTGCGAACTGGTGTGTGGAGGTCTTTCCAGGCCATCCGTGACTGACGGAACGAAGATGACATGACCGGACATACTTATTAAGGTCATAGTTGGATAAGTTATATAGGGGCTGTTTTCCACAACGATGGCCATGGATTACAGCGATGGAAATGTCACTGACATATGGGAGGGTTGGCCAAGCCACTGCCAATAACATCAGGCAGACTTCTCAGACTCTGGCGAACCATTATCTTGGTGAGATAATGGGATGTGACTGAAACTTGAAGGATTGAGAGTAGCATTAGGTTAAAGTTAGATAGAGTTAGAAGTAAGGGGAGCCGAAAGTATATTCTACTGGTAGGCTATTTTAGAGTTAATTAGAATAGTTATGGGGGAATAAGCTATCTAGCAATCCTTTAGTTTATTGGTCATTATATCCTGTTCTTTCACCTTGATAGTGCCATAGGTCTGGAATGTGTGTGTTTCTTTCTACAGTCTTCTTAAATTTTTCTTGGCTTTCTCTTTAGTTTAACGTCTGTCCAGGTCCCAAAGTAAAGTAGCTTCCTATTTCTTGTAGGTTTAATAAAGGCATGAATTTTTATGGAATTTGAGCGGGAGGTGTTTGTTTAGAGGACAAGAACCCCACCTATCCGACGAGCAGAGCCGAGCCGACGCAAGCATGCCATTGCCCTACTAGCAAGCACCAAAGACGCCTCCATGGCCCCGCCCCCTAGCTCATTTTCCCAAAAGAAAACAGTTGAGGTGAGACGCCCTGAAGTACGCCAGACAACAACTTCCGTCAATCCCGCAATTTCTTACGCCCAAATGGCGTCTAGAAAGGGAAAAAACGGTACAGCCTCAACCACAGGTAGCCAAACAGGTCCAAGTACCTTCGGCTCCTGTGCCAGAGTCAGATCTGATGCAGGTGTTGCTGACCATTCATGGTCAGTTAACCGACGTGCAAAAACAGATCAGGGAGCAGGCGGCTAGGGTGGATTACCTCTACTCTATTCTGCCGGCAACGCGAAATGGTTAAAGGCGCGCTGCCTGAGCGACCCTTTAAGATCCTAGCTGTGAATGTGAATTCGCTGATTAGGACCGAACGTAGAGCAAACCTCTTTCATTTGCTGCAAGACCAAAGTCCTGATGTGTTTATGGCTAGCGAAACTAAGCTAAGCCAGAAACACAAACTGACTAACAAAAATTACAATATAGTAAGAAGGGATCGGCCCAACTCCTCTCAAGGGGGTGGGGTCGCAATTTTCATACGAAAGGGCATTAAACATAAGGTTATATATAATAGTGAAGTGCGAAGATTTGGGCTGCTAGAAGCTTGCATCGTTTGCATTCCTCTCCAGCAAGGGAAAAGAATGTACGCAATCGCGGTGTACGCACCTGACGCACCTCAGCCGGCTAATTTTATCACAGAGCTCGAAAAACTTTTTGAATCCTTAAGACTGAACTTGGATGAGAATTATTATCTCATGGCAGGGGACTTGAACGCCAAACAAGTAGATTGGGGAAATCAAGTTCAAAATCCTAGAGGGAACCATCTTTTTAATTGGATGGGTCAATATAGTGTTGAGTGTAGGATCCTGGATCTTTTACTGCTTGACTCACGACTAGTTATAACTGACGCAACAAATCAACAGACAAGAAACTGCTTACGAACAATTGAATATGACAGTGATCACTGCGGGCTCGCCACCGTAATACAGCTTCCAAGCGAATGTGGAATTGGATGAGTATGTGCCAGCGCACTCTTACAATTTCAGTAAGACGCGTTGGCCACACTTCTCCAACTCCTTGGCAAGAGAAATACGTTCCGATGACATTTCTCCACCAAATGACAGGAACCTGACGAACGTCGAGATCGACGGGTACCTCACTCAAATGAATACGTCTATAAAACGAACAATGGACAGAACAATGCCAAAATATAAGGAACAAGACCCTACTGGTTTATACAAGAACGCGACAATCGACGCACTACACCGACAAAAAAGTGGACTGCTGACTAGGTTGAAACTTCTTTACAGACGTTTCACGGACACACGTGATCTGGAGATTAGGACATTGAAGTCGTCGATCAAAAACATTAATGTTCTGATTAAACAAAACTATAGATTGTCTATTAATTTATATTGGGATAACAGAATTCGGGCCGTTAATTCTAGCAACCCTAGTATGTTTCCCCAAATAAATAAGATATTTAGAAGAAATGATCAAAACGAACTTCCATGTCTTAAACTCCAGAGGACAACAGATAACGAAGACGTTCTTTCGATTGCGGGAATAGATCTGGAGGGTGCCGTTTTCGATGACAACTTTTTTATGATAGAAGATCCTCAGGAAAAGGTAGAAGCTGTAGGGGCTGCTTTCCAGCAAGTGCATAAGGTGAATGCTAGCATTCGTCCGAATCATGACCTGGAGAACAGAGCCTTGCTGCACAATTTCTATCTTGAAAATAACATAACGCAATGGCGATCTGAGAATACTGTTTTCACCGGGTTCAATGACGAAAACTTGGCAAACGCCACCATCGCCGAGTGAAATGGACCCAGTTCATTGTTAATTTCGAAGGTAGAACTTCAGTTAATTTTTCAAACATTAAAGAAAAAGAAATCTGCGGGGGTCGATGGTATACCCAACATTGTGTTACGACATCTCCCTGAGGAAGCCATAGACATTTATACCACACTGTTCAACAACGCATTGAATAATGCATATTATCCAGTGAGTTGGAAGACAGCTGTGGTCCATCCTCTCCCCAAAAAGGGAAAGGACAGCTCCAATCCGGCAAATCTTCGGTCGATAAGTCTTCAGTAAAGTATTCGAAAAGATTCTCAATAGAGCTCTGTTCAAGTGGGCTGAGGACAAAAATATTATTCCAGATAATCAGTTTGGCTTTAAGGCGGGGCATGACACTATTCATGCCGCGTCTAAGTTAGTTTCTGATGTTCAATGGAACAAAACGAAAAATCAATGCACGGGTGACGTTCTGGTTGATTTAGAGAAAGCTTTCGACACCGTATGGTTAGAGGGTCTTTATGTGAAGCTATCTTGATTTGGCATAAGTAAACCACTGTTATATATGCTTCATGACATGCTCACTGGTAAAAAGTTTGTTGTCAAAAGTGGCAATGTAACTTCTACCACAACTTTTGATATTAAAAATGGTCTACAGCAAGGAGCTGTGAACTCGCCGATTCTTTTTAGTATTTACACCAGCGATCTGATAGGTAGTCTCACTTATGCGATTGCGTATGCCGATGACCTTGTAGCGTACAGGACGGGTCCAAAAGTTGAAGTCATCAAAAATCTCTTGCAGCGTGACTTCGACCAGATTCAGCGATATTGTGATGACTGGAAGTTAAAAATTAATTTTCAGAAATCAGAAACTATCCTGTTTAGAACCCCTTTGTCTAAGGCTCCTAGGGATACAAGCAAGAACTGGAGAAATCTAGTGATCGTTGGACCAAGTGGACATCCACTGGCAAGTAAAGATGTAGTAAAGTACCTTGGTATCTGGCTAGATCAGTATCTATATTTCAATCGACATATAGATGCTGCTCTGACCAGAGCTAGGGGAGCGTTTGCTCCGACAAGACGGTTGTTTTATAGCAGCTGCCTTGAAAACAGGGTGAAGGTGATTTGCTACATGGCCCTCATCCGGCCGATGATTGCCTATGGGTGCCCTGTGTGGTTTAACGTTGCCCCATCTCAAATGGAAAAGATTCGGGTGTTTGAGAGGCAGTGTCTTAGGACCTGTCTTGGATTACACAGAACACCAGAGTCGGAGTAAAAATATTATTATGCCAACGAGGTCATATACAACGGGGCCAATATAAACAGGATAGATAACTTTTTAATCAAGCTGATTCGGGGCCACATTGCAAGAGCGATGACCTCAGCCAATGGACTTATTTTCGGGGCTTATTACCCCAATGAAGAATATAGTGAGAGCGTTTGTCTTAACGGTTTCATCCCGCCCGAGACATTCCTCTATTTAGACAGTCGGGGGCTGATACAGGATAGATTGGCGGTTAAGTAAAGAAGTTTCAACCTAGTCAGTAGTCCACTTTTTTGTCGGTGTAGTGCGTCGATTGTCGCGTTCTTGTATAAACCAGTAGGGTCTTGTTCCTTATATTTTGGGATTGTTTTGTCCATTGTTCGTTTTATAGTCGTATCCATTTGAGTCAGGAACCCGTCGATCTCGAGGTTCGTCAGGTTTCTGTCATTTGGTGGAGAAATGTCATCGGAACGTATTTCTCTTGCCAAGGCATTGGAGAAGCGTGGCCAGCGCGTCTTACTGAAATTGTAAGAGTGCACAGGCACATACTCATCCAATTCCAGAAGTTCGCTCGAAAGCTGTATTACGGTGGCAAGTCCGCAGTAATCGCTGTCGTATTCAATTGTTCGTAAACAGTTTCTTGTCTGTTGACTTGTTGCGTCAGTTATAACAAGTCGTGAGTCAAGCGGTAAGAGATCCAAAAAGCCACCGCTCCCAGGAAACGAAGGTCTATCTGTCGCAAAAAATCGATCCTACATTCAATACTGTGACGACCCATCCAATTAAATAAATGGTACCCTCTCGGATTTTGAATTTGATTTCCCCAATCTTCATGTTTGGCGTTCAAATCTCCTGCCATGAGATAATAATTTTCATCCAAGTGCAGTCTTAAGCATTCGAAAAGTTTTTCGAGTTCTGCGATAAAATTAGCTGGCTGAGGTGCTTCGGGTGCGTACGCCGCGATCAGGTTCATTCGTTTCCCCTGAAGGAGCGGAATGCAAATGATGCAGGCTTCTAGCTGCCCAAATCTTCGCACTTCACTATTATATATAACCTTATGTTTAATGCCCTTTCGTATGAAGATTGCGACCCCACCCCCTTGAGAGGAGTTAGGCCGATCCCTTCGCACGATATTGTAATTATTATTAGTCAATTTGTGTGTCTGGGTAAGCTTAGTTTCGTTTGCCATAAAAACATCAGGACTTTGGTCTTGCAGCAAATGAAAGAGGTTTGCTCTACGTTCGGTCCTAATCAGCGAATTCACATTCACAGCTAGGATCTTAAAGGGTCGCTCAGGCAGCGCGCCTTTAACCATTTCGCGTTGCCGGCAGAATAGAGTAGAGGTAATCTACCCTAGCCGCCTGTTCCCTGATCTGTTTTTGCACGTCGGTTAACTGACCATGAATGGTCATCAACACCTGCATCAGATCGATCTCTGGCGCAGGAGCTGTAGGCACTTGGACCTGTTTGGCTACCTGTGGTTGAGGCTGTACCGTTTTCCCTTTCCAGGCGCCATTTGGGCGTAAGAAATTGCGGGATTGACGGAAGTTATTGTCTGGCGTACTTCAGGGCGTCTCACCTCCACTGTTTTCTTTTGGGCTTTGTTTTGCTTGATCTCCTGAAACTTCGGACATCCCCGATAGTTTGTGGGGTGCCCGGAGCCTTGACAGAGCGCACATTTTAACTGGGTCAGATCTGTGACCCTATCTTGCTCGAGTTTACACTCCCCTGTTTTGTGAGTATCTCCACATTTAACGCAGACTGGGTCCATACCACAGTTAACTGCAACGTGTCCAAACCCTTGGCAGTTCATGCATTGAAGCATGTCTTTCTGCTTGTTTAATTTTTCCCATCGTACAACTAAATAATCCAGGACTGTTATATTCCTTAGACCACTCAATTTGCTTTGGGGCGAGAGTTGAACTAGGAAGAATGGTAACTTCCGTTTCTCCCGTCTAGCTTTGACTGTGGTAA
Source organism: Baccha elongata (assembly GCA_951217065.1). NCBI lineage: Eukaryota > Metazoa > Arthropoda > Insecta > Diptera > Syrphidae > Baccha > Baccha elongata. The sequence continues at coordinate 432,286 of CATNUY010000119.1, read as the reverse complement.
ACGGTCTGACCCCGATAAAATCGAGATCGTCGCTCGCCACTTGAAGGAGCTCAGCTAAGAGCGCCTGCGGATCCGTAGAGGATTCGATAGCCTTCAGGAGGACTGTTTGAAGCTTGTCTTCCTTTGGGGTGAAACTATAATACTCAGTTTTAGTTTGTGACAGAAGGTCTTTAACTTTTTTGTAGTGCTCTAAAGAAGAGCACTGAATTGAATGCCTGTCTGCGTTTAGCCGCTTTATTATAAAATTGTTGCCTACGACCGACTTACATATTTGAATAGTTTCTTTTATTTCCATTTTGTAAGTATTTATAGGTGGCACCTTACCTTTCTTTGCTTGTGGCTGTTGCTGTTGTTGCTGTTGTTGTTGTGACTGCTGCGCTGCTGTTGTCTCTGCTGCTGCTGCATCGGCCGCTGTTGGGACTGCTGCTGTTCTGACTTCTGCTGTTGCGTTTGTTGCTGCTGCTGTTGCTGCTTCTGTGTCTGTTGTTGTTGCTGTTGTCGTTGTTGTTGTGGATGTTGTTGTTGTTTTTTTGCTTGCGGCTGTTGAGGCTGCTGAGGCTGATGCTGTGGCTGCTGAGGCGGCTGCTGTGTTTTCTGAGTCAAATGTTGCTGCTGCTGGACTGGGAGTGGTTGTTGTTGTTTCGGAGGCTGCTGCTGTTGCCTAGCTTCTAGTTGCTCTTGGAGCGCTTCTTGACGGGTGCGCTGCTCAAGAGCCACCTGACGCTCCTTCTCCCTTCTTACCTCCTGCTTCTTCTTAAGTGCTTCCACTAACTCGATGAGCGAAGAAATCTGCTCGGTGAGTGTTTCGATCCGCTCGTTCTCTTCTTCATCAGTCAGATCCACTATATCGCTACTGACATAGTGCCCTTCTCCTTCTTCTGACATAAAGGATATGTTTACTTCGCATTTTACGTTGGCGATATCGTTGACAGGCTCTGGATTGTTAGAGACTTCTTCTTCAGCCTCATTGACGATTACGACATCAGCCTCAGCCTCGTCGTCGTCTTCCTTGTAATTGTCGTTATTGCTGTCTTCGTCGTCGTTGGAAGAGCTGTCCAGCTGCTTCTGGATTTTTTCTTGTGCTGAGGCCTTAGCAGAACGTCCGCGGCCACCGGATTGCCGTGTACGCACCTTAACCAGATTCGGTTTGTATTTTATCCGTTTTCTTCTCTTGAGCTCATCTTGGAGTTCTAATTTGCCTTTTGCAAGGCATGTTTTTGCTGCTGTACTGCTGGGGGCTTTGTCGTTGTTGTTGTCCTTACAGCTTTGGGTGGTACCACTACTGTAGCTGTCGTTGCTTGGACTCTGGATGGTCCCGGTACATTGTGATCTGCTGTTCCATCACCTGATTTCACAGCTTGTTTGGTTGTTGTTCGGGGATCATCTTTCGATGTCCCCGTTGGCTTGACCATCTGATCTTGTTTACCTCTTTTCCTTGAAACTTCTTGCCAAAAGTTATTTAAAAAATAACCTTGCCCGGGATGGTGCTCGAACCCACGACCTTCAATTCTGTCGTCTGCCACTTTTGCATTTTAATTCATTTTTTATTTTTCTATTTTCTTATATCTATCTTAATGCTAGACAAAAATCTTAAACAACTAGCTAACATATTAACTTAACTAACTTACTGGCCCCATGCGGGCGCTCTAAATTAAACTATGACTATACTTAAAAAATGTCTTTCGACGGAAAATAACTTATTATTAGAATTCATGATTACTTAAAACTAACGAGAAAATTATTTAAAAAAAACTCATTTTCTATATAATTTTTTAATTTTTTGTAAAACTTAAAGCTACCCTTTACCTAATAAAACTAATTAAAACTAACTTAAACTACATTATATCTAATTAAAACTACTTAAAATAACTTAAAAACTGGAACAGCCACCAGCAATCTTTACATATACATTTACTTATGTACTTTTTTTTTTTTTTTTTTGTGCCACCGTCACTGTTCTACCTATTCTACTTATCTTTACCTTAGAACTATGTAAGTCGGCCAAAGCAATAATATGGTCAACTTTCAATATCACGGTAGTCACCCAACCACCAGAATTTTTTGACTTGCTTAACTAAGTCCTTTCTGTCCCGAAGGGGCACAGCTCTACTGAACCGCAGACGCTCTGCTCCGTTTCCAGAGCCGACGTCCCGATCGTAAAGGAGTCGCCGATCCACAGTCCTACGGCCGACGTGGTAGATTAACGGAACCGCCAATCTATCCTGTATCAGCCCACGACTGTCTAAAAAGAGGAATGTCTCGGGCGGGATGAAACCGTTAAGACGCACACTTTCACTATACTCATCATTGGGGTAGTAAGCCCCAAAAATAAGTCCATTGGTCGAGGTCATCGCTCTTGCAATGTGACCCCGAATCAGCTTGATTAAAAAGTTATCTATCCTGTTTATATTGGCCCTATTGTATAGAACCTCGTTGGCATAGTAATGTGTGTACTCCGACTCTGGTGTTCTGTGCAATCCAAGGCAGCGTCTAAGACACTGTCTCTCAAACACCTGAATCTTTTCCATTTGAGTTGCCCCAACGTTGAACCACACAGGGCACCCATAGGCAATCATTGGCCGGATAAGGGGCATGTAGCAAATCACCTTTACTCTGCTGTCAAGGCGGCTGCTATAAAACAACCGTCTTGTCAACCCGAAGGCTCCCCTAGCTCTGGCCAGAGCAGCATCTACATGTCGATTGAAATATAGATACTGATCTAGCCAGATGCCAAGGTACTTTACCACATCTTTACTCGCCAGTGGATGTCCACTTGGTCCAACGATCACTAGATTTCTCCAGTTCTTTCTTGTATCCCTAGAAGCCCTAGACAACGGGGTTCTAAACAGGATAGTTTCTGATTTCTGAAAGTTTATTTTTAACTTCCAGTCATCACAATATCGCTGAATCTTGTCGAAGTCACGCTGCAAGAGAATTCTGATGACTTCAACTTTTGGACCCGTCCTGTACGCTACAAGGTCATCGGCATACGCAATCGCATGAGTGAGACTACCTATCAGATCGCTGGTGTAAATACTAAAAAGAATCGGCGAGTTCACAGCTTCTTGCTGTAGACCGTTTTTAATATCAAAAGTTGTGGCGGAAGTTACATTGCCACTTTTGACAACAAACTTTCTACCAATGAGCATGTCATGAAGCATATATAACAGTGGTGTACTTATGCCAAATCTAGTTAACTTCAGATAAAACCCTCTAACCATACGGTGTCGAAAGCCTTCTCTAAATCAACGAGAACGGCACCCGTGCATTGATTTTTCGCTTTGTTCCATTGAACATCAGAAACTAACTTAGACGCGGCATGAATAGTGTCATGCCCCGCCTTAAAGCCAAACTGATTATCTGGAATAATATGTTTGTCCTCAGCCCACTTGAACAGAGCTCTATTGAGAATCTTCTCGAATACCTTACTGATACTTGGAAGAAGACTTATCGACCGAAGATTTGCCGGATTGGAGCTGTCCTTTCCCTTTTTGGGGAGAGGATGGACCACAGCTGTCTTCCAACTCACTGGATAATATGCATTATTCAATGCGTTGTTGAACAGTGTGGTATAAATGTCTATGGCTTCCTCAGGGAGATGTCGTAACATAATGTTGGGTATACCATCGACCCCCGCTGATTTCTTTTTCTTTAATGTTTGAAAAATTAACTGAAGTTCTACCTTCGAAATTAACAATGAACTGGGTCCATTTCGCTCGGCGATGGTGGCGTTTGCCAAGTTTTCGTCATTGAACCCGGTGAAACCAGTATTCTCAGATCGCCATTGCGTTATGTTATTTCCAAGGTAGAAGTTGTGCAGTAAGGCTCTGTTCTCCAGGTCATGATTCGGACAGATGCTGGCATTCACCTTATACACTTGCTGGAAAGCAGCCCCCACAGCCTCTACTTTTTCCTGAGGATCTTCTATCATATAATAATTATCATCGAAAACGGCACCTTCCGGATCAATTCCCGCAATCGTTAGTACGTCTTCGTTATCTGTTGTCCTCTGGAGTTTAAGACATGGAAGATCGTTTTGATCATTTCTTCTAAATATCTTATTTATTTGGGGAGACATACTTGGGTCGCTAGAATTAACAACCCAAATTCTGTTATCCCAATATAAATTAATAGATAATCTATAGTTTTGTTTAATCAGAATATTAATGTTTTTGATCGACGACTTCAATGTCCTAATCTACAGATCACGTGTGTCCGTGAAACGTCTGTAAAGAAGTTTCAACCTAGTCAGCAGTCCACTTTTTTGTCGGTGTAGTGCGTCGATTGTCGCGTTCTTGTATAAACCAGTAGGGTCTTGTTCCTTATATTTTGGGATTGTTCTGTCCATTGTTCGTTTTATAGTCGTATCCATTTGAGTCAGGTACCCGTCGATCTCGACGTTCGAAAGGTTCCTGTCATTTGGTGGAGAAATGTCATCGGAACTTATTTCTCTTGCCAAGGAGTTGGAGAAGAACGCGTCTTACTGAAATTGTAAGAGTGCGCAGGCACATACTCATCCAACTCCAAAAGTTCGCTCGGGAGCTGTATTACGGCAACAAGTCCGCAGTGGTCACTGTCGTATTCAATTGTTCGTAAACAGTTTTTTGTATGTTGACCTACAGTGTCAGTTATTATCAGTCTTGAGTCAAGCAGGAGTAGATCCAGAAAACTACCACTTCTCGGAAAAGACGGTCTATCTGTAGCCAGAAGGTCGATCCTACACTCAACACTGTATCGACCCATCCAATTAAAAAGATGGTTCCCTCTCGGATTTTGTACTTGATTTCCCCAATCTACATGTTTGGCGTTCAAGTCCCCTGCCATGAGATAATAATTCTCATCCAAGTTGTGGGCGGCAATGGTTCAATGGATGGAGTGCTTGCTTTCAGTCGTTCAGCAACCGTGGAAGTGTGCACATCGTTGGCGGCTTTCACAGTGTAAATTTCAAGTAGAGACGCGAGTGCTTATAGTAGTGAGTTAGATCTACCAAAACCAAGTGGCAAGTTAGCCTAGGTGGTAGAGCAGCAGATTTCAGAGTGGAAGGTCGTGGGTTCGATTCTCACCCCGGGCAAGGCTTTTTTTAAATAATTTCTGGCAGGAGGTTTCAAAGAGAAGGAAACAACAGCAGCAACAACAAGAAGAGCAGATGGGAAAACCAACGGGGACATCGAAAGATGGTCCCCCAACAACAAGGAAGACAGTTGGAGGAACATCAGGTGATGTGTCATCCGACAGTCAAATAGCGGGGCCATCAGGCCAAGCTCAAAGAGAAACTGTAGCAGGGCAGTCCAAAGCCCAAAAAGCAACAACAACAGCAGCAGCAGCAGCAGTACCAGGAAAGCCCAAAGTGGCAACAACAACAACAACAGCAACGACAACTACAACAACATCGTCATCGGCACGTGCCGAGGTCGGAACAAGCAGCATGGCAACTGCAAAAATATCGAGCCCTATTAAAGGGAAAAGTCCAGGAGCGGCATGTGTCGATGAACCAGACCCACTGAAGAGAAGGCGCTACATCAGATATAAGCCAAATCTGGTTGTTAAGAAGCGCACCTCAGATATAGAGGCAGCGCAGAAAATAGGAGGGCGCGGACGCTCAGCCAAGGCCTCGGCTCAGGCAAAAATACAGAGGCAGCTGGATAGCTCCTCCAACGACGATGACGACAATGAAAACAACGACAAAAACGTAGAAGGCGACGATGAAGCTGAGGCGGATGACAGGCACGTCGAAGAGGCTGACGGAGTGATCGCCGCCGTCAATCCAAATGTTAAGGACGCCAGTCTAACCGGCGAAGAAAACGCCGCTGACGATAATGCGGATGACATCTCCTACATGTCTGTGGAAGGAGAAGGACATTACGTCAGTGGCGAGGTAGTTGAGCTGTCCGACGAGGAAGAGGACCAGCAGATTTAGGCGCTGACAGAGCAGATCTCTTCGCTCATTGAGCTGGTTGAAGCGCTCAAAAAGAAGCCGGAGGCAAGACGGGAGAAGGAGCGCATAGTTGCTCTTGAGCAGCGCACCCGCCAACAAGCGCTCCAAGAGCAAGCTTCGCTACAACAGCAGCCTCCTAAGGAACAAAAACCACTCCCAGACCAGCAGCAGCCACAGAAGCAGCAGTCAAAAAAGCAGCCACAGAAACAGCTTAATAAGCCACACCAACCGGCTCAGCAACCACAGCATCAGCCTCAGCAACAGCAAGCAAAACAAAAACAACAACAACAACAACCACAACAGCAACGTCAACAGACACAGCAACAGAAGCAGCAACAACAGCAACAGCAGCAACAGCAACAACCGCAACAGCAACAACCGCAGCAATCACAACAGCAGCAGACCCAACAGCAGCCGATGCAACAGCAGCAGAGACAACAGCAGCAGTCACAACAACAGCAACAACAGCAACAGCCACAAGCAAAGAAAGGTAAGGTGCCACCTATTAATACTTATAAAATGCATTTAAAAGACACAATTGAAATATGTAGGTCGGTCATAGGCAACAATTTCATAATTAAGCGGCTTAACGCAGACAGGCATTCCATTCAGTGCTCATCTTTAGAGCACTACAAAAAAGTGAAAGACCTTCTGTCTCAAACTAGAACAGAATATTATAGTTTCACCCCGAAGGAAGACAAGCTTCAAACAGTCCTCCTGAAGGGTATCGAATCCTCTACGGATCCGCAGGCGCTCTTAGCTGAGCTCCGTCAAGTGGCGAGCGACGATCTCGAGTTTATCGGGGTCAGACCGTTCACCACAGTTAAAGCCAGACGGGAGAAACGGAACTTACCATTTTTCCTAGTTCAACTCTCGCCCCAAAGCAAATTGAGTGGTCTAAGGAATATAACAGTCCTGGATTACCAAGTTGTACGATGGGAAAAATTAAACAAGCAGAAAGACATGCTTCAATGCATGAACTGCCAAGGGTTTGGACACGTTGCAGTTAACTGTGGTATGGACCCAGTCTGCGTTAAATGTGGAGATACCCACAAAACAGTGGAGTGTAAACTCGGGCAAGATAGGGTCACAGATATGACCCAGTTAAAATGTGCGCTCTGCCGAGGCTCCGGGCACCCCGCAAACTATCGGGGATGTCCGAAGTTTCAGGAGATAAGGCAAAACAAAGCCCAAAAGAAAACAGTTGAGGTGAGACGCCCTGAAGTACGCCAGAAAACAACTTCCGTCAATCCCGCAATTTCTTACGCCCAAATCGCGTCTGGAAAGGGAAACACGGTACAGCCTCAACCACAGGTAGCCAAACAGGTCCAAGTGCCTACGGCTCCTGCGCCAGAGGCAGATCTGATGCAGGTGTTGATGACCATTCATGGTCAGTTAACCGACGTGCAAAAACAGATCAGGGAGCAGGCGGCTAGGGTGGATTACCTCTACTCTATTCTGCCGGCAACGCGAAATGGTTAAAGGCGCGCTGCCTGAGCGACCCTTTAAGATCCTAGCTGTGAATGTAAATTCGCTGATTAGGACCGAACGTAGAGCAAATCTCTTTCATTTGCTGCAAGACCAAAGTCCTGATGTGTTTATGGCTAGCGAAACTAAGCTAAATCAGAAACACAAACTGACTAATAATAATTACAATATCGTTCGAAGGGATCGGCCTAACTCCTCTCAAGGGGGTGGGGTCGCAATCTTCATACGAAAGGGCATTAAATTTAAGGTTATATATAAAAGTGAAGTGCGAAGATTTGGGCAGCTAGAAGCCTGCATCATTTGCATTCCGCTCCTTCTGGGGAAAAGAATGTACGTGATCGCGGCGTACGCACCCGAAGCACCTCAGCCTGCTAGTTTTATCGCAGAACTCGAAAAACTTTTCGAATGCTTAAGACTGCACTTGGATGAAAATTATTATCTAATGGCAGGAGATTTGAACGCCAAACATGAAGATTGGGGAAATCAAATTCAAAATCCGAGAGGGTACCATTTATTTAATTGGATGGGTCGTCGCAGTGTTGAGTGTAGGATCGATCTTTTTGCGACAGATAGACCTTCGTTTCCTAGGAGCGGTGGCTTTCTGGATCTTTTACTGCTTGACTCACGACTTGTTATAACTGACGCAACAAATCAACAGACAAGAAACTGTTTACGAACAATCGAATACGACAGCGATCACTGCGGACTTGCCACCGTAATACAGCTTCCGAGCGAACTTGTGGAATTGGATGAGTATGTGCCTGTGCACTCTTACAATTTCAGTAAAACGCGCTGGCCACGCTTCTCCAACGCCTTGGCAAGAGAAATACGTTCCGATGACATTTCTCCACCAAATGACAGAAACCTGACGAACCTCGAGATCGACGGGTTTCTGACTCAAATGGATACGACTATAAAACGAACAATGGACAAAACAATCCCAAAATATAAGGAACAAGACCCTACTGGTTTATACAAGAACGCGACAATCGACGCACTACACCGACAAAAAAGTGGACTGCTGACTAGGTTGAAACTTCTTTATAGACGTTTCACGGACACACGTGATCTGGAGATTAGGACATTGAAGTCGTCGATCAAAAACATTAACGTTCTGATTAGACAAAACTATAGATTATCTATTAATTTATATTGGGATAACAGAATTCGGGCTGTTAATTCTAGCGACCCTAGTATGTTTCCCCAAATAAATAAGATATTTAGAAGAAATGATCAAAACGATCTTCCATGTCTTAAACTCCAGAGGACAACAGATAACGAAGACGTACTAACGATTGCGGGAATTGATCCGGAAGGTGCCGTTTTCGATGACAATTTTTATATGATAGAAGATCCTCAGGAAAAGGTGGAAGCTGTAGGGGCTGCTTTCCAGCAAGTGTATAAGGTGAATGCTAGCATTCGTCCGAATCATGACCTGGAGAACAGAGCCTTGCTGCACAATTTCTATCTTGGAAATAACATAACGCAATGGCGATCTGAGAATACTGGTTTCACCGTGTTCAATGACGAAAATTTGGCAAACGCCACCATCGCCGAGCAAAATGGACCCAGTTCATTGTTAATTTCGAAGGTAGAACTTCATTTAATTTTTCAAACATTAAAGAAAAAGAAATCTGCGGGGGTCGATGGTATACCCAACATTGTGTTACGACATCTCCCTGAGGAAGCCATAGACATTTATACCACACTGTTTAACAACGCATTGAATAATGCATATTATCCAGTGAGTTGGAAGACAGCTGTGGTCCATCCTCTCCCCAAAAAGGGAAAGGACAGCTCCAATCCGGCAAATCTTCGGTCGATAAGTCTTCTTCCAAGTATCAGTAAGGTATTCGAAAAGATTCTCAATAGAGCTCTGTTCAAGTGGGCTGAGGACAAGAATATTATTCCAGACAATCAGTTTGGCTTTAAGGCGGGACATGACACTATTCATGCCGCGTCTAAGTTAGTTTCTGATGTTCAATGGAACAAAGCGAAAAATCGATGCACGGGTGCCGTTCTTGTTGATTTAAAGAAGGCTTTCGACACCGTATGGTTAGAGGGTCTTTATCTGAAATTAACTAGATTTGGCATAAGTAAACCACTGTTATATATGCTTCATGACATGCTCAATGGTAGAAAGTTTGTTGTCAAAAGTGGCAATGTAACTTCCGCCACAACTTTTGATATTAAAAACGGTCTACAGCAAGAAGCTGTGAACTCGCCGATTCTTTTTAGTATTTACACCAGCGATCTGATAGGTAGTCTCACTCATGCGATTGCGTATGCCGATGACCTTGTAGCGTACAGGACGGGTCCAAAAGTTGAAGTCATCAGAATTCTCTTGCAGCGTGACTTCGACAAGATTCAGCGATATTGTGATGACTGGAAGTTAAAAATTAACTTTCAGAAATCAGAAACTATCCTGTTTAGAACCCCTTTGTCTAAGGCTTCTAGGGATACAAGAAAGAACTGGAGAAATCTAGTGATCGTTGGACCAAGTGGACATCCACTGGCGAGTAAAGATGTAGTAAAGTACCTTGGTATCTGGCTAGATCAGTATCTATATTTCAATCGACATATAGATGCTGCTCTGGCCAGAGCTAGGGGAGCGTTTGCTCTGACAAGACGGTTGTTTTATAGCAGCCGCCTTGAAAACAGAGTGAAGGTGATTTGCTACATGGCCCTCATCCGGCCGATGATTGCCTATGGGTGCCCTGTGTGGTTTAACGTTGCCCCATCTCAAATGGAAAAGATTCGGGTGTTTGAGAGGCAGTGTCTTAGGACCTGTCTTGGATTACACAGAACACCAGAGTCGGAGTACAAACATTATTATGCCAACGAGATCTTATACAACGGGGCCAATATAAACAGGATAGATAACTTTTTAATTAAGCTGATTCGGGGTCACATTGCAAGAGCGATGACCTCAGCCAATGGACTTATTTTCGGGGCTTATTACCCCAATGAAGAATATAGTGAGAGCGTTTGTCTTAACGGTTTCATCCCGCCCGAGACATTCCTCTATTTAGACAGTCGGGGGCTGATACAGGATAGATTGGCGGTTCCGTTAATCTACCACGTCGGCCGTAGAACTGTGGATCGGCGAATCCTGTATGGTCGAGACGTCGGCTCTGGGAACGGAGCAGAGCGTCTGCGGTTCAGTAGAGCTGTGCCCCTTCGGGACAAAAGGGACTTTTATAAGCAAGTTCAAAAATACTGGTGGTTGGGTGACCACCTTGATATTGATGGTTAGTCATACATGTTGCCTTGGCCGACCTGCGTATTTTTAAGTATTAATAGGTGTATTTTATGTAGGACAGTGGTGGCACCAAAAAAATATAAAAAAATTAAATGGCATTTGTTGGTGTGTATGTGCATTTGGCGCTTTTAAATATATATATATAAATATATATATATATTTATAAACGTGTGCACATACGCATTGGCTGCTGCGCCAAAAAAAAAAAAAAAAAAAATGCTGCTGGTGGCTGTTCTAGTTTTAAGTTATTTTAAGTATTCTTAAGTAGTTTTAAGTTATTTAAGTAATTTACGTATATTTACGTATATTTTAGTTTAGGTTAATTTAGTTTTATTATTTAGGTAAAGGGTAGTTTTAATTTTTATATATAAAATAAAATGTCTCGAAAAACGAGTTTTTAAAAATTTTCTCGTTTAGTTTTAAGTAATATTGAAGTTTAATTTAAGTTAGTTTTTACGCTCAAATGCATTTTTAATATATAGTTATAGTATAATTTAGAGCGCCCGTATGGGGCCAGTAAGTTAGTTAAGCTATTCTGTAAGCTAGTTTTTAAGATTTTTGTCTAGCATTTAAGTTAGTTATAAGTTAAATTGAAAATAAAAATGAATTAAAAAAAAAAAAAAAAAAAAAAAAAAAAGGAGTGCTTGCTTGTTAACCCAGAGGGTGCAGGTTCAATCCTCACTTGAGTACAAAGCATTTTTTTCTTTTAAGCATACCTCCCAGCTTATGCTGGACGTCGCCCATGAGGTTATGCAATGAAAAATAAAAATCAACTAGCTCTCTATCCATTGTACCAAAACAATTCTTTCCTATCTTTCTATTCCTTCTAACTAGTGTCGTGCAACACCTGTTGCATTTTAAAAGGCAATGTGCCTTACAGACACATAGTTAAAATATTATTATAATTATTATTAAAGTTCAGTCTTAAGGATTCAAAAAGTTTTTCGAGCTCTGTGATAAAATTAGCCGGCTTAGGTGCGTCAGGTGCGTACACCGCGATTGCGTACATTCTTTTCCCTGGCTGGAGAGGAATGCAAACGATGCAAGCTTCTAGCAGCCCAAATCTTCACACTTCACTATTATATATAACCATATGTTTGATGCCCTTTCGTATGAAGATTGCGACCCCACCCCCTTGAGAGGAGTTGGGCCGATCCCTTCTTACGATATTGTAATTTTTATTAGTCAGTTTGTGTTTCTGGTTTAGCTTAGTTTCGCTAGCCATAAACATGTCAGGACTTTGGTCTTGAAGCAAATGAAAGAGGTTTGCTCTACGTTCGGTCCTAATCAGCGAATTTACATTCACAGCTAGGATCTTAAAGGGTCGCTCAGGCAGCGCGCCTTTAACCATTTCGGGTTGGCGGCAAAATAGAGTAGAGGTAATCCACCCTAGCCGCCTGCTCCCTTATCTGTTTTTGCACATCGGTTAACTGACCATGAATGGTCAGCAACACCTGCATCAGATCTGCCTCTGGCACAGGAGCTGTAGGCACTTGGACCTGTTTGGCTACCTGTGGTTGAGGCTGTACCGTTTTTCCCTTTTCAGGCTCCATTTGGGCGTAAGAAATTGCGGGATTGACGGAAGTTGCTGTCTGGCGTACTTCAGGGCGTCTCACCTCTACTGTCTTCTTTTGGTCTTTGTTTTTTCTCATTTCCTGAAACTTCGGACATCCCCGATAGTTTGCGGGGTGCCCGGAGCCTCGGCAAAGTGCACACTTTAACTGGGTCCTGTATTCGACCCTATCTTACCCAAGCTTACATTCCCCTATCTTGTGGGAGTCTCCACACTTGACACAAACTGGGTCCATACCACAGTTAGCTGCCACGTGGCCGTACCCCTGGCAGTTCATGCATTGAAGCATGTCTCTCTGCCTATTTAATTTTTCCCATCTTATAATTTGGTAGTTTAGGACGTTTATGCTCCTTAAACCACTTAACTTGCTTTGGGGCGAGAGCTGAACGAGGAAGAATGGTAAATTCCGTTTCTCCCGTCTGGCCTAAACTGTGGAAAACGGTCTGACCCCGATAAAATCGAGATCATCGCTCGCCACTTGACGGAGCTCAGCTAAGAGCGCCTACGGATCCGCAGAGGATTCTATACCCTTCAAGAGGACTGTTTGCAGCTTGTCTTCCTTCGGGGTGAAACTGTAATATTCTGTCTTCGTTTGAGACAAGAGATCTTTGACTTTTTTATAATGCTCGACCGAAGAGCAATGGATAGCGTGTCGGTCTGCGTTCAATCTTTTAATAGTAAAATTATTGCCTATGGCCGACTTACATAGTTCTATTGTATCTTTTAGTTCTATTTTATAAGTATTGATTGGTGGCACCTTACCTATTTTTGCTTGTGGCTGTTGCTGATGTTGCTGCTGCTGTTGTGACTGCTGCTGTTGTGCCTGCTGCTGTTGTAACTGCTGCGGTTGTTGTTGCTGTTGTAGTTTCTGCTGCTGTTGCTGCTTCTGTGTCTTTTGTTGCTGTAGTGGTTGTTGTATTTGTTTTTGTATTTGCTTTTGTTGCTGTTGTTGCTGATGTTGTTGTTGTTTCTGTTGTTGTTGTTCTTGTTGTTGCTGTTGTTGTCGCTGCTGCTTTTGCTGTTGCTGTTGCTGTTATTGTTGTTGCTTTTGTTTTTGTTGCTGTGCTTGCAGTTGCTGATGCTGTTGCTGGCGCTGCAGTTGCTGCGCTTGCTGCTTTTTTTTGGCTGAATTTCAGGAAGTGGTTGTTGTTGTTTGAGAGGCTGCTGCATTTGTTCAGCTTTTTGTTGCTCTTGGAGCGTTTTTTGTCTTTTGCTTTCAAGAGCAACTAGGCGCTCTTTTTCCCTACGCGCTTCTTGTTTTTCTTTGAGTGCTCTTACTTTTGCCATAAGTGCAGTGATTTGCTCTGTCAGCGATTCTATTTTTCCTTCCTCAGTTTCTGAGTCTGGAGGTGAAAGATCTACCAACTCGGCACTTACGTAGCGCCCCTCACCTTCTACGGACATGTAATCAATGCCGATGAAGCTGTCGTTGTTGGCTGGGTTTCTTTGGAAGGCACCGCTACCTTAACTGCTGCTGCTGCATCACCTGATGCTCCGGTATCTTGTCTTGTTGTTGGGGAATCATCTTCCGATGTCCCCGTTGGCTTTACCATCTGTTGTTGTTGTTCTTCTCTGTTTTTATGGACTTTCTCCCAGAATTTATTTAAAAAAAGCCCTGACCAGGGTGGGGCTCGAACCCACGACCCTCAACTTTGTCGTCGGACACGCTACCCACAAGGAAAACTTGCCTTTTATATTTTCTTGGCAAATTGCCAGTAAAAATTGTGCAATGAGTGCACTTTAATTAATAAAATGAATTTAATTCAATTCGAACTCACCGAAATTACTTTATACACTGTGAAAGTCGTCAACACGTCCGCACTCTTTCACAGCTGAAGATCCACTGAAGTCGTATGCACTACGCATTCCACCGCTTATGACCACTGATGACACAGGTCGAGATGTTATGTTTGTTTCTTTTTTCAAACGCGTTTGGAGCTTCAACATTTTTCTAAGCGCCTCTAAGTATGTTGTTTTGTTCCGCCTCCATTTTCTCCTAACCTTATTTGATTGACTACAATTTGTAGCACATATCAAAGGGGGAGAGGTAGGAAGATTGGTACGACCATACTATTTTAAGTTATTATTGTTGTTATATTGTACTATTTGTACTAGAATGTCAGTTTTTATTACTGACCATTCTGTTAATTTTCATTGAATGTGTTTGAACAACAACAACAACTTAAAGGCGCTACCACCAATTTTAAACGAATTTTATTTACTCGTTTACGAATATTATTATTCGTTTCTTTCTATCTTTGGCTGGAGATATAGCTATTTCAAGGATTGCCAATTCCTTGCATCAGTCTCCTTTTAGTGGTATTGAGCTTTAATCCAATTTTATTATGAAAAACTTTTTTCACATGCACCTCGTGAGATTCGAACCCACGCCTTCAGATTTACTCAGTTTTTTTTTTTTTTTTTATATAAATTCATTTTTATTTTCAATTTAACTTATAACTAACTTAAATGCTAGACAAAAATCTTAAAAACTAGCTTACAGAATAACTTAACTAACTTACTGGCCCCATACGGGCGCTCTGAATTATACTATAACTATATATTAAAAATGCCTTTGGGCGTAAAAACTAACTTAAATTAAAATTCAAAATTACTTAAAACTAAACGAGAAAATTTTTTAAAAACTCGTTTTCCAAGACATTTATTTTATTTAAAATCTTAAAACTACCCTTTACCTAAATAAAACTAAATTAACCTAAATAAAACAAAAATATACCTAAATATACGTAATTAACTTAAAACTACTTAAATACTTAAAATAACTTAAAACTAGAACAGCCACCCGCAGCGTTTTTTTTTTTTTTTTTTGGTGCAGCAGCCAATGCATATGCACACACGCTTATAAATTTATATATATTTATACATATATATATATTTAACAGTGCCAAATGCACATACACACAAACAATGCCATTTAATGTGTTTTATATTTTTTTTGGTGCCACCACTGTCCTACATAAAATAAACCTATTAATACTTAAAAATACGCAGGTCGGTCAAGGCAACAACTATGACTAACCATCAATATCAAGGTGGTCACCCAACCACCAGTATTTTTGAACGTGCTTATAAAAGTCCCTTTTGTCCCGAAGGGGCACAGCTCTACTGAACCGCAGAAGCTCTGCTCCGTTCCCAGAGCCGACGTCTCGACCATACAGGATTCGCAGATCCACAGTTCTACGGCCGACGTGGTAGATTAACGGAACCGCCAATCTATCCTGTATCAGCCCCCGACTGTCTAAATAGAGGAATGTCTCGGGCGGGATGAAACCGTTAAGACAAACGCTCTCACTATATTCTTCATTGGGGTAATAAGCCCCGAAAATAAGTCCATTGGCTGAGGTCATCGCTCTTGCAATGTGACCCCGAATCAGCTTAATTAAAAAGTTATCTATCCTGTTTATATTGGCCCCGTTGTATAAGACCTCGTTGGCATAATAATGTTTTTACTCCGACTCTGGTGTTCTGTGTAATTCAAGACAGGTCCTAAGACACTGCCTCTCAAACACCCGAATCTTTTCCATTTGAGATGGGGCAACGTTAAACCACAAAGGGCACCCATAGGCAATCATTGGCCGGATGAGGGCCATGTAGCAAATCACCTTCACCCTGTTTTCAAGGCGGCTGCTATAAAACAACCGTCTTGTCAGAGCAAACGCTCCCCTAGCTCTGGCCAGAGCAGCATCTATATGTCGATTGAAATATAGATACTGGTCTAGCCAGATACCAAGGTACTTTACTACATCTTTACTCGCAAGTTGATGTCCACTTGGTCCAACGATCACTAGATTTCTCCAGTTCTTTCTTGTATCCCTAGAAGCCTTAGACAACGGGGTTCTAAACAGGATAGTTTCTGATTTCTGAAAGTTTATTTTTAACTTCCAGTCATCACAATATCGCTGAATCTTGTCGAAGTCACGCTGCAAGAGAATTCTGATGACTTCAACTTTTGGACCCGTCCTGTACGCTACAAGGTCATCGGCATACGCAATCGCATGAGTGAGGCTGGTGTAAATACTAAAAAGAATCGGCGAGTTCACAGCTCCTTGCTGTAGACCGTTTTTAATATCAAAAGTTGTGGTGGAAGTTACATTGCCACTTTTGACAACAAACTTTCTACCATTGAGCATGTCATAAAGCATATATAACAGTGGTTTACTTATGCCAAATCTGGTTAATTTCAGATAAAGACCCTCTAATCATACGGTGTCGAAAGCCTTCTCTAAATCAACAAGAACGGCACCTGTGCATTGATTTTTCGCTTTGTTCCATTGAACATCAGAAACTAACTTAGACGCGGCATGAATAGTGTCATGTCCCGCCTTAAAGCCAAACTGATTGTCTGGAATAATATTCTTGTCCTCAGCCCACTTGAACAGAGCTCAATTGAGAATCTTTTCGAATACCTTACTGATACTTGGAAGAAGACTTATCGACCGAAGATTTGCCGGATTGGAGCTGTCCTTTCCCTTTTTGGGGAGAGGATGGACCACAGCTGTCTTCCAACTCACTGGATAATATGTATTATTCAATGGGTTGTTAAACAGTGTGGTATAAATGTCTATGGCTTCCTCAGGGAGATGTCGTAACACAATGTTGGGTATACCATCGACCCCCGCAGATTTCTTTTTCTTTAATGTTTGAAAAATTAACTGAAGTTCTACCTTCGAAATTAACAATGAATCGGGTCCAGCTAAGAACAGCTAATCGTAAGTACGTCTTCGTTGTCTGTTGTCCTCTAAAGTTTAAGACATGGAAGATCGTTTTGATCATTTCTTCTAAATATTTTATTTATTTGGGGAAACATACTAGGGTCGCTAGAATTAACAGCCCGAATTCTGTTATCCCAATATAAATTAATAGATAATCTATAGTTTTGTCTAATTAGAACGTTAATGTTTTTGATCGACGACTTCAATGTCCTAATCTCCAGATCACGTGTGTCCGTGAAACGTCTATAAAGAAGTTTCAACCTAGTCAGCAGTCCACTTTTTTGTCGGTGTAGTGCGTCGATTGTCGCGTTCTTGTATAAACCAAGAGGGTCTTGTTCCTTATATTTTGGGATTGTTTTGTCCATTGTTCGTTTTATAGTCGTATCCATTTGAGTCAGAAACCCGTCGACCTCGAGGTTCGTCAGGTTTCTGTCATTTGGTGGAGAAATGTCATTGGAACGTATTTCTCTTGCCAAGGCGTTGGAGAAGCGTGGCCAGCGCGTCTTACTGAAATTGTAAGAGTGCACAGGCACATACTCATCCAATTCCACAAATTCGCTCGGAAGCTGTATTACGGTGGCAAGTCCGCAGTGATCGCTGTCGTATTCAATTGTTCGTAAACAGTTTCTTGTCTGTTGGTTTGTTGCGTCAGTTATAACAAGTCGTGAGTCAAGCAGTAAAAGATCCAGAAAGCCACCGCTCCTAGGAAACGAAGGTCTATCTGTCGCAAAAAGATCGATCCTACACTCAACACTGTGACGACCCATCCAATTAAATAAATGGTACCCTCTCGGATTTTGAATTTGATTTCCCCAATCTTCATGTTTGGCGTTCAAATCTCCTGCCATG
This sequence comes from Baccha elongata, assembly GCA_951217065.1. NCBI lineage: Eukaryota > Metazoa > Arthropoda > Insecta > Diptera > Syrphidae > Baccha > Baccha elongata. The sequence continues at coordinate 414,446 of CATNUY010000119.1, read as the reverse complement.
AGATAATAATTTTCATCCAAGTGCAGTCTTAAGCATTCGAAAAGTTTTTCGAGATCTGCGATAAAATTAGCAGGCTGAGGTGCTTCGGGTGCGTACGCCGCGATCACGTACATTCTTTTCCCCTGAAGGAGCGGAATGCAAATGATGCAGGCTTCTAGCTGCCCAAATCTTCTCACTTCACTATTATATATAACCTTATATTTAATGCCCTTTCGTATGAAGATTGCGACCCCACCCCCTTGGGAGGAGTTAGGCCGATCCCTTCGCACGATATTGTAATTATTATTAGTCAATTTGTGTTTCTGGGTAAGCTTAGTTTCGCTAGCCATAAACACGTCAGGACTTTGGTCTTGCAGCAAATGAAAGAGATTTGCTCTACGTTCGGTCCTAATCAGTGAATTTACATTCACAGCTAGGATCTTAAAGGGTCGCTCAGGCAGCGCGCCTTTAACCATTTCGCGTTGCCGGCAGAATAGAGTAGAGGTAATCCACCCTGTTTTTGCACGTCGGTTAACTGACCATGAATGGTCATCAACACTTGCATCAGATCTGCCTCTGGCGCAGGAGCCGTAGGCACTTGGACCTGTTTGGCTACCTGTGGTTGAGGCTGTACCGTGTTTCCCTTTCCAGACGCGATTTGGGCGTAAGAAATTGCGGGATTGACGGAAGTTGTTTTCTGGCGTACTTCAGGGCGTCTCACCTCTACTGTTTTCTTTTGGGCTTTGTTTTGCCTTATCTTTTGAAACTTCGGACATCCCCGATAGTTTGCGGGGTGCCCGGAGCCTCGGCAGAGCGCACATTTTAACTGGGTCATATCTGTGACCCTATCATGCCCGAGTTTACACTCCACTGTTTTGTGGGTATCTCCACATTTAACACAGACTGGGTCCATACCACAGTTAACTGCAACGTGTCCGAACCCTTGGCAGTTCATGCATTGAAGCATGTCTTTCTGCTTATTTAGTTTTTCCCATCGTACAACTTGGTAATCCAGGACTGTTATATTCCTTAGACCACTCAATTTGCTTTGGGGCGAGAGTTGAACTAGGAAAAATGGTAAATTCCGTTTCTCCCGTCTAGCTTTGACTGTGGTGAACGGTCGGACCCCGATAAACTCGAGATCGTCGCTCGCCACTTGACGGAGCTCAGCTAAGAGCGCCTGCGGATCCGTAGAGGATTCGATACCCTCCAGGAGGACTGTTTGAAGCTTGTCTTCCTTCGGGGTGAAACTATAATATTCTGTTCTAGTTTGAGACAGAAGGTCTTTGACTTTTTTGTAGTGCTCTAAAGATGAGCACTGAATGGAATGCCTGTCTGCGTTTAGCCGCTTAATTATAAAATTGTTGCCTATGACCGACCTACATATTTCAATGGTGTCTTTTATATGCATTTTATAAGTATTAATAGGTGGCACCTTACCTTTCTTTGCTTGTGGCTGTTGCTGTTGTTGTTGTGACTGCTGCTGTTGTCTCTGCTGCTGTTGCATCGGCTGCTGTTGGGTCTGCTGCTGTTGTTACTGCTGCGGTTGTTGCTGTTGCGGTTGTTGCTGTTGCTGTTGTTGCTGCTGCTGTTGCTGCTTCTGTGTCTGTTGTCGTTGCTGTTGTGGTTGTTGTTGTTGTTGTTTTTGTTTTGCTTGCTGTTGCTAAGGCTGACGCTGTGGTTGCTGAGACGGTTGTTGTGGCTTATTAAGCTGTTGCTGTGGCTGCTTCTTTGACTGCTGCTTCTGTGGCTGCTGCTGGTCTGGGAGTGGTTTTTTTTGTTCCTGAGGAGGCTGCTGTTGTAGCGAAGCTTGCTCTTGGAGCGCTTGTTGGCGGGTGCGCTGCTCAAGAGCAACTATGCGCTCCTTCTCCCGTCTTGCCTCCTGCTTCTTCTTGAGCGCTTCATTAAGCTCTATGAGCGAAGAGATCTGATCCGTTAACGCCTCGATTTGCTGGTCCTCTTCTTCGTCGGACAGCTCAACTACCTCGCCACTGACGTAATGTCCTTCTCCTTCCACAGACATGTATGAGATGTCATCAGCATCTGCGTCAGCGGCGTTTTCTTCGCCTGTTAGCCTGGCGTTCTGATCGTTTGGCTTGTCGGCGGCGATCGCTCCATCAGCCTCTTCAACGTGCCTGTCCTCCGTCTCAGCTTCGTCGTCGCCTTCTTCGTTGTCGTTGTTTTCGCTATTGTCTTCATCGTTAGAGGAGCTATCTAGCTGCCTCTGTATTTTGGCCTGAGCCGAAGCCTTGGCTGAACGCCCCCGCCCTCCTATTTTCTTGGCTGCTTCTATATCAGAGGTACGCTTCTTAACTATTAGGTTTGGTTTTTACCTAATGTAGCGCCTTCTCTTCAGAGGATCTTGCTCATCGACACATGCCGGTCCTGGCTTTTTCCCTTTAATAGGGCTCGATGTCTTTGCAGTTGCCATGCTGCTGGTACCGACCTCGGCACGTGCCGATGACGATGTTGTTGTAGTTGTCGTTGCTGTTGTTGCTGTTTTTGCCACTTTGGGCTTTACTGGTCCTGCTGCTGCTGCTGCTGTTGTTGTTGCTTTTTTGGCTTTGGACTGCCCTGCTATATTTGCACTTTGAGCTTGGCCTGATGGCCCCGCTACTTGACTGTCGGATGACACATCACCTGATGTTCCTCCAACTGTCTTCCTTGTTGTTGGGGGACCATCTTTCGATGTCCCCGTTGGTTTTCCCATCTCTCTTTCTAGGTCCTCTCTATTTTTGGTAACCTTTTGCCAGAATTGGTTTAAAAAAAAGTCCTGACCAAAATGGGACTCGAACCCACGCTCTCCAGATCCGCCGTCTGCCACTCTATACCTAGGCTAACTTGCCTTTTGAAAATGGTAGGTTGAATTAACTATTTTACACACTCGCGTCTCTACTTGAAATTTACACTGTGAAAGCCGCCAACGATGTGCACACTTCCAAGGTTGCTGAACGACTGAACTAACTATGTTGTTTTGTTCCGCCTCCATTTTCTCCTAACCTTATTTGATAGACTACAATTTGTTGCACATATCAAAGGGGGAGAGGTAGGAAGATTGGTACGACCAATGTTGTTGTTGTTCAAACACATTCAATGAAAATTAACAGAATGGTCAGTAATAAAAACTGACATTCTAGTACAAATAGTACAATATAACAACAATAATAACTTAAAATAGTATGGTCGTACCAATCTTCCTACCTCTCCCCCTTTGATATGTGCTACAAATTGTAGTCTATCAAATAAGGTTAGGAGAAAATGGAGGCGGAACAAAACAACATACTAAGAGGCGCTTAGAAAAATGTTGAAGCTCCAAATGCGTTTGAAAAAACAAACAAACATAACATCTCGACCTGTGTCATCAGTGGTCATAAGCTGTGGAATGCGTAGTGCATACGACTTCGAAGACTGAGTAAAAAAAAAAAAAAAAAAGTAGCGCCTTTAAGTTGTTATTGTTGTTCAAACACATTCAATAACCTAATATAGGTACTACACAATATAGGCAAACATTCTACATATTTATATTTTTCATAGGTAGGTAATATAATACAAAAAAGTTTACTAATCGTAAAAAAAATACCTACCCATGATTTTGCAATAGGTATGCGTATGGCAATCACGATTTGGTAAACACATACACTTTCCACCCACAAATAATATCACCCAATGGTAAGAGAAGTATCCTTTCTTCATATTTGAATACTTCGCAGCTGCAGAATAAACAAAATTCATTAATACTTACTTATTGGCCTTTATTTTGATTCCACACATTTAAATCAATTTCTTAGAAAATTGCCCCTCCCTCCTAAACGGGGGAAAAAAGACCCCCTCCTATACAATTTTTTTCTTTTCTTAACCCAACCTACACGCTCAAGCATTTTGGTGCACCTTAAACCAATCACCCTTTATATGCATTCCGTATTGTTCCGGATGGTGTAGTGAGGTCAAAAACCAACCGATATTAACGAAAAATACAAAACTTTTTTTGTAAAAAGATTATCTTTGAAAAAGCATTTAATATACTTTTTGCCGAAAATCTTAAAATTAGGGAGCAATTCGAAAATTAAGGTGACAAGGTCTATTTTTAATTCGTTTTTTTCCTTATAACTTCTAAGATACTATCAGTACAAATATAATTTTTACACCAAAAATTTCAATAAAAAAGTATTTAATAGATTTTTCATGAAAACGCACACAAACATAGAAAAACGCGAAACCACGAAAAAATCTTAAATTCAAGATGGCGGATGCTGCACAAGACCAAATTTCCCGCAAACTCAGTTTTATACTCAGAATCAACCCCCCTACAAAACTGCATTCAAACTTGGAGACCTTCAAAACTTTTCTCAGATTGTTCTCAATTGACTGTACTAACCATCGTAATGTCATGTTTGATTGTTATCTCAAAACTTTTTTTTTGTACGAATGGAAAACTTGACCTAGAGTACCTATAATCGCAAGTAAAAAAAAAATAAAAGAAGAGATTTCTCGCGCTACCATAAGGTACCTAGTATATCATAGCATTATACTGCTGGCTTGGCTACATCATCGTATAAGTCCATAGGTATTTGAATGTTCTACGTTAAAAATCGTTATAACTCGATAACGGTGTTTTGTACGGGAAAAAGTCTAACGGCATTTTTTGTAGAAATGTTGAGTACCTACCTATACCTATTTACAACTTGTTCTCATACATATTTGCAGTATCTTTCACCGTTTCAGAGGTAGTAAAGGTAAAAAACGTAAATGTGACATAGGTATCCTTGATGTAAAAGCGTTGAACATTGGTAAAAAAAATTGCACTCAATGCAAAACTTTGTAAAAATTAATTTTGAGACAATAAATAATTTTATTTTTTAAAATTGACTTTGAAATGTTATTTTTCTCAACTAGCATCAAACATCAAATCAAAGGATGAAGTTTAACCTTTAAAACAAGATGTAATTTATTGCCATATTATTTTTGGTTAATTTTTAATAATTTTGTTTCAATTCTAAGTCGATTTTTTTTTCAATTGGCTCTCCTGCCTAAACAGGTGAAGATATACCATTGCAATATTTCATACAATATACCTAACTACATATTTCTTATTTTGACCAAACCTAACTATTTGTTCTAGTTATAAATTGCATGTTATAAATTGATCATTTTTATTACCTATCTATAAAACACAAAAAATATTATATTCCTACATAGGTATGTTAACCGATGCAGGTAAACATTCTTTTTATATTTCTTACACATAAAATACATAATGACCTAATTTGTAACTTGCAATTTATTTGTTTTCAAATTGGTCGCAAAAAATCATACCCATCTATGATTCTATAAGAAGTACCTATTAATTTCTTTTTCGAATCTTCACCTGCAGGATATACCAAATTCATCCCTACATTTGACTTGCCTTTTATTTTGCCCACACAGTCTAGTATATCCTGTAAAATACCCTCAGCTGACATATTTACATCCTGAAAAATAACTCACAACCTTGCATTTTGTGTAAAATATTTATTTCACGCATACATTCAAAAACGTTTCTTTAAGAAATAAATAATTTTCCGTTCCTTTTTTTATGAACCTTTGCAAGAACCAGTTTTATATTTCATTTTTTTTATTTAGAATCGAAAAAGAAACGTCAACAAAAATAAAAACTTTCAATCCCTCTCACTTATAAAAATGTATTATAACGCGTTCTCGTTCTGTTTTCCCGCTCAAATTCTCCCCCATTGAGTTAGTACTGCACCACGAATATAGGAGCGCTGCATGGTTGTAGAGTGAATGTTGCTAAGGCATCTGAGCATGATATTACCATTGTATATATATTTCTATAGTACGTCCATCGTATGTGGGACACATTGGAATTTCTCGATTGCTCGAAGCGCCATCTGGGCAAAGGTGGTAGAAACTGCTCTTGGGAGACTTTTGGAGGAGTGGCTTGTTGTTGGGAGAGATTTTGAGGGATACAAACTGGGGAATATTATAACGAGAAGGCATAAAGAAAATTTCAAAGAGTTGGAAGAAGATGAAAATTATAATTGTTAACTTTTTCTCTTTGAGCTTATTCGTTTTTATTTTGATAACGAATGTTCATAAGAAAAGAGAATTGGAAGTTATTTATTTATTATGTATGGCTGTATTCATGGTGGTAGAAAATAAATATTTGGCTGCTTCTGAAAGTGGGTGCCAGCTTTTATGCTGAACTATGTGAAATGTGGCAAGCTACCTATTAGAATAGAATGTAGCTGCTGACGAAACAATGTGACGTCACAATTACATATTCCATTGAAAATGCTTCTTACTAGCATCTGATCCGGATGCGATGCAAATATAGTTAAGTTATAAATTGGTTATAAATTGGTGATGCAAAATTGGTGATGCAAAACTTGCTTTATTGGAAGAAAATCATGTAAGAAAATCATGGATACGGGTATCAAAGTTGACATCTTTAAACTTGATTTGCGGCTAAACTAAGTGTCGTAGCGACTTAAAAAATGCATATTCGTGATCTAGGGAGTGCCACCTTTCAAACGCTGTATCACTTGAAAAACAGACTTTTATCTTTAAACTTGATTTGCGGCTAAACTAAGCGTCCTACGGGTATCAAAGTTGACATCTTTAAAATTGATTTGTTGCTTAACTAAGCGTCGTAGCGACTTCAAAAATGCATATTCGTAATCTAGGGAGTGTCACCTTTCAAACGCTGTATCACTGGATTAGAAAAACAGACTTTTATTTTTTAACTTGATTTAAGAAAAACCCTGTAATACACTTTACCCACTAACCTACTCGCCATTTCCGAATCTAATTAAATCCTCAAAATAAAAATAAATAGTAAAGTATTCCTTTGATTTTGTTTCAACTCACAAAAAATCCAATAAGAAATTGTTAATGTGTAGAGCTGGTTATTTTGTCTTTAAATTTTCCAATAAAATAAAAGTCAATTTACTTCAACGTTATAAAGGTAATTTTAAGTCTCAAATAGAAAATAATTGTTGTGTCGCTTACGAAGGTTCTACAAGGAATAATATGACCTTTTGTTTTACAAGGTTAAGATGATTTTCAAATATAGATATTTTATTTGCGAATTACTGTACATAAAGATTTTAAGGATGACTTGCAGGTTTGTATTTCATTACATACGTTAATTCTTTGACAAGAGTAGGTACTGTCATACTGCGCGAAGGTTATCTATTTCGTTAAGTTTTATTTTAAGGTTTAAATACAATACAATTATTTAACAAAAGATATGTATTAAAAGGTATTAAAATAAATATTATGTTACTTAATAAATATTATGTACATTAATAAATAATGTAATGATAGAGTGCTTAACATTCTCCGCCCCTGTGAACGATGTTCGCAAATTGTGATTAAGGCCCTTCGATACTGGAGACGGCCCTGTTACGCAATTCTTCATTTATGCATGTCTAACGGCTAACGACAATGTCCAAATTTTATTTAGCTAGCTTTCGTATCTTAAGAGCTCGTAATAAGCATGTGTATGTTTATGCTTTCTCATAGGGTCATGTAAAGAGAGAGAAAACAAATTATATAACAGAACGATACAAATTTTCAAGTTCAAGTTCAATAGTAAACAAAACAATACGACAGTTAAAATATAAACATCATCGTCATCCTCATCATCATACTGTCTTTGTTTCAATTTCATCAAATTCCAAGGGAGCTTTGGGAACTGTTATGTGAGTACTGTGAGTATTGCCCGCTGCATTGCTTTCATGTGGTATGCGATGATCATAGTTGTTTTTTTTTTTTTTTGTTGTTCTATAGTTTGTCCTCTATAAATTGGCAGTACAGGCCTTATGGGGAAGCTTTTTCAAAATCAGTAGCGCGCCTTATTTGTGCACCATACTGAATTGAAAGAAACCCCATTTAAAAAATGTTTACCCGCCAATGATTTTTCGATCGCATCCGACATAGATCCCACAACGACCTGCCTAGCGTACAGTTGAATACGCACTGATTGGCTAATGCATTTCAACCCTCTTTTAACATCCATTCGAACAGAGATACCTTTGTCAATTTGGTAACTCGGTTCGTATTTTTTTATATTGGGTTTCTGTTGAGGAACTTTTGATTTTAGAGCTTAAAAAATACCTTTTATTGATGAAATGATAATGAGATATTGAGATGAACATATTAACAGTACAAAAGTGTTATCGTGCAGTATTTTTGTTGATCATGTTTGTGTTTTTTATGTGGGGAAAATCTTAAAATGCAGTTACAAAAATGTAGGTAAGCTGTGGTCTTTAAAGAATTTATTTGCGTAGATTCTCGTGCCGGTCGGTCGGTTGATATTTCGTGTATATTTTTTCTTATTTGCGTAGATTTTTAAAGTGTGCGGGCGGTCGGTATTGATGTTTCGTGTACCTATTTTTGTGATTAGTGAGAAATGGCACCGGTGTGTCCAACACGTCGAGCAGGTAATTGAGCCGAAAATGTGGGAAATGGACGTTTTTTCGGAAAACGCTGTAGAAAGCCTTATAATAAATCTAGATGAAGAGAGCAGCAACAGCAGCAGTAACTTCTCGAGTGATAAAAACACCTTTACTTATATATAAATGTACATATTTTTATTTAATAGATGAATTTATATATATTTTTGTTATGCTTGTTTATTTATTTTGCTTGTTATATTAATCTTTATGAATAAATTCTTTATTTTTTGTTTGTTTTTTATTTAAAAGGGATTAGGCCTACTTAGGATACCCTTCAAAAACGCGCCTACTATCTTACCTCTTGGTGGTGTGGAAAAAGATAAATTTCATTTCATTTTTATAAACAAAAATTAAGAAAATAATTTTAATTAAAAAAGAAGAAAGGTAACCCTACATCATATTTTTTCAGTTTTTTCCAATTCAAAATGCTTACTACGGCAACCCTGTTAGAGCTTTTGAAAGAAGATAACCTTATGGAAAGCAAAGAAGTGCGAATGAGAGACAAACATCCCTATCTTTCCTGTACTGCCAATTTTTAGTGGACAGACTATAGTTATTTTACAACCAATTCCAATTCGCTGTCATTCATCTTCTCTGCATCTGCATGTCCATTGATCGATATGTCTTTTTTTTTAGAATGAAGAAGAATGTTGTTGATCGCGGTCGTCTTCCGTCGGTATTGTTTTATTGCGCGCCGGTGTATATTATTATGTTTTATCGTAATACAGTTTTAGTTTTTCGTGTAGTGTCATCTTAAATTGAATTGTAATGATAAACTAAATCAATTGGTAGTGCGAGTACCAATAATTTGCAATAATTTATGGGTACATATATGTACAAATTAATTTTTCGTGTCGTCGCAAAAAAGTTTATAGGTACATATATGCACAAGTTATTGTTCGTGTCGTAGCGGAGTAGGTACCTATATTTTATTATAGGTATTATGATACATCATAATATTCATAATTGCCATTTTGTTAGTGCGGGTAACAATCCTTTTATAATATGGTCATGTAAATTGTGAATTGACCAGTGAATCAGTGATATTTTATTATGTTGTGTTGTGCCTGCCTTAGTGTTTTCCTGAATCCTGGGCTGCTGGATTTTACGGCTAAGTTTATTTATAAATATTAATAACATTTATGATATTTTTTACTAAACATTTTTTTTTATCACTTTCAAAATTGTATTATGTGTCTGTGTGCGTGTGCTTGGGAAATTTTTCGTTCGGTTATTCGATTTCGAATTTTATCGGTTCGCGGCGAAAATATTAAAGATATGTGTGTGCGTTGAGTGCAATTTAGTTTCATTTTCCTTTTGTAGGAATATTTGCAAGGAATTTGCAAATGGCTTATTCAGCCAAACAATATTTTTTTGACATTTCTTAAGTTTGTTTTCGTTCGGTTTGAAAACTATATTTATTGAATTATCAATTTTCTTAAATTCAATAAATTAATTAATTGTGTCAATTTAAGTGCAGTGTGAAAATAAAATAATTAAAATTTGAAAAGTGTTGTGTTGATATTTTAAAGTGTTGTGTTGAAATTCATAATAATGTGAAGTGCCGTCGGTAAATTCAAGTGTTGTGTTGAAATTCATAGTAATGTGAAATGCCGTCTGTAAATTCAATCCGACATTATATTAATGTAATGTGTTATTAATGCATTTGCCATCTAGATGAATATGTTATTTTAATATTAAATTTGTGTTGAATATACTTCGAATAAAGTTATTTTTATAATAAAGTGATTTTTATATATTTAGATATTTTAATAATAAAATTGATTTATTAATTACCTTTTGGATGTTTCTTGGCGCATACCAGTGGACTGTATTTTATTAAATTGAATTGTGTTGAGTTATTTTGTGTGGTGTTGAATGTGAAGAATCCTGTAAATTTTATTATTGATTTTGGATTGATTGTTTATTTTGTGTTGTGTTCGATGATCATTTAATTATAGTTTTATAGAAATTTATAGAAATATATGTAGTATTGTTTTGCGTTTTACGTTCGAGTCCGGGTTGGGTACATCGTACCTTAATTAATTTGCGAATTTAAACGAGATTTGTTTCATATAATGGTGTAGTCCTCGTTCGATTTATTGCTTGGAAGATAACATATGTTCGCTATAGGTAGTTTCATCGTACCAGTTTTTGTTTTTAATGTTACAACGCGAATTAATTTATCAGCTCCGGGATGTGTATCCGTGATTCTCGCCAATATCCATTGGGATGGTGGTAATCTTTCATCCTTTACAATTACCAAATCTCCGATCTTAGGATCATTTTGCTTTTTTGTCCATTTAGGCCGTTGTTGTAGGCGTGAAAGGTACTCTTCGTTCCATTTACGCCAAAAGGAATCGACAAAGGATTGAGTTTTCGTCCATCTGTCAAGATAATTTATATTTCCGGTTGGTATGATTCTTTCAGGTATAGCTAGAAGAGGTTCTCCAATTAAAAAATGTCCTGGAGTTAAGACGTCGAGGTCATCTATATTTTCGGACAGAGGGCATAGAGGTCTGGAGTTCAAACAAGCTTCAATTTTCGTGAGAAGCGTGCAGAGTTCCTCGAAGTTTAACCTCTCATCTGTCACGGTGCGTTTTAGGTGATGTTTAACTGATTTCACCCCAGCTTCCCAAAGACCACCAAAATGTGGAGAAGCAAGGGGAATAAAATTCCAGTTTGTTCCCGAACTGGCTAAAGTTCCTGCAATTTCTTTCCAATCATGCGTAGATTGTTTTAGCATTCGGGCTAATTCTCGGTTAGCTCCTACGAAATTCGTGCCGCAATCGCTGTAAAGCTGAGCACAAATGCCACGTCGTGCAGTGAATCTACGGAAAGCTGCCAAAAATGTCTGCGTAGTTAGATCCGTCACAGCTTCTAGGTGTATGGCCTTTGTAGCCAAGCAGATAAAAATTGCAAAATATCCTTTTGATGTTATGGATCCCCTTCATTTCCATGCCTTTATCTCAATAGGTCCGGCATAATCTACTCCAGTATTGGCAAATGGGCGTGCCATCCGTACTCGTGGTGCCGGTAGGCTTCCCATGAGCTGCTGCATGGTTTGTTTTTTGTGTCGGAAGCATTTAACACATTGATGTATATGTCTTTTGACATTATTTTTGATGCCTAAAATCCAATGTGATAACCGAATGTAAGCAATAATTTGTTGGTTTCCTCCGTGTAGTGTTTGATTGTGAGCATCTCGCATCACAAGTTCTGTGAAATGAAATCTGGGTTTCAAAATGATCGGGTGTTGTTGGTTGTATGAAATCAATGCATTTTGTAGACGACCGCCGACGCGAAGAATCCCATTACCATCAAGAAAGGCGTTAATTGAAAGTAGAGATTTTGGAATTGTATTCGTATTTTCGTATTCACTTGATTCCTCGTCGAACATAAGTTTTTGTACAGCTTTATGCACTAATATGGATGCATTTTCCAGTTCATAGAGCCTTATTTCTCCTAACTCCATTAAGTTTTGAACTCCTTTTGCTAAACAATTTTTTCTGAAGCGACAACAGAACGCAATTACCCGAATGGCTTTTGAGAGTCGTGAATATCTGAGGATGCTTTTATTCATAGCGTCGTCTGCTGCATCGGAGACCATGAGTGTACACTGAACTTTTGTTGGTCGCTTCTCTTCTTCAGTGTCGTATGACGATAGCTGCTCAGGCACCTCATAATGCCATTGTTCGCGTAAAAATGAAGGTCCTGTCCACCATACATCCTGCGCTCCTAATGTAGAGGGTGAAACGCCTCTGGAGGCTAAATCAGCCGGGTTGTGGTGCGTTGGAACATGTTTCCACATATCACAATTCGTGAGTCGTTGAATTTCAGATACTCGGTTTCTGACAAAGGTTGTCCATTTAGCAGGTTGTGCTCTGATCCAAGCCAACGTGATCATAGAATCTGACCATGCATTTATTTTAGCGTTGGAAACATCTAGGACTTCTTTCGTATAATTTAGTAGAGAAGCGAGTAAGGCAGCTCCACAAAGTTCTAGTCGTGGGAGACTGACTGTTTTTAATGGAGCCACTTTGGTTGCATGTGGACACGGTTTGAATTATCAAGGACACGCATGTAAACCGCTGCACCATAAGCCTTCTCTGAAGCGTCGCTGAAACCATGCAGTTCAATTAATTTGTGTGTAGTGTGTGTGTTGATCCATCTTGGTATTTTAATTTGTTGAATTTGAGGAAGTTCACCTTGAAAAATCTGCCATTCTTCCAACAAGTCTGATGGAATCGGTTGATCCCAGTCAGTACCTCTGCACCAAAGTTTTTGCATCATAATTTTGGCCCTTATAATACACGGTGATATCCAGCCGAGTGGGTCAAAAAGTTTTGCGATAGCTGATAACATCGTTCTTTTCGTTATTTCATCGTTATCGTGTTGTATATTTTGAAATGTAAACGTGTCTTCTTGGGGTTGCCATCTGATGCCTAAAGTTTTGACATGATTGTTTGATCCAAATGGAATGTCGAAACTAAACTCACAATCTTCCTTAGGCAAATCCTGTAAAAGATCTTTGCAGTTTGAAGTCCACTTCCGAAGCTTGAGCCCAGCAGATGCTAGTAAATGACGTATTTCATCTCGTTTTGTCCTGGTTTTGTCGATGGAGTCTGCACCGCTAATAAAGTCATCTACGTACATGTCCTCCTGTACAGCGAGAGCCCCTTTTGGGTAATTTTGGGCTTCATCTTCTGCGACTTTGTTTAAGATACGGATGGCTAAATATGGTGCACAAGCTGTGCCAAAAGTGACCGTGTTGAGTTTGAAGAATTTCAATGGGTGATTCGGATTTTCTCTCCAAACAATCAATTAATAGTACCGATCAGGTTGTTGTATTGAGATTTGGCGGTACATCTTCTCAATATCGGCCGTTATGGTGTACTGGTGTTTTCGCCATTTTAAAATTATATCCACAATATTTTTTTGTAGTTTTGGGCCTACCATCAAGTGCTGATTTAAAGAAGTCCCATCAGATGTCTTTGCAGCTGCGTCAAAAACAACTCGTAATTTTGTAGTGGAGCTGGACTCTTTAAACACGGCATGATGGGGAAGAAAATAATGAAACGGTGACTTCAATATAGGATCATGAAAACTTACTTCTTCCATGTGTTTCAAAGTTATGTATTCATTGATACATTGGCTATATCCTGGTTTCAGATTTGGTTCATTTTCGAATCGTCGTTTCAAAGATGCGAATCTCCTTATGGCGCTTTCCTTACTGAATCCAAGTTCAGGATGAACTCCTTTTTTGAATGGAAGGGATACTTCATATCGTCCATCAGGTAGGCGTCTTGTCGTTTCTAAGAAATACTTCTCGCAAGCAACATCTTCTTCAGACGGTTGAATCAAGAATGGGGTTTCTTCAATCTCCCAAAATTTACGGATTGCAGTGTCCAGATCGGCCGTTTGGAAATGGCATTGAATTGATTTTGGAATTGTCTCAGAAATCTTTTCCAAGACAATCCAGCCCAAGTGTGTTTTTTGGGCCATCGGTGCAATTTCATGTTCGCTGCGTACAATGTCTGGCAAAATAATGTCTGTATAAACATCAGAGCCAAAAAGGATGTCGATTGGAGCAGGAACATAAAATTTTGGGTCTGCTAACATTAAATTAGTTAGGTATTCCCAAGTGTTGTGTATCATTTTGTGGGCCGGAAGAAGGCCAGTCAACGACTTAAAAATAAATGCTTTGGTTGCGCTTTCAAATGTTGAATGTTTGGACGAAAACATTATGTCAACATAATTTTGACTGGTGCCGTTGCTGACCTTCCCTAACCCTGATACCTTAACAAATGTACGGTGGCGTTGAAGATTTAACAACCTTGATGCAGATTCGGTGATAAACGTTGCATCTGAGCCTGGGTCAATTAGAGCTCGTAAATCTGCAAATTTTCCATTTCCAGATTTTACCCTTACAATCGCAGTGGCTAGTAAAATCTGCGTACCATTTAAATGTGACGCGTGGAAATTGTGACGAGTACCAGAATTAGGTGAGTTGTTACCCGTTGGGTGAAAAACAGAAGCGTTTGGGTTCACCGCTACCTGGTCGTTCCTATTCTGGGCAATTCGTTGTTGAAAATGTGTTGTTGGGGTATTAACGTTTGAAGTTGAGTTTTGAATGTGTGAATTTGTATGTAAAAGTGAGTGATGTCTTTGATTGCAAAAGTAGCAACTCCGGTTACTCAAGCAATCTCGTGTTGTGTGGCTGTAAGCAAGGCAGTTTTCACATACATGAGCCTGACGTACAGCTTGTTGCTTATAAGCAGAATCCATGCTTAAAAATCGCCTGCATTTCATTAAAGAATGTTGTCCTTGTTTGCAAATTTGGCATGAATATGTTTGCTTGTTGTATTGTTGTTTTTGTTGTGTTTTAGCGTGAAAAGTCTTTGCTGTGACGTGTGATTTGGTGATTGGCTTTGGGTGCGACGTTGTTGAACTTCCTTGTTGCAAAATGGCTTCTAAAGTCCTAGAACGGGATTTAAGAAATTCAGTAAAATCAATAAATGTTGGAAGTTCTTTAACATTCCCAAGCTTTTCTTCCCATAGTTGTTGGGTAGTGCAGGGTAATTTTTGAAAAAGTATATAAATTAATAATGTGTCCCAATGTTGGACAGGTAATTGAAGATTTTCATGGGCATGAACAACTTCAGTAGTGGTATCTAAAAGAGTTTTCAGACAATCAGCTGTCTCTTTACCTTGAGCAGATTGAGCGAAAAGAACCTTGAGATTGGCATTTACTAAAACCCTTTTATGATCATACCTTTCCTTCAATAATTCTCATGCCTTTTCATAATTCCCTGCTGTCAGATCGAAATGTTGGAGAAGGCGTTCGGCATCACCAGTTAGGCTTGATTTTAAAAAATGTAATTTTTGTATTTCGTTTAACGCTGGATTAGTATGGACCAAGGAGCAAAAAATGTCGTGGTAAGATCGCCATGTTGTGTATGACCCTGAAAACGTTGGAGGTTTGATTGGAGGAAGTTGCAGAAAATTCACTTGTTGCGATGGCTTTGGTTGCGGCGGCACTGTCGCAGAAATCGATCCTAAATTGCCTGCAGTAGGCGAAGATGGAACCGGTGGATTGATTTTGT
The DNA here is from genome assembly GCA_951217065.1 of Baccha elongata. Lineage (NCBI taxonomy): Eukaryota > Metazoa > Arthropoda > Insecta > Diptera > Syrphidae > Baccha > Baccha elongata. The sequence goes on along the minus strand of CATNUY010000119.1, from coordinate 398,905 downwards.
CCAAGGTATCCATCAATTCACTTTTATAATCGAGGTACGTGTCACGAATATGGTCAAATACTTCTACAAGGTCCTTCTTTTTCAACGTTTCCTCAAGCTTACCCCCGCTCACGATTTCCTCATGGTATCTTTTGGCATTTAAAAGATTTTCTTCCAACAGCTCCAATCGAGTTTTCAAATAATTTATTGTTCGACGAGCCTGGCCTGTCTTTTTAAAATTAACGAAATCTCGCTCTACTTGAGCCAATAACTTCTTTTGAAGCCCACCAAACGCCATGTTACACTTTTATTTATCAGATGTAATAAAAAAAGAATTGAAAAAAAAAAATACTTTAAAAAACGTGTTATGCCTTCAATGGAATATATATATAGTTTTGTGTTGTAGTATATTAAACGCGTCGCGGGACTCCCGATTTGCACAGCACAGAATGTTTTTTTTTTTTTAATGTTCGTGTATTAATTAATAATGAATTAAATGTTTTTAAATTAATTAAATGTTCCAAATTAATTTCACCAAACGTGAAAGTTATTTTATGTGTATATATATTTTATATATAAATGTACTTTGTACTGTGTGCACAAGTGAAAGCAAAAAAAAAAATCACATGTACCTAGGTTCTTTGTACCTACTTATTTTGCACTTTAATTATTAATTAATTTAATTTTAAAATTATTTCACTGTTTAAAAATGAAAGCTAGTCAATTTCATATATATATGCATATATTTTATGTACTTGTAACTAGTTTTCTCACAAGTTAAAGATAACAAAAAATTCTCATATGTAGGTAGGTACTTGACTTGGTGTTGCACTATGGGTTATAAATATGCTTTTGCACTTATGGGTAAAAAATGGATAGGCAAATCACAATTTTAACACACTTTGTTTAATTTAGTTTTTAATGGATCGAAAGGACCAAATGTTATTGTGTAGCGCTGGTTATTTTGTCTTTAAATTTTCCAATAAAATAAAAGTCAATTTACTTCAACGTTATAAAGGTAATTTTATTAAGTCTCAAATAGAAAATAATTGTTGTGTCGCTTACGAAGGTTCTACAAGGAATAATATGACCTTTTGTTTTACAAGGTTAAGATGATTTTCAAATATAGATATTTTATTTGCGAATTACTGTACATAAAGATTTTAAGGATGACTTGCAGGTTTGTATTTCATTACATACGTTAATTCTTTGACAAGAGTAGGTACGGTTTAAATACAATATAATTATTTAACAAAAGATATGTATTAAAAGGTATTAAAATAAATATTATGTTACTTAATAAATATTACGTACATTAATAAATAATGTAATGATAGTGCTTAGTGCTTAACAGAAATAATTTCTTATAGGTACCTACCTACCTACCTTACTGAAATGTGGCAACATATAACTGAATGATATCTTTTAATAACTAAACATAAGATGATTTTGTATACAAATTTTAGTTATGTAACCATGATTGCCATATGGAAAATATATTTATTTTTCTCACTTAAAAAGGTATAATGCGAGAATTGTTTGGCATCGACTAGGTTCGATTTTCAATTTTCCGAAAATACAACCGAGCCTGCGAAGCCACTTCAAACCATACACGTATGTACACGATGATGAATTTGTCTCATAACTCTATCCGTATATACAGGCTAGCTTAAAATGTTACTAAAAGTAATTTTTGTTTGTTTTGATTAAGTTTTAAACTTTATTAAACAGCTTTTATTATGATTAATACAAAACACAAATTCTTAACATAGTATGCAAAACTTATTAAGAAAAAAAATTGATACAAATTTATCAATATGGTAACCATTTTTTGATAAATCCCTTTTTCATTTTCATTCATCTGCAACAAAATCAAAATATAAATATTTTGAGGAAACTAATCTGAAATAAACTTATCTGTGCCCGATTTTTGGCATAAAATATATATAAGTACATATATGTTGGTAGGTATATCAATAATATACCTATATGTACTTATCTATTTTTTTTCGGTTATAAAATATAAATTACATATTTTTATTTATTTATTTATTTATTTCGAGAATGCTTAGCAACAATAGGATACAATATCTTATAAGCTAGTCATAAGCTAATTTTACAGAAAAGAGCTAGATAAAAGAAAGTTAATAAAATTGAAACAAATTTAAATTTCCAATTATGATTTATAAGTTCATTTATGTATTTGTTCGAAAGTGATTTATTAAGACCCTTTTAGTTCTTGTTGCGTTTTGGGTTTCTCTAATATGACGTGGTAATAAGTTCCAAAGACGCACGGAGTTTACAAAAAATTGACGCTGAGATGTTAAACCCGAACAGAAAGGATGAATTATATGACGAGATCTTTCCGAGGTCGCCATTGTAATTTTTTCAAAGCAGTATTGTGGTTGGCGCGTAATCAGAATGTTAGAGAGCAAAATCAAACTGCGAAGTTCAATGTACTTTTCAAAAGGCATACCTAGTAAGAGATTGGACAAACCTGTTAATCTATCATATCTGCTAAGGCTAAAGACATAGCGTACGGTACTATTAAAGGCGACAATGAGTTTTCGTTTGCTTACATAACTGCAATTACAGTAAATTTCGCAGCCGTATATCAAAGTGGGAATTTCCAAGGTCTTTGCGAGGAGTAAGCGAGTTTTAAATGGTGTAAATGTCTGAGTTACCCATAGAGTACGTAGAACGCCATACACTTTGCCAACAAGTACGTTTATATGGTTATCCCAAGTCAAAGAGCGGTTAAAAGTCACGCCAAGATTTTTCGCGGTATCTACATAATCGATGGGTGAGTTCTTCAACACAATCAGGGGAAAATAATCAAGATCTAGATGTTTTCTTGATATGACAATACATTTCGATTTTTTTGGGTTTAAGATTAGACCGTTTAGTTCGGACCAATATGAGATTTTTTCAAGGTCTTTGTTAACACAAAAGGCTGCATGCTCTATGAGCCCAAGGGGTCAGCTTAAGTACAATTGCACGTCATCTGCATACATATGAGAAGAGCAATAATCGAATAAAGATGGAAGTTCGTTGACGTACATAGAAAATAGTAATGGGCCAAGAATAGAACCCTGGGGAACACCGGTAACATTCGGGAGGAAATTCGACAAGTTGTCGCCGACTTGAACTGCTTGTTTTCTATCAGTCAAATAAGAATAGATTAGCTTTGTAGCACATGAAGAAAAATTAAAACTCTGGATAAGCTTATTACATAGATTAACGTGGTTGACTGTGTCAAAAGCCTTTGAAAAGTCGAGCAGAACCAAAAACGTTACCTCATCTTTATCCAACGCTTTCCTTACGTTTAAGAGCGCTGTGATACAATTGTGCTTTTTACGGAAGCCAGATTGCTTTGGAGTTAGCATCGAGTTTGCCGTAAGAAAAACGTTCATTTGTTTCTGTAAGATTCGTTCAAAGACTTTCGACAGAAATGGTAAGACAGAAATTGGGCGAAATTCAACACCTTTTGCATTTTTGGGAATTGGTATGATTTTGGCAACCTTCCACAAGTCTGGATAGACTCCTGACATCAGAATAGTATTGAATACAAATGTAAGATAAGGCAGTACAATTGGCAGAATCATAAACAAAAATTTGGGGTGAATATCATCCAACCCAACAGCATTTGACTTTATGGAAAGCAAACTTTCAACTACGTCAGCACTATCTGCAGCACAGAAGCCAAAACCAGGACGATCCGACTGATCCATAAATAAAGGAGGGTTATCGGTATTCGAAGATGGAACTAGTGTTGATGACAAAGAAACAAATGTTTTGTTAAGGGTATTTGCATCAATATCCACTACTGTCCCGCTCCTTGACTTGCCAATTCCAGCTTTACGTAGGTTTCTCCACAATTGTGTCCGTTTAGGGATGAACTTAGCTGGTGGGATAAAATTTTAGATTTTTCCTTACGAATTTCAGCTATAACTCTATTGCGTAGTAAACAGAAAGAACGTCGCAACTCAGTCAACCGGTAACGCTTCCAAGTCTTATAAGCTGCATCTCGTTGTTGCATTAAGAGTCGTATATTGGGAGTAAACCATGGTTTACAGCTTGGCTTAAGAGTTATGGTCTTTACTGGCACATGAGTGTCATACAGAACTTTTATGTTTTGATTTAAAAACTCCAACTGCTCATTCGAGGATTGCATATAAAAAATATTATCCCAATTAATATCCCTTGCATGCTCTTCCAAAACTTCAACATTGATGATATAAAAATTTCTATATGTGATTTGGTGACAAGTGTGGTTGAAACTAAATTTAAACGTAAGAAAAATTAAATCATGCTTAGAAAAAGCAGGTGCAGACAGCTGATCATATAGAGCTACGTTTTCTATATCATTAACTAGAAACAGGTCTAACAGTGTTGCATCCCCACCAAAGTAATGAGTTGGTGTACTTGTGTTAATAGGCCTTAGATTAAACGTTAACATGTTATGAGTAAGGATGTTGGGGTTCAAGAGATTGCAATTGAAATCTCCACATAAGACAATATTGGGAGATCTAAGCGATATTTCCTCTAAAAGTGTGAACAGGGGTGAAAAGTCTATGTACCTGTTTGGCCTATATATTGCACCTAAAAGTAAATTACCTTCATTGCCTACCAGCTCAATGAAAAGATATTCAATGCCGCTGCCAGCCTCAGATGATAGCTTAAAATTGCATTTAATGCTCACCTTAACATAGATTGCCACACCTACCCCAACACGATTTATTCTATTTAAGCGAAAAACACGGTAACCCTCTAAGCTACAAATATTGTCACTTGAGTCATCCTTCAGCCATGTTTCGGTGATGCAAATTGCATCTACATCCGAATTTACAAAAATGTCGCGAAATTCATCGATCTTCGGAAGCAAGCTTTGTGCGTTGATATGACAGACCCGGAGACCGCATTTCTGCTTGCTCAGGATCCTGACCATAGAACGCAATGATGAACTATATATCATACCGGAGGCAACAAGGAGATAAAAGGTATAAAACAGTAAAAATAATAGAAGAACAAAGATATGAATAAAAATAAGTAAGTTTAGATTTAATATTTTTAATTAATCGTAATATCAAAGTTTAAGAACAAAACTTCAGTTTAAGATGAGAAAAAAAATCGATAAAATATAAAAAAGAAATTTAAAAAAAGAAGATAATTTTTAATATAATTGGTACAAACTAATTGGTATAAAAATGCAACAATATTAATAATCATCGGAGACTTCTGTTCTGGCAACTTCCTCGAGTCCATCGATTCAGTCAACAAGCACAGCTGTGTCATCATTTTGACGTTTGATATAAACTACTCCACGTGCGGTGTATACGGTAGAAATTTGTTTACTTTTTTTTAATGCAAGCGCCCGTTGTAGAATATTTTTGTTTTGTTGTGATAAGCTCTCGCGAATATAGATGGTTGATGATACCGCGGGAGGTGGAGAACAATCGATACAAGGTGAATGTCTTTTAAACAAAGCGGTTTATTATTATTTTTTTTTCCGATAATTCGCGATGGAAGTTAAAACATAGTTTTTGTCGTACGGAGAGTTAAATTTAATCATTATCGCGGTATTGGGCGCATTTGGTTTTGGACGAGTGCGATAAATATTGGCGAGAGATGGTGGTTTAATGTTGATGGTGCTACATATTAAATTAAAATTTGATTTTAAGTTTTCATTGGGCAAGAACGGAACGCCAAACATAAATGCATCTCTTGCAATAATGCGATTTTCATAAGAGTCCATAGATTTTTTTAATTTGCTTAATTCCGCCACGGTGTGCTCAAGGTTATTGTTTACGCTAGCGAGTTCAACTGTTTTTTCGGCTAAAGCGGCTTCAGTGTTCGTGTATACAGAGTTAACGTTGGCCAGTGACACTTTGAGTTTGTTTACTTCTGTACTTAGTGAATCAATATCAGTTTTTGTATTAGAGCTTAAAGATTCTAATTGAACAACGCGATCATTTATGTCACTTATGCTGTTTTTAATTTCTTGAATTTCACGGCCAAGTTCTTCTGTTATTTTTTTTCAGAATCATCTACTTTCTTTGATAATAAAGAAATAATGAACTCACTTTGCTCGCGAAGTTTTTCATTCATCCAGGTTTTATCCTTGCTGTCCATGGTTTTGGTGGATGGTGTATTAAGAGGGGAAGATGAAGAGCTTTGGGGTGAGTTTAAGGCAGAATTGGAGCTCTTGATGATGCGCGAAACAGGCTTTTTGGTGGATTAGATGGCATGAGTTTTAGTGTATATATTAAGTTTCTTAAAGTGAATGTGTTGGTGAGAGATACGTAAAACCTACTTACTTTTTTATTATTTCATTTCGTCTTCAACTTCGTGGCATCAGCCAAGCAGCCAATGACAAATGCTTCTCCCCTTGTTTTTAATCTGTCAAAAAACAGAAATTTTTCAAACTGCTCATCCTCGTCATTGTTGTCAGAGCCAAAATAATATAGTCAACTCTTTCGCACAATATATGTCTACACTAGTTCCTTTATGCGAACAGCGCCAATTTACGAAAATTGTTAGAAAGAATAAATCGTCGACGACGAACCTACTATAGTTTCTATATGCAAAGATATTACTATATAAATGTATATACAATAGGATACACTATCCAGTTATATGATTGCATATATATTTCTATAGTAAGCTCATGAGAGCCAATCAATTGAGTGATTTATTGAATGCCCGAAGCGCCATCTGGCAAAGTTGTGAGCTCTAGCTCTTGGGAGACTTTTGGAGGAGTGGCTTGTTGTTGGGAGAGATTTTGAGGGATACAAACTGGGGAATAGTATATACAATGGTGCATCGACTTTATTGTTACCTTTTGAATCCTGATTTAGAAAAAAAAACATAAACTTGTTTATTTGATAAATTTGAAAAAAAAATTACCATAAATTGTTCCGTAAAATTATCTACATCTTCTATGATATCATAAAAGGTTAAACCTCCCGTTTATCTTTTTGTCCAAGATTAGGTCAGCTCACCAGCGGTGTATGAACTTTTTGCGCCAACCAACGTGAATTACCAATTGAAATGTATTGAATTCGAGTTGATTTGATGAGATTTGAAACATTTAATGGCCTACCAAGCAAAAATGTACTCAGTTGTAACATTTTGTTTATTGAATAATTCACTTTTCGTCTTATTTTCGAAAATTATGTAATAAAAATTTTCAATTTTGTTCGGGGTTCAAGATGTCAAAGTAGTCAGCTGTTTTTGTTTTGAGTACTATTTGACAAAAACATATATGGGTTATTATTGTTGTTATATTGTACTATTTGTACAATAGAATGTCAGTTTTTATTACTGACCATTCTATTAATTTTCATTGAAAGGAGACTGATGAAAGGAATTGGCAATCCTTGAAATAGCTATATCTCCAGCCAAAGATAGAAAAAACGAAGAATAATATTCGTAAACGAGTAAATAAAATTCGTTTAAAATTGGTGGTAGCGCCTTTAAGTTGTTGTTGTTGTTCAAACACATTCAATGAAAATTAACAGAATGGTCAGTAATAAAAACTGACATTCTAGTACAAATAGTACAATATAACAACAATAATAACTTAAAATAATATGGTCGTACCAATCTTCCTACCTCTCCCCCTTTGATATGTGCTACAAATTGTAGTCTATCAAATAAGGTTAGGAGAAAATGGAGGCGGAACAAAACAACATACTTAGAGGCGCTTAGAAAAATGTTGAAGCTCCAAATGCGTTTGAAAAGCAAACAAACATAACTTCTCGACCTGTGTCATCAGTGGTCATAAGCTGTGGAATGCGTAGTGCATACGACTTCGAAGACTGAGTAAAAAAAAAAAAAAAAAAAAAAAGTAGCGCCTTTAAGTTGTTGTTGTTGTTCAAACACATTCAATAACCTAATATAGGTACTACACAATATAGGCAAACATTCTACATATTTATATTTTTCATAGGTAGGTAATATAATACAAAAAAGTTTACTAATCGTAAAAAAAATACCTACCCATGATTTTGCAATAGGTATGCGTATGGCAATCACGATTTGGTAAACACATACACTTTCCACCCACAAATAATATCACCCAATGGTAAGAGAAGTATCCTTTCTTCATATTTGAATACTTCGCAGCTGCAGAATAAACAAAATTCATCAATACTTACTTATTGGCCTTTATTTTGATTCCACACATTTAAATCAATTTCTTAGAAAATTGCCCCTCCCTCCTAAACGGGGGAAAATAGACCCCCCTCCTATACAATTTTTTTCTTTTCTTAACCCAACCTACACGCTCAAACATTTTGGTGCACCTTAAACCAATCACCCTTTATATGCATTCCGTACTGTTCCGGATGGTGTAGTGAGGTCAAAAACCAACCGATATTAACGAAAAATACAAAACTTTTTTTGTAAAAAGATTATCTTTAAAAAAGCATTTAATATACTTTTTGCCGAAAATCTTAAAATTAGGGAGCAGTTCGAAAATTAAGGTGACAAGGTCTATTTTTAATTCGTTTTTTTCCTTATAACTTCTAAGATACTATCAGTACAAATATAATTTTTATACCACAAATTTCAATAAAAAAGTGTTTAATATTTTTCATGAAAACGCACACAAACATAGAAAAACGCGAAACCACGAAAAAATCTTAAATTCAAGATGGCGGATGCTGCACAAGACCAAATTTCCCGCAAACTCAGAATCAACCCCCCTACAAAACTGCATTCAAACTTGGAGACCTTCAAAACTTTTCTCATGTTTGATTGTTATCTCAAAACTTTTTTTTTGTACGAATGGAAAACTTGACCTAGAGTACCTATAATCGCAAGTAAAAAAAAAATAAAAGAAGAGATTTCTCGCGCTACCATAAGGTACCTAGTATATCATAGCATTATACTGCTGGCTTGGCTACATCATCGTATAAGTCCATAGGTATTTGAATGTTCTACGTTAAAAATCGTTATAACTCGATAACGGTGTTTTGTACGGGAAAAAGTCTAACGGCATTTTTTGTAGAAATGTTGAGGACCTACCTATACCTATTTACAACTTGTTCTCATACATATTTGCAGTATCTTTCACCGTTTCAGAGGTAGTAAAGGTAAAAAACGTAAATGTGACATAGGTATCCTTGATGTAAAAGCGTTGAACATTGGTAAAAAAAATTGCACTCAATGCAAAACTTTGTAAAAATTAATTTTGAGACAATAAATAATTTTATTTTTTAAAATTGACTTTGAAATGTTATTTTTCTCAACTAGCATCAAACATCAAATCAAAGGATGAAGTTTAACCTTTAAAACAAGATGTAATTTATTGCCATATTATTTTTGGTTAATTTTTAATAATTTTGTTTCAATTCTAAGTCGATTTTTTGTTCAATTGGCTCTCCTGCCTAAACAGGTGAAGATGGACCATTGCAATATTTCATACAATATACCTAACTACATATTTCTTATTTTGACCAAACCTAACTATTCGTTCTAGTTATTTAATGCATGTTATAAATTGATCATTTTTATTACCTATCTATAAAACACAAAAAATAACATATACCTACATAGGTATGTTAACCGATGCAGGTAAACATTCTTTTTATATTTCTTACACATAAAATACATAATGACCTAATTTGTAACTTGCAATTTATTTGTTTTCAAATTGGTCGCAAAAAATCATACCCATCTATGATTCTATAAGAAGTACCTATTAATTTTTTTACCTAATTAATTTTTTCGAAAAAGAAACGTCAACAAAAATAAAAACTTTGAATCCCTCCCACTTATAAAAATGTATTATAACGCGTTCGCGTTCTGTTTTCCCGCTCAAATTCTCCCCCATTGAGTTAGTACTGCACCACGAATATAGGAGCGCTGCATGGTTGTAGAGTGAATGTTGCTAAGGCATCTGAGCATGATATTACCATTGTATATATATTTCTATAGTACGTCCATCGTATGTGGGACACATTGGAATTTCTCGATTGCTCGAAGCGCCATCTGGGCAAAGGTGGTAGAAGCTGCTCTTGGGAGACTTTTGGAGGAGTGGCTTGTTGTTGGGAGAGATTTTGAGGGGTACAAACTGGGGAATATTATAACGAGAAGGCATAAAGAAAATTTCAAAGAGTTGGAAGAAGATGAAAATTATAATTGTTAACTTTTTCTCTTTGAGCTTATTCGTTTTTATTTTGATAACGAATGTTCATAAGAAAAGAGAATTGGAAGTTATTTATTTATTATGTATGGCTGTATTCATGGTGGTGGAAAATAAATATTTGGCTGCTTCTGAATGTGGGTGCCAGCTTTAATGCTGAACTATATGAAATGTGGCAAGCTACCTATTAGAATAGAATGTAGCTGCTGACGAAACAATGTGACGTCACAATTACATATTCCATTGAAAATGCTTCTTACTAGCATCTGATCCGGATGCGATGCAAATATAGTTAAGTTATAAATTGGTTATAAATTGGTGATGCAAAATTGGTGATGCAAAACTTGCTTTATTGGAAGAAAATCATGTAAGAAAATCATGGATACGGGTATCAAAGTTGACATCTTTAAACTTGATTTGCGGCTAAACTAAGTGTCGTAGCGACTTAAAAAATGCATATTCGTGATCTAGGGAGTGCCACCAACGCTGTATCACTTGATTTGAAAAACAGACTTTTATCTTTAAACTTGATTTGCGGCTAAACTAAGCGTCCTACGGGTATCAAAGTTGACATCTTTAAAATTGATTTGTGGCTTAACTAAGCGTCGTACTGACTTAAAAAATGCATATTCGTGATCTAGGGAGTGTCACCTTTCAAACGCTGTATCACTTGATTTGAAAAACAGACTTTTATTTTTTAACTTGATTTAAGAAAAACCCTGTAATACACTTTACCCACTAACCTACTCGCCATTTCCAAATCTAATTAAATCCTCTAAATAAAAATAAATAGTAAAGTATTCCTTTGATTTTGTTTCAACTCACAAAAAATCCAATAAGAAATTGTTAATGTGTAGAGCTGGTTATTTTGTCTTTAAATTTTCCAATAAAATAAAAGTCAATTTACTTCAACGTTATAAAGGTAATTTTATTAAGTCTCAAATAGAAAATAATTGTTGTGTCGCTTACGAAGGTTCTACAAGGAATAATATGACCTTTTGTTTTACAAGGTTAAGATGATTTTCAAATATAGATATTTTATTTGCGAATTACTGTACATAAAGATTTTAAGGATGACTTGCAGGTTTGTATTTCATTACATACGTTAATTCTTTGACAAGAGTAGGTACTCTCATACTGCGCGAAAGTTATCTATTTCGTTAAGTTTTATTTTAAGGTTTAAATACAATATAATTATTTAACAAAAGATATGTATTAAAAGGTATTAAAATAAATATTATGTTACTTAATAAATATTATGTACATTAATAAATAATGTAATGATAGAGTGCTTAACATTCTCCGCCCCTGTGAACGATGTTCGCAAATTGTGATTAAGGCCCTTCGATACTGGAGACGGCCCTGTTACGCAATTTTTCATTTATGCATGTCTAACTGCTAACGATAATGTCCGAATTTTATTTAGCTAGCTTTCGTATCTTAAGAGCTCGTAATAAGCATGTGTATGTTTATGCTTTCTCATAGGGACATGTAAAGAGAGAGAAAAAAAATTATATAACAGAACGATACAAATTTTCAAGTTCAAGTTCAATAGTAAACAAAACAATACGACAGTTAAAATATAAACATCATCGTCATCCTCATCATCATACTGTCTTTGTTTCAGTTTCATCAAATTCCAAGGGAGCTTTGGGAACTGTTATGTGAGTACTGTGAGTATTGCCCGCTGCATTGCTTGCATGTGGTATGCGATGATCATAGTTGTTTTTTTTTTTTTTTTTTGTTCTAGTTATTTTACAACCAATTCCAATTCGCTGTCATTCATCTTCTCTGCATCTGCATGTCCATTGATCGATATGTCTTTTTTTTTTAGAATGAAGAAGAATGTTGTTGATCGCGGTCGTCGTCAGTCGGTATTGTTTTATTGCGCGCCGGTGTATATTATTATGTTTTATCGTAATACAGTTTTAGTTTTTCGTGTAGTGTCATCTTAAATTGAATTGTAATGATAAACTAAATCAATTGGTAGTGCGAGTACCAATAATTTGCAAAAATTTATGGGTACATATATGTACAAATTAATTTTTCGTGTCGTCGCAAAAAAGTTTATAGGTACATATATGCACAAGTTATTGTTCGTGTCGTAGCGGAGTAGGTACCTATATTTTATTATAGGTATTATGATACATCATAATATTCATAATTGCCATTTTGTTAGTGCGGGTAACAATCCTTTTATAATATGGTCATGTAAATTGTGAATTGACCAGTGAATCAGTGATATTTTATTATGTTGTGTTGTGCCTGCCTTAGTGTTTTCCTGGATCCTGGGCTGCTGGATTTTACGGCTAAGTTTATTTATAAATATTAATAACATTTATGATATTTTTTATTAAACATTTTTTTTTATCACTTTCAAAATTGTATTATGTGTTTGTGTGCGTGTGCTTGGGAAATTTTTTGTTCGGTTATTCGATTTCGAATTTTATCGGTTCGCGGCGAAAATATTAAAGATATGTGTGTGCGTTGAGTGCAATTTAGTTTCATTTTCCTTTGGTAGGAATATTTGCAAGGAATTTGCAAATGGCTTATTCAGCCAAACAATTTTTTTTTCACATTTCTTAAGTTTGTTTTCGTTCGGTTTGAAAACTATATTTATTGAATTATCAATTTTCTTAAATTCAATAAATTAATTAATTGTGTCAATTTAAGTGCAGTGTGAAAATAAAATAATTAAAATTTGAAAAGTGTTGTGTTGAAATTCATAATAATGTGAAGTGCCGTCGGTAAATTCAAGTGTTGTGTTGAAATTCATAGTAATGTGAAGTGCCGTCTGTAAATTCAATCCGATATTATATTAATGTAATGTGTTATTAATGCATTTGCCATCTAGATGAATACGTTATTTTAATATTAAATTTGTGTTGAATATACTTCGAATAAAGTTATTTTTATAATAAAGTGATTTTTATATATTTGTAGATATTTTAATAATAAAATTGATTTATTAATTACCTTTTGGATGTTTCTTGGCGGATAGCAGTGGACTTTTTTTTATTAAATTGAATTGTGTTGAGTTATTTTGTGTGGTGTTGAATGTGAAGAATCCTGTAAATTTTATTATTGATTTTGGATTGATTGTTTATTTTTTTAATTTATCAGCTCCGGGATGTGTATCCGTGATTCTCGCCAATATCCATTGGGATGGTGGTAATCTTTCATCCTTTACAATTACCAAATCTCCGATCTTAGGATCATTTTGCTTTTTTGTCCATTTAGGCCGTTGTTGTAGGCGTGAAAGGTACTCTTCGTTCCATTTACGCCAAAAGGAATCGACAAAGGATTGAGTTTTCGTCCATCTGTCAAGATAATTTATATTTCCGGTTGGTATGATTCTTTCAGGTATAGCTAGAAGAGGTTCTCCAATTAAAAAATGTCCTGGAGTTAAGACGTCGAGGTCATCTATATTTTCGGACAGAGGGCATAGAGGTCTGGAGTTCAAACAAGCTTCAATTTGCGTGAGAAGCGTGCAGAGTTCCTCGAAGTTTAACCTCTCATCTGTCACGGTGCGTTTTAGGTGATGTTTAACTGATTTCACCCCAGCTTCCCAAAGACCACCAAAATGTGGAGAAGCAAGGGGAATAATATTCCAGTTTGTTCCCGAACTGGCTAAAGTTCCTGCAATTTCTTTCCAATCATGCGTAGATTGTTTTAGCATTCGGGCTAATTCTCGGTTAGCTCCTACGAAATTCGTGCTGCAATCGCTGTAAAGCTGAGCACAAATGCCACGTCGTGCAGTGAATCTACGGAAAGCTGCCAAAAATGTCTGCGTAGTTAGATCCGTCACAGCTTCTAGGTGTATGGCCTTTGTAGCCAAGCAGATAAAAATTGCAAAATATCCTTTTGATGTTTTGGATCCCCTTCCTTTCCATGCCTTTATCTCAATAGGTCCGGCATAATCTACTCCAGTATTGGCAAATTGGCGTGCCATCCGTACTCGTGGTGCCGGTAGGCTTCCCATGAGCTGCTGCATGGTTTGTTTTTTGTGTCGGAAGCATTTAACACATTGATGTATATGTCTTTTGACATTATTTTTGATGCCTAAAATCCAATGTGATAACCGAATGTAAGCAATAGTTTGTTGGTTTCCTCCGTGTAGTGTTTGATTGGGAGCATCTCGCATCACAAGTTCTGTGAAATGAAATCTGGGTTTCAAAATGATCGGGTGTTGTTGGTTGTATGAAATCAATGCATTTTGTAGACGACCGCCGACGCGAAGAATCCCATTACCATCAAGAAAGGCGTTAAGTGAAAGTAGAGATTTTGGAATTGTATTCGTATTTTCGTATTCACTTAATTCCTCGTCGAACATAAGTTTTTGTACAGCTTTATGCACTAATATGGATGCATTTTCCAGTTCATAGAGCCTTATTTCTCCTAACTCCATTAAGTTTTGAACTCCTTTTGCTAAACAATTTTTTCTGAAGCGACAACAGAACGCAATTACCCGAATGGCTTTTGAGAGTCGTGAACATCTGAGGATGCTTTTATTCATAGCGTCGTCTGCTGCATCGGAGACCATGAATGTACACTGAACTTTTGTTGGTCGCTTCTCTTCTTCAGTGTCGTATGACGATAGCTGCTCAGGCACCTCATAATGCCATTGTTCGCGTAAAAATGAAGGTCCTGTCCACCATACATCCTGCGCTCCTAATGTAGAGGGTGAAACGCCTCTGGAGGCTAAATCAGCCGGGTTGTGGTGCGTTGGAATATGTTTCCACATATCACAATTCGTGAGTCGTTGAATTTCAGATACTCGGTTTCTGACAAAGGTTGTCCATTTAGCAGGTTGTGCTCTGATCCAAGCCAACGTGATCATAGAATCTGACCATGCATTTATTTTAGCGTTGGAAACATCTAGGACTTCTTTCGTATAATTTAGTAGAGAAGCGAGTAAGGCAGCTCCACAAAGTTCTAGTCGTGGGAGACTGACTGTTTTTAATGGAGCCACTTTGGTTGCATGTGGACACGGTTTGAATTATCAAGGACACGCATGTAAACCGCTGCACCATAAGCCTTCTCCGAAGCGTCGCTGAAACCATGCAGTTCAATTAATTTGTGTGTAGTGTGTGTGTTGATCCATCTTGGTATTTTAATTTGTTGAATTTGAGGAAGTTCACCTTGAAAAATCTGCCATTCTTCCAACAAGTCTGATGGAATCGGTTGATCCCAGTCAGTACCTCTGCACCAAAATTTTTGCATCATAATTTTGGCCCTTATAATACACGGTGATATCCAGCCGAGTGGGGCAAAAAGTTTTGCGATAGCTGATAACATCGTTCTTTTCGTTATTTCATCGTTATCGTGTTGTATATTTTGAAATGTAAACGTGTCTTCTTGGGGTTGCCATCTGATGCCTAAAGTTTTGACATGATTGTTTGATCCAAATGGAATGTCGAAACTAAACTCACAATCTTCCTTAGGCAAATCCTGTAAAAAATCTTCGCAGTTTGAAGTCCACTTCCGAAGCTTGAGCCCAGCAGATGCTAGTAAATGACGTATTTCATCTCGTTTTGTCCTGGTTTTGTCGATGGAGTCTGCACCGCTAATAAAGTCATCTATGTACAAGAGCCCCTTTTGGGTAATTTTGGGCTTCATCTTCTGCGACTTTGTTTAAGATACGGATGGCTAAATATGGTGCACAAGCTGTGCCAAAAGTGACCATGTTGAGTTTGAAGAATTTCAATGGGCGATTCGGATTTTCTCTCCAAACAATCAATTGATAGTACCGATCAGGTTGTTGTATTGAGATTTGACGGTACATCTTCTCAATATCGGCCGTTATGGTGTACTGGTGTTTTCGCCATTTTAAAATTATATCCACAATATTTTTTTGTAGTTTTGGGCCTACCATCAAGTGCTGATTTAAAGAAGTCCAATCAGATGTCTTTGCAGCTGCGTCAAAAACAACTCGTAATTTTGTAGTGGAGCTGGACTCTTTAAACACGGCATGATGGGGAAGAAAATAATGAAACGGTGACTTCAATATAGGATCATGAAAACTTACTTCTTCCATGTGTTTCAAAGTTATGTATTCATTGATACATTGGCTATATCCTGGTTTCAGATTTGGTTCATTTTCGAATCGTCGTTCCAAAGATGCGAATCTCCTCATGGCGCTTTCCTTACTGAATCCAAGTTCAGGATGAACTCCTTTTTTGAATGGAAGGGATACTTCATATCGTCCATCAGGTAGGCGTCTTGTCGTTTCTAAGAAATACTTCTCGCAAGCAATATCTTCTTCAGACGGTTGAATCAAGAATGGGGTTTCTTCAATCTTCCAAAATTTACGGATTGCAGTGTCCAGATCGGCCATTTGGAAATGGCATTGAATTGATTTTGGAATTGTCTCAGGAATCTTTTCCAAGACAATCCAGCCCAAGTGTGTTTTTTGGGCCATCGGTGCAATTTCATGTTCGCTGCGTACAATGTCTGGCAAAATAATGTCTGTATAAACATCAGAGCCAAAAAGGATGTCGATTGGAGCAGGAACATAAAATTTTGGGTCTGCTAGGTGTTCCCAAGTGTTGTGTATCATTTTGTGGGCCGGAAGAAGGCCAGTCAACGACTTTAAAATAAACGCTTTGGTTGCGCTTTCAAATGTTGAATGTTTGGACGAAAACATTATGTCAACATAATTTTGACTGGTGCCGTTGCTGACCTTCCCTAACCCTGATACCTTAACAAATGTACGGTGGCGTTGAAGATTTAACAACCTTGATGCAGATTCGGTGATAAACGTTGCATCTGAGCCTGGGTCAATTAGAGCTCGTAAATCTGCAAATTTTCCATTTCCAGATTTTACCCTTACAATCGCAGTGGCTAGTAAAATCTGCGTACCATTTAAATGTGACGCGTGGAAATTGTGACGAGTACCAGAATTAGGTGAGTTGTTACCCGTTGGGTGAAAAACAGAAGCGTTTGGGTTCACCGCTACCTGGTCGTTCCTATTCTGGGCAATTCGTTGTTGAAAATGTGTTGTTGGGGTATTAACGTTTGAAGTTGAGTTTTGAATGTGTGAATTTGTATGTAAAAGTGAGTGATGTCTTTGATTGCAAAAGTAGCAACTCCGGTTACTCAAGCAATCTCGTGTTGTGTGGCTGTAAGCAAGGCAGTTTTCACATACATGAGCCTGACGTACAGCTTGTTGCTTATGAGCAGAATCCATGCTTAAAAATCGCCTGCATTTCATTAAAGAAAGTTGTCCTTGTTTGCAAATTTGGCATGAATATGTTTGCTTGTTGTATTGTTGTTTTTGTTGTGTTTTAGCGTGAAAAGTCTTTGCTGTGACGTGTGATTTGGTGATTGGCTTTGGGTGCGACGTTGTTGAACTTCCTTGTTGCAAAATGGCTTCTAAAGTCCTAAAACGGGATTTAAGAAATTCAGTAAAATCAATAAATGTTGGAAGTTCTTTAACATTCCCAAGCTTTTCTTCCCATAGTTGTTGGGTAGTGCAGGGTAATTTTTGAAAAAGTATATAAATTAATAATGTGTCCCAATGTTGGACAGGTAATTGAAGATTTTCATGGGCATGAACAACTTCAGTAGTGGTATCTAAAAGAGTTTTCAGACAATCAGCTGTCTCTTTACCTTGAGCAGATTGAGCGAAAAGAACCTTGAGATTGGCATTTACTAAAACCCTTTTATGATCATACCTTTCCTTCAATAATTCTCATGCCTTTTCATAATTCCCTGCTGTCAGATCGAAATGTTGGAGAAGGCGTTCGGCATCACCAGTTAGGCTTGATTTTAAAAAATGTAATTTTTGTATTTCGTTTAACGCTGGATTAGTATGGACCAAGGAGCAAAAAATGTCGTGGTAAGATCGCCATGTTGTGTATGACCCTGAAAACGTTGGAGGTTTGATTGGAGGAAGTTGCAGAAAATTCACTTGTTGCGATGGCTTTGGTTGCGGCGGCACTGTCGCAGAAATCGATCCTAAATTGCCTGCAGTAGGCGAAGATGGAACCGGTGGATTGATTTTGTCCAAGGTATCCATCAATTCACTTTTATAATCGAGGTACGTGTCACGAATATGGTCAAATACTTCTACAAGGTCCTTCTTTTTCAACGTTTCCTCAAGCTTACCCCCGCTCACGATTTCCTCATGGTATCTTTTGGCATTTAAAAGATTTTCTTCCAACAGCTCCAATCGAGTTTTCAAATAATTTATTGTTCGACGAGCCTGGCCTGTCTTTTTAAAATTAACGAAATCTCGCTCTACTTGAGCCAATAACTTCTTTTGAAGCCCACCAAACGCCATGTTACACTTTTATTTATCAGATGTAATAAAAAAAGAATTGAAAAAAAAAATACTTTAAAAAACGTGTTATGCCTTCAATGGAATATATATATAGTTTTGTGTTGTAGTATATTAAACGCGTCGCGGGACTCCCGATTTGCACAGCACAGAATGTTTTTTGTTTTTTTTTTTTTAATGTTCGTGTATTAATTAATAATGAATTAAATGTTTTTAAATTAATTAAATGTTCCAAATTAATTTCACCAAACGTGAAAGTTATTTTATGTGTATATATATTTTATATATAAATGTACTTTGTACTGTGTGCACAAGTGAAAGCAAAAAAAAAATCACATGTACCTAGGTTCTTTGTACCTACTTATTTTGCACTTTAATTATTAATTAATTTAATTTTAAAATTATTTCACTGTTTAAAAATGAAAGCTAGTCAATTTCATATATATATGCATATATTTTATGTACTTGTAACTAGTTTTCTCACAAGTTAAAGATAACAAAAAATTCTCATATGTAGGTAGGTACTTGACTTGGTGTTGCACTATGGGTTATAAATATGCTTTTGCACTTATGGGTAAAAAATGGATAGGCAAATCACAATTTTAACACACTTTGTTTAATTTAGTTTTTAATGGATCGAAAGGACCAAATGTTATTGTGTAGCGCTGGTTATTTTGTCTTTAAATTTTCCAATAAAATAAAAGTCAATTTACTTCAACGTTATAAAGGTAATTTTATTAAGTCTCAAATAGAAAATAATTGTTGTGTCGCTTACGAAGGTTCTACAAGGAATAATATGACCTTTTGTTTTACAAGGTTAAGATGATTTTCAAATATAGATATTTTATTTGCGAATTACTGTACATAAAGATTTTAAGGATGACTTGCAGGTTTGTATTTCATTACATACGTTAATTCTTTGACAAGAGTAGGTACGGTTTAAATACAATATAATTATTTAACAAAAGATATGTATTAAAAGGTATTAAAATAAATATTATGTTACTTAATAAATATTACGTACATTAATAAATAATGTAATGATAGTGCTTAGTGCTTAACAGAAATAATTTCTTATAGGTACCTACCTACCTACCTTACTGAAATGTGGCAACATATAACTGAATGATATCTTTTAATAACTAAACATAAGATGATTTTGTATACAAATTTTAGTTATGTAACCATGATTGCCATATGGAAAATATATTTATTTTTCTCACTTAAAAAGGTATAATGCGAGAATTGTTTGGCATCGACTAGGTTCGATTTTCAATTTTCCGAAAATACAACCGAGCCTGCGAAGCCACTTCAAACCATACACGTATGTACACGATGATGAATTTGTCTCATAACTCTATCCGTATATACAGGCTAGCTTAAAATGTTACTAAAAGTAATTTTTGTTTGTTTTGATTAAGTTTTAAACTTTATTAAACAGCTTTTATTATGATTAATACAAAACACAAATTCTTAACATAGTATGCAAAACTTATTAAGAAAAAAAATTGATACAAATTTATCAATATGGTAACCATTTTTTGATAAATCCCTTTTTCATTTTCATTCATCTGCAACAAAATCAAAATATAAATATTTTGAGGAAACTAATCTGAAATAAACTTATCTGTGCCCGATTTTTGGCATAAAATATATATAAGTACATATATGTTGGTAGGTATATCAATAATATACCTATATGTACTTATCTATTTTTTTTCGGTTATAAAATATAAATTACATATTTTTATTTATTTATTTATTTATTTCGAGAATGCTTAGCAACAATAGGATACAATATCTTATAAGCTAGTCATAAGCTAATTTTACAGAAAAGAGCTAGATAAAAGAAAGTTAATAAAATTGAAACAAATTTAAATTTCCAATTATGATTTATAAGTTCATTTATGTATTTGTTCGAAAGTGATTTATTAAGACCCTTTTAGTTCTTGTTGCGTTTTGGGTTTCTCTAATATGACGTGGTAATAAGTTCCAAAGACGCACGGAGTTTACAAAAAATTGACGCTGAGATGTTAAACCCGAACAGAAAGGATGAATTATATGACGAGATCTTTCCGAGGTCGCCATTGTAATTTTTTCAAAGCAGTATTGTGGTTGGCGCGTAATCAGAATGTTAGAGAGCAAAATCAAACTGCGAAGTTCAATGTACTTTTCAAAAGGCATACCTAGTAAGAGATTGGACAAACCTGTTAATCTATCATATCTGCTAAGGCTAAAGACATAGCGTACGGTACTATTAAAGGCGACAATGAGTTTTCGTTTGCTTACATAACTGCAATTACAGTAAATTTCGCAGCCGTATATCAAAGTGGGAATTTCCAAGGTCTTTGCGAGGAGTAAGCGAGTTTTAAATGGTGTAAATGTCTGAGTTACCCATAGAGTACGTAGAACGCCATACACTTTGCCAACAAGTACGTTTATATGGTTATCCCAAGTCAAAGAGCGGTTAAAAGTCACGCCAAGATTTTTCGCGGTATCTACATAATCGATGGGTGAGTTCTTCAACACAATCAGGGGAAAATAATCAAGATCTAGATGTTTTCTTGATATGACAATACATTTCGATTTTTTTGGGTTTAAGATTAGACCGTTTAGTTCGGACCAATATGAGATTTTTTCAAGGTCTTTGTTAACACAAAAGGCTGCATGCTCTATGAGCCCAAGGGGTCAGCTTAAGTACAATTGCACGTCATCTGCATACATATGAGAAGAGCAATAATCGAATAAAGATGGAAGTTCGTTGACGTACATAGAAAATAGTAATGGGCCAAGAATAGAACCCTGGGGAACACCGGTAACATTCGGGAGGAAATTCGACAAGTTGTCGCCGACTTGAACTGCTTGTTTTCTATCAGTCAAATAAGAATAGATTAGCTTTGTAGCACATGAAGAAAAATTAAAACTCTGGATAAGCTTATTACATAGATTAACGTGGTTGACTGTGTCAAAAGCCTTTGAAAAGTCGAGCAGAACCAAAAACGTTACCTCATCTTTATCCAACGCTTTCCTTACGTTTAAGAGCGCTGTGATACAATTGTGCTTTTTACGGAAGCCAGATTGCTTTGGAGTTAGCATCGAGTTTGCCGTAAGAAAAACGTTCATTTGTTTCTGTAAGATTCGTTCAAAGACTTTCGACAGAAATGGTAAGACAGAAATTGGGCGAAATTCAACACCTTTTGCATTTTTGGGAATTGGTATGATTTTGGCAACCTTCCACAAGTCTGGATAGACTCCTGACATCAGAATAGTATTGAATACAAATGTAAGATAAGGCAGTACAATTGGCAGAATCATAAACAAAAATTTGGGGTGAATATCATCCAACCCAACAGCATTTGACTTTATGGAAAGCAAACTTTCAACTACGTCAGCACTATCTGCAGCACAGAAGCCAAAACCAGGACGATCCGACTGATCCATAAATAAAGGAGGGTTATCGGTATTCGAAGATGGAACTAGTGTTGATGACAAAGAAACAAATGTTTTGTTAAGGGTATTTGCATCAATATCCACTACTGTCCCGCTCCTTGACTTGCCAATTCCAGCTTTACGTAGGTTTCTCCACAATTGTGTCCGTTTAGGGATGAACTTAGCTGGTGGGATAAAATTTTAGATTTTTCCTTACGAATTTCAGCTATAACTCTATTGCGTAGTAAACAGAAAGAACGTCGCAACTCAGTCAACCGGTAACGCTTCCAAGTCTTATAAGCTGCATCTCGTTGTTGCATTAAGAGTCGTATATTGGGAGTAAACCATGGTTTACAGCTTGGCTTAAGAGTTATGGTCTTTACTGGCACATGAGTGTCATACAGAACTTTTATGTTTTGATTTAAAAACTCCAACTGCTCATTCGAGGATTGCATATAAAAAATATTATCCCAATTAATATCCCTTGCATGCTCTTCCAAAACTTCAACATTGATGATATAAAAATTTCTATATGTGATTTGGTGACAAGTGTGGTTGAAACTAAATTTAAACGTAAGAAAAATTAAATCATGCTTAGAAAAAGCAGGTGCAGACAGCTGATCATATAGAGCTACGTTTTCTATATCATTAACTAGAAACAGGTCTAACAGTGTTGCATCCCCACCAAAGTAATGAGTTGGTGTACTTGTGTTAATAGGCCTTAGATAAAACGTTAACATGTTATGAGTAAGGATGTTGGGGTTCAAGAGATTGCAATTGAAATCTCCACATAAGACAATATTGGGAGATCTAAGCGATATTTCCTCTAAAAGTGTGAACAGGGGTGAAAAGTCTATGTACCTGTTTGGCCTATATATTGCACCTAAAAGTAAATTACCTTCATTGCCTACCAGCTCAATGAAAAGATATTCAATGCCGCTGCCAGCCTCAGATGATAGCTTAAAATTGCATTTAATGCTCACCTTAACATAGATTGCCACACCTACCCCAACACGATTTATTCTATTTAAGCGAAAAACACGGTAACCCTCTAAGCTACAAATATTGTCACTTGAGTCATCCTTCAGCCATGTTTCGGTGATGCAAATTGCATCTACATCCGAATTTACAAAAATGTCGCGAAATTCATCGATCTTCGGAAGCAAGCTTTGTGCGTTGATATGACAGACCCGGAGACCGCATTTCTGCTTGCTCAGGATCCTGACCATAGAACGCAATGATGAACTATATATCATACCGGAGGCAACAAGGAGATAAAAGGTATAAAACAGTAAAAATAATAGAAGAACAAAGATATGAATAAAAATAAGTAAGTTTAGATTTAATA
Organism: Baccha elongata; assembly: GCA_951217065.1. NCBI lineage: Eukaryota > Metazoa > Arthropoda > Insecta > Diptera > Syrphidae > Baccha > Baccha elongata. The sequence continues at coordinate 375,718 of CATNUY010000119.1, read as the reverse complement.
TTTTTAATTAATCGTAATATCAAAGTTTAAGAACAAAACTTCAGTTTAAGATGAGAAAAAAAATCGATAAAATATAAAAAAGAAATTTAAAAAAAGAAGATAATTTTTAATATAATTGGTACAAACTAATTGGTATAAAAATGCAACAATATTAATAATCATCGGAGACTTCTGTTCTGGCAACTTCCTCGAGTCCATCGATTCAGTCAACAAGCACAGCTGTGTCATCATTTTGACGTTTGATATAAACTACTCCACGTGCGGTGTATACGGTAGAAATTTGTTTACTTTTTTTTAATGCAAGCGCCCGTTGTAGAATATTTTTGTTTTGTTGTGATAAGCTCTCGCGAATATAGATGGTTGATGATACCGCGGGAGGTGGAGAACAATCGATACAAGGTGAATGTCTTTTAAACAAAGCGGTTTATTATTATTTTTTTTTCCGATAATTCGCGATGGAAGTTAAAACATAGTTTTTGTCGTACGGAGAGTTAAATTTAATCATTATCGCGGTATTGGGCGCATTTGGTTTTGGACGAGTGCGATAAATATTGGCGAGAGATGGTGGTTTAATGTTGATGGTGCTACATATTAAATTAAAATTTGATTTTAAGTTTTCATTGGGCAAGAACGGAACGCCAAACATAAATGCATCTCTTGCAATAATGCGATTTTCATAAGAGTCCATAGATTTTTTTAATTTGCTTAATTCCGCCACGGTGTGCTCAAGGTTATTGTTTACGCTAGCGAGTTCAACTGTTTTTTCGGCTAAAGCGGCTTCAGTGTTCGTGTATACAGAGTTAACGTTGGCCAGTGACACTTTGAGTTTGTTTACTTCTGTACTTAGTGAATCAATATCAGTTTTTGTATTAGAGCTTAAAGATTCTAATTGAACAACGCGATCATTTATGTCACTTATGCTGTTTTTAATTTCTTGAATTTCACGGCCAAGTTCTTCTGTTATTTTTTTTCAGAATCATCTACTTTCTTTGATAATAAAGAAATAATGAACTCACTTTGCTCGCGAAGTTTTTCATTCATCCAGGTTTTATCCTTGCTGTCCATGGTTTTGGTGGATGGTGTATTAAGAGGGGAAGATGAAGAGCTTTGGGGTGAGTTTAAGGCAGAATTGGAGCTCTTGATGATGCGCGAAACAGGCTTTTTGGTGGATTAGATGGCATGAGTTTTAGTGTATATATTAAGTTTCTTAAAGTGAATGTGTTGGTGAGAGATACGTAAAACCTACTTACTTTTTTATTATTTCATTTCGTCTTCAACTTCGTGGCATCAGCCAAGCAGCCAATGACAAATGCTTCTCCCCTTGTTTTTAATCTGTCAAAAAACAGAAATTTTTCAAACTGCTCATCCTCGTCATTGTTGTCAGAGCCAAAATAATATAGTCAACTCTTTCGCACAATATATGTCTACACTAGTTCCTTTATGCGAACAGCGCCAATTTACGAAAATTGTTAGAAAGAATAAATCGTCGACGACGAACCTACTATAGTTTCTATATGCAAAGATATTACTATATAAATGTATATACAATAGGATACACTATCCAGTTATATGATTGCATATATATTTCTATAGTAAGCTCATGAGAGCCAATCAATTGAGTGATTTATTGAATGCCCGAAGCGCCATCTGGCAAAGTTGTGAGCTCTAGCTCTTGGGAGACTTTTGGAGGAGTGGCTTGTTGTTGGGAGAGATTTTGAGGGATACAAACTGGGGAATAGTATATACAATGGTGCATCGACTTTATTGTTACCTTTTGAATCCTGATTTAGAAAAAAAAACATAAACTTGTTTATTTGATAAATTTGAAAAAAAAATTACCATAAATTGTTCCGTAAAATTATCTACATCTTCTATGATATCATAAAAGGTTAAACCTCCCGTTTATCTTTTTGTCCAAGATTAGGTCAGCTCACCAGCGGTGTATGAACTTTTTGCGCCAACCAACGTGAATTACCAATTGAAATGTATTGAATTCGAGTTGATTTGATGAGATTTGAAACATTTAATGGCCTACCAAGCAAAAATGTACTCAGTTGTAACATTTTGTTTATTGAATAATTCACTTTTCGTCTTATTTTCGAAAATTATGTAATAAAAATTTTCAATTTTGTTCGGGGTTCAAGATGTCAAAGTAGTCAGCTGTTTTTGTTTTGAGTACTATTTGACAAAAACATATATGGGTTATTATTGTTGTTATATTGTACTATTTGTACAATAGAATGTCAGTTTTTATTACTGACCATTCTATTAATTTTCATTGAAAGGAGACTGATGAAAGGAATTGGCAATCCTTGAAATAGCTATATCTCCAGCCAAAGATAGAAAAAACGAAGAATAATATTCGTAAACGAGTAAATAAAATTCGTTTAAAATTGGTGGTAGCGCCTTTAAGTTGTTGTTGTTGTTCAAACACATTCAATGAAAATTAACAGAATGGTCAGTAATAAAAACTGACATTCTAGTACAAATAGTACAATATAACAACAATAATAACTTAAAATAATATGGTCGTACCAATCTTCCTACCTCTCCCCCTTTGATATGTGCTACAAATTGTAGTCTATCAAATAAGGTTAGGAGAAAATGGAGGCGGAACAAAACAACATACTTAGAGGCGCTTAGAAAAATGTTGAAGCTCCAAATGCGTTTGAAAAAACAAACAAACATAACATCTCGACCTGTGTCATCAGTGGTCATAAGCGGTGGAATGCGTTGTGCATACGACTTCGAAGACTGAGTAAATCTGAAGGCGTGGGTTCGAATCTCACGATGTACATGTGAAAAAGTTTTTCATAATAAAATTGGATTAAAGCTCAATACCACTAAAAGGAGACTAATGAAAAGAATTGGCAATCCTTGAAATAGCTATATCTCCAGCCAAAGATAGAAAAAAACGAATAATAATATTCGTAAACGAGTAAATAAAATTCGTTTAAAATTGGTGGTAGCGCCTTTAAGTTGTTGTTGTTGTTCAAACACATTCAATGAAAAATATATATGTTTACAATCGTTCGCCGGATTGAATATTTTATTTTACTTTTGCAATGCAAAGAAAAGAAATTATAGATATAGATATTTTAATGAGAATAAATAGAAAACAAACAAATAAAACAAAATGTAATTTTCTTATGTTTTGGAATGTACTAAAAGCAACAAATTTCAAGTTTTTATTTTAGAAAATATTTTTGTTTCTTTCTTTTTGCCAACAACACAAAACCAACACTTGAATGTTTTGTAGTTTTATTGTTTTATTTCCGAAACCGACTAACGAACTGACCGCACTTACTAACCCGAATGACATCTAATGCCTGACTGAATTCCTAAAACAAATTAAACATCTCTTTCGCACGATTAACACAAAAAAATGTCTTCTTGTTGGTGGGCGTTTTTTTTTTTGGAGGGTTGTGGTAGCAGCTAACGAGAGACAGGAAAGGAGTGTTTTCACTAAGGCACTTTCTCCTTTTATCAAGACGGCAGCAGAGGAATTCCCCAGATCAACGGTGGCGTCTACAGTTCCAGTTCACTACTTAGTGAACACCTTATACGGGCTACTTCGACATATTCGGAGCTTAGGCCGTAAAGGAGCGGTTGATCCGGCTCCACACCTTTGGAGTTATACTTAAGGTCTGGTCCACCAGGTTGGGGGTCGTGCCGTTGGGGTGACTTCCCGGCCATGTAAAGAAGATTCTAGTTGCAAAGCAACAACAAGCCTCGGATAAGGACGGATTTACTGTTGACGAACCATGCAAACGAAATCAGGCCAACGAACTTCGGATCTGCACGTGGAATGTCCTATCACTATACAGACCACGTGCAGCCGAACTATTAGCGGAGGCCCTAGAAATATGCAAGGCAGATATCACCGCCATCCAAGCAAAAGCAGCGTCTTTTCGGATGTGGATTCGTTGTGAGAGGCAGACTTTATAACACTTACAGATCCTGTTCATAAGGAGCTTAGAGCAAGCTTCAGCTTATGAACCAAGATTTGCCAACACATTATATGTGTTCCACTGGCTCATCACTTAGTGCTGGTGTTAGTTGTTAGTAATGTAAAACAAATGACTACAATAACACAAGCACTATACTACAATAAAACATATAATTTAACAATACAAAATACATAAAACATGAACTAAAAGCGTGGAGCACTGGTTTTAAGTACATTTTTAAGATTTATTTTATTGTCATTAAAATCAATAATTTTAGAATTTAAATTGAAAAGCCTGCACATGCGGGTAAGCGGCTCATTTATACCATAATTAGTCCGATGGTGTGGACAATGTATGAGCTCAAGGCTACGCAGATGGTGAGCACCCCCACGATAATTGAGTCCAACACAAGTAAGTAGATCAGGTGCATCTAATGCGCCCCCGAAAGAAGTTGGTGGATAAAAACTATATCGTTATTTACACGCCTCTGTTACAAGGACTGAATGTCTAGAAGCTGAATTCGGTGTTCATAAGGTGTAAGGTTATAAGGATCTGTCCAGGGAAGACCTTTTAAGGCAAAACGAACAAAATTATGCTGAACTGCCTCTATCCTAGATCTATGAACATCATGGAACGGAGTCCATACCTGCGATGCGTATTCCACATGCGGACGAACCAAACAATTGTATAAAGATAGGGTAACATAAGGTTCTTGAAACTCTTTGGACCATCTTTTTACAAATCCTAACATTGAGTTAGCCTTTTTAACAAGAGAGTTGATGTGCTCTGTGAAATCTAGACTTGAATTGAAGACGATTCCAAGATCTTTAAAACTAACAACACGGCACAATGTATGTTGTGAAATATTATAGTCAAATATGATTGGTACTCGTTTCTTTGAAAAAGTCATAGTTTGACATTTCGCTGGGTTAAGGTTTAATCCGTTCTTGCTGCACCAAGTACAAAAGCTATCAATGTCGGATTGCAGATTCACACGATCACCGCTTGAGCATATAGATTTAAAAATCTTCATATCGTCAGCAAAAATCAGAATTTCACTATTGCGAATACATGATGTTACATCATTAATAGCAAGAATAAAAAGAATGGGACCTAAATGACTTCCTTGCGGTACTCCAGAGTTGGCAGTAAAAGGGTTTGAAAATGTTTTTCTGAATTTCACCTGGTAGGATCTATTATGAAGATAAGAATATATCCAATCAATAAATCCAGCAGAAAATTGAAAAGTCGGTATAAATGCAATCTAGTTCCTGTCCGTTCTCCAAAGCATTGGAGCACTTGTGTAAAAACGTTAGAAGGTTCGTTACCGTTGACCGCCTCTGTATAAATCCATGTTGTTGATTACAGATAATATTTTTGCAGAAAAACTATTACTATTACAAACCACTTGCTCAAATAGCTTTGGAATACAAGAGAGTTTGGCAATCGGTCTGTAGTTCTTTATGTCAGACTTACTACCTTTTTTAAAAACGGGTGTAATAAATGATTTTTTCCATACACTGGGAAATTTCCCCGACTTAAGGGACAGACTTAGGCAAGAAGTCTTGAGTTTCAAACATGTGAACGAGCGCCTCACAACAATCCGCATCATTAATTTACCAACATTAGCCTGATACGCGCACATGCCCGCACAGAGAGAGATAAAGACACCAAGGATGAATTCTACGAGCTCTTGCTCGTATTCAAATATATGAGCAATGCCCTAGTTTTGACATTAAGGGCCAATCTTTTCAGCTCCGGTTAAATCTCTGGTTTTTTCACCATAGACTTTTCTTAACCAGTTGTTTTGAAACTCGGTTAACCACACACTTCGTATTTTCACCATTTTTTTGTCAATAATTAATAACAGCCTGTCTCATTTCGATGCACATGGATATACTGAATTGATTCATTTACGAACAAAGGAAAACAAAAAATATACATAAAATATAGGGGTGGAATTTATTAAGATGGTAGATCATCATTTTCTTTAATTTTATTCATTACGGTTAATAGTGATAATCAATTATTACCTAGTAAATTATTTATCATTTAACACAAATGTGAAAAAAATAATCGCTAACCATAAAATTTCTGTGGTTTACCAAACAAAATTGACTGGTTAACGAAACTCTGTTAACCATAGATTCTCTGGTTAAAATTTTGCTGAAAAGACCAAACCTCTGTTAACCGACTGGAATAATGACACTTACCACGGAAAATCAGCTGGTTTACGTAATCTATGGTAACCATAGATTCTCTGGTTAAGATTTAGTTGAATAGACAGAATCTATGGTTATGAGCTGAAATAATCAATGATTAAACTTAACCAGAGCTGAAAAGACTGGCCCTAAAATTATCCTAGGTGATTTTAACGCCAAACTAGGAAGAAAAGTAGTCATTGGTGGCATAATCGGAAAAAACAGCCTGCACAACACCACCTACAGCAATGGACTCAGCCTAATCGACTTTGCTGCGGGGCGAAACATTTTGGTAGCTTGTACGCAGTTCCCGCATCTTAATATTCACAAGGGGACTTTTCGACATCCTGATCAATCGACCATCAACCAGATTGACCACATTACGATCGACGCGAGGCATTTTTCCAGTATCAGAGATTTCCGAACGTTCCGAGGAGCCAACGTTGACTCGGACCACTACCTCGTTGAAGCCAAGGTAATGCTGCGGATATCCAAAACAAAACAAAAACCTGGAAATACTGTGAGGAAATTCAACGTCGGCCGGCTACAATCGCAAGAGATTACTAAGTCCTTTTCCGATCGAGTCAGTCACAACCTCTTAACTAGTCCTATGCCGCCTTCAAGGATCGAAAACCAGTGGACACATTACCAGGAAGCTATAAGAGACGCCGCCTCTGATGTGCTAGGATTAACACAACCACCACAACGAAATCCCTGGTTTGACGAAGAATGTCGGCAAGTACATGAAGCCAAACAACAGGCATACAAAGCGGAGCTTCAAAGAAGGACGAGAACAGCGCGAGAGCTCTTCGTGTAGAAGAGGAAAGAGGAACATTGACTGCTCCGAAGAAAAAAGAAGGAGCATGAGAAGCGTGCGATAGAGGAAATAGAGGGATGCCATAACAGAAATGAAGTTCGGAAGTTTTACCCAAAGGTAAAAAGAACATCAGAAGGCTACAAAAAACCTAAACCGAAGCCTGCAAGGACCACCATGGAAACATCATAATAGAACCGCAGTCGGTGCGGAAGATATGGAAATATAATTGTTATTTGTGGGCTATAGGTCGACCTTTAGCCCACAAATAACAATTATATATCTTTTACGATACAAAGGTCACTAAAAATTCGATTTTATTGATATGGAAATATCATTTTTGCAAATTCTACAACGGCGATAATGAACAGAATTCCGCTCCTATGCAGATTGCACCATTCCACCAGGACGACGCAGGCCAACCATTCCGCCCACCCGACCTAGATGAAGTGAAGATAGCTATATCTAAACTTAAGAACAATAAAGCTGCTGGAGCTGATGGCCTTGTGGCTGAGCTGTTTCAAAGTGGCTGGCGATGAACTGGTTAGGAGTTTGCACCCGCTGATCTGCAAAATATGGTGGGAGGAAAGTTTGCCCGATGAATGGAACCTCAGCTTTGTTTGCCTGATCCTGAAGAAAGGCGATCCTCTGAACTGCACCACCTACAGAGGCATTAGTCTCCTTAACATCGCATACAAGATCTTCTCTGCCGTACTTTGTGAGCGCTTGAAGCCATTCGTCTACAACCTGATAGGTCCATATCAGTGTGGCTTTAGGCCAGGAAAGTCTACCACCGACCAAATATTCGCACTACGGCAGATCTTGGAAAAACCCAGGAGTTTCAAATCGAAACCCACCATCTCTTCATCGATTTCAAGGCCGCATATGACAGCATCTATAGAGACGAACTATACAGAACAATGTCTAATTTTGGCATCCCTAGCAAACTCGTCCGTTTGTGCAGGATGACGATGGAGAACTCACGCTGCTCCATCAAAGCCTGTAAAGAACTCACCGATACCTTTGATGTCGAGAATGGATTTAGACAAGGCGATGTACTGTCATGTGACTTCTTTAACATCATCTTTGAAAGAATAATGTTTAATTCTAGCGTCAACACCAGAGGCACAATGGAATGAAGATCATCAGGGCGTTCGATAGAAAAACTTCTCCCACTCTCGACCTTCTTTGCACATACAATTCCCGACTTAGTGTAGAGAGAAGATAGCTGTTTTTTTCTTTTCAGACTTAGAGCACTTTGCAAGAGAAAGCGTGAGTGCTTGGTTAAGCTCTCGTTAAGGTAACAGTTGTTGTCATTTGAATCAAAACCAAAGTCACTCAATTTTAGCACTTTATTGTTTTCTCTTCAATATTTTGAAGTAGCTATGAGAAGAGTGGAGAATTTAATTTTATCACAATCGACGGAGGGGTGGCAAGCGGGGCATTATTGTTCATTGTTTTTTTTCACACGAAAGGCTTTTACTATTGTAGGCGGATTACATTTTATGGTGGCACAGAGGTTTTGGATAATAAGCGCGAGGTTTTCTTAAGAAAGCACAGGAACACCAAAAGTATAGCATCGCAAGCAACATCTTTTCTTTCGAAAATATTAGTTTGTTTGCGAAGAGCAAGAATTTCAGCATTATGCAAATGAGTAGAAGTAGAGTGCTCTTTTTAAATATTTTCAACTCGCAAAGTTAGGTTGTTAAGAGAATTGTTAATACACTCAAAACGGTTTTTTTGACTTCATCAATTTTTGTAACAAATTCTGATCGCAATTTATTAATTTCCACAATAAAAGTATTCTGCAGGTATTTTGTAATGCCAGCCAGTGGTTCTTCCAATACTTTAATTGTTACCATTCCATTATTTTTATTTGAAGGTTTTATTATTATTTGTGATGGAGAGTTATTGTGAGAAGAGGGATCGACTGCATTTGTTTTGTTAAGAGTTGAAGACGAAGGGGGGGCTGAAGAGATAATTTTTGCACAATTGTAATGTTGGAATGCAAACTTTAATAACAGTTAAGAAATCTACTTTCCGCAAATAGGTAAGATAAAATGAAACTTAGTTATATGCAGTTATGCTGTTTTTAGCCGGACCGACACAAAAAACATGTCTATTTGAACGCACATTGTATGGAGTATTGAGAAGGAAGCCAAGAAAATGGGTTTAACGGTGAATCAAGACAAGACCAAATATATGCTGTCAATAAGAAAGGACACCTAACATCGACGTCTAGGACGAAACGTCACCATAGACAGCTATAACTTTGAGGTCGTAAAAGACTTTGTGTACAGGGAACTGTAGAGCAAAGCCCTCTCTCGAGCAACTAAAGTGTCCCTTTATAAGACACTTATCATCCCTGTCCTTATTTATGATGCAGAATAATGGACATTACTAAAGGTGGATGAAAACGCTTTAGGCTGCTTTGAAAGAAAAATTCTCCGTATGATTTAAGGTCCTATCTGCGTGAATGGGGAATGGAGAAGAAGATATAACAACGAACTTTACGGGCCTTACAGCGACACTGACCTTGTCACAAAAGTTAAAAGCCAAAGACTAAGGTGGCTCGGTCACATAGAGCGAATGGACACCAATGCTCTGGCCCGGATGGCCTTTGAATCCAACCCCGCGGGACGGCGCAGTATAGGAGGACAGCGAAGGAGGTGGCGCACGCAAGTGGAAGAGGACTTCAACCAACTTGGCATGAGAAACTGGAGGCAGCTAGCTAGAAACCGTGCCGCCTGGAAGAAGCTTGTTGGTTGAGGCCCTGGTCCACCCCGGACTGTAGCGCCACCTAAAGTAAGTAATGTAAGTAAGAGGCAAGCCAAAAGTTGAAGAAGAAATTGTTCGGGGCGAACAATCTTAGGAGGAGGGCAATGTAACGTGCTCTATAAGATGTTCTCCGTTCTATTTTTATTTTACGATGCGTAAACTCACCATTGTGATTCCCACTGAAAGTGACAACCGCAAACGCCGCTGTACAACGAAGTTAACGAAACGTCATTTTTTAGCGAAAGACCATAGACTAGAAAGCTCCAGAGGGCTCTGAATGGAACTATACTAGATGATTCTAAAGCGGAGTGCTGAATGGTGCAGCCACTATAAATACGAGCGCACCATGCGCCAAGATGTCAATTTGAAGTTGAAATTAGTCGTGTACAATTTAAAAGTGACAAAGTTTGAATTTAAAATAAAGAAAATAAAAAGGAAATAAAAAGTGTTTTGAAATATTAAGTGGAATTAAAAGTGAAAAGACGTAAAGTGAGTTGTATTAAAACGGAAATAAGTTTTATTTAATAAAACGAACCTATATAAAACATAACAGTATCATAAAACTTTTGAACAGTATAGAGTGAAGGTGCACCTTATCTTTATGTAATCTAAGTATTATTTTTACATTGAATATATTGAAACATATAAAATTTTAATTAACCACTTTGATTCACAGCTTGGTATTTTAAAGTTAAATTATAAAGTTATATTGCATTTTGTCTGAGCAGATAGCTCTTTATTTTGGTTGTTGTGGGAATTTCTGAAGGGGGTGTATTCACTTTAAATTCGATAATTTTACTTTGGAGGGAAATTTCTGAAGGTTGACCCCAAAGTTGCCCATAATTGGGGTAAGCTGTCATTATACGAAGTGATAAGACTTTCGTTAAATTCCGATTAAAGTTAATTTTTTTTTTGTAGCATTTTTTTAAAGTAAAGTTTGCTTACCGAAGAGAAATAATGTCATGAAAAGAGGGAGTGATAATTTAAGGTGGGTTCTTGGTTAGAAGAATTAGTTCGAGTATAGGAACACACAAATTTTAAGTATAAAGTTAATGTTTAAGATAATCATTTTTAATAAGATTTAATTGTAAGTGGTTATTATTCTTACCAAACTACTTTAGATCGATAAACTTTAAGTAAAAGTTAAGATTTGAGATATGTTAGTTATAAAATGTTATGAATAAATTTTGTTAATAGTGAAAGAGATAAGAAGATAATCTTTTTAATTCTTTTCTTGTTTGAGATTTGTTCTTTTGGGAAGTTTTTCTCTCTCTATCATACAGGTTCATAGTTGACAAGATGAGTTGTTAAAACTTTAAGGAGAGGAGTCGCGGCTGTGATCATCACAATCACCATGTGAATCATTTCCGTCATTAAAAAAAATGGTTTTCGTCATTAAAATGGGTTTAACGGTGAATCAAGACAAGACCAAATATATGCTGTCGATAAGAAAGGACAACTAACATCGACGTCTAGGACGAAACGTCACCATAGACAGCTATAACTTTGAGGTCGTAAAAGACTTTGTGTACAGGGAACTGTAGAGCAAAGCCCTCTCTCGAGCAACTAAAGTGTCCCTTTATAAGACACTTATCATCCCTGTCCTTATTTATGATGCAGAATAATGGACATTACTAAAGGTGGATGAAAACGCTTTAGGCTGCTTTGAAAGAAAAATTCTCCGTATGATTTAAGGTCCTATCTGCGTGAATGGGGAATGGAGAAGAAGATATAACAACAAACTTTACGGGCCTTACAGCGACACTGACCTTGTCACAAAAGTTAAAAGCCAAAGACTAAGGTGGCTTGGTCACATAGAGCGAATGGACACCAATGCTCTGGCCCGGATGGCCTTTGAATCCAGCCCCGTGGGACGGCGCAGTATAGGAGGATAGCGAAGGAGGTGGCGCACGCAAGTGGAAGAGGACTTCAACCAACTTGGCATGAGAAACTGGAGGCAGCTAGCTAGAAACCGTGCCGCCTGGAAGAAGCTTGTTGGTTGAGGCCCTGGTCCACCCCGGACTGTAGCGCCACCTAAAGTAAGTAATGTAAGTAAGAGGCAAGCCAAAAGTTGAAGAAGAAATTGTTCGGGGCGAACAATCTTAGGAGGAGGGCAATGTAACGTGCTCTATAAGATGTTCTCCGTTCTATTTTTATTTTACGATGCGTAAACTCACCATTGTGATTCCCACTGAAAGTGACAACCGCAAACGCCGCTGTACAACGAAGTTAACGAAACGTCATTTTTTAGCGAAAGACCATAGACTAGAAAGCTCCAGAGGGCTCTGAATGGAACTGTACCACTGATCTCAATATATAACTGGATAGTGGATAGACACCAAAAAGTTGTGCCTATTTGAAGAATTGTTATACAGATAAACAAACCAAAATCGTTTGTTTATTTATATAACAGTATTCCAGTTTAGGACAGTTTCTCAAAGCCAAAAACGTGGTTTGTTTACTTTTGTCTAAATGCTAGTAGATTTATCTAATTTATTTTTTGCTTTAAATTTTTTTATTTTGTGTTTTTTTTTCCGTAAATTTACAGTTAATATAATAAATAAATAAAATTTAAGAAAAAGTGTACAAACTTTAAAGTGAAATCAACACTTTTATAATTTTTCTCAATTCTCATTTCTATTTAGATACACTTGCAGAGGGACCTGTGTTGTGTGCTTTAAAATATGTTTTGTATTCAAAATTATCAAATTATTGAGTGTTTATATTGCTTTTATTTGTGTTAATCTAGAGTTTTATTTACAAAAAAATTGGCTTGCAGTAATAAGAGTAATAATAGTTTCCAAACCAAAAAATAGAAAAAAAAACTGGTGAGTGACCTTTTAGATTAGAATAATTTGTGACAAAAATTCTTTGTTGTCTAAAGGCTGAATAAAGGACTAAAGAAGGCTCGTCTGGAACCTTAACTTGAACAAAGAAAATGAGGGATTGAATCATTTTCAAAAACGATATATGTATGTTCATAAATACAAAATTTTTACTCTTCGAGTTTAAAGTATTTATTATGAAATTCTATGAATTCGCGTTGGAGAATTCCAGAAGTCTTGGATTTTTTTGTGATGCAACAAATAAAAGAAAGAAAAACTAATAGAAACTATTGAATGGAATTAAGTTAATCGGAATGTAAACACAGCGAAGAGATGAAAACGACAACAGGAAAAGTTAACTGAAGAAGAATGCATGGCCTTATCTCCCAACAATTTAAGTTTCATTATTGTCTGGGCTTGATGTTCTACTTGTTAACATCCGGAATGATTATTTGTCTTTCAAGAATTATAGTATGCTTCTCGAACTCCTATCTTTACTTCCATCTAAAAGAACACTCTTCTTTCACAAAATCTTCGTATTTATTTGTTTTCTGTAGCCAAAATGTCGCTATATCCATCACTCGAAGACATGCAAGTTGACAAATTTGTGCAAAACCAACGTGCCATGGTAAACGAAGTGATTTAATTTTCACAAGACGCACTTGCTGCTGCAGTCCCTTCACCATACCCTGTTGCAAATATACAAAATGGATCAGTCGTTTACCCAGCCTTATGCAATTTTCTTGGACTTGAATTGTCCGATGAGATGATTCGAAGAAATATGCCCCAGTAAGTTTTTTGTCTATTCTTAACAAAAAGTATATTTTAAATTTTAATTTTCTCACAAGGTATATGACTGATGTACCAGATACTCACATTGAACCAGTCAGAAATTCGCCATATCCAAAAAACACTGTTCTTGTAGCCCCCGTAACAGGAAACACTCTTATTCCATCAGTTGCTCAAGTCAATCATAGTATAAGGGAGATGATTATGTGCAAAGATGCTAAGGGAAAAGTCGGATTGCGAGTGCAAGCTATCGATAATGGTGTATTTGTTTGTTTTGTAGTAAAAGGTAGCCCAGCTGCTCTGGCTGGTTTAAGATCATTTTTGTATCAAATAGACCATTTGAAAGAACAGTTACATTACTGAAGGACTCCAAAGGTGACATTGGAATCGGTTTAAAAAATGGGAAAATTGTTTCAATCGTAAAGGATTCATGTGCTGCTCGCAATGGAATACTAATTAATCACAACTTGCTCGAAGTAAATGGGCAAACTGTGGTCGCAATAAAAGATAAAGAAATAATTAAGATCATCAATGATGCACCTGGAAACACCCATTAAAATTACAATAATTCCAACCTTTATATATGTATGAGCATTTGGTAAAGAAGTAAGTTCTCTCGTAGTTTTACAACAAAAACCTTATTACTTTCATTATTTCAGATAATCAACATCATTCCCTCGTGGTATAATGGATCACAGCATTCCTGATTATAAAAAACAACAAATTTTAAGTATTGGAGTTAATCTCTGTTCAGTGCCGATTAGCATTTAAACATTCAATTCCATTTTTCACAAGCGAACGGACACACGTTAATTCTATATTTTTATTCTTAAAGTTTATTACACAAATATAGAATTAAATGATACAAAAAAACTCAAATCAAAATTGACTTTTGGTTTTAAACAAGTATGCATTTTACTTTTACAATGCATACGTTAGAACTTATTTGCACAATCGCATTTAAAATACAGGGTGTCCCGCAACTCAACGTCAAGCGTACTGCAAATAGAAAGAAAAAAAAATATCTCGCTGAGTTACGTAATAATAGCAATATTTAGACAAATTATGAAAATCGATACCTATGGCCACATTTTTATGTACTGTGGTCACAAATTTTGATATTTTTCAGTGATTTTTTTCCTACGTTATCCTTAATAACCATGCTACTGAATGCAATCTCGAAATACATAATTAATATTGTTAGTTTTGCAAGAAAAATAAAGTTTGACTGAGTCATTTTTCAAACAAATTTTGTAAGCAAACTTAAATACATCATATTTAAAAAAAAATGTAGGACACTACCCACGGCAAGTTATTTAAAATTGGCCCATTTTATCAAGTTTTCAAAATAGTTCAACACTTGCCACTTTCTGCTTCCATAATCATGTTACCTACATTTAAACCATTTTCGAGCAAGTAAAATTTAAATTTGTTTTTAAATAGGAACGTTTTATACCTTATTTATGTACGACCCAAGTAAGCCATTCCTTCAAAATATTGTTCAAGCTGCTTAGGTAGTTAACATACTAATATTCCTGATCCCTGGGAGGTGATCCGGAGGAGGGCAAGGAGTATAAAGTCCCCAAAAGGGGGTTTTTGCTTACATCACGGAAATAGTGCGTCGTAGCGATTTTTTTTTAAGAATAAACAAAATTCCAAAACGTTCGATCGTTTTTTCATACAGAATCTGACCCTTGTAATTTTAGAGTAATATGCCCAGGCGTATTTTTGATTTTTAGCCTAGGTCTGAAAATAACGCCATATAAACGTAACAGATAATTCAATTTTTCTCGAAAAAATATTATAGATTTTGATAAAATTTAACATGACTGATTTTTGGTAGGTATGATGACGGTGATGTTTTTTGACAAAAAAAATTGTACAACTAGATTTTTAACGGTACCTGCCATACAAGCGTTTTGGACAATTCCATTTATCTCGTAAAAAATACGATCGATTTTTTTTATAAAATTTCGTATTTTTTAAAGAGGGGATGAAAGTTTGCTTTGATGTTTACCACTGCTACAATGAAATTTTCAACTCAGAATCGAATCAGCTAAGTTTGCTTATTCGCTTGGAATCCTGGACGGGAGAGCTCTTCGGAATTACCACCCGAAAACGACATAAAAAAAAAAACAAAACTAAAAATCTACAGTGACAAACCAGGAGCGCAATTAGATCATTATTAAAATTATTATTACAAAGAGACATCCGTTAAGAATAAAAAATGATTGGGATTGCGTTTATTGTGGGCACTACAACGAGTATGCTCTACTTTTGGTGAGCACGTCAAAGCACTGATTTATACTTAGTAGGTATGCCTTGCCTTTGAACGGTCCTAGCCTCGTATATGTAGGTCTAGTGTAAGGTAATAACCTTCGGCACAGACCAAAACATATTCCTCTTAGCATTTCAAAACACACACTACTTCTATATCACAAAAAACTAGGTCAAGCGTGTTATGGTATTAAAACGGCGCTTTATGTCGCTAATTGGGTTTTGTTCTGAACAGTTGTTTCGCGAAACCGCCATCTTACCTACCTACAATATTACGTTCTCAAATCTTGATTTAAACTCGTGTTCGCAATGTGGACCTTGTAAAGGACTTCTCCCGTGTGAATTGCTGAGAATTGTACCTTATCGACATCGTATACCCTTTAACTGACTGCCTTTATGAATGACTTGTCACAATATGTGCAATGGAAATCCCGTGATAATTCATGCACGTTTTTCATGCGACTCAAAAGGGCACTGTTTGTCGGCGCTATTTTACCACAAATGTTATAAGTTAATGGTTTTTCTTCTTTGACTTCCATTTTATTTTCTTAAATTAAACTTTGACAAGAAATAAAAAAACAATTTTCAATTTAAAAAATAAATATTAAACTATCTACATATGTAGTTTTATTTTTCTTTTTGTTTAACCAAAGTAAATTACAAACAAATTTTAATGCATACGCGCACTAGTTTTATAACTTTCATATACCATATTAATTATTCTCTTATTTAAACCATTAATAGTCAATTGATCATTTGAAGATAAAGGTATTCAATTAATTTCCAAATTTATTCATGTTTGAACTCAGTATGAGATGGCTTAACTTGCTGTACTTGAGGTGTTGCAATAATTACCAAACGGTTTAATTACTTCGATATGCTATCAACCAAATCGGTAACCTCGTCCTTGAATTCATTCTTAATTTCACACTGAAATAAAAAAAGAAATAGTATAAAACTCTTTGATTGAAATTGTTTTTTTGTATTTTTGTGAATAATAAAGGTTTTTTCAAGGACTCTGCGTTACGATGTCTCGAAAACGAAATCTCGCAGGTTTACAATCCCGCTTTTCAAGATATCGCATTTACAAAATCCCTCTTTTAACAATCTCGCATTTACATATCTCGTGAGTTTTTGAAATACCGAGTTTATGAAAAACGGGGGCACGAGTACGATAACTTTGGCGCCAAGAATTGATAACGGTTTTTTGTAGAACAGTTCAATACAAGCATTTTTTACTATGGGTAGGGGGGGTCTATCTCCCTCCGTTTGGGCGGGAGGGGCAATTTTATAAAAACAGTGCTAAAAATTTAAAACAAATATTAAAAAATAACGGTAATATTTACAACTAAGTTTTATATCTTTTTTTAAAGCCAATACTTTTTTCTATTAGATGTTTTTTAAATCAAGTGAAACCTATGCATAGTCTTTGAAAAAAACGGACTTTTAACTTAAAAATTGCGAAAAAAAATGTAAAATAAAACTTTGAAGTGTGATTTTTCAAAACTGTACACCAAAATACTACTTTTTTTTATAAAATTCATTGCTCATATTAATTTTAAATCGTAAACTGAAAACAAAATTATTTTATGTTTTCTGGTTTTTGAGAAAATGGAAAATTACTAAAACTACTTTTTTATAAGAGTTTTCGGCACGAGTACGATAACTTTGGCGCCAAAAATTGATGACTGTTTTTTGTAGAACAGATCAATACAAGCATTTTTTACTATGGGTGGGGGGGGTCTATCTCCCTCCGTTTGGGCGGGAGGGGCAATTTTATAAAAACAGTGCTAAAAATGTAAAACAAATATTAAAAAATAACGGTAATACTTACAACTAAGTTTTATATCTTTTTTTAAAGCCAATACTTTTTTCTATTAGATGTTTTTTAAATCAAGTGAAACCTATGCATAGTCTTTGAAAAAAACGGACTTTAAACTCAAAAAAAAAAACTAAAAAAAAACTTTGAAGTGTGATTTTTCAAAACTGTAAAATAAAATACTCCTTTTTTTTATAAAATTCGTTGCTCATATTAATTTTAAATCATAAACTGAAAACAAAATGATTTTATGTTTTCTGGTTTTTGAGAAAATGGAAAATTACTAAAGCGTATAAACAGTGAGGTATGTAAGGGGGGGCATGCTGCCCCCTGCAACCCCCCTGCTTGGACACACTATAGGATTTGGGGTGGGTGCGAGGTGGGGTTGGTGCGAGGTTGGGTGTATGCAAAGTTTCTGTTGCATTTAAAGATGCCCAAGCATCATTACAAAAACGAACCTACGTACAACATTCACCGTATACAAAAAAAAAAAAAAGAAAACTCTTATAAGAAAGTAGTTTTAGTAATTTTAAATTTTATGATTTAAAATTAATATGAGCAACGAATTTTATAAAAAAAAGTAGTATTTTATTTTACAGTTTTGAAAAATCACACTTCAAAGTTTTTTTTTTACCTTTTTTTTCGCAATTTTTGAGTTTAAAGTCCGTTTTTTCAAAGACTATGCATAGGTTTCACTTGATTTAAAAAAACATCTAATAGAAGAAAGTATTGGCTTTAAAAAAAGATATAAAACTTAGTTGTAAGTATTGCCGTTATTTTTTAATATTTGTTTTAAATTTTTAGCACTGTTTTTATAAAATTGCCATTCCCGCCCAAACGGAGGGAGATAGACCCCCCCCCACCCATAGTAAAAAATGCTTGTATTAAACTGTTCTACAAAAAACCGTTATCAATTCTTGGCGCCAAAGTTATCGTACTCTCCCCAAAACGGGTATTGCAAGATTTCGTATGCGATATTTCGTAACCTAATTCTTTAACATTATTGACTTTTTTTCTATCGCCAGAAACCGTAGAAGAGGAATGGCTATAATTTTGTGCTCATAATTATCAATAATTGTAACTTACATAAGAAGAATTTGAAGTTGATTTGTAAAGAATTATAAGCATTGACGACTGTTGTACTCGGAATATTAGTCCCTCTTGTGTTGTTGTTTGGTTTTCTATGGGCGCTTCCAATTCCATATTCTAAGACTTACCTCTCCGGTTCTTTCGGACCAGGAAGAGTGGTTACTGCTTTAAAACGCTTGCCTAATTTGAGATGCTTTTATATGCAAGTCTTGACTGTTGTCAATACTTTCAGCTGATTCAATTTCAGTATACAAATGTTTTGTTCTTTTTCTTTGAGAATGGAAATATCCTGTTTCTTTTTTAAGTGCACTAACTTGTGTTATTTTATTTTTCTGACCATATATAAAAGAAACAAATGAAAGTAGATTTCTTATTTCATCTCCTTGATCAATACCACTACCAGCTTTTCTTTTTTCCTAACGAAGTTCATCTCTCAAGCTCTTCCACATTACCTTACATTCACTAACTAAAAGAAAAAATAATGTTACAAAAATTGATAAAACCATTTATAGCTCACCTGTTTTTTTAGCTGGCATTGGGCGGTCGGACTCTGGCACGCATAATTTCCAATCCAAATCTCGGGGGCTAGACATTGGATGCGCCACAACGAAAAGACGGAACAGTTGATTCTCTCTTATTTTGTACTCGGGGAATTTCTCTGGATATTTTTCGACTTGCTCTTTTATACGTTGTACCCAATCTGGCCTTACGTCTCTAGCGGCGGCGAGCTTATCCGTCTCGTTGATAGGCAGAAGATCGCGGGATAGCGCGTCGGCTACTACGTTCATAGATCCTCGGCGATAATGAATATCGAAGTCATACTGCTGAAGCTCTAAGGCCCAGCGCGCCAACCTTCCAGAAGGGTTTTCCAAGGAATGCAACCACTTCAGAGAATGGTGGTCCGTGACAACGTTGAAATGGTAGCCTTCAAGATATGGTCTCATCTTTCTTATTCCCCACAAAATGGCTAGACACTCCTTCTCTGTCACAGCATACTTTTGTTCCTGTTCTGTTAACGTACGGCTGGCATAGGCAATAACTTTTTCGTGTTCCTCTGATGATTGGGTTAGCACAACTCCTAACCCACAATTACTAGCGTCGGTTGGCAAGGTAAACGGTAAGTCAAAATTTGGGCAAGTTAATACGGGTGCTTCAGTTAGTTTTGATTTGAGCAAATCAAACGCTGCTTGTTGGAGAGGTCCCCAATCCCATTAAGCGTTCTTTTTTAGCAGACTGGTTAACGGAGTCGCCACTGACGAGAAATCTTTGATGAAGCGGCGGTACCATGAGCAGATTCCTAATATGCGACGTAGCTCACGAACACTAGTTGGTGCTTTTAATTCTTGCACGGCGGAAATTTTGTCAGGATCGGTGTGAATGCCTTCTTGGCTGACCACATGGCCCAGGAATCTTAGGCTACTACGGCAAAAATTGCATTTTTCCACGTTTATTTTGAGATTGGCGGCACGGAGTTTCCCAAAAACGTCGGCTAATTGGCTAATATGTTCCTCGAAAGAGCCACTGATAATTATTATGTCATCCAGGTAGACGAAAACATGGCTTAACATGTATGAGCCAAAAATCGCATCCATCGCACGCTGAAACGTGGCCCCAGCAGAATGTAGGCCGCAAGGCATAACATTCCATTCAAATAATCCACGGCCTGGAACGGTGAAAGCGGTATACGGGCGGCATTTTGGTTCTAACGCGATCTGCCAATAGCCTTGCTTGAGGTCGATCGTAGACATAAACCTTGCTCCACGTAGTTTGTCCAAAATAGCCACTATATATGGCAACGGATATGCGTCTTTGAATGACACTTCGTTCAGTTGTCGAAAATCGATGCAGACCCTCCATGATCCTTCCTTTTTACGCACTAGTACTATTGGTGAACTATACGGGCTTTTCGATGGGCTTATTTTACCAGTTTTCAACAGGTCATCGACTTCGTCGTCTATTATCTTTTGCATGGCTGGATTGCGCGGATAATAGCGTTGTTTGAAGGGTTCCTCCTTTTTCAAACGAATTCGGTGCGGCGGTACGGTTGAAATTTCTACTATGTTGTCGAATTTAGGTAATTCGATAGCTAGGAAATCATCTAGTCTCTGTTTTTGATACTCTGGTAAATGGGACACGGCTCTACAGACAGAAAGATTCTCGTTTCTCTGGTACTTTTTGCTACCTGTAATAGGTTTGCCTCCCAAATATATTTGAATGTTGGCCTGATTCATTAAATCCATTCCGAGAATCGCATCTTCCTCTAGCGCAGGTAAATAGGTAAGCTCGCCAGTCAACTCGTTGCCACATAAAGAGAAGGTTACCGTGAAGTGCTCGGAGGTCATGACGGGTTCGCCATTCGCTAGGTGGACCGGCCGGTCGCATTTCCGTATCGGCAAGCCAAGGGCAATCAACTTTTCTCTTAATGCTGGGCCAATAAACGTTTTTGATGACCCAGTGTCGAGAAGTGCCTGATATTCTTCTTCATTGATCTTTATCGGTACAAAATATCGGGGATCAACTCCAGGTATATTGTTAACAACGGCTACTGGATGTCGGTGGCAATGGCAATCTTTCGTCAGTCTACCGTCCTCTCCACAAAATGAACAAAACAGTCGAAACGGACGACGGCATGTTTCCTTGCGGTGGCCTCTTTGTTTGCAGTTCCAGCAATGCGTATCCCTATCATAAGGTACGACTGCCGGCGGCCCTCGTGGAACTTGTGGGGTGGGAAGAGCGGCTAGACCTGACGGACGTGCGTTCCTTTCATCATTCCTGATAGATTCGAACTCTTCAGCCATAGTAGATAGTTCATCTAGTGTGGTAAAATCTCGGCGACGGATATAGTACCGATATTCGGGGCGCATATTGTCGAATATTCTATCAATATTTTCGGTTATTGTCATGTGTGGATGCTGCCTTATCAGGTATTGAGCAGCCATGATATACTCTTTTGCGCGTTTACGTGGGCCTTGCCGTTTGCGCAGTATCTCTTCCTCCAATTTATGGAGGTATCGGGCGGGCAGGAAGTGACGAATGAATGCCTCACGAAAATCATTCCACTTGACGAAACTATCTCCTTTGATGCGAAGCCATTCCAACGCACTCCCACGGAATAGTTCGGGTAGTGTTCGAAGCATGTCGTCAGGCGGGATATTATAACATCGTGTTAGCTCGGACAGCCTCTCGAGGAATTCCAGTGGGTTTCCAGACGAATCAAATTTTAACCCCACTTTCGTACGGTGTTCATTACCTCCGCCTCATAACTCAACGTGAGCCGGTGTGTAGGCGGTGTCTGCTCGTACCGTTGGTTTGAGCTGAGGGGAGGTACCGTGTATGGAAAGTGAACCGGGTGGCTGATTCGGGAATCCTCGAGAGTATGCTGGTGGTGTGTACCTTCAGCGCTGCCTGTTTGATGCTGGACTGTAGGCGGAAGAGACTTGTAATGTCCTTTCGGCGGAACCATAAATGTGGTTTGCATATATAATGGTGAACTGGATTCCTCTGATGAAGCAGGTGCGGGTTGCGCCGTGGTGACTGCAGGTTTTTCAGTATTATTTACTGGTGGTTCTATGGGCTCGTCGTCATGAAGTCGTTGTTCGACTACACTCTCCCATTTCTCACACAAATTTAGTGTAGAACCGGTTGTCACTCCTGTAGCTCTAATCTTTTTGAGATATTGACTCAACCGTTGACGGAGTTCCTACATATTCCCGTCAGTATCCAAATTTCTGGATTCAAGAGCTTCCTGCAATTCAGACTTCTTCATCAGGTATATGAAGTTCAGATTTTTAAGAGCGTTATGATCTTCAATCGGTTGTTCTTCGGGTTCCACCATTTTTATTGTTTTGGTAGCGGCGGACTGGTAATTGGTAATCGGAAGAGGGCGGTCGGTGGTACCTTCAGGAGATTCCTGCTCGGTCGGCGGTGAGAGTTCGGATGAATCCTCTAAAGGTCCCTGCTCGGGCGCCAAAATGTGATGCTTTTTTATCGAGGCTGAGGTAGACTCGTGGGTGTCCAGGGTTTTACCCAAAGAAAGCAAATAAAACTCGGGTTTTGAAGGTTTTGAACTCTGACCAATTACCAGTTTTTTTATTTATAACGAAGATTTTCTAACAATTTATTTCATATACGGATCTTAATCTTTACAAGTTAATATTTACTCTATTATAATGCCTCGCGACTAAAAATGTCGTGGGAAAATCATCTACAATAAATGCCTCGCGACTAACAGTGTCGTGGGAAAATCGGCTACAATAAATGCCTCGCGACAAAAAGTGTCGTGGGAAGATCGACTACAATAAATGCCTCGCGACAATAAGTGTCGTGGGAAGATCGGCTAAAATAATTGCCTCGCGACAATAAGTGTCGTGGGAAGATCGTCTACAATAAATGCCTCGCGACAATAGGCGTCGTGGGAAGATCGTCTAAAATAAATGCCTCGCGACAATAAGTGTAGTGGGAAGATCGGCTAAAATAAATGCCTCGCGACAATAAATGTCGTGGGAAGATCGTCTAAAATAAATGCCTCGCGACAATAAGTGTCGTGGGAAGATCGGCTAAAATAAATGCCTCGCGACAATAAGTGTCGTGGGAAGATCGTCTAAAATAAATGCCTCGCGACAATAAGTGTCGTGGGAAGATCGGCTAAAATAAATGCCTCGCGACAATAAGTGTCGTGGGAAGATCGTCTAAAATAAATGCCTCGCGACAATAAGTGTCGTGGGAAGATCGGCTAAAATAAATGCCTCGCCACGAAAAGTGTCGTGGGAAGATCGTCTAAAATAAATGCCTCGCGACAATAAGTGTCGTGGGAAGATCGGCTAAAATAAATGCCTCGCGACAATAAGTGTCGTGGGAAGATCGTCTAAAATAAATGCCTCGCGGCAATTAGTGCCGTGGGAAGATCGTCTAAAATAAATGCCTCGCGACAATAAGTGTCGTGGGAAGATCGGCTAAAATAAATGCCTCGCGACAATAAGTGTCGTGGGAAGATCGGCTAAAATAAATGCCTCGCCACAAAAAGTGTCGTGGGAAGATCGTCTAAAATAAATGCCTCGCGACAATAAGTGTCGTGGGAAGATCGGCTAAAATAAATGCCTCGCGACAATAAGTGTCGTGGGAAGATCGTCTAAAATAAATGCCTCGCGGCAATAAGTGTCGTGGGAAGATCGGCTAAAATAAATCCCTCGCGACAATAAGTGTCGTGGGAAGATCGGCTAAAATAAATGCCTCGCGACAATAAGTGTCGTGGGAAGATCGGCTAAAATAAATGCCTCGCGACAATAAGTGTCGTGGGAAGATCGGATAAAATAAATGCATCGCGACAATAAGTGTCGTGGGAAGATCGGCTAAAATAAATGCCTCGCGACAATAAGTGTCGTGGGAAGATCGTCTAAAATAAATGCCTAGCCTTAAATAATGAAGTTACGGACGTACTTGCGGCAATGCTACTCCCAAAATTAAGTACGGTGGGTTACAAAGCAAACCCGAACCGAGATACACTCTAAAGGAGTGGATCTGGGTTCAACAAATCGCGGCTACTACTATTCAGTACTTACGGCAATGCTAAGCCGAGGTAAGTACTGCGGTTTCAAACGGACAACCTTTACCGGGGTACTGAGGTGCACTCTGAAGGAGTGAATCTCAGTATTCCTAACTTTAAAACCAAAAAACGAACGTAGTGAGTACTATGTACGAGTACTAAGTATCGTACTTTGTGCCTCTCTGCGTTCCCTATAACCACTTCGGCTCCTAGTAAACTTACTTAGGTTAAAGTGTGTACGGGGTTTTTATGTGTTTCTATCTCAAGCCACACATTAACCTCTGTGTACCACACTTTCTTCTCTCATTCTAGTGCATTTTTCACTTCTATTCGTCAACTTTTCTGAAGTAAGACGGTGCGAAGTGAAAGAATAAAAATAAAAAATACCAACAATAAAAAAATATACTTAATATAAATAAATATATGGAATGACGTAGCCACTCATGTTGGTCACTGTTGTGTGCTAGCAGATGCATGGTCGCTGTGTGCCTACTGCTGACTCGATGGGTGGTGGGTGGTATAGCTGACTGCTTGGTTGCTGCTTGTATTTTCGTTTGGTGTGTATTGTTGTTGGTAGGTATACATCGTTGTTAGGTGTACATCGTTGTTGGATGATATGGTATATAATATTCGTTTGGTGTATATTGTTGTTGGTAGGTTTACATCGTTGCTAGGTATACATCGTTGTTGGATGATATGGACAGCATAAAATAAACAAATGAATATGTATATTCATTTAAAAGGTGGCTTCCATTTCCTTTGTTGGTAGGTATCCTAGTGTCATGTTGTTGGTAGGTAGGTATCCCAAAAGAAAGAGGGTTTTCGGTGGGCGGCTGGTAGGTACTAAGTTGCAGGAAATTGTAACGCTTCGTTACAGCAAGAACAACCCCATCACTCGGCGAGCGTGGCAATAGCAAAAAATCAGACTGGGTCGCGGCAGTTGAGTGGAGATAGCCCTTAACTTTCTGGCTTGGACGTGGTTCGACTTTTTCCAAGAAGTACTATAAGTCATAGGGATATATAGGGAAGAGATCCTTAGTGTATAGGGAAATTTCTAAATAAAATTTCTATTCATAATTATTGCATTTGATAAAAGGCAGAAAGGTTAGTCATCTCTCCAAGAACAACCTTCCAAGGATGGATAATCGTTAAGATAACTAGGTCCTGAGTACATCGTTCAGTGTCTGTGCTTTTTCGAAAAAAGGTATTGGAGATTTATTTCTTCGTTAACGTCCGACGGGGCGGTAATAGAGTGAATTCTCAGTCTAAAGGTGACCGAACGCAAGGCCACTATATACAGTTCTCTGGTATAATTCTATTAGCGTATCGAACATCAAGGTATGCTGGAAGGAAGATATAGCGATGAAGGTAGAGTGTAGTAGTAGCAGAAGTTCACTCTCTTAGGAATGAGGTGGGGATCTGAGGCGACTAACTCCAATTTCCTTGTTGCTTGTTGCTCTTCTTTTCCTTTTTTTTTTGTCGTTGAGTTCAAGGATCTTTTATATGTAATAATGAATGTTTCGTTAATTGAAAGTTATGGATGTTAATTGTTTTCTTTTTATTAACATTTGTTTCTTTTGATTAATGGATTAAAATATTTTTTCGTACGACTTTTCATTCGATAGATGCCAAGCAGACGTATGGTAAATAAATAGAAAGAAAAAGTGTTTATCGTTTGGTTTTTCCACTATTTTTTTTTGTAATATTAATGAAAAATTCATCCCATTTTGTGTGGCCAAATACCTACCATATAATAAAAATAAAAAAGAATTCTGAGCACCACGATAAACAAATGTGGAAATTACATTCGGGAAAACATCAAGGAAAAAATGCAGAAGAGCACTACGTTAATCAATGTATTCAAATGTATCTTATTAAAATATCCAATGGCCAATATCTACCAAATGAAAATCAAAACAAATTGAAAAAAAACCAATATTTATTTCTCAAATTGCAAAAAAAGTATCAACACATACAACAGCTGTGAGAAATGTAAAATTATGTATTTTAATTGTAATAAAATACAGTGTTTAAAGATAATATGGCTTTATTTAATCAAAAGGGTTTCGCTTATAACAATGCTTGGTGGTTGACCATTTTGTGTGTATCTCTATATTAAATTTCAAACAGACAAACATCTGTCTATCGATCTGTTTGTGTTATCGGTTGATTAAGGCCTGGTTTACACTTTGACATTACATTCCTCTTCTTCTTCAGATTCAGATACACTTCCCAAGATGTATTCGTTGAAACGCTTTGGTGGTTGTATAACTCTTCCAGATGTTCTTGGCTTTACAGTTGAATATTTGTTATTTTTGAATACTTCAGATGTTGTTGGGAAGCTTTTGTTGTTTGAGTAGCCACTGTGTAATGGATCATCATGAACGAGTGCTTCTTGTGGATTTTGACGTTGGCTTGGTGGTTTTGATGTCTTTCTCTGTTATTTTTCTTCTTCGTATCTAATGGCTGTTGTTAAGGATGAGCTAGTAATGATATTTACAGGGAAGCTCTGCACTAATAAGATTTTTTTTTAAGTCCTAACAAATCTTTCCGCAATACCATTTGCTTCAGGCCAATATGGAGAAACACGCTTATGTTTGAAGTTGTATTGTTCTGCGAATTACTTAAATTATCGTCCTTGGAATGGGTGTCCATTGTCTGATGAAATTCTTTCTGGTATCCCAAATTCTGCAAATACTTTCTGTAGACCTTCTTTAACACAACTCAATTTAATTGAGTGGATGATTTCAGCGATAGTTCGATAAGTCGTCAAAAATGACGAGAATGTATTTGTTGTTTTTGAAAGGTCCCATAAAGTCAATTGGTATATGCTCAAATGGATATTTAGCTGGTTCTGGCAATACAAGTGGATCTCTATAGCTGGTGTTAGTGACTGCTTGACAAATTTGACAATTTTTTATTTTGTCTTCTACCAATTTATCTATGTTTGGAAACCAGACTTTGCTGCGAATTATTTGCTTTGTTTTTACTATTCCCAGGTGACCTCTATGTGCCAATTCAATTCCATGTAAGCAAAATTCAGCTGGCAGTACTATCTTTGTGCCACGTAACACGATTCCATTGTGTACCGAGATTTCATTTTGAACAAGTTTGAAATTGCTTAGCTCTTTATCATTCCATTTGTGGTAGGACCCAAAGAATAAAATAAATTGTAATGTGGCCTCACCACAAAGATTTAGATTTAGTGGACGCATGTTCTATAACTATCGCATCGATAAAATTTATCGAGAAACGTTAGAAATTGGAACGAAATTCATTTTATCGCTTCAATGGGGTTCTGTAACTTTGACAATCGATAATTTTATCGCTTGGACCATAATGGAATGAAATGACTGGAAAGTGCGATAAAACGGTGTTCTGTATGATCAAAAGTCGATAAAGTTTTCATTTCAAATGTCAAATTTTATCACCTACTACCGAGCAGGCGGAAAGAATTATTTCTGACCAAAATAAATTTCTTGGGCTTAATAAATACAGTTTTATAAATACAGACAAACAGAAAAATGGATCAATCCGCAATAAAGGTAAATAAAATAAGTAAAATATACAGAAGATTATCATATTATTTATTTCAGAGGTATTCAAGAGTATCAAAAACTCAAAAAAAAATGCGTTGGTAGAGTTCATGGAAGAAAATTTGGAATTTGCCAGAGGACAATTTGCCGGTTTTGACTTAGTCTTGGATTGATATAAAGTCTGCCAAGTCCAACAAAAATGCCAAGGAGACAAAAAAGCATGTCTTACAAAAGTGCTTTGGAGGATGCAAAGACTATGCAATCATCAGTTGAAAGCAAATTGGACAAAATCATTTCGCAAAACGAAATTTTAATAAATCAAAACGCTGAGCTATTGACATTGCTAAGAAGTACCTAATCATATTAATATGCATCACCCATAATTATTGTTTTTAGTATCTTTAGTTTATTTTAGTTATTTATTTTAGTTTAGCATTTCTTTTTTATTTCTTTGTACCTATGTAATATCTCTTATATTGTTATGTATATAAACCATTTATTTGTCTTACTAATTATCACTATTTCTAGTTATTTCTGTTATGTTTTCCTTTTTCTTTAAAATAAAATCATAATCATTCATATTTTCTTCAATTTCATATTACTAACGAAATATCAAATTTATATTGTAGACAAAGGTGTTCACTAACTGCCTCAGTAGTTTTCAGTATAACATTAATCCAATATATTTTTAGGAACCTACTGGAGCTACAGTGAAGAACTGACAACAAAACTATTGAAGAAATTGAGTTTCAACTAAACCCTACAAACCTAGGTACCCAGAAAGATAACATCCACCCACACGAGTCACTTAAAACGATCGTATGATTATGTCTGCATAATGTTTTACATATTATATGAAAGTAATAAATAACGTTTTTCACTTGATACAATATTTTCTTGTTTTGTTTGTTATTAAAAATCAAATTCTTCTCTTTTGTATTTATTTTTATTTTTTCAATTAATGTGTGCATTATCTGCAAATGTTTATTTTGATTCGATCACGTATAACCATGGCCGTACAAAGATGTACCGACGAATTTTCCTGATGA
The DNA here is from genome assembly GCA_951217065.1 of Baccha elongata. Lineage (NCBI taxonomy): Eukaryota > Metazoa > Arthropoda > Insecta > Diptera > Syrphidae > Baccha > Baccha elongata. Next base: position 347,049 of record CATNUY010000119.1, on the reverse strand, counting down.
TAAGGCAGCATTATGTCATCCTCCACTTCTACTACGACTTCATCTGCTGGCAGTCCATGGTGTATGCGAAAGTTGTGCAATACACAACAAGCATTAATAATTTTCCCTGCAGCTTGTGGGGAATGAAAAAGGGGCGTAGTGGGTACCCAGAGTCACCTGTGTTGAAAAAAAATATTATTATATCATCAGAAAAAAATATCATGAACGTTACCAAGAAGCCAAGAATTATGTTCTGTAGGTTCGCCAGCTTCATACCTCCTTTCAAGAAGTGCTTTGGTCTGGCAAGCTTGCCATATATATGCGTCATGTGCAGCTCCTCCATATCTTGCAAATACTCCAAGTACTTTGAGACTGAAATCACATATCTGTTAATAAACAAAATAAAATATATATCAGCGTAGGTAAATAATTTTAACCAATAGGACGTTCTTAGAATGAAATCCCTTTCTGTTGAGGTAACACGCTTCAATTTCTCTGTTAGGCTTTTGAATCCGTACGTGGGTACAGTCGATCGCACCAATTACTCCCGGGAATCCCGTTTCTTAAAAAAATCTACATAATATATATGTTATCATTATTTTGTTTTGTAATTAAGATAGAAAAATTACCTCTGCTTAATAGTATCATATTCCTCTACTTTTGGAAAATTAATCCATTTACTGGCAAGTTTATTTTGCAGTACATAAGAAATTTCAGCCACAATGCGGGACACCATTGTTCGGCTCGTTGCCGCCGAAAAATCCTGACCAATATCCCTTTGGTATGACCCGGAAGCAAAAAAGTGCAAGGCAGCACAGACACGAATGGGGGTTGGTATAAAAGTTGTTCTTTGTATTTGAAACATACATATGTGGACGCATTTCCTCCAAAAGAATCAGTGCTGCTTCTCTACTAAGGCGGTAGAGCTTCCTAAATTGTTCCTCGGGCATATCAAAGGGATTAGTTTTATCCCGAAGCCTTCGGCGATGAATCCGCATTTTGTTTCGTCGTTCATGCGCCTCCACCAGAAGTAAGTTCGCGAACATGATTTTTTAAGGGGTTTTTATGTTTCTTAAATATTTTTTATGTTAATAACTTTAATGTATTCTGTAGAATTAAAAACGCACATAAAATATGGTAAAACTTTTAAATATTCTTTAGAACGGAGTAGTTCGGAACGATTCCGGACTACCAAATGAAAACGCCATAATAATGCACACAAAAGGATTGGTTGAGAGTTTGTTCTTCCGAGCTGTCGGCGCCAATAATTTTTTTGTATTTATATGGCTTTATATATATGTCACCAATCTGTCAAGTCAATTTTTACAGTTGTAATTATATTTTTGGCTACACAACATAACCTAAGCAGGTTACTTCCACGCATACCGCATACGAAATGCATTCCAGCCACCCACAACTAACACACTCAACTCATACAACTGAAACTGCATCTCATGAAAACATTCTAGACAAATTATAAACTCAAAATTATTATAGTACCTATGTACCTATATGCTCGTAAATGACCATCAATCATCAACCCAACAAACAAAAATATGCTTCTTGTATCTACAGTGCACATGTGCGTAAGAATGCTAACCTTAGTCCATCAAAATCTTCGTCGTACCAAAAAAAATTCTTTCACCAAAAGATGGTGTAACTGGGCGATCGTTTCTCCCAGTATCACTGCAGTACTATCAATAAACCCAAGATTGTCTTGTTTTGACAAAGGAACATAAAACAAAGAGTAGTGTCGGTTTATATCTCGTGTCTTATTGGCAGCCCCAGCAAATCTATTTTTTTTTATAGGTATAGGTATTTTATTAGGTATCTGAATCCATTATTGGCATCCATCGTCAAAAAGTTTTAATGCACCACCCGTACACACTCGCAAGAGTTTATCAATATTTCTACTAAAAAGAGAACAAAATTATTCATTATTTTTCTAAGATCGTGCAAGAAGGAAGTTTACGTTCAAGCAACTGGTTTCTACAAAATGTGTAACGTACAGCTGGCTGACATCTACACAAATTTCATTGAGGAGCTTAAAATAAACGATGTAGCTGGCTCAGAAGCAGAACAAGTGTTTATTGGACTTATCTACACCGTTAAATTATTTCTTTTAAGTCTGGGCGTTGATCGCAGCAAAGCATCCTATCTATATCATGGAGTTTCTTCGTATTTTGTATGTATTTACAATTGTTCATATAAAAGATCCTCTGAAGAAACTCTTTTGCTGGCTGTTTGCGCATGTCGTTCTTCAAACTTCGAACTCTCACAAGTAATCGGGCGATAGAATCGTAAGGCGCTAGGAACAGCACTCATTGATCATAAAAACGTACTATTCGATGGTCATTATACCCGTGAAAATGATTTTTTTTTTTTTTGTTCTATAATTCATTACCTTTATTTTGATACCAATAATCACCGAAACTGTTAAATAGTTTGTCTTAAAATTGGAAAACAAAATTTTCAATGATGAGTTTCAATGATAGCTATAATAGGTCCCTAATACAATAGGGCTTTTTAGGTAACAACGATATATCTCTTTCTCGTTCTCACAGAATTGTCAAAAACAGCAGTATGCCGACCAGCTGATTTTTTTTTATCATTGTTGACAAATTGATTGAAAACAAAAGCAGGAATTTTACAGAAAATTGTGAAAATTGTGTAGTAATTTTAAGAAATAAATATAAACATTGAGAGAATTTGTCTTTCCACTTATGAAGAATAAAACTAAATCATCAATTGTTGGAAACAGGAGCCGATTACTTCAAGGGGAGTATTAAATTGGAAAAAGATAAACAACAGTATGGAACTCTCCCAATATGCTAGATCCCTAGATCCATGTAGCAAAATTCGATATTTATCGAAAATTGAAAATATTGGAAGAGATCCATACCTGTTTTCGTATGAAAGTAAGATATTTCCAAAAAATGTAACATCTTATATTACCCACAGGTATTTACTTTCAAATAAGTCAAACTGCACGGGAAAGGAGAACAAAAACAGCAACAGTGTTTGCAAAGCTGAAGGACTCTTCGACGCAGGATGGCTGAAGGAAATGGCTGGAACTTTCGTCACACGAGCCAATGTGTACATTGTGTTGGGAAGGTACTTAAGTTTTCTATAAATAAATAATCAAATTGCGTTTATCAGTTTTTTTTGTATCTATTCAGGTTTTGCATTCCCAGCGCTTAAATGAAAAACCTTTGGAGGCCTGGATCATCATTACGGAGAGTGGAAATGTAGAATCTGCCCACTGCCAATGCAAGGTAGGTCTGTTTGAGACATGCACTCATGTGGCTATAATTTTGTACGCCCTTAACGGCATACAAAGAGGATGTGCAACCTCAACAGAACCAGTAATCACAAACAAATGTTTTGTTGTCGAAACAATTTGAAAACAAATTCACTACACAATAATCGAATAGTTTTTAGTAACAACCTTAACAATGTTTTTGTGTTGAATAGTTTTTAATGTTAATAATGTTTTTGTCACTATTTCGGCCACTTTTATATGTATATACAGATGTATTTGATGCCTCCAAAGGTTTTGCCTCCAAAGGTTTTTTCATTTAAGCGCTGGGAATGCAAAACCTGAAAAGATAAAAAAAAATGATAAACGCAATTTGATTATTTATTTATAGAAAACTTAAGTACCTTCCGTGTTATTTATTTGTTCCTATAAAATTCAAATGTTTACATAAAAATAAATATCAGTAACAAAACGAAAAAAAAAAAAAAATAATAGCAAAACAATAGCAAACAAAAAAATATTAACAGTGATGAAAAAAAAACAATAAACCACGCCACACTAAAATCAATACAATAAAACAAAAACAACAAACAGCCAATAACCAACAAAAAAAAAACAATAAATCATGATAAGCCATCTCAGCATAGCACAGTGAGTACCATCCTTCACTTTCCCCTTTTCTCTTACAATCGCATGGCTTAGCAAGTGTATCAAATAGCATTGGTTTTATAACTAATGCAATTGATACACAGGCTACGTCATCGTTGATAACAGATTGTTGACAAAAAAAAATGTTACTGTTTTGCATTAACAGGGCCGGATTCGATTCTTGTCACTACTAAGGCATAACACTAGTGGTGGCGTGTGTCGAATAGCATTCTGTGGTTCAACTCAGTAATATTTTTCTTATAGTCTTTGTCTGTTTTAGTTTTTGTTATTCTTTTATTTGTAATGGCTGGAAATTTCAGGGTAGATTATTGTAATATTCGTGGGCTTAGAGCAAATTTTCTTTCTGTGTACTCCCATACTGCTTTAAACAGGCCAGCTGTATTGGCACTAAGTGAAACCCAAGTAGGTGAGGATTCCGATCCTACTGAATTCTTTATTCATGGGTATAACTTGGTGCCATTATTCTTTTCCCACCATGGTCTCGCCATATACAATAGGAATGATGTTGCTTATCAGTTTTTGCCACAATATGGTCTCTGCACCAATTCTTTTTTCAATTTTATGTGGTTTAAATTTTCCGTGAATAAGCAAATCATTCACTATTGCTTCCTTTATCGAAGCCCCAATCTAGACAGAGTGTCAACTTCTCGTGAATTTGATGCTTTGTCTGATTCCATCCAAAGAATTGTCTCGTCCTATCCTAGCACTGAAATCGTTGTTACGGGCGATTTCAATGTACACAATTCTTCATGGCTTCAACATTCGGGCCAGGCAACACCAGAAGGAGTGTGTGCTGAGATCTTCGCTGAGTTAAACCACCTAACTCAGTTGGTCAACGAGCCCACTCGAATATCAATCGTAGAAGGTCGAGCAGAAAACACTCTTGACTTGTTTCTTACCTCTGACCCTGGTAAGTACACTATTAGTGTTCTATCTCCTCTAGGCACATCTGACCATTGTGTCATATCAGCAAATTTCAAGTTTAAAAACTCTCCAGTTAAAGAAAGAGCTCCTAAGAGAACCGTTTGGCAATACGAGAAAGCCAACTGGGACGGTCTCAATAATTATTTTAGGATCTTTAACTGGTCACTATGCTTCCTCGATAGTGACGTTGACGCCAGCGCTGATATGATCACAAGTTTGATTCTCATGGGAATGAGAACTTTTATCCCGAATAGGGTTAAAAGCATCAGACCTAAGGAAAACGCATGGTTCGATGTGAGCTGTAAAGAGGTTATTAGGGTCAAGAAGGTAAATTTCCGTCGTCTTAAAGCCAATCCAACTGAGGAAAACCGGAATAAGTTCAAGCAAGCCAGGAAGGCCTGCAACGCCCATATTCGACGGACCAAATTTCTACATGACCAAAAATTACGGCAAAAAATACTGCAATGTCCCAAAGGCAGTAAAAATTTTTGGTAATTTGTAAAAAATATGAGGAATTCTTCTTCTTCCTCGGTTCCTACGCTCGTTGTGAATGACACTCCATTTGTTAGCTCTCTAGAGAAAGCTAATCTCTTTGCTAGGCAGTTCGCCGCCAATTCAACGCTGCCAGTGAGTGTTATGACTCCGCCTGTACTTGAGCGAGTTAGTGATTCTATGGGGCAAATCTTTTTTCGCACTCGTACTGTAGCGAGAGTCCTAAAAGATCTTAACACACATAAATCCGCTGGTCCGGATGGTATCCCCGCTATTGTTCTAAAGAGGTGTTCTTCAACGCTGGCAAAACCACTGCGTAAGCTTTTTCATCTGTCCTACTTCTCAGGTCTCGTTCCGAGCGGATGGAAAACTGCCTATTCCCAAAAAAGGCGAATCTTCCTCACCGTCTAATTACCGACCGTTTGCACTTACGTTCCTTCTTTCCAAGGTCATGGAAACGCTGATTAATTATCAGCTCAAGAAATATCTCGAAGATCGAAAGCTTCTTGATGACCAATAATACGGCTTCGTAGCAATAGGTCCACTGGTGATCTCATGGTTCATCTCATCGAACAGTGGAACAAATCTTTACATCGTTTTGGAGAAAGTAAGATTATTGCACTTGATATTTCAAAAGCATTTGATAGGGTTTGGCATCAGGCTCTCTTATCGAAAATGCGTGCTTTCGGGTTTCATGAATCCCTCCTTCATTGGATTAGTAATTACCTTTCGAATCGTTCAATACAAGTTGTATTGGATGGATTCAAGTCTGAAAATCACAAAATAAATGCTGGTGTGCCCCAGGGCTCTGTTCTATCTCCAACACTCTTTCTCATTTTTATCAATGATCTCCTGTCTGCAACTTCTAATCCAATACATTGTTTTGCTGACGATAGTACTCTTAGCTTCTCATATTCGTTTTCAGATTCACATCCCTCTTCTTCGGATGTGGAACTGCAACGAGAAAATATGATAAGTTCATTAAATTCCGACCTAAACAGCATTGTACAATGGGGATTAAAAAACCGCGTGGAATTTAATGCTTCGAAAACCCAATGCTGTCTTGTATCGTTAAAGCGAGATATACCCCCCATGCCATTATCCATAGATGGCACTTGCATCGAGGAGACTGAACATCTCGATATTCTCGGTATGTGTATCACCAACCACCTTTTGTGGAACGATCACATACGCGATGTCGCCAAAAATGCCGCAAGATGTTTGGGTTTTCTAAGGCGATGCAAGAAGTTTTTCTCCCCCTCTGATCTGGCTATTATCTACAAGACTTAAATACGTCCAAAGCTTGAGTATAACTCCCATATCTGGGCTGGTGCTCCTGCAACTTACTTAAGCCTCTTGGACAGTATTGAACGTAGAGCATTTAGATTGATTGGTGATATTACCATCATAAGATCATTTACGTCGCTTGAACATCGTCGAAATGTTTCTTGTCTCACCCTCTTTTACCGTTATTTTAATGGTTTTTGCTCTAGTGAAATAGCCAGTTGCATTCCTCCCCTTAAACAGTTCAACCGTAATACTCGCGCTTCTAGGAATGTTCATCAATATACCCTCGAGCCCAACTTCGGTCGTACTGTGAAGTACAGAGGTTCGTTCTTTAGCCGTACTATGCGAATGTGGAATGCTTGCTGTCATATTTTTTGACAAGATGGTAAAACTCCCTATTTTTTTTCTATTTGATTTTGACAATTGACAGGAAATTTGACAGTTTGACTTATCGCCTTCCAATGTAAAGTCGAGTTGGAATGAGATTGAAAATTGAACTTATCGCATCGACTTACAGAAACCATATTTTTTCCAGATGCGATAAAGGAGGAATGGATAGAACATGGGTCCAGGTGTCAAAAATGAGTTCAGTTCAGTTTTGATTGTCAGAAAAGAAAGTAAAAAAGACGTAAAAGCCGCTTCAAGGAATTTGTGTAATTTTGTATTATTAAAATAATAAAATATAAATTGAAATAAACATTGTTTTTATAAGACCGCTTACAAACTCAGAAATGGGATCGTGTAAAAATTTAATTAATTTTTCTTAAAAATAATCGCTGAAAAAAAGTTAATTTTTTTTTTCTCTCTAAATCCATCGCGTTGCAATTAATTGCCTCAAAAAATGGATTCAGTCGAAAGTGATGAACTGAAGCAGTTCACTGGAACCCAATTAAAGTCATGGCTACGTGCGTTGGGGAAGAAGTCCACCGGCAATAAGGCCGAGTTGGTGCTCCGATTATTGGCTATTCCATCGGAGTTGCGCGGTGAATTTGTGCCGCCGCAGACGATGCCAATCGATGCACATTTGAATGCCAGTGGACACCACATGGACAATGAAAAAGAGAGCGATGATGATGATGATGATGAGTGCAAGGTGTATGAGGATAGTAGCAATGTCGATGAAGTGCGTCAGAAGAGTGCCAATGAAAAGAATGCTGCAGACGAGAAGAAAACGATTGACAGAGATGAATGGACAATGGAGACACTGAAGAGGTAATTGATGTTGGTCAAACGAGAGCTGGCGGTACAAAAGAGAGAAACAGAGTTGCTGAAGAGAGAGAACGAGATGATGACGAAAAAGAAGAGTGTTCCAAAACATGATGACGACGGGAAATCCATGATGAATTTTTCCGTCGTAAAAGATCTGATTCCAGAGTTTGCGGGTGCTAATGACAACTATGAGCAGTGGGAGCTGCAGCTGAGGAGTGTCCTATCCGTTTTCAAGTTGGATGAGAACAGTTCCCGGGCACTGATATCAACTAGATTGAAGGGAAGAGCCCTACGATGGTTCCATTCGAAAGCAGAATTGATGTGTTACTCAGAGAGATGGGTACAATCTTTAAGGACAGAGCCAGCCGGCTGATGCCCAAGCAGAAGTTCGAAGGACGGAAATGGTCGAGTGCTGAAACTTTTCAGGAATACTTTCACGAAAAGGTTATACTTGCTAATAAAGTAAGTATCCATGAAGACGAGCTCATGGAGTATCTCATTGAGGGGATACCAGACCAGACCATCAGATCTCAGACAAAAATTGTTTTAGAGACAAGGAGCATCTCCTGGAGGCGTTCAGGACAGTAACTTTAGCCAGCCAGCCAGCTTTAAACATGGAGCCAAGTACATCGAAGCAATTTAGGTGTTACAATTGTAATGCTTTGGGGCACATGGCCAATAATTGTAAGAAGCCGAAACGACCACTGGGTGCGTGCCATGTGTGTGCTGACATGGGGCACTATGCTGCTGTATGCCCAAAAAGAAAGGACGTCCATCATGTTGGAGATGAAGGTGATTCAGATGAAAACGTAAGAAAATTATTATATACTTTTATAGAATCAAATTTTATTTGTAAATTTTCATTAGGATCTTAAATTGACACCGGTAGCCCCATTAGTTTTGTTCGTGAACAGTTCGTGCCACTTATATTAATTAAGAAACAAAATGTAAAATATAATTTCTCTTATATTAATAAAAGCCCATTGAATGTTATTGGAGTCGTTCAGAGCAAATTTGAGATTGATGAAAATAAAAGAAAGTAAAATGAACGAAACTTATGATGAAGAATATAATAATTTAATGAATATTGAAATTGATGAAAGTAAAGAAACATATGTATATAATGAAATTCTCGATGTTAACAAAAATGAGTGTTTCAGAAAGATATTTAATGATTATTATTTAAAAAGTGATCGTCCTGATGAACTGCTAATTAAATGTGAGATAAAATTAAATGTGATTAGGTAATGAAAAGCCATTCCATTGCCCACCCCGAAGATTATCGTATTATGAAAAAGAGCGAGTACGGGAAACGTTAGATATGTTACAGAAAAAGATAATAAGGCCGAGTAATTCAGAGTATTCTTCTTCTATTGTTTTGGTCAGGAAGAAAAATGATAACATAAGAATGTATATAGATTATAGGAGTTTGAACAAAATAACATTGAAGGACAACTATCCAATCCCGCTGATTGATGACATGTTGGATAGGTAAGCGAACAAAACTATTTTTTCATTATTAGACTTAAAATGCGCTTTTTATCATGTGCATGTAAATGAAGAATCGGTGAAGTACACTTCGTTTGTGACTCCGCTTGGCCAATACGAATATTTGCGTATGCCATTCGGATTAAGAAGTGCACCTCCAACATTTCAACGTTATACTTAGACGATATAATGATTGCGACGAGTGATTTTGAAGACCATTTATCCATATTAAAAGAAGTTTTTGAGAAGCTAGTAAGTAATAAACTAGAGTTGAGATTGGATAAGTGCAGGTTCATGGAACTGGAAATACGGTATTTAGGTTACAAGGTTTCTAATGAAGGTATACGTCCTAATGAAAAGAACATTGAATCAGTAGCAAATTTTCCTATTCCTCAAAATGCCAAGGCAGTGCACAGTTTTCTGGGATTATGCTCTTATTTTAGGAGATTTGTGGAAGGGTTTTATACAAAAGCGAAACCATAGTACGACTTAATAAAGAAAAAGGTTAGTTTTAAATTCGGTAAAGAAGAATTACACTGTTTTGAAGAATTAAAAGCAAAATTATTAGTAGCACCAATTTTAGCAATTTACGATCCTCGAGATGAAACAGAATTACACTGCGATGCTAGTGCTCTCGGGTTTGGTGCAATCCTATTGCAAAAGAAGAGTGATGGAAAGTTTCATCCAATCTTTTTTTTTTTCAAAAAGGACTACTGACCAAGAGGCTAAGTTTCATAGCTTTGAGCTGGAAACTCTAGCAATAATTTATGCTTTACATAGATTCCGAATTTATTTACATGGTATGAGGTTTAAAATAGTTACTTATTGTAACTCACTGACATAGACACTTAACAAAAAAGAAGTTAACCCGAGGATTACACTATGGGCGTGAGAGCTACAGAACTATGACTACGTTTTGGAGCATCGTAACAGTGAAAGAATGCAACATGTTGATGCATTAAGTAGGAACATGAGTATACTTGTATTAGAAGAGAATACCTTTGAACGAAATTTGTCTATTTGTCAGCACAGAGGCAGGGATATATATGAGATAAGGGAAATGTTGGAAAAAGAGGAGAATTCGTATTATGAAATGAGAAATGGGTTAGTTTATAGAAAGAGTGGTGGGAATTTATTGTTTTATGTGCCGGCGGAAATGCAGCAAAATATTTTGTATATGTATCATGACGACATGGGACATGTAGGAAGTGACAAGGTATATGAAAATTTAACGAGAATGTATTGGTTTCCGAAAATAAGGAATAGAATTAGGGAACACATTTCGAATTGTCTCAAATGCATAACGTTTTCGCCGAAGTTTGGGAAACATGAAGGCTTACTCCATAGTATACCTAAAGGTGACATCCGTGACATCAGTGTCGATCAAGTACTCGTCGTGAGCGGTCGCGTTAATAGCTCTGTGCGCGTGTGTCCCCCAAATATAGAAAAAAAAATAAAAACAAATAAAACAAAAAAATAGAAATCACAGCACAGCATCCGACATCACCCATCCTCTCCACCCGAGCTCACTCATAACTGTTGCTTTCTATGCACTGCAAGCCTCTTGTGAGGCTTATCGCAAGAAGTTTGTGGTGGATGGGTAAGTAGCATTTGTCGAATAATTCTTTTGTGTTGTGTATACCTATATATATTAATTTCGTGTACAAATTGTCTTATGGGCATAACACCTAGGACAGTTTGTTTATCATTGATTTGATATGGGCCTACACTTCACAGTTGAATTTAGGTACGTCAAAGTCGATTTTTTTGTGTTTTGTTTTTCAGAATGGTAAGTGATTTTTGTGTTGTCTATTCAAATGTTCGTGGGCTTAGGAAGAATTTCTTTTCTGTGTACGCCCATACTGTGCAATACAGGCCAGCTGTTTTGGCATTTAGTGAAACCCAGGTTGGACAGAATACTGATTTATCAGAATTTTGTTTGGTTGGATATAACTTAGTGCCATTACTTTTTTCCCACCATGGTCTTGTCGTTTATGTTAGAAATGATATTGCTTGCCAGAGCCTTCCCCAATATGGGCATTGTTCTAATACGAACTTTAATTTCCTGTGGCTCAAATTCACTGTCCGCAAGCATATCATTCATTACTGTTTTATTTACAGGAGTCCGAATCTTGACAGCATGTCTACTTGTGATGAGTTAGATGTTCTGTCAGATTCAATTTCCCGAATTGTTTCCCATTGTCCTCACACTGAAGTCGTGATTACGGGCGACTTCAATGTACACAATTCAAGTTGGCTCCGCTTTTCTGGCCAGACAACACTCGAAGGAAGGATGAAACTGAAATTTTACGTGGATACACTATCAATTAAGACTTTACTCCACGGTGGCGCTCCACTGCGAGTTTAATCAAACGAAAACCAGCGTCCTGAAGTATAATTACCGAAGTAGTTATAAAGCAGTAACAAATTGAGAACATGTAGGTATGTGCACACTCCTTGTTAAGAAGCGAGACCGATCTACATCTCTTGCACCGAGGTGCCAAATATTTCCGCTATGGATAACCACAGCCAGCACGAAGCTCCCCGAAAGGGCCAGCCAACTGTTAGGGTAGAGAATGATCATGATTAAATTCCACAAGGGACATTCCTCTCGAACAAACTCTAGGGCCCCTAACACCCGTGCTAAGTTTATTGTACGTCAAACCTAAAACGTCGTGTAGTTGGGGAAATACTCCCAACTGTAACACTTTGACATTCTGACTTTACCTACAAAGTCACACGGATTGCCTACCCTGAAGATGTGCCAAGTATGTCTTGAACTGGAACCAAACTCAAGTTCCACATCTCAACTTCTGTCAATTCTACTTGACTTACTCAAGTTTTTTGACGGTAGTAACGCTCGTTACCCAGTTTATGTTCTGGGATAGAGTAGTTATCTACCGCCTTTTCGGGTGGCCTCCTTGAGTTACAAAGACCACCCTGCTTATTTGCTACTTTCACAATATGGCACTAGCCCAGTGCAAAACCAACAAAAAACTCATGTTATGAAAGTTCCCTTTCAAACGTTTAAATGAGTAATCGTCAAGGACACTTTCGTGATTCCCCTGCCCTAACTACTTTTGCCTGATGTAGGGCCGTTACCCAGTTAATCCTGGGATAGGTTACCTATTGAACACGGACATTACTCTGAAGATGTTTATAAATAAACATTCAGGTATGCTCTGGTTCTTCACCAAACTTGAGGGTGAACGTCCTAGGGTGTGCCGTTCACCCGGACTGCTGTTAGTTCACTGATCAAGACATCTTAGATGCCGTAGAATAATGAACAGTTTAAGCCCTACCACCACGACAAGGTCGCAGTTCATCGGTAGAGAACACTCGAAGGAAGGTATACCGAGATCTTTGCTGAGTATAACCATCTTACTCAGCTTGTCGATGAGCCTACCCGTATACCGGATGTTGATGGGCATTCCGCCCATACTCTTGACTTGTTCCTTACTTCCCACCCTAATAAATATACTATTAAAGTAACTTCTCTATTTGGCACCTCGGACCATTGTGTCATTTCAGCTAATTTCTCGATCTCCAATCATCCAGTTAAAGAACAAATTCCCACTAGGACCGTTTGGCAATACGAGAAAGCCAACTGGGACGGTCTGAATAATTTCTTTCGCAACTTTAACTGGTCATTATGCTTCCTCGATAATGACATTGATGCCAGTGCTGAAATGATTACAGAAGTGATTTTTCTTGGAATGAGAACTTTTGTCCCTCACAGAACAAAATGTATCAAACCAAAAGAAAAGTCTTGGTTTACCGAAGAGTGTAAAGAAGCTATCAGGTTGAAAGAAGTAAGCTTCCGATCCTATAAAGCCAACTCATCTGAGGAAAATCGGAAGAAACATAAACAAGTTAGGAACTCGTGCAACTCCGTTATACACAAAACGAAATTTTTGCATGACCAGAAATTACGGCAAAAAATTCTGCAATGTCCCAAAGGCAGTAAAAACTTCTGGTCATTTGTAAAAAACGTCAAGAACTCAACGTCATCATCAGTTCCAACGCTCATCGTCGACAATAATCCAATTGTCAGCTCTTCAGAGAAGTCGAATATGCTCGCAGCTCATTTTGCTGCAAGTTCTACGTTGCCTGCAAGCAACAATGTCCCTCCTGTACTTGAGAACGTTAATTTTTCTATGGGACAGGTATTTTTTCGCACTCGTACAGTAGCAAGAGTTCTTCAAGATCTTGATATACACAAATCCGCTGGCCCGGATGGTATACCCCCTATACTTCTGAAGAGGTGTTCTTCATCGCTGGCAAAACCATTGCGTAAGCTTTTCCATAGCTCCTATCGTTCAGGTATCTTTCCTAGTAAATCGAAAACAGCATTTGTCCAGCCCGTCCCTAAAAAAGGTGATTCCTCCTCCCCCTCCTCCTACCGACCAATTGCACTTACGTCCCTTCTTTCCAAGGTCATGGAAACGCTGATAAATCGTCAGCTCAAGAAATATCTCGAAGATCGGAAGCTTTTAAATGACCGTCAATACGGCTTTCGTAGCAATCGTTCCACTGGTGATCTGATGGCATATCTCACCGAACAGTGGAACAAATCTGTGCATCGCTTTGGCGAAAGCAAGATTATTGCGCTTGATATTTCAAAGGCGTTTGATAGAGTTTGGCATGAAGCTCTTTTATCGAAAATGCGTGCATTTGGTATCGATGATACTCTTATTCGTTGGATTAGAAGCTATCTTCTGGACCGTTCAATACAAGTTGTATTAGACGGTTTCAAGTCTGATCTCCACAAAATAAATGCTGGTGTGCCCCAGGGCTCCGTTCTGTCTCCGACTCTCTTTCTCACTTTTATAAATGATCTCTTGTCTGTGACTTCTAATCCATTAAATTGTTTTGCTGACGACTCAACCCTCAGCTTTTCATATACGTTTGATAATTCACGGCCTTCGCCTTCGGACGTGTTATTACAACGTCACCGTATGATAAGCTCATTAAACTCCGATTTAAACAGCATTGTGAATTGCGGTATCAGAAATCGTGTGGAGTTTAATGCGTCGAAAACTCAATGCTGTCTTCTGTCGTTAAAGTTAAACATACCCCCTATGCCATTATCCATGAATGGTACTTGCATCGAGGAGGCCGAAAAGCTTTCAGTACTCGGTATGTGTATCAGTGACAACCTTCGTTGGAATGATCATATACTTGAGATTGCTAAGAATGCTGCAAGATGCTTAGGCTTTCTTAATAGATGCAAGAAGTTTTTCACCCCTTCTGATCTGGCTACAATTTACAAGGCGTTTATACGCCCTAAACTCGAGTATAATTCCCATCTCTGGGCAGGTGCTTCTCAAATTTTTCTTCACCTGCTCGACAGAGTTCAGAAAAAGGCGTTAAAATTGATAGGAGAGAGAAACATTGAGGAAACATTTCCATCACTCGAACATCGTCGAAATGTTTCTTGTCTTTCTTTATTTTACAGGTTCTTTTATAAAAAAATGTTCACTTGAGGTAGCCAGCTGCGTTCCACCCCTTAAACATTTCTTCCGTAACACTCGTCTTGCTAGGAACGCTCATTAGTTTACACTTGAGCCCAATTTCGGTCGTACCGTGAAATATAGAGATTCTTTCTTTAGCCGTACAACACGAATGTGGAATGAATTGCTTGGCACAATGTTTCCTTGCCATTTCGATCTGCAGACATTCAAGATCAATGTTCATCGACACCTCCTTTCCCTTCCTCCCTAAATTCCTATCGCTCGAGTTACATACCTAACCCCAAGATGCACTCACATCGACTCAGGTCATTGTCCAGTTCATTTCAATGCCATCATCAATTCTCTAATTTCAATTTCATAATTATTTCTTTTTGTCATTTCAATGCCATCAGCAATTCTCTAAATTCAATTTCATAATTATTTCTTTTTGTCACTTTAATGCCATCAGCAATTTCCATAAAACGAATTCATTTTCATTCTCATGACTAAGCAATAAATAACATATAAAGTATTTGATAAGGTAGAATTAAGTTTGAGTTATGAATAAAACGTAGCACAGAGGTGCACAAAAAAATTAATAGTTGTCTTTTTTTAAAACCTCCGGGAGTCCTGACCTTATTTGGCGCAGTCGTTCGTAGGAGTATCTTTGCACACATTTTTCGAGTGTAAAAATTTTGTATCGGTTTATGTCAACGGATTATTGAAAAAATAAATCGATTTATATCAACGGATTATTGAAAAAAATATAAATAAAAAAAAAAAAAAAACCCTCGGAAAAGTGTTGTGGATAAAGAACTAAAACACAAGAAATTATCTCACGTTACAAAACCTCGACGGGATATCGGGACAAAAATTGTAAGCCAACGGCTAATTGGCGGAGTGAAATAATTATTTGGTGTGTTTCAACACTTTAGTTTAGAACCTTAATAAAAAAAAAAAATTCGTGTGATTACGTACAGGAAATAACTTTACATAACAACAATCAGTGAAGTGAAGATAGAGAATCCTTACAACAATCAGTGAAGTTAAAGAATAATTTATTTGCGGTGAAAAATGAGCACTACCTGCCCAATTTATAGTTGCATGTAAGTCAAAAAGTAAAACTAATTCCTTTCCTGTATCCTAATCCATGTATAGGTCAAGGAGACTCCCGAATTATTTTGACATACACTCCAATAGTATAGATATAAGTAGTTCAGACGAAGAAAATAGTTGCTTTAACAGTAACATAACTTTAGGAGAACAATTAAAAATCGATCAAGAAAAAATACAAGTAACATTAGAAGAAATAAATAATAGCTTAAGCAACCTTACAATAGAAATACAAAATACTGAAAAAAATAGTGATTTAAGTAGCAAAACAATAAAAATAAAAAATATGCCTAACAACGAAGATCATAGTGAAAACGATTCAGATGTTTTTCAAACACTAAGGGTACCTGACGCAATTAAAGATTTACCTAAATTCGACGGTAACCCTAGACTTCTTTTCGAATTTATTCAAAATGTAGAAGAAATTCTAACATTAATCACTGGATCGGATGGCACTATCCAAGGGAAAATACTCCTCCGAGCCATCCGGAACAAAATCATTGGCCCTGCTAATGAAATATTAAACATGTATGGCACTCCACTCTCCTGGACAGCAATACGTAGTAACCTAGTGTTGCACTATAGCGATAAAAGAAATGAAACTTCTCTCATTCGTGATCTTCACAACCTTAAACAATATAACAGCACTATAGAACAATTCTATAGCAAAATCATCGAAATCTTCGCTGCTATCAGCAACCATATCAAAGTACATGACACAGATTTAAATGTCATAAGAGCAAAAAATGTTTTGTATGAAGAAATGTGCCTCAACACATTTCTAGTTGGTTTAAAAGAACCTCTTGGTTCCACCATCCGAGCAATGAAACCAGTTTCATTACCGGAAGCTTTTTCATTTTGCGTTAAAGAGCAGAACATTTCATATGCACAAGAAAGACAAAGATACAATACAGTTCAACCCTCTAAAAATTACCATACACAAAATACATATTATACACCCCATTCACAAAAAAATTCATTTTATCAAAACCAGGTAAATAGGCAAAATTTCCCTCATCAACAATTCTCTAAACAACAATTCTTTCCGCCACAACAACCAACATCTCACCAACAACGCTACCCTCACCAAACATTTCAACAACAACCTATCCAACAACAATTTCAACAACAAGCCTTTATTCAACCACAACCCCAACAACACCAACCTTTTCAACGTTATAATCAGCAACCCCAGCAATCAAATCAACAAAGACCCTCAGAACCAATGGAACTCGGTTCTACTAGGCTAACTCGTCTAACCCAGCCATCCTCATCTAATTTCGTTAAACCAAACCAATTTCAAAACTTTAAACAAAGACAGGAACTGCATAATGTGGTTATTCCAGACAACCCTTCTTACGAAGACCCCCCTATCGTAGCAAGCAACTTTCAAGAACTAGACTCTTATTATGATTATAACCACTTTCCTGATCAACAAGATCTTGACTTATTGGACACAATGCATGAACTAGATGACGAAAAATTTTCACATACCTGCCCCGGCAGACCAATTGGATACATAGATATAAATAAACACGGTACAACTCTTCCTTATATAAATATTTCCTCACCATTTGGCCGACCACTAAAATTCCTAATAGACACAGGAGCCACCACTTCATTTATTAACCCTGAGTTCATAAATCCTGACGATCTTATTTCTATTGAACCCACTACTATAAAAACCATACTTAATACACACAAAATACACAAAGAGGTTCGTCTCCCTAATTTTTTAGAATTCAACCAACCTGGAGAGACCAGATTTCTGGCATTCCGATTTCATGGATACTTTGATGGTCTACTAGGACTTGACACTCTCACTACATTAGGAGCAAACATCGATCTAGTAAATAAACTTTTAATCACTCAAAATTCAAAATTACCTCTCGAACTCAAGCCTAATTTTATATCCCAAAAATATATCCTTTCGGGAAATTCAAAAACGATTGTTAATTTACCAGTCGATATTGAAGATGGAGAAATTTTTATTAACAGAACACATATTTCACCTCAATTATACATTCCAGAAGGTATTTATACTACAATTAAATGGTACGCAAACGTAATAGTTATCAATAAATCATATTCAAACAAAACACTCTTTTTAGAACAACCCCTCAAAGTCACAAAATTCATTAATCAAGATTTCTACGAACTGAACAACTTAGAGATTGATCACAACAATCCAATTTCAAAACCTATATCTTCCGACGACATTACAGACCTTATTCGAACTTCTCACTTAAATACCGAAGAAAAGAAAACAATTTACAAGCTATGTCGATCTTACGAGGACATTTTCTTCAAAGATGGACAAAAACTAACTTTCACTAATAAATTAAAACATAATATCACTACCAACGATGATATTCCAATATACTCAAAGACATATAGATACCCCCATATTCATAAACAAGAAGTCCAAACCCAAATAAAACAAATGCTTGAACAAGGTGTAATAAGACCAAGCTATTCGCCTTGGAGCTCTCCAATATGGATAGTCCCAAAGAAAAAGGACGCCAGTGGAAAAATTAAATGGCGACTCGTAATTGACTATCGTAAACTGAATGAAAAAACAGTGAACGATAAATATCCTTTACCAAATATTACAGATGTTTTAGATAAACTTGGCAAAAGTATGTATTTTACAACACTTGATCTTGCTAGCGGATTTCACCAGATCGAGATGAATCCAAAAGACGTTGGAAAAACTGCGTTCACTGTAGAGAGCGGGCACTACGAGTATTTGAGAATGCCCTTTGGCTTGAAGAATGCCCCTTCGACCTTTCAAAGAGTCATGGACAACCTTCTTAGAGATCTGCAAGGAAAAATCTGCCTTGTTTACTTGGATGATATTATCATCTTTTCGACGTCACTGCAAGAACACACGGAAAATCTAAAGAAAGTTTTCGACAGGCTAAGAGAAGCTAATTTTAAAATCCAACTAGACAAATCTGAATTTCTCCGTAAAGAAGTAGCTTTTCTAGGTCATATTGTGACAAGCGAAGGTGTTAAACCAAATCCTGACAAAATCTCGGCAATTCAAAACTTCCCAATACCTCGAACCCAAAAAGAAATTAAATCCTTTTTAGGCCTCCTTGGCTATTACCGAAAGTTCATACGAGATTTTGCAAAACTTACAAAACCAATAACAGAATGCCTCAAAAAAGGTAAGACTATCGACTTAAACGAAAAATACGTCAAAGCATTTGAAATGTGTAAAGATCTTTTAATTAATGACCCAATTCTGCAATATCCTGATTTTTCCAAACCATTCGTACTGACCACTGATGCAAGTAACTTTGCACTAGGTGCGGTTTTATCTCAAGGCAATATAGGTAGTGATAAACCTATCTGTTACGCAAGTCGGACATTAACCGACACAGAGACCAATTATTCCACTATCGAAAAGGAATTATTGGCTATTGTTTGGGCAACCAAATACTTTCGACCTTACCTTTTCGGACAGAAATTCAAAATTGTTACCGACCATAAACCCTTGCAATGGCTTATGAGTCTTAAAGACCCAAACTCCAAATTAATCAGATGGCGTTTAAAATTAGAAGAGTTCGATTATGAAATAATATACAAAAAGGGTAAACTAAATTTGAACGCAGACGCTCTAAGTCGAATTCGAACAGAACCACCAAACAATAAAGTCGAAGTAAATTTGAACGAAAGTTTAGCTGATACCATTCACTCAGCAGAGGAAAATTTAAATGACCATATATATATTTCTGAAAAACCATTGAATGAATTTAACATACAACTAATTTTAAAAAAAAATGATAGAGACAAGTCGCCGAAAATCGAGATGTTATTCAAAAACAAACTTAGAAAAACAGTCTACAAACAAACATTTTCGGAAAATAACATTACGGAAATTCTTAAACAACAATTACCTCCAAATAAATGCTGTGGAATATTCACAGATGATGAAACATTCAAAATTGTTCAAGACGTTTACAAAAAATTTTTCTCTAACAGCACAACATTCAAACTAATCCGGTGTACCGACATACTAACGGACATAATAGACAACGACGAACAAGACAAAATCATAATCGACTACCATAACAACAATAACCACAGAGGAATAAACGAATCATTCCTCCATTTAAAAAGAAAATATTTTTTCCCCTATATGAAAATGAAAATTACAAAAATAATAAACAATTGCGAAACCTGTCAACTCTTAAAATATGACCGAAACCCCCCAAAAATTAAACATGAGATTCCACCAACTCCCAAGAAACCATTAGAAATAATTCACGTTGATGTATATAGCATAAACAACAAGAAAATTTTAACAATAATCGACAAATTCTCAAAATTTGCAGCAGCATATACACTCGCAGTTCAGAATAGCCTTAACATAATCAGGTCTATTAAGCATTTCATCAGCCTTCACGGCATACCTAACCACCTTATATCAGATCAAGGATCTGAATTCACTGCAATAATTTTTAAAGACTTTTGTGCTCAGTATAACATTAACTTGCACATAACATCTTTTCAACAATCTAGTAGCAATAGCCCAGTTGAACGATTACATTCAACACTTACTGAAATATACAGGATAATCTACAACAAAAGAAAAGAAAGAGATCATAGCTCTATTTTAAACGAAACTTTAATAACATACAATAATTCCATACACTCCGCTACGAATTATACTCCATATGAGATTTTTTACGGTAGGACTTATAAGTTTGACAAAGAAATAGCTTTTAATAACGAACATGAGTATTTACAAAAACTTAACGAATTTCAAGAAAAACTATTCCCTACTATAAAAGAAAGATTAGAAAAAATAGTATCTAAAAACATTGAACATATTAATCAAAATAGGAAGGATGCAGTAGATCTTAAAGAAAATTCAATTATATATAGAAAAGAATTCCGAAGAAATAAACTCACACCAAGATTTAGTAAACATAAAATTAAATCAAACAATAAAGTTACAGTTATTACTAGTGATGATAAAAAACTTCATAAATCAAAAATAAAACATAAACGTAAATTTCAGATTCATAGCAACAACAATAATGATGACGACCATATCCCACGGACAGAAAATGGAGATACAGGACCTTAATAACAACATAGGAATACTTCCCATGAAACTAGGTATAGGCAAATCTATAAGGGATTATGACAACTTTGTACATGTAGTTAAATTAGAATCATACCAAACCAACATAGAAAAAATAACAAATGCACTAGCAGCATTCAAAAATTTAGATGAATTCAAAGATTCTTTAACAGTCTTAAACGTCAAAATTCAAGAAGTAAAAATTAAACTTAAGACATTAATGCCAAAATTCAGACCAAAAAGAGGCATTATAAACGGGCTAGGCTCTGTAATTAAAAGCATAACGGGAAATATGGATGCGGATGATGCCCTTCATCTAAATGAACAGATCGAACAGTTATCAAGAAATCAAGCAACAGTAGTAGACAAGGTAAATAGAGTAACAAAGGCTAACAACCAAATGACTGAGAGATTTAATAACATTACCGACCATATAAATAAGCAGCAAGAAATTATTGAAGGTTACTTAAGATATTCGCGAAATCAAATAAACACAAAATTTAAAATACAAGAAAATGCTATTAGATACACACAATACTTGAATCAAATCAATTACAATATAGATCTGCTAAACAGTCATCTTACAAATATAGCTGAAGCTATTATTCTCGCTAGACTTAACGTTATTTCAAAGCAAATATTGAACTCTGAAGAACTTGACTTTATCTACAAGATTTTCGAAAATAAATCCATACAGATAAATTCAGATGAACAAATTTACGAGCTCCTAGATCTACAAGCCTACTATAACCACACTAACGTAATATTTAATATAAAAATTCCCCAAATATCTACCGAAACATTTTCCTTTTTTCACATTATTCCTCTTCCCATAAATAATACTAAAACAATAATTACAAAACCTTACGCCCTATCCAACCCTAAACAAATATTTTACTTTGACGAAAAATGCCAAAAAATTGAAGGGACATACTTGTGCAAGGAAGCAAAGAAATACCAGCCAAACCCAAATGATACCTGCATCGCTAATCTTCTCAAAAACTTACCAGCCAACTGTGACCTCAAAGAAGAACCATACAAAGCTGACATCGTGCAACCAGAACATAACTACATATTAGTAATCAACATTCCCGAAACATCCATTACAACAACCTGTGAACCAAACAACCAAAAACTCAGAGGAACGCAACTCATACATTTTGAAAACTGTACAATCGAAATTAACCAAATTATTTACGACAGTAACTCACAAATATACTGGGAGGATGTCCACATTTTTCCATCACAATTAAACCTTATAAATTCATCATCAATCATACAAACTCCGAATCTACAAAAACTTCAGTCTTTCCATTTTCAAAATATGGAACTGATTAAAACTTTACACACCAGAACCTCACAAACAAACATACTGATGCTCAACACAATTATAATATTCGGTCTGATTGTACTTATCTTATCAATCTACCTAATCAAACTTCATAGATCATCAAAAACATCATTCAATATTCCTATTATAAAACAACCTACAGAATCCATACCCATAAAAATCATCGCTCCGGACACATCAGCAAATACCCCAATTACACCTGTAAAAATCATCGCTCCTGGCACCGGAACTACAAAACAGTTCCTCTGGCCGTCGCTCCATTCTTAGAGGGGAGGAGTTACATACCTAACCCCAAGATGCACTCACATCGACTCAGGTCATTGTCCAGTTCATTTCAATGCCATCATCAATTCTCTAATTTCAATTTCATAATTATTTCTTTTTGTCATTTCAATGCCATCAGCAATTCTCTAAATTCAATTTCATAATTATTTCTTTTTGTCACTTTAATGCCATCAGCAATTTCCATAAAACGAATTCATTTTCATTCTCATGACTAAGCAATAAATAACATATAAAGTATTTGATAAGGTAGAATTAAGTTTGAGTTATGAATAAAACGTAGCACAGAGGTGCACAAAAAAATTAATAGTTGTCTTTTTTTAAAACCTCCGGGAGTCCTGACCTTATTTCTCGCGCTGTGACTTATCATTAAAAGGGCTATAACAAACCCCTTCAGCGCGTGTGCATTATATAAAAAAAAAAATACAGTCGATACAGTCCATATAGACCATTTCGGGCTAGTGATTTTGAGGAAATCAAAGAAGAAATATGTTTTTCTGGTCGTAGATGGTTTTACAAAGTTCAATAGACTATATGCAGTCCGAGGTACTGGTACTAACGAAGCAATTAGTTCTTTAAAGTCATACTTTAACTCTTACAGTCGTCCTAAGCTTATAGTTTCTGACAGAGGCAGTGCATTTACCTCGAATGAGTTTAAATCATTTTTGGAGAAAAATGGTGTCAAGCATGTATTGGTTTCAACTGGTTCACCATAGGCTAACGGCCAGGTTGAAAGGGTAAACAGAAGTTCAGCCCCCATGTTGGCAAAGATGACTAGTGCGGGTAATGAAATGTCTTTGGATAAAGTCTTACCTGAGATAGAGCACGTGATGAATAATACCGTGCACTGAAGTACTGGGATGACACCTAGTGAGTTACTTTTTGGGATAAGGCAGTGAGGAATGATGGAAGATCCGTTAAGGGAGAGGTTAGAGGAAATTTTAAATAAGGAAAAGGATAGGGATTTGGAAGATATAAGAATGAGAGCAGCCGCGAAGATAAAGAAATGTCAAGATTACAATAAAAAAATTAATGATAGAAGTAGAATTCTAAAGAGTTATCAAGTAGGAGACTATGTAGTAGTTAGGAATTTCATCAGTCAGCCAGGAGCGTGCAGGAAAATAGCTCCCAGGTTTAAGGGGCCTTATCAAGTTATAAAAATTTTGCCCAATGATAGATACCTCTATCATGACAGGGTTTCAGCTTACCCAAATTCCTTACGAGGGGGTATGGGAAATGGCTAATATATAACCATGGAAAATAAACAATAAACGTAAAATCGGGACTATTACTTGTCAGGATGGCCGAACTGTGGTAGGACCCAAAGAATAAAATAAATTGTAATGTGGCCTCACCACAAAGATTTAGTGTGTTAGCACCATAAATATGAAAGAAGACGGCAGGTGTCAAAAATGAGTTCAGTTGAGTTTTGATTGTCAGAAAAGAAAGTAAAAAAAGTAAAAGCCGCTTCACGGAATTTGTGTGATTTTGTATTATTAAAATAATAAAATATAAATTGCAATAAACATTGTTTTTATAAGACCGCTTACACATTGTTTTTTATCATTCACGGCTTGGATAACCTTTTGTAGAACAGAGTCATTGCTTGTGGCTAACTTTACTTTTTTAACTGACATTGCTTTTATCATGTTCTCTTGGATAATAAAATTAATGTAGTTTTCAACTTTCACGTTTTCTGTAGAATCTGTTGCTAATGGATGTCTGGACAAGTAATCGCCTGGATTCGATTCTCCTTTTTGGTGCACCACTTCAAAATTATTTTGTTGTATTTTTAAGTACAATCGTTCGATGCGTGCACTACCCATTTTTCTTGGATTTTTTAGAAATCCAAGCAGTGGCTTGTGACCGTTATGTACGATAAAATTTATTCCAAATATATAATTGTGATAATGCTGGATAGCCCAACTGGCGGCTTGCATTTCTTTGACTGTATTTGTGTTCAGTAGCAGTCAGATATCGGCTTGCATATGTGACTATTTCAACGTTTTCACCATCGCCTTGACCTAAAATAGCACCTAATCCATATGGCCTGCATCTAAATGTAAGTGAGTCGATTTCTTCATGTCGAAATAATCTAACATCTTGGCATCTGCAAGCGCTGATTTAATTTTTCAAAACTATCTTGATGAGCTTGTCCATTCAAAATCGTTGTCTTTTTCCAAAAGTTTTCGAATTAACTTTTAACTTTAGGTTTTTCAAAAATCATTGAAGATAGTTCACCATACCTAGAAAACTTTATTATGTTTTAGGTCTTTGATTGATTCCACCTTTTGGGGATCTGGTTCCACTCCCTTTTCCGAAAAAATATATCCAAAGAACTGAATTCTTGGTTTGTTGAAAACACGTTTTTGTTTATTTATGGTCAGTCCATTCGTACTAAGGCGTTCAAGCACCATTCGTAGAGATTTGTCGTGGTCTGCTTTTGATTTTCCATAGACAAGAATGTCATCACTGATGTTAAGTACTCCTGGGATGTTGATCAGTACTTGACGGATCATGTCTTGGAAAATGTCTGCTGCAGAGCTGATTCCAAAGCTAAGTCTTTTGTATCTGAACAGACCTACGTGTCGAACGCGACTCGTTATCTAAAATGAGTCGGTGATACCCTTCATTTAAATCAAATTTGCTGAAAATGACTGAACCATTCGGAGTTTTATGGCGTTCTCTTCTAATCGCCGTATTTGCTGCTCTCATTTCAACACACATTCTAATCACCTCCGGTTTATTGGGTTTTGGCAAAATTACTATTGGAGACACCTATGGAGTAGGTCCGTCGGCTTTCTCAATTATATCTCTTTCTTCCAGTCTCTTGTACAACCTTATCTCTCAGGTGAAATGGGACTCTTCGATGCTTTTGAGCTATCGGTTGTATGCTTTCATCAATATGGAGATGAACTTGCACTTGTTTTAGTCTGCCAACCCCACGCGTAACACTTGGAAAATTTTTTTCAATGTATTCCATGTCGATGGTACTTTCATTGTTTTTGATTTTGTATGTCACTTTCACAACTTATAGCTCTTGGCATGTTTTGTATCCTAGGATCGATTCAGCTTCCGTGTCTATTACCAAGATATCTGAAACTACTTCAGAACCTGTTTAGTTTTGTTCTAAAACTACCTTATATAGGTAACTGTGTTCTTGAGTTCTATGAAAACACTTTTTCTTTTGTTGGTGTTAAATTCACTCCAGTTTTACGAAGTGTTTCACGACTGATTATATTGTCGATAATAAATTCAAATATCATGTCATTTAGAGACAACTTGACCTTTGGTGTTTTTGTCACTTCCATTGCTAGGCTTAATGTAGATTCGTTGCTGGAACTGTCTTCCTTCAGATGTCTCGCTATGCTTTGTGTTTGTTTTTGCGCTAATTTGGGATTTTTTGAACGTAACACCTTTGCCCAATACCCCTTTTTGTTGCACAAATTGCATTTTGATTTTCTACCTGGACAGCTAGAAAGTCCGTCTTCATGACTTTACCACAAAAGGAACACATGCGTCTGTTTGTGCTGCAATTATTTGTATTGCCACTAAAATGTGCACTAGGATTTCGATTAGTTTTGTTGTGCAAAAACTTCCTCTTTATGTTGATTGCGGTGGTGCGTTCACTTAGATCCTCATTGTTTCCTTCTATGCTTTCTACTTGAAAGTCTGTGGTTTCCAATGACTTGGGATATGTTAGCAGCTGGTCTAAAGTTGGCCTTTCTCTGATGATATATCTTCGCACCAATGTTGTAAAGGATTTGCCTTTTGATCTAATTTTTTTTCTCCTCTCCAACAGCGTATCCACAGTTTTCAGATGCTTTCAGCAGACGTGCGTAAAATTGGGACATTTTTTCTGTGGATTCTTGTTGCATTTTACGAAAGTTGAAAATTTCGAATTGCTTGTTACTGAGTGGTACAAAGTAATCAGACAATTTTTCCTTTGCCACTTGGTATTCGTCTTTCGGTGTTTGTGATCCCCCATATTCCCTGTTAGTTGCAGTTGCAGTGGGGGATAGGGATTCAGGAAGGGAAATATAAATATCAGATACTTACTCACCTGCTGGATGTAAAAGAAGTGCTTTCTTTCGTTTTGCATCATCTATTTGAGAAGCCACCAGAAAATTCTCGAATCTCCAAATCCATTTCTTCCATCTATCACCAATGTTGAATGTTCCCAAAGTGTTAATTAGTGATATATTGTTGTTCCACGTTTCCATTCTCGTCGCCAATTGTAATATTATGTACATATTTTCATTGTAATAAAATACTGGCGCAAAATTATAGTCCATTTAACTCGAAACTAAATCAAATTTAGTTTGACACTAGTCTAAAATTACATTTTTGGCATTATAGACAAGTTAAACTAAACTTTATCTTTAAAGACTTGCATCAAAATTATAATCATGAAAACCCTATTTTAATTTAGATAGTGTCACACTTTCTTCTCTCTGACTCCTGTCAATTTGTCATTTTCTATAAACCAAAAAAAAAATTTTGCAAAATGTTTTCGGAGGACGAAGATTTTGAATTGTTTGAAGACTTTGATCTTTTTAGGAAGCCCAAGGAATATAAAACACGAGCTGAACCTTTAACAAGTTTGGACGATGAAGAGTTTTACTCGCGGTATAGGTTTGATAAGTCCACCGTTATATTCTTGGTAGAGAACATCGATGTTGCAGAACCGGCAACAAATCGTGGACTTCCGATCCCTAAATTGCTGCAAGTTCTGGTAGCTCTTCATTTTTTCGGAAGAAATGTGCACCAAAGTGATGTTTGTAAGGAAAAAACCATTATGTACCTTTTGTCAGAAAGATCTTAACTTAATTAAATACCTACCAACGTCAAATTTAGGTGCATTACATGGAATGTCGCAGTCGACCGTAGGGAAAATAATTGCGAAAATTTTAAAATCCATTGCTTCCCTACTTCCTACATCAACAACGGAAGATTTTGACAAAATGAAGAGGGAATTTTGCAAAATTGTCAGATTTTCTGTAGGAATACGTAGGAAAATCTACCATACCTACCTCGATAGTAGGCAACATAAATTTTACATTATCAATAACCAACTGCTTCAAAAACCCAACCATTTTAAATTTTTTTTTTGATTATTAGTGTGTTAACTAAAATCTGTGTTACCGACTCAAATGTCGATGAAACAAAAAAATTATTAAGCACAGATAAGATATTGTGGAAGTTATTCAGACACAAACCAACTATTTGCATTCATCACTACCTCTACTGGTATATGAAAACAAAAAAGAATAATCATCCACCAAAAAAATGAAGGAACCACTCAATTTGTAGAACTGCCAAATACGTGTGGTCAAATGGAGGCAGAAAGATAAGAGTCATTTCAGAGGCATACCGCAACATATCGGCAAAGAGAGACAATGCTAGAAGCAACTGCAATAAGAGGGCATAGATCCAGAGTGATGTACAAGAAGAGATAAAATACTACACAACTAGATGTCCTCAGCAACAACACCACTAGTTAATTCTAGCATCATCATCCACATGTAAGATAGTTTCAATATTCAGTTTAGATCGAGAGGGATGTTTTTACATATAAATTAGTGCCCGTGAAGACATCATATGGGAGTTTATACATAAGCTTAACTAGTGTATGACCAAGGTCGGGAAGTTAGGCATATGGGAGGGTCCTTATACATCTGATCCTCCCCTTAACAAAGGGTTCTTGAAGAATTTTAGGACGTCCAAGAACATGGAGGGACAAGGGTTAAGTAGTCCAATGGGGTAATATCATCTCCACCCCAACTCAAGAATTCTTCCAAACTTTTTCTTCGATCTCATCATAATATAATATCTTTCTCAAGAACCTGAGCAAAACCTTATCTCGCCCTTAGCTTATGAATTTTTCGAGCCAATTTCAATCTTTATTCCAGGTCCAATAATTGTAATACCGCTATCTGCTTCTGCAGCAATGACTCGCACCCTGATCTGTTGAGCTAGCTAAGCAACCTAGGACCTGACGCAGCAGTCGAGCGATAGCACCCTATTCCCTCCGGCTTGGACATGCTTCCTTTCATTTCGAGAGGGATTATCAAAAGTCGTCGAGATGTATAGGGATGAGGAACCAGTCTTATTTTTTTGTTTTGAAGTTTCTGTTTCAAGATCACTCTTTCTTTTAAAGCCACCTTCTCGATTATCAAGGTGAAAGGAGTTGATAACTTCTTTAAGTATTGGGCCGAATACTAGAAGAATGATTTTTGGAACTTATATTATGATAAGCAGATTTTTGTCATGTTTAAGCAAACCTTACCAATCAGAAGGAAGATTAAGTAAACCCTAACGGTATGACTAGACAAGTATACGAACACCTAGGTATACAAAGGTAAGGACGTTCACGAATTGGAACGAAAGTTAACTTCGCTCTTCTGGAATCTTCATAAGGAGATTATAGAAGAAACGGGTTCTCATTTGTGTCTCTTTCCCTGAGCGCTTCGAACTTAAATTTTTGTGAGGGATTTTAGTAGAATTTTATTCTACGCGGATGTGAATTATAGAGTTTCAAGATCTATCTCTGTTGTTTTATGTCTCGTTTTATGAGGATATGATTATGATGTAGCAAGACTTCCTCGGATAATCTGAGAGTTCCTTCACACTCAGGCACGTGATGCTATGAGAAGTAGTCTCACATTAATTCCCATTACAGGATGGCGCTTAGTGATACGTGTGTGGGTCTCCTATTATAATTCCCATTACGGAACGTGGGATTCGACACAATCCCATTTGTCGATTACGAAGTTTCGAAAACTTTAGTATAGGTTTTTGTTGAAAGTTGCTTCAGACCCACAGGCGCGTTGTAGTGTGATCAGAGCTCCCTTTTTAATTCCCGTTACATCCCTAAGGTAATAGGAGCAATCGACTGTCCGCACGTACAAATAAAGCGAACAACTAGGATAGTTGGACCTGTTATGGTCGGTCATTACATTAATCGAAAAGGTATACAACTTACTACAAATCATTTTTTTTTTAAACAACTCAGTCACTTATTTGTGTATGTTTTATTCAAGGCTTCTATTCACTTAACGTGCAGATTGTGACCGATGCAAGCTGCAAGATCATCGATATCGTTGCAAGGTCTCGTGGTTCCATACACGATTCGAATATTTGGAACCATTGCCTTCTTAAAACGAAATTAGAAGCTAGTAAAAATGTTCACCAGGGTGTGTTGCTTGGTGACGCAGGATATACATGTTCAAACATTTTACTCACCCCAATTCGAAATACATCAAATCAGAAAGAAGAAAGATATAACAACAGTCACACGTCAACAAGAAGCCGAATAGAGTGTCTGAATGGTCAGCTGAAGTCAAAATTTAGGTCACTCCTAGATCGGTTGAGAGTGGACCTAGATACCGCAAAAAATGTTATTGTTGCTGTGGCCGTATTCCACAATATTTCAAAAGAGCGTGTAGTGATCACACTACATGCTATCTTATATCTACAATACGATACTCTTTCCCACGACATCATGAACTAACTTCTTACCACTCACATCATCTGCTTATCATTTCCAAAGAGAAGTCCTATTCACTCGTTTTGTAAACAAAAATGTATACATTTCTCAAGCATATTACGTCCCCGCGCCTTCGCTCTGTATGCAGTGGTAATATAAATATAAATTATGATTATGATTCACTCATCGACTGCGGATACACATAATTTAAATCCACTGTCAAGGGCAGGCACACAGAAATGAACATCAAAGATATGATTGCGTCAGTGCAAAAGTACAATGGTATCTAGAAAACTTGACCAATATCATGATCGATAGAAGGCGACGACCGACGGTGCGCTGCGCTATATTGAGGGCGATGCAAGAATGGCTATTTTACGATGTGGTAAAATAATGATAAGAGTTTTAAGGGAATAGTGTTGAACTGCACTATTCCCATAAGAAGTTGGATACACGTGGTGGGGTTGAAGATTTTAATTGGACTTTAAGAATCATATAAAAGGAAGAACATGTATTGATAGAGTCAGAGTTATTTCACCATCAACCAATTAAAGTCGTAGCCCTGCATAGCGACAGCAGGCTTTCCTTGGTTTGGTGAAACAAATAATAATAATAAATACTGAATAAAGCTATACCTATATTTATTAAAAAAGAACTCTCTATCTTTTTAATTATTTTAACTCTCCGGATATTCGCTCTTCACTCGAACTGAGGAAGCACGGCGAATACACGATATAACATTGGTGGCAGCGGTGGGATCCTATAAGTGATCTCCTACCATAACTAATTTGCCAATACCGAAGACCTTTTTTCTGATGCGTATACTGGGGCTATACACCAGTAAGTAAGTAAAAAAAAAAAAAAAATTAAAAGTGCAATTTTAGAAGTCCCAAAACCATAAGTCTTTGCCAGCTTTAGAGCGAAAGTATTTGGCCAACATTGGGCAGTGAAAAAAAAAGACCAGGTTAACAACTATAAAGCGTGAAGCTTGCCTGGCAACGACGGCAGCAGTTATAACAACCACAGGAGCAACAAAAACAGCAGCAAAGCAGCAACAGCAGAAACATAAGACGAGGGAGAAAACTTTTAATAACTAAGGTATTTAGTGTTATAATAATTTTTTTCATATTCTTTTTTTGCATATTCTCTTGCGTCCCTTGTTCTTTTGTATTTATTCGTATACTTTTTCGGTTATATTAGTTGAGTTGCTCGGTTAGCGATTAAGCGGTTACAAATCACTAGAAAGGCAAATAAGCGTGCCGAAGCTATTGCCGATCTATTTAAGGTTTTGCCTTTCCCACCTCTTAACGAGGATAAACAGATTGTAATCCTAAAGGAAACAAAAACACCAGTCATGGAGGTCAGAATTTCAGATATTTTTAGTATCATTCCCGTCTTTGACGGGAATGATACGGGTCCCTGTAACCCCTAAGTTACAGGGACCCGCCTTTGAACTGACCCAATTTAATACGCTGGCAACTTGGAAATCCCTTAAGGAAAAGCTAGAGTCCGAATTTAAGGTAGTCCAGACCCGATCTTCTGCCAATAATAAGCTAATAACTACCAAACAGCGTTTCAAAGGAACGGTCACAGAGTTTGGCGATTGAGTTTGTTTAGCTCTCAACAACAGAAGATGAGACGGTCAGGGCGTTCCTAGTAGAAGAAAATAAGAAGTTGGCGCTTCAGGTCTTTGAAGATGGTTTGAAGAACGACCAAATTAGACTCATAGCCAAGACTCATGGGGGAAGTGATCTTAAGGCAGCAATTGCCCATGCTGAAGGTCATGCCGCACGCATAGACCATCATCCTCAACCCACGAATCACGGGAAATTTTCTCCTCAGCAAAATAGATTGTATTGCCGAACTTGCGGTAAGCCAGGTCACTCAAGGGAGACCTGTTACCGAAACATGCCATTCCCTAACTTCCCTAATAGGCCACCCATAAAGAAGGAAGTACAATTCCTCACCTGCAACTATTGTGGAAAACAAAACCACACTGAAAGCCATTGCAGGTTACGGTTACTCAGAAATGAGCCACAGCAAGGTTGTTCTCTAAACGCATCAACGGTGCGAAATCCGTTTAGAGACACAGGTCGCTCCACCACAACCGGTCATAGCAGAAACACAGGGCAGCCCAAACTCACTCAGAGACAAAATAATAACCACAATGTCCGATACTCCAATTTCCAGGAACAAGAATCGGGAAACGATGTTATTCGGGGGGAGACTTACGGCAACCCCTCTCGAATATTGACCAGCGCCAAGGTGCATCAGACCGAGCACTAAATTTGAAATTTTTGTATCGTTTTGTCCTGAAATCAGTCAGCCAATAATACGCGTCAAATTTAGTCCTTCGGATAAAAAATACACCACTTTTTTGATTGATACGGGAGCCGATATAAGTCTATTAAAAAAATTACCAACCAGGAAGTCTGGATAAAGGGGATGGTCCATACACCATAACTACCAAAGCCGGGGATCACTTTAAGCTTTTCTTAGATCATTCTTAAGCCAACTTTGAAAAACGTTAACCCAAATTCAATTAATTAGAAAGAAAAGACGATCCGTTTAATATTTCATAATACTTTAATTCACTAATTTAGGAAAGGTTTACAAACTATAAATATAAGAAAAGTTACCGAATCTGATGACTGCAAATTAAATACTGATCTTAATATAAAAATGACAAATGAAATTTAATGTATGTAGGTATGTATTAGACTAAAGAAGAAAGTTTTCATTATATATTTACAAATACATTTAAGATTTTAGTAAGTAAATAAAAGAAGCAAATATAATTCATTTACGATATTATTAAACAGTGTTAATAGAATAAAGATTTTTGACATCCTCCCGCCAGGATGAATTAGATATTTCTAACGGGTACAAAAGTTGTATTGGCCTTCGTAAAATAGAACCGCTGGAAAGTCTTATCTCACAAGCTCGAATTTTACCATCTCGTCCGGGAAAAACTGTTTGTATAACAGCCAAATGCCAAAGAGGTCGAGGCAACGATGAATCTTCCACCAGTACCACATCTCCAACTTGCAAGCTGGAATTCGCGCAATTTTTAGCATGATGCAACGTTCTCAATTGCAAAAGATATTCTTTAAACCAACGTCTTTTAAAAGCAGCTAAGAAAAGTAGACGCTCTTTCCACTGCTTTCGTAGTCCATCACCAGTTCGATTTTCGCAAGTTATTTCTTCTGAAGGCCTACATCCGCTGTCGCCACCATTGAGAAAATTCGCAGGAGTTAATGGTGCGAGGTCTAATGGGTCATCCCCCATGTACGTTAAAGGCCTCGAATTCACTACACACTCAACTTCCGTGAGCAATGTATGCAGCTGATCGTTGTTTAGGGTGGATCGTCTTACAGCTCCCCTAAGAGCCGTTTTAACCACACCTACTAGTCGCTACCAAAAGCCACCCCACCATGGCGCTCGTTCAACAATGAACTTCCATCTTATTTGAGCGTCACTCAAAAAACCCAGAAAGCGTTCACTAGTTCGTACGTTACTTAGTTGTTTAAATTCAGAAGAAGCCTTCTTAAAGGTTGTAGCGTTGTCTGAATAAATTATGCGAGGAGCTCCTCGCCGAGCAATGAATCGTCTTATAGCAAGAATACAACTCTCTGTAGTAAGATCGTTTGTGTATTCTAGGTGCACAGCACGAACTGCTGCACAAGTGAATAAAAGGATGTAAAACTTTTTTCGCTGACCAGATACATCCAGAACATACAAAGGACCGGCGAAGTCAATTCCTGTCACATCAAATGCTTTGGCTGACAGCATTCTATCTTTTGGAAGTGGAGCAAAAGGTTGCGAAGCTGCTTGACCTCGAAGCATCTTACAAACGAAGCAATTTTTGATTATATTTTTCACAAGTTGTCTTCCTCTTATAATCCAGTATTTTGAGCGTAAGTTTGAAAGAACTGCTGAGGTACCACCATGAAAGATTCTTGCATGAAGATCAATCACTATAAGTTTAGTTATATGAGATGACTTCGGCAAGATGATAGGGTGAGCTAGGTTTTGATTAGCTTCAACCTCTTGGAGACGACCACCAACTCTCAAAAAATTGTCGGCATCATCTAAAAATGGAAGAAGAGACAATAATTTAGAATTGGAAGGCATACCCTTTTTTGCTTGAAGAGATGAAATCTCGTTACGAAAGTGCTGGTTTTGAGCTTGATGGATCCAGTAACTTTCAGCGTTGGCGATATCTTCAGCGGAAATAAAATCAAATTCCCGCTTTCTAAATCTATCGATAGATCGAAAAAAGCAGGCAGTAATACGAAGAAGACGAGTCCATGTACTAAATTCCTTAGCATTCATAACTGGTTCGGCAAACTGTAACTTTACAACTGCTGCGTTTTCATTTTCATCATCTGCATGCAAAGAGAGACCACATACAGCAATTGTATCAGCAATAGGAGTACATGGCCAGACAGACTTATCCTCCATTAGCCAAGGCGGGCCGTTGAACCAAACCGAAGACCGTATGAGAGATGATGCACTAATACCTCTTGTGAGCAGGTCCGCAGGGTTTTCCACACCAGGGCAATGTCTCCATGATGACAATTTTGACAAAGCTTTTATTTCCTTAACGCGATTTTCTACATACGGCTTCCAACGTTTATTTGAACCCATGATCCAATAAAGAACAATTTGAGAATCGCTCCATAAAAAAGTATCAGAAATAGTAATGCGT
The DNA here is from genome assembly GCA_951217065.1 of Baccha elongata. Classification (NCBI taxonomy): domain Eukaryota; kingdom Metazoa; phylum Arthropoda; class Insecta; order Diptera; family Syrphidae; genus Baccha; species Baccha elongata. Next base: position 312,245 of record CATNUY010000119.1, on the reverse strand, counting down.
AAGTTTTCCTTCAAGTAAGCGAGCAGCCGAGCAGCAACCAACGCAGCCGTTAGTTCTAATTTCGGTATAGTGAGTTCGTTTTGACCATCGTTCTTGAGAGGAGCAACTCTGTTCTTCGAGCAAATAAATCTAACAGTAATTTGACCGTCACATTGCACTGTCCTCGCGTAAGCTACAGCTCCAAATGCATGCTGACTTGCGTCAGCAAAAACGTGTACTTGTGTTGATCCCTCTCTGCTCGTGGACAAGTGCCTTGGAATACCTATTTCGTTAAGTTCGTTTATCTCGTTCCGACAGGTCGCCCAAATGCATTGTAAGTCTGATGAAAGTTCCTCGTCCCAATTTAGTTTTTTGCGCCAAATATTTTGGAAAAGAATTTTGAGTCGAACAGTCCATGGAGAGAGCACACCAAAGGGGTCGAATATTTTTGCCATGATTCGTAACACACTGCGTTTGGTTCCTTGCACGGACACAGAATTCAATAAACTCAGCACTGAGTTAAGATCTACTTGAAGTTCGTCCGTTGCTATAACCCATCGCAAGCCTAGCACCTTTGGAGAAGCAGATAATTGTTCGTCTTCGGAAAAACCATTCCGCACGCAAGCGTTATTAGAATTCCACTTACGTAACTTCATGGACGCACTTTCAAAAATTCCATTGGCTTCCCGATAAACTTGTGTAGCAACAATTTCATCATCCATAGATGCGACAAAATCGTCCATATAAAAACTTTTTTTCAAAAGCTCGCAAGTGAATCGATAACGTTTCATCTCTTCGTCACTTCCATTTGCAGACGCACATTGATCTTGAAATTTCAACAAAGCTTCTTTGATTAGTTCTTGAATCATCCCACCCAGAATGTAAGGGCTGCTTTTTACGCCAAATGTTAGTCGCGTCATTCGGTAGGTGATTACTGCAGGCAATATTTTCTCATTTACAATCTTTTCGGCAAACCAGAGGAAGCGGTGACTGTCTCTATCTGATGGTTTCAGCATTATTTGTAAAAACGCCTTTTCAATATCTGAAATGAGACCAACTTTTCCAACTCGGAAATTTAAAAGAATGAGCAAAAGATCAGTTAAAAAGTTCTCTCCTACTTCCAAAACGTCATTTAGCGATAAATAATTTGGAGCGTGGGCGGAAGCATCAAAAACAATACGAAGTTTTGTTGTTTCTTTATCTTCTCTGTAAACCGGACGGTGTGGTAAATAATACAAAACGTCACCAACCACATCTTCAGACACCCGCTCTGCAATGCCAGCTGATATCATCTCGTTCATAGCTTCATCGTAATCAATAATTTTTCCAGCTGCACAAAGTTTTCGCACTAGTGATTGCATCCGTATGAAAGCACCCGTTCTGTTGTTGTGCAGGGGGGTAGAAATGGCTTTCCACGGAAGAGATGCTTCAAACCTGTCACCTTTTCTACTAATATGTAAGGAAACATCGCCACTTACCCCTTTTTTATCTTCTGATAGTATTCCCAAACCGTCAAGCCGCCACAATCGTTGTATATCTTCACAGGCACATATGTTAAGTGACGTTGCACAGGTGGAATCGGATAATTTTTGTTCTGTGGTCGATGGTCCTTGAATAGTCCAACCCAAAATGGTGTTTATTGCTGTTAACCTTTCTGTGAGACGCTTGTGTTCACCTGTTGCGAACTGCCAATAAGCATCGGCACCAATGAGCACGCTAATCCCATCTTCTAGTGTTGGTCCATGAGCACGATTATCAGCTAAAGTCAGCTTTACTGTTGAAATAATTCGATCGTTTGTGGGCTCAGATAGCCCATCGAAACAAATAGCTGGAACCTCAATCGCATCTATCACTACGGCTTGATCATCAAATTGGCTACGAAGTACTAACCGAACTCTGTTACAGATCTTGCTTGGCTTTGGTTTTTCACTTCCGAAGGTTATCACGCTCAAATTATGCTCTCTCACAATTGGTAAATTCAAACGACGTGCCAGCGTTGACTTAATAAACGAGAGCTGGCTTCCTCCATCCATGACAATGCGAACGAACATAGAAAAGGTAGAACTTTCACTACTTGCATAAGCACATGCTGTTTGTAAATATGTAACACCTTTTTGCAATCGATCAGATGTGTACAGGTTAATGGCAGAATCGTTGTTTATACTCACTGATTTTATATTATTTTTTGGACAATAAGAAGGGTCGCACATACTGGTAGCATGATGTCCATTACACGTTTTGCAAGTAATTCCTTTTACTCTGCACATCCTCGAGTTGTGACCTTTTTTGCAGCATCGAAAGCACCTTCCCTCAGCAACAAGCATTTTTTTCTTTTCAGGAATACTTTTTGTGCAGGAACAATCCTTGGCATCATGATTTGTGCTACTACAAAATATACAAGAATTATTTTCTTTCTCAGAAGTAAACAAACCTAATGCTGTTTTGACAGGTCTTGAATTTGTATTAGTCACGGTCGAGCGAGATAGATGTAGCTTTGCCTCATTTGCCTTTTCAAGAGATTCTACTTCTCGTTTAAGAAACTTCAAAAGGCAGTTTACCTGTATGTAACCAATCGTTTTCGAAGAATTTTCTGAGGCGGAAGAAACACTGGCTGCATCATCTTCGTTATCCGAGCGATGAGAATTTATGTTTGAGTCCTCGTAGTAGCGATGGAAATCGACTCGCAGTTCGTTGGGAATGCATCGCAACAAAACACCTTTCAACATAACAAAATAATTAGACGACGGGATACCTAATGATGAGAGCGAGCGAGTAGAAGATAAGACCGAGGTGTATAACCGTCGCAGACCAACAGCATCTGTCTTCGAATTAACGGGTTGAATAGAGAGCAAACGTTGCATCGTGAAATCTATAATCTTCTCGTTGTTTCCGTATTCTTCTTTCAATAATGTAATCGCTGTAACGTAGTTGGCTTCTGATGGAGTGAGACCAGCTAATGTTTCTGCTGCTTTACCTGTCAATACAGTTTCGAGATAATTAAATTTATCGATGGTACTAAGAGAAGGGTTTTCATGAACGAGAACACGATATTGTTCCCAAAATGGAACCCAATCTTTAAATTCGCCAGAGAACTTCTTTGGCTGCAATTTTTTTAATTTAATTGCATTGAAATTCGATGGCGGGATCGGTGGCAGAGGAGGAAGTGGTGCTGTTGTTTGAGTGGTATCGTTAATATCGTTGATTGTAGGTTGCCCTTGACAATGACGAAGCTTAGACAGGCGACACCTAAGTCGTGCGATTGTAGATATTGCTTTGTCTTCGTATTCCGCTACAGTATCAGCTTCTTTTCCCATGTCATCTGGTTTTATTAACGGCACCACATCACCGTTTGCTTTTTTTAAGCTTTCATGAGTGGCTGTGAGCCGCTCTAACAGAACACTTAATTCCTCCTCGATTTCATCTATATTCGACGTTTCTTTTATTTTAGAGTCATCAGATTGTAGGTATTCGTTCGCGCTCTTTACTAATTTGGTTACTTGACCACGATAAGAAGCACGACTAGCGAATTCCATTTCGTTCGTTCAACGTTCGTTTGAAACCGCGTTTAATCAATCTTTCTTTCTAAAGCGTTAAAGCTCCCGGGTTTCGGCACCAGATTTGAAAAACGTTAACCCAAATTCAATTAATTAGAAAGAAAAGACGATCCGTTTAATATTTCATAATACTTTAATTCACTAATTTAGGAAAGGTTTACAAACTATAAATATAAGAAAAGTTACCGAATCTGATGACTGCAAATTAAATACTGATCTTAATATAAAAATGACAAATGAAATTTAATGTATGTAGGTATGTATTAGACTAAAGAAGAAAGCTTTCATTATATATTTACAAATACATTTAAGATTTTAGTAAGTAAATAAAAGAAGCAAATATAATTCATTTACGATATTATTAAACAGTGTTAATAGATTAAAGATTTTTGACACCAACTGCGAAAGTGTCAAAAGCTAAGCTAAGCACTATAGAAAAATAAAAGTGAAATAAATTAAAGATCGACACAGTACGTTTTTTATTGAATAAATTAAAGAAATAAGACAAAGACTGGCGCAGTCGTAAACAAAGTTTTTTCTTTTCTGTGAGAATAAAATTTATAGCGAAGTGTGTTCAGCAATTTTTTGAAAAACTAAAGTAAAATTCGCTGTGTGAAAGTGTTTAATGTTAAAACCTTTCCTGTGTTTCAATCTTTGTTAAACAAATAGAACAAAAAAAACACGCGTTTCAATTTAGAAAGCTTATAAAAAATAAGAAAAAACACACTATAAAGCCATAAAACACTAAAAAAAAAAGAATTCTCAAGAGCAGTAAATGAAAAAACAAAAGCTCTTTACAAGAGCAAGGAAACGCTTCTTTTTAACAGTTAATAAATAAACGTTAAGCTCTTAACCACACGCTAACACGATCACAGATTTTTCGAGAAAACATAACTGTAGAACGAGCCAAACACAAGATAAAATTTTCGATCAGCAGATACCAGACCACGATGGAGGTAATTGATCCCGTTAAAAGATTTAAGATAGTATCAGATTTAATAAATAAGATATCAGAATTTAATGGTGATAGCAGTAGCCTTATTAATTTCTTGGACAGGGTTAATTCTTTAACAACTGTTATAGGTACCTTTGATCAAGGTACACAAGCCCTTTTTACAGGTTTCATAACAGACAAAGTTGTGGGCGACGCAAGAACTGAGCTTCTAAAGCATGGTAGACTGTGTACATGGTTAGAAATTAGGGAAGTTCTCAAAAATAGATACGGGGAAAAACTTTCGACTAATAAATTAATTGATCAAATTAGAACAGCTAGGGTAGACAAAACCATTATGGACTATTACAATTCAATAACACATCTTTTGAGTAGAATAAATAATGGTTTATTATTAGAAAATAATAACCAAAATGTTCAACTAATGATTGATTCAAATAACCGCATCGCTCAGGATCCTTTTAAAGAAAATCTCCCGGAGCCAACAAAATCATTAATCTTAAGTCGTAACCCACAGTCTTTATTGGCAGCTTATAAAACTATTGTTGAAATCGGTCACCAGCTTCACGGACCAAATTCAAATTCATATTTTTCCAGCCGTAGAAATTCAACCAATTTTTATAATCTGAGTGCTAACTACCGTCGAAATAGAGACAATACTAGGAATAATAGCACAGAGCCTAGAATGTATAACTTTCAACCTAACCATCAACAAAACCAGAATGATAGTAGCTCTCAACAAAACAATAACCGAAATGTTTCTTTACGTCGCAAAAATAACACACATAACAATTTCTACTACCGTCAGAGTAGGCAAACACGACAAAATAATAATTTTACATATAACAATCAATCACAGCAAACAACTAACAGTAATAGACAAAATAATACGAACAACCCTGAACCTATGGACATTACAGTTAATGAACAAATACCGGAGTCCTATCAATGCAATTGTATTTGTAACTGTCAAAATTTTTCCAGGCGCGAACAAAACAACTACCTTATATAGTTGTCAGGGCCAGAAATAAAAATTTAAAATTTATAATCGATTGTGGTGCTGAATATAGTGTCATAATCAAACAAATATGTGACCCCAAGTGGAAAATTTTAACACCCAATCGAATTCTTAAAGTACTTAACCGCCAAATCAGTACAAACGTTGAATATAGGTTCCCCTTGTTTTCAGAATTTAATCAAGCAAATTACTTTGTTGAGTTTATCGAATACGCATTTCACGACTCCTTTGATGGGTTGATAGGTAACAACGTTTTGGTAAAACTAAATGCTATAATCGATTTTAAGAACCGACTTCTCAGAACAGACAATGCAGTTCTTCCAATATATTTGAACGCTTATGAAGAAAAAGTTAGAAATATTTGTGAAAACGATCAAAGCTTACAAATCTTCAACATATCAGCTTTCGATTCTCAAATCCCAGATGACGTTTTTGCAAACCATTTAAATAACACTGACCTTTCAAAATTCAAATCACTTCTTTATACTTTCAAATCCATTTTTTATAAAGATGGAGATATGCTTACTTTCACTAGCAAGATAATGCACAGGATCAATACCAGAAATGATATCCCGATATATAATAAGCTGTATAGATACCCAGAAATTCAGTGTGAGGAAGACGATAAACAAATAGATGATATGTTGCGTCAAAAAATTATAACACCTAGTAATAGTCCCTACAATTCACCTGTTTGGGTTGTACCGAAGAAGGATGATAATAACGGCAAAAAGCAGTATCGAATTGTAGTGGACTATAGGAGGTTGAATGAGCAAACCATTGAAGATAGATTTCCTATGCCCAATATCGATGATTTGTTCGATAAACTTGGAAAATGTAGTTATTTTTCAACCATCGATTTGGTAAAAGGATTCACCAAATCGAGGTCGATCCTCAAGACACAGCAAAAACCGCTTTTTCAACGAAAAACGGACATTTCGAATTTCTGAGAATGCCCTTTGGATTAAAGAATGCCCCAGCGACATTCCAAAGGCTAATGAACGATGTTCTCAAAGATTTCATTAACAAAATATGTGTAGTTTATCTGGACGACATTTTGGTTTTCTCCACTAGTTTTCAAGAGCATTTAGACTCACTTAAAAAGATATTTAAAAAATTAGAAGAATGTAACCTAAAACTAAAAATAAAAAAATGTAGGTTCGCGGATTTTTCTACGAACTACTTGGGCCATATTAAAGTCAACAATGGCATAAGGCCCAATGAAAATAAAGTGGAATCAATACACAAAATGCAAATACCATCTACGGTCAAGGGCATAAAATAGTTTCTGGGCATAACCGGATATTATCGAAAATTTGTCAAGGACTACGCGAAAGTAGCATATCGCATGATACGGTATTTAAAAAAATCTGAAAAAATTAACGTCTCTGATCCCCAATATATAAGAGCATTTAAAACATTAAAAACTTTGTTGATGTCAGAACCTATTCTTAGAAGCCCAGATTTTATGAAATCATTCATTCTTACCACGGATGCATCTAGCTATGCACTTGGTGCCGTTTTAAGCCAAAATGGTCACCCGATCTCCTACGCTTCCCGAACTCTGAGCAAACATGAACTAAAATATTAAACGGTCGAGAAAGAACTTCTCGCTGTTGTTTGGGGAGTAAAATATTTTAGAACATATTTGTATGGTAGGAAGTTCAAAGTCTGCACAGACCATAAGCCACTTGTTTGGTTAAATGGAATAAAAGAACCAAATTTAAAACTCCAGCGAAGGAAAATTATTCTAAATGAATACGATTTTGAAGTAGAATATTTGAAAGGGAAGGAAAACTGTGTCGCTGATGGTCTTAGCAGATATATTGAACTGGGTAACGAAAGTAAAGACGGGTCGACTGACTTAACATCCATAGGAGAAATATTTAATAACGAAGTTTTGTGTGAAGGTAACGATGAAGTAGCATTATCACCAAATTTAAATCTCGCGGACGATGAAGTTTTGTCCACAGATGCAACTATCCATAGTGCAATGGAGGATGAAACGAGACACATTTACATAACTGAAAAACCGATAAATATTTATAAAAATCAAGTTCATCTATCATACGGAAAAAAAGACAAAATTGTTTTGAAGATTGTTCATAAAAAAATACAAAATCATGTTTCGGTAAAAAAGATAGTACCAACTTGTTGAAATTTATGAAGCAGTTGTTGATCAATAAAGGAGTAATGTGTGTCTTTTGTCAGGACGTACAACTTTTTCTCGAATTCCAAAATGTATTCGTTAAAAACTTTTCTATGAACCACAATCTCAAGTTATTAAAATCAAGTTTATTGCTAAAAGATATTACAGACAAGAATGAAATTTTAACAATTATTAAAAATAAACATCTTGCTAAAAATCATAGGGGGGTAAATGAAATGTTTTTAGAGTTAAAGAAGAATTATTACTGGCCGAACATGCAAATCGAAATTCAAAAATTCATAAACAATTGCGATGTTTGCAATATAGCTAAGCATGATCGTCGACCAGTAAAAATCCCAATGCAAGTTACAGAGACTGCCAAGTTTTTTAATGACATTGTTCACATTGATATCTGGTATCCAGAGAGAAACAAGATGTATCTAACAATGTAACGGAAGGTAGTTGGATGGTCCCGCTACAAAACAGAAAAATAATTTTTAATCCATACTCGAGATTATATTAATCAATATGATAAGGAATCATAGATGAGAAGATTTAATTTGAATTTTAAAATCCCGAATATGAATTAAAATTATTATTGAAACTTAAAACGGAAATTCGGACTGGTTAAAAGCGTTGACGGAAGTTTCAAATCCAAAAATGAGATCGAAAAGAAACAAGAACCTGGACAAGACTAGTTCAATGACTTCCATACTCTATATTTAAACATTTCTTGCCAATTCATCGGCTTTTTCATTTCCCATGATGCCCGCGTGACCGGGGACCCAGCAGAGTGTTATATTATGCTGTGTGGCAAGAACTTTAAGCTCTTCGCGACAGCTTTTCACAAGCTTGGACTTTATTTCAATAGCAGAAATTGTTTTTATCGCTGCCTGGCTATCGATGAGAATGGTAATATCCTCTCGGGGTAGTGCCATCATTGATGCCACTCTGGCTGCTTTCGTTACTGCTAGAACCTCAGCTTGGAATACACTACTGTTTTTGGGAAGTCTGATTGAGCCTTCTTTATTCAGAGCTTCTGAGAAGAAGCCAGCCCCAGTACCTGTATCCATTTTTGAGCCGTCTGTAAAGATGGATTTGGTTGTAGGTTGTAGGACTTCATTATTAATCCACTCTTCTCTACTTGGGAACAAGCATTGGAATGGCCTTTCAAAATCTGTAAAGGGAACTATGTAGTCAGACTCTACATTTGTTCCTGTGTGGATGTTCAAAATTTCGGAGTGTCCAGTTACACTGGAACTCCAGAGATTAGATTGGCTAATCCTGAGAGCGCTTTTTGCTGCAGTTTCCTGCATATAAAGGTCAAGTGGCAGAAGGTTAAGTATGGTTTCTAAACCCGCCGTGGGTGTCGTGCGCAAGGCACTGGTTGATCCAATGCATGCAAGTCTCTGGATGTTAGTCAATGCCTTAAGGTTTGTAGCTTTGTTAGCGGCTTTCCACCAGACTAAGCATCCATACGTCAGTATCGGTCTCACTATCGCAGTGTACATCCATAGAATTACCTTGGGTTTTGGGCCCCAGTTTTTCCCAAAAATTCTGCTGCATGAGTAGAATGCGATGAATGCCTTTTTGACTCTATCTTGGACGTTCATTTTCCAGTTCAATTTCCTATCAAGTATGATTCCCAGGTATTTCGCGCTTTCGGATAACTTGAGGGGTGTGCCTTCAATTGATGGCAGATTGAATTGTGGAATTATTCGTTTGTTCGTGAATAGAACTAGTTCTGTTTTTTGGGGATTAATACCTAAGCCGCATTTTTGGGCCCATTTGTTCAGTGTGTTGATAGCTCTTTGGAGGATATCACTGATGGTGTCTAGGAATTTCCCCGTGGCCATTATGACTAGGTCATCTGCGTAGGCAATGACTTTTATCCCATTATTATTAAGCAGTACTAAGACCTCATTCACAACTAATATCCACAGTAGTGGTGAAATAACCCCGCCTTGGGGTGTACCTCTTGAGGCAGTCATTTTCAGTTCTGTGTTAGCGAGGGAGGTGTTTACGTTTCTTTTGTTTAACAGGCTTAGTATTATTTAAGTAATACTGTTGTCAATGTTCATGCTTATTAAGTTTCTTTCTATAGCACTAGCCTCAACATTGTTGAAAGCGCCTTCAATGTCGAGAAAGGCTGCTAATGTGTATTCTTTTTGATCGAGTGATTTGTCTATAGTACTGACTACTGCATGAAGGGCAGTTTCAACACTTTTTCCTTTCATGTACGCATGCTGGTTCTGGGATAAGGTTCCTGGATTAAGCATGCTACGTATAAATACATCGACTAGTTTCTCGAATGTTTTAAGCACAAACGATGTTAGGCTTATTGGATTAATACCATCAATGCCTGGTGATTTGTATGAGGAGAAGGAGTCAATTGCCCACTCTATTCCTTTCTCACATATTACTTTTTCCGGGACTATATTATTGTGGGGATTTTCGTAATTGGCATCTGTGCCCGGCTCAGGCTGCGTTTTAACACACCCAGGAAAGTGTGTATTTAGTAGGAGTTCTATTGTTTCAGTACAGGATTGAGTCCATCTGCCACTGTTATCTATAAGATAGCCAGGTGTTACCGGTTCCTTTGAGATGACTTTTCTCAATCTTGATGATTCAGAATATCCCTCAATGCCATTGCAGAAAGTCCTCCAAGATGTTCGTTTTGCACTTTGGGTTGCATTTTTGAACTTTCTTTGACCTTCCTTGTAGAGGTCCCAGTCGGACTCTGCATTGCTTCTTCTTGCGGCATTGAAGAGTTTTCTTGCTTCTTTTCTTAGATGTTGTAGCTCTTTATTCCACCAATGGGGTGATGTTTTTGTACTCGGAGCTATTACGGGGCATGATGTTTCGTATGCGCTTTTGAGAATCAGGTTCAGTGTCTCAACCGTATTGTCAATATTTTTAGGTGTTTCATAATTCAGGCCTTTTAATATGTCTTGTTTTTCCTCTACTTTTGTGATAAAACGATCCCAGTTAGTTTTTCTGGGATTTCTATACGGTTCTTTCTGTTTTATATTATCTCCAATTTCAAATTCGATACTTCTGTGGTCAGAAAAGGAAGGTTCAGTAGATACTTTCCAGCCACTTAACGAAAAGGAGTTAGAGTTGTTAATAAGGGTTATGTCTAGCACTTCCCTTCTATTTCTAGTAACGAATGTTGGTTCGTTGCCTATGTTTCCTATAACTAAATTATGTTCTATAATAAATTCAAGAATTGACTCACCTCGTGGGTTGGTGTTTGTGCTAGCCCATTGTACATGATGCGAGTTAGCATCACATCCGAGGATAAGGTCCCATCTATTATCTCGAGCTTTTTTAACGAGCTCCTGTAGGTCATATAGTTCGTTGTATTTATAATTCATTCAAATAGTTTTTATTTAATATATTTAAACACTTAAAATTATATTGTATTAATGTTCTCAATTGTTGACTTTGATTAGGTTAAGACTATCAATTAAATGACCGCCGCACACAAAAGCTTGTTTTCAACTAACTCAAGAAGTTGGTTAAACCAAATGTATAATATGAAGATTAGGTATGTAACAACAAATTTGGTTCTCTTTATTTGTCTGTTTTCGTGGCTTAGACAGTGGCGTAGGGAGTTTGATTAAATTATAAAAGTTACTGAAAGGGTCACTACATTACCCCCCTTCCAGCCGAAGGCGATAAACAAATTTTTCGTACATAATTTTTTACCAAAATTATCTATTTTCTTTATTATTTTTTTATTTTTTTTTTTATTTTTTTGAACAAGGTGAAAATGTTACGCGTTTAGAAATTTTTCTTCTTTGATTCGATGAATCTATAATATACGCAGGTTTTAGACGGTCCATAGTCACAGAAACATTTTTTCCTTTAATTTTTAGGATATAAAATTTTCTAAGTCGCTTTAAAACTTTAAATGGTCCCTCATAAGGAGGTTTCAAACCTGTTTTGTTGGGAGGTGCACGAACGAAAACCTGTTCGCATTCTGAAAGATGTTTCGGAATATAAACGTGGGATTCCTCTTGGCGGGTTTCTTTAGGACGCAGTGAATGCATGCTATCTTTAAGCTTTGATATTAATTCAGGAAGGTCTTCTTCACGAAAAGATTCCCCTGAACCTTGCGATGTGAAGAAGTCTGAAGGCAGTCGTAACGTTTGTCCATAAACCATCTCGGCTGGTGAACAGTTTATATCTTTTTTCAAAGCTGACCTTATTCCCAAAAGAATCATAGGCAAGTCTTCACTCCAATTTATCGTGTTTTGTCTGCATTTAAGGGCTGATTTGAGGACTCGGTGAAACCTTTCGACTAAACCGTTTGCTTGCGGGTGATAAGCGGTCGTTCGAATCCTATGTGATCCCAAAAGCTTTGACAATTCGAAAAACAATTTCGACTCAAATTGCCCCCCTTGGTCAGTGGTAATTCTTAATGGAACACCAAATCGACTTACGTACTCGGAGACGAACACCTTGGCAATTGTTTCAGTTGACATATCCTTAAGAGAATATGCCTCTGGCCACCGTGTGAATCTATCAACAATGGTCAGAATATAACGATTCCCGTTAGATATATCAAGAGGGCCTACCAAATCCATATGAATATGTTCAAAGCGATCGCTTGGGGGTTTAAAGTTCCCTAAAGGTGTTTTTGTGTGTCTATGAGTTTTTGAGAGCTGGCATTGAATGCAAGATTGTACAAATAACTAAATATCTGAATTCATTTTTGGCCAAAAGTATCTATCCGTTATTAATTTTCTCGATCCTCGGATTCCAGGATGTGAAAGAGAATGCAAACTCGAGAAAACTGCATGCCTTAGACATTTCGGTATGTAAGGTCTATTGCTTTTGGTGGATGTTTCACACCAAATCGGACGACTGAACAATGGAAAGGCTATTTTTTCAAGTTTAAATGAAGATTTTGTCTTGAGGGTCGAAATAGTTTTAAGCTCTTCATCAGATTCCTGAGAATTTATAACGTTTTCTGGAGAAAACACTTGCAAGTTATCAAAAGAATTGCTGCTAATTGTGCTTTCTTCGGGTCGTGACAGAAAATCAGCGATCTTGTTGTCCTTACCCTTAATGTGCCTTATATCATTAGTGTACTGAGCTATCCATTCTAGATGTCTAGTCTGCCTCGGACTTCTAATGGCCCTAGTGAACAAGGCTGTAGTAAGCGGCTTGTTGTCTGTGTACACAACAAATGTTCGGCCTTCCAGGAAGTAATTAAAATGTCGTATCGATAGATAGATTGCCAAAAGCTCTCTATCAAAGGCCGAAAATTTAACTTCAGCTTTACTGAGTTTTTTAGAATGAAATCCTAAGGGTTTCCATTCCTTATCTATGAACTGTTCTAACACAGATCCAACTGCAAGGTTAGAAGCATCTACTGTAAGGCGCGTAGGAGACTTTTCGCTAGGATGTACTAATAAAGTTGCTTCAGAGAGGGCGGTTTTAATTTTCGAAAAAACATTTGAACATTCTAATGGCCAAACATTTACTTTCTTGTTTTTGGCGTTGCTAAGAAGTTTCATTTGCTCATAAACTGGTGTCAAAAGTTCTGCAAGCTTCGGAATGAAGCGGTTATAGAAATTTACCATTCCCACGAAACGCTGAATTTGTTTCAAAGACGATGGGCTGGGAAAATTTTGTATTGCTTTTACCCTTTCGTCCGAAGGTAAAATTCCCGTTTCGCTTATTTTGTGCCCTAAGAACTCTAAACATTGCTTTCCAAACTCGCATTTAGCTAGTTTAATAGTTAACCCATGTTCTGACAAACGCTCGAATAAAGTTCGTAAATGTTTTAAATGCTCCTCATTGCTTGGACTCGCTATAAGGATAATCGAGATATACATAACAAAAATCCAGTCCCCTAACAACCTCATTCATGAGCCTTTGAAACGTTTGAGCCGCATTACGGAGGCCATAAGGCATTCGCGTAAACTCCCACATTCCAAACGGGGTTGTTATTGCGGTTTTAAAAATGTCTTCTTCCGCCACCGGAATCTGGTTATAAGCCCGTATTAAATCTATTTTTGAGAAAAATTTACATAACAACATATACATAACAAAAATCCAGTCCCCTAACAACCTCATTCATGAGCCTTTGAAACGTTTGAGCCGCATTACGGAGGCCATAAGGCATTCGCGTAAACTCCCACATTCCAAACGGGGTTGTTATTGCGGTTTTAAAAATGTCTTCTTCCGCCACCGGAATCTGGTTATAAGCCCGTATTAAATCTATTTTTGAGAAAAATTTACATCCTATCGCGTTTTGCGAGAAACTGTGTAGATGCGGTATAGGATATCTGTTGGGCACGGTAACGCAGTTTAAACCTCGGTAATCCCCGCATGGACGCCAATCATGTGGTTCTTTCTTTGGCACCATATGAAGGGGAGAGCAAGTTGGGGATGTGGAAGGCCTACAGATACCTAGCCTTTGCATATGTTCGAATTCCGCCTTTGCAGTTTTATATTTTGAACTATCCAAACGTCTTGGTGTCGAAACTGGTAGGTGGCCGGAGGTCACAATGTAGTGAACAACTTTGTGTTTAACTGGCGTGTTGTAATCTGTGACCTTTGTCAGTGAAGGAAATTGTCTTAACAAGTTCCCGTACTGGTTATCGACGATAGAAAGTCTTGGCGATTCAAAATCGGTTTTAATCGAGGTTATGCTTGTACAAGTGGATAGATTGGTTAAACGATCAATGAGTTGACGGCGTTTTATATCCACGAGTAAGTTAAAATAGCCCAAAAAATCTGCACCTATAATAGGTCTGGTGACTGCAGCCAGAGTGAACAGAAAAGAAAATTCGCGTCGAAGGCCTAAGTCGAGATTTAGAAGCTTTGAACCGTAGGTTTTAATTTGAGAACCGTTTGCCGCCGTAAGGTATTCTTCTGTAGGGGAAAATAATTGGGTTTTGAAAAGAGAATGTGGCAAAACCGATATCTCAGCACCGGTATCAATAAGAAAATCTAATCTATTAATTTTACAATGAACAAAAAGGCGGCGGAAGCCTATATGCCGAGTGTCCGCCGTGGATACACTCGGCGAGTCTAGTTTTTTGTATTATTGTTTTTTGTCTTGAAATAGCATGGTTGATTACAATTTCTTGCTTTCTCGCCATGAACACGGTGAAACCAACAAACTCTTTGATTGCTACTGCTCCTGTTTTCCCTCTTAAAATTTTTAAATCCTGCAGAACGGTGTGGCGAACGGCCAGTCTCTCGAAAAGATAGCTTTTTTATAGAGGATCTTAGTTCATTTATTTCTCTCATTAACCTTTCTTCTATACCAGGGGTAGAACTCTGGGTACATGAGGCCTGTTGAATGGAATTAATACCTACTGTTTGGGTAGTTTCCCAGATTTTGTCTGCTAGGTCTAATCTGTTTTGGAATGGTTGTCCTATTGTAACTGCTAAAGGAATACTAATTTGAGTGGGAAGTTTTCTTTCCCAGAGCGACTTTATTAAATCCTCTCGTACGGATGAAATGTTTCCGGCCGTGGATGTCATATGGCGGTACAAATCTGATGGTTTTCGGTCACCTAGATTTTCTGCAGATAAGAGCTGCTCTAAACGTCGTTGTTCGGACAGAGTATGGCGCTTTATTAAAATCTCTTTTAAATTCAAGTATTTGTTTGTTTCCGGAGGATTGTTTAAAACGTCTATTATATTGTTTATCGCATCTACTGGAAGTGAGGCTAATACATATGAATACCTAGTTTCATCTTTTGTAATTTTTCTGGTTGCGAATTGTGCTTCGACAGCAATGAACCATGCTCCCGGAGCTTTCTCCCAAAAAGTGGGGAGTTTGATTGATGAAACTTCAAAAGAATTATTGTATGTTTCTTCCGAAGTGGTAAATTGTGTACCTTGTGAATTGATTAGAGGTTGACTAGAAACTCCGGTCACCACTTCTTGGCCAGCAAGTCTTGGTGTAACCGTTGGTATACCGTCGTTTTTATTTTCTTCCTGCATTTTTTTTTTTTTTTTTTTTTCTTTTTGCAGTAGGTAAACTCAACAGAAAATTAAAGAGAATGAGCTTTTAAACAAACAAAACAAATTCATACAAATGAATATGGCCTTTGTAATTCAATTGCTTTTGTGTTTAGCTTACAGACATAGAAAAGAATGTGATATTTTCGAGTACAAACAAAATGGAATGTATGAAAAGTAAATACAAATGTATATAAAAAAAAATGAATGCATGTACAAAGTAATGGTAATAAAAAAAATAATTAAAAAAAAAATATATGGATGCGGTTTTGGATAAAATCAAATTAGTTATTATTTGTAAAGATATTGTTAGTTAATATATTAGGTTCAATTTTATTTTTGTAGAGTTGAAAACTTGCTGCAGTGTTGGAAACCAAACGTGATTCAATCAATTTCTGAGATGCTCCAAATTAGTGCAGTGATTCGTTGCTGATGAGCAATGTTAAAAAAAATATTGCGGTAAAAGCAGCTTTGATAATACTGCAATATGATGTGATGAAGATGAACGGGATATTCAGTGAAATCATTTGCGTTATGTATTACCAGTAAACAAAAACTTGCTGTTTTTTTATTTTAACTGTTAATAAATTTAGTTTATTTATGTATATGTACGTTCCGTATATATCACACTTGCGGTTTTTTTATGTGAAACAACATGCGATAATGATGAGCGTGTGTTAAATGTACTTTTGTTTATATGTTGGGTTTTTCACTGATTTTTCTAAATATTATGGGCAATTTTGTTTTTTACCATATTTTTTTTTTTTCACGGATGTAATTTTATCAATAATGATATATGCGTTCAATTAGGTAAATATATATATGTGTTCAATTAGGTAAATATATATGCGTTCAATTAGGTAAATATATATGCGTTCAATTAGGTAAATATATATGCGTTCAATTAGGGGTCACCAATATGTAGGTCATATAGTTCATTAAGTAGGCGTTGTATTTATAATTCATTCAAATAGTTTTTATTTAATATATTTAAACACTTAAAATTATATTGTATTAATGTTCTCAATTGTTGACTTTGATTAGGTTAAGACTATCAATTAAATGACCGCCGCACACAAAAGCTTGTTTTCAACTAACTCAAGAAGTTGGTTAAACCAAATGTATAATATGAAGATTAGGTATGTAACAACAAATTTGGTTCTCTTTATTTGTCTGTTTTCGTGGCTTAGACAGTGGCGTAGGGAGTTTCATTAAATTATAAAAGTTACTGAAAGGGTCACTACACTCCTTCGTCATTTCGTTGGGTGGATCGTCCGTCCCATGTGGCATGTAAATTGATGCGAAGACGATTGGATGGCCATTCTGTCGTTCGCATTTTACAGCGGTCTGGTCAATATTGCTGTGGGTGGATAAAAGAAATAGGTTAACCTGACTTTTAGCTACAATGCAAGTTCGAACTGTACATTCATTGTTCTGTGGAATGGTATACGTTACCAGGTCTTTCGATCTAAGCTCTCGTATTTGACCTCGAACTACCCAAGGTTCTTGCACCAGAGCTAGATCAATATTGCCGCTTGTCATAGCATGTACTAGGTTGGCGCTAGCGGCTTTGCTGTGATGAAGATTAATTTGACGTATCTTCATGCCGGCTAGTCGTTTCCCCGCTTTTCTTCTTGTACACCGTCACAAATGGTCTTATCTTGCATCGGGTGATGCCGACGCGTATTTTGTAGCCACATTTGAGCAGTAGTGGCATGGATTTGTGACTGAGTCTTACCACAATCTCCATGCCTTTATCATTGTGCGGCCCCATTTCCTCCACCTGCCAGTCCTTACTTAAAAGTTCCGGGTTGAGGTTTTGGATGTTGAGTTGCACTCTTTCTTTCGGCAGATAAGGGCCGGGAAGGAATAGACGACCCTTAGGTTTGGCGAATTCCAGAAGTTCTTTCCTATCGCAAAGACGCAGGTTGGCTTTTGGCCATGGTGCTTTTGTGTTGGCGATGAACTTCTTCAACCAATTGAGGGTTTCCGCGTCCTCACATTCCATCACTTTGAATCCTTTCAGAGATGTAAGCTGTCCAAAGTGCGGGATATGCCCTGCTACTTTGTACGAGTCATTCACCCCATCCAGGATTCTGACTTCAATCAATCTCCATTGGTCATCTGTCAGCCTCCGTTCTGGGTTACCAAAGTCAACAACTGCGACCCGGTGACTGTCTCTGACCACATTGGATATAGTTCTTTGTTTTTTGTTTTGTTTGGGTGAAGGAAGAATGTGTCGTCATGCCTACCTCTTTTTATACAAACCGCAACTGGCTTCGGTCCCGTGTTTACTACACCGGCGGCATTTGTTGATGCCAAAGGCGAGGGTTGAACTTTGCCATTCCCTCTCCCTCCAAGCTTCCTTGCGGGTTCCCTACTGCATGTCGGCACATTATCTAGGGTTTCTCTAGCTCTAGCTAACGATCCTAACGGGTATACTTTGGGTGCCACCTCCGACAGGTGAACAACAGGTTGATCATTCTGTGGGGGTAACACCTTTAGGTATTCCCGAATTTTACCTAGGTTCATTTGAGCTGCGGGTGTGTTCGTCCTTAGTCCCGACGGGCTTAAGCCTGTCACAGACTCGGATGACTCCACATTTCCGCTCTTGCTTGTGACTACCATTGAATTAGTGTTGCCCGAAGGATCACGATTCCGTAGGTAGGCACGAGCAGCTTGAAGCCTAAGTTGTTCCCTATTATTAAGGCTCTCCCACTTTTTCCCTTCCAAAGCCCTAATCGTCTTCTTGTAGCTCTTAATTCTGCTTCGGTTAGAGGCTACTGACGATGTTGAAATGGACGAGCCAGCAAGGGAGACAGTGTCATTGTCACCTAGGACTAAATTTCCTAGATCCATGACACTCTCTCCAATGCTGCCGTCGGAAGTAGCCTTAAGGGCTGAAGAAGATTCGAGAAGGAAGCTCTCCTCTTCTTCTGTCATGTTGTCATTGATTGAATCGGCTTCCGTTAAGAACTTCGTGCCCGATTCTTGCACGTCGTCCCCTTTTGGAAAAAGTAAAGTACGAAGAGATGCTGTTGATCATCATCTGCTGCTTAGCGGACGGTGGTCCAGAGGGTCACTTCCCTCTCCCTTTTACAATGGAGTATCTCTCCAAGTATGTAGCTGTCATATAATCGTTTTCTAAGACACCACGGATTATTAAACCTTACGTCTGATTTATAATCTAGGCGTAGTCAGATGGTCTTCAAGAAGTCTTGGATGAGTCTCCACCCATCTTCGATCCTCTCGAGAAAAGTTGATCTGACTTCAGATTGGAGAGATCGATAAAGAAAAGGCGCCTGCGAAGAGGTTTTAAGTTTCTGAAGAGTTTTTAATTCCTCTGTCTATTGCGTTTAGTAGATTAAAAATACTCTCCCAAAAGACCTTTACTAAATTAATTCTCCAATACTGGATCCGAAACCTATCCATCCTATCAACTTATAGTACCTTCTCGTAAGATGGGGCACGTCCAAGCCTGGATAGATAGGGTGACTATCACCACACCGCTGCTTCAGGTCTGCAAGTTCGACGGGGCCGCGCTCGTCGGCACAGGGAAGTGGGTGGTGCTGCAGGAGTGATAGCCGGTGTCACATTTTTTAGACCTGGAGTCTTGTTGACGGTTGACTCTGTTAAGTTTAAAGAATGCTATGCTAAATAGCAAAGGGGCCGAGTAGATTAATGAGTCTGCAGACTAAAGTTGAAAAAGTGATGAAAGTAAAGATGTAAGCACGTTTGTCGCCAGAAAAGCCGAGATTGAGATGATATAATCTCGAAGGATTGCCTAACCCTACCCTCCTATGTCCAATTTCATCCTTAAAGTTTACTAGGACCCTAATGTGGTGGGAGAATCAGATGACGATGACTCCCCCTAGTACCTAACTTCCCTACCTAGGTGACATTAATGGAGACTAGTCCATTAAAGACACCACCCTATGATATTTCTACTGGTACTGAGTTAATATAGAAATATCCCGCGATCGTATAAGTATTTGAGAAGTATGGAATGGAATTTTGGTTTTTGTTCTTACATGTTGTGTTCGTTTGGGTTCGTGACCGCTACTACTCTCACGTTCGGATGGCTCCAGCCACGTCTCTTCACTTTAGCTTCTAAACGTCCATGTTATCTGAAATTATCTCTGTTCAAAAGAATAAACTTCCGATATACTTCATCGATCTTCAACACGAATCAAATAAAAATATTGATCAAAAGTCAAAACGAATGAATTTCATTAACCTATTAACATTTTTATTTCAGAATACTTAATTCTAACAAAAGTGTATTTTTATCCTTAACTTATTACTCCTAACTATCTTTGATAAGATACTTCAAGACTAAAACTAATAATAAAATCTAACTTGTATTTCTTCGTAAATTTATCAAATTGAAATTTATTATCTTTTACTATATTATCTTTATCTTTATCGCTCAAAAACATAAAATGTGAGAACCTGTCAATCAATAAGCAAAATTTCGGACTGAACTTCTAGACCACAACAAAAATTGTTCATCTGACTCAAAAAAAAACTTCACCGAGGTTAATTCTTTTCAAACAGAAGCAAAAAAAAATTTTTTGTTTTTTTGTTTGAAGGCAAACGACTAAATGAGGCTTGGCGTACTAAAACACTCTCCCACTCACAAATCGATCCAATGAATCATGTTTCCGTTTGACCTTCGTATGGCTACTTATCTCTATATTAATTTCTTAATATTAGATAAGGTCGTCGTTCTAGAGCCAAGATCAAATGGAGAACCGATTCTTAGGTCCAAGACTAATCAACATTAGTAAATTTAACCGAGCTATATAACGATAGGTATGTAATGTCAGAATGACAAAAGTTATTAAACATCAACAAAAATTTATTTAATAAAAAAAAGATAGATTACGTAGGACGTCTCCACTGTATCAAATATTTCCCACCCGAAATTTCCAAAGAAGAAAGTATTAAAATTATTCAAATCAAGTTTTAATCAAAAAATTTAAAATTGTGGATCTGAAGGATCTTTGAGAAAGCTGGCAGGTACATTCAAACCATACATTAGCTGAAATGAATTTGGATTAGTTTTATACTAAAAAAAAATTTTAATCAAATCAATATAAAAAGTCAATATAAAATATCTATACAGAATATCCTATGCCTAAAAGGTTCGACGAAGGAAGGTGCACCCTACTTAGTACAAAACCAAATAGTTAGGTTTGAACTATTAGTTTTCAGTTTTTTGGTACGTTATCTTTAAATGTTTTATAATTTTTACTGAATTTGTTTCTTTGCAGATTTCAGGATTCCCAATGTAGTTAAGGATGGGAACAGTGTACGTATATCTTAATAATTTGGTTTCACCGACACAAATTATTTCGTATCTTTTGTTCGTAGAAAATTAAGTTTTAGTAAAATTTAGTTTTTCCGTTGACTTAAATATTCTAAAAACAAAACGCAAAATCTTTGCACCGAGAATAAACAAAATTAGTTTATAAATCGATCCAAAAATATTCAACTATATGTCCATCAACAGTGGTAGGTACTCATCATTCAAAATTGTTAAGATAGTACTTGACTTTAACTTTTGGTTATGAAAAGTTGAAATCATTTACATACTTGTTAATCACTAAAGAAAATTTTACTTTAAATTGCTTTTTATTTCAGCAACACAACTTTAGATTTTATTTGAAGTTGACTCAAATCACTCATAGGCACTATAGTAAGTCACAAAAACCTCTATTCATGATTTCAATGAACTTCATACACAAATTTTTATTTTTACCTTTTTTTTTTATCGAAGGTTATTTGCACCCTTGAGTACGTATTACTATATATGGATATTTCACTAGGACAAAACAAAATGTTTTAAAACTTTCAAAAGTTCGGATTATTTCTCACTTAGGTAAGTGACCGATTATGCGTAAACTACTCTATTCAATATTATTTCAAAATTTTATCTTTTCAGAACTCATCCGCGCAAAAAAAAAACTTAAACCGAACGTAAGTAGGTATCGTGTATACGAAACACCTTCTCATAAGTAATTTTTACTCTTATATTGTTTTATAATTTTAACGAGAGATCGAATATTATTTTTAACAACTCGAGGTTCTCACAGAATCATTATACATAGTTCGTAATTGTTCAACAACGAGAATTTTCTTCATTAATAAAAAATGTATCGTAATCGTACCCCATAGTTTCTTTATAATAAGATTTTTATAATTGGTTTATTTTCAAAATTTTATATTGAAATGGTAATTTTATAGATATTTTTATTTTTGGCAGTACCTAGGTCAAAAATTATTCGAGGACTTTATTATATTTCACAAACGAATTTGTATCTCTTTTTTTTATTTTTATTTATTTTTGAAGATACTTCATGGGGAGTAAAAAGAAGGGTAATACGATTTTATTGTTTCTTTCTACCAAAAGCATAAATAGATCCCTATCATATCTAAGATAACTACTTTAAATTTCTAAAATTTTCTACCAGTCAAAAAGATAGATTAATAATAGTTATAAAAATGATACCTCCATGTATGTTACTATACATGATATATGTCGAATTGATGATCTGCCTAGAGGTGACTCCAACAGATTGCTGAATTTGTTTTCCAATTGGATTTTCCCGTGATGATTTTTGTCGTTCTTTGATAGTGTCTCACGATGCTTTTAATAGATGTTCTTTGAAGAAGATAATACTGGCCGCACAGTATTTATCTCATCAGAGTTAGTATTATGAAAATCTTTTCTAGACATCTGTCGTTGGTATAGTCCCACTGTGTATAAAAAAAACCCCAGGTAGATTTTTTGTTCGTCTTGTTTCTTGAAACACTGAATCGTCTATAAGGTGGCTAATGGGACCACCGTCTGGATGATGTCAGAGCTCTCGAAATTGACGCTCGTGTTCGTTGACACGCGTTGACGCACACGGATCTACCTGTTATATGCAAAAGAATTAGTATTGCTACCTATTTATAGTGTTCCACTAACTACTAATGAGATTAGAATTCCTTTTTCAATAAAAATTATTACTTTTTCTCTAATTTATATGACGTTATGAATTTTGGTCTTTTATATGGACCGTCATTCATAAAAAAAACTATGTTTTCTCATTTATTTTAATTTTTTATATTTATGTGCGCATTGAAACTCATCAAATTTTAATCTAGAATTACCTGGTTTAACAATGTTGCTGGAGAATTGATCTTTTTAGTGCTTTTCACTCAAAGATTTGAGACGTTTGTATTGGTATGAGCTCGTTTTCGCCACGGGACTCAACAAAATCTCAATTTTTCTCGATAATCTGTCAACTAAATTTTCTGGTTGGTGTCTGAGGTGAGGCTGAATTAGGGATGCTTATCAGATTACCTGATATTCCCTCGATTTGTCCGTCTGAAATCGATACTCGTGTCAGAGTTTTTGGTCGGACACGAGTTCGGATTTCTGAGGACTTTCGCAAAAATTAACTTTTTACTCCAATCCACCCTTAATCAGATGACAAGCAAATTTTGAGACATGAATTATTTTATGCTACCTAGCAGATTTATAGAAACTATTAAGAAAAAAATTTGCACGGTTGCTTCCGAATTATGAATTCGTACTTCAACCCTTGTGATGGTACTTAATCGAATTCAATTATATGGCTGGATGATTTTTTTTTTTATCCCTCGCAGACTTTCAACTTTATTTTCAGCTTTTTTTCTCGTGATTATTCACAACGTTAATATTTACTATAATTTTTCTTTGTAAAACTCAACTTTGGTACTTTTAATTCTTAACTTAGACTATATTTCTTATTTTTTTGCTTCTTACTTTTTTTTTCCTTTTCTCGAACTGATTGGGGCGCGGATGAAAATTGAATAGACACTTACTAAAATCGTTTCGTGTCTTTGCTCCACCATGGGTATTCAAATTTCCATTTCGTTCCTATGGACAGATCTTTTAAGAGAAAAATGTATGCTCCATGCTAAATTGATTACGTCATTTGGAGATGAATGTGTTTAGCTAATATTTTTAGCAAATATTTTTACGCCGCCTATCTGATTAAGTTGTATGGTGTGTGTAAACTAATCTAATCGATTAGACAATCGATTTTAATGAATGAAATGTATTATTTAATTATGTTGACGTAGAGTCTTTAATTTGTATTTTAAAAAAAATAAGGATTTGTCTATATTTGACTGAGGTCGATGGAAATATTTTAATTTAACAAAAAAAAATTTTTTTGAACTATTTTTGATTTTCTTTTAACGAAGATCATAATTGGTGCGTAAGTATGTTGAACTGATTTTATCTATTTATTCCGTTTAGGATTGATAAATATTACTTTATTTAATTTTTTTTTTATAAAACACAGGTGGATCACAGACTTTTAAAGTTCTTTTTCATTATTTTTCGAGATGGAACAAGTAGTTAAGAATCGAACTATCAACCGAACTATATTTTTCCTACTTTTGTGAATGGCATTTTGGTACGGTAGGTGACTTTAATTTTCTTCCTCCTTTTATTTCTTGATGGCCTAACTTGATCAAGATGATTGATTTTTCTTATCCAAATATCATTTTACCTTCTTTGTCCGTCTGGATAGAAATTTTTGTTGATGCCAACAATTTATTTTATTCGGTTTCAAATTCTCATATCTGAATGAACTTTCCTCTTTTCTTTCTAAATTGTCATAAGGATAAATTCTTTTGATTCTAGATATTTCCAAACTACTTTTTTGACGATACTTTTTCGCCTAACTTTTTCCCTGTAATTTTAGTCTTTTTTTACTTCGTCACCCTTTTCCATATATTTTTCTGAATGTTTTCATGTTAATTGATGGAATGGAAGTC
Source organism: Baccha elongata (assembly GCA_951217065.1). NCBI lineage: Eukaryota > Metazoa > Arthropoda > Insecta > Diptera > Syrphidae > Baccha > Baccha elongata. The sequence continues at coordinate 287,781 of CATNUY010000119.1, read as the reverse complement.
ACTCATGGCGGCCCCCATCTTGTTCATCGTTCTACTTCTCAAATTGTTTACCCCACGCTAACAATCTCAACTTCACTCTGTCCTATTGGACATGGGGTGGAGCAGATTTTTGGCGCTCTTAATGTTTCTCCTTCATCATTTGGACATACATTCCAATCCACAATATTAGCACAGGTGATTGGACAGGCATGAATTAATTTGAGGAGTATTCGAAATAAACAAAGGTTGCGATATAAGCTAAAATTACTGAGTGTGTGTCTGAACTACCAGGTTATTACGAACCAAAAGTTTGTATTGAATTTTTAGCAAAAAATTTTCGTCTTGGTTCACAAGTCTAGATGAATGAATATTTATTCGAAAAATGTTATAAGTGTTGAACACTGTCGAGATGAGTAGGTAATTTTCCTACAACAAGCATCGATTAATTTTCTAAATATGCAAGCATACATAAGTTAGAAGATAGAAATTGGTTAGCGATTTTAAGTGCAGTCAAAGAACGAATTAGGTATTTAGGCAAACCACAAAAAATTGTCTCTGATGGGGACACCTGTATTTTGCATACAGCCGTGGAACAATTTTTGAAAGAAAATAAGATTACGTTCTACAGAGTAACGGCCTCACTGAAAACGGGAAAGTCTGATAACGAATGCATGGGACACTTAATGAGCACTTAAGATTGCGAAATGCTGACAAGGACGACTCAGACTTAGACGAAAAGCTATTCAACATAATTGTTATATACAATAATACAATACATTCCACCACAAAATTAAAGCCCTTAGACATTCTAAGTAACAACCTTTCTCGAGACGACATTCAAAACCTAGTCGAAAAATACCAGAATGACAAAGAAAACAGAATTTTGAGTCGAAATAGACGTAGCGATCTAAATCCGATTCTCTGCCCCAACATAGTAAAAAATAGAACAGTTGTTAAAAATAAACCCAAATATAGAAGATTGACTTCCTTCACAATCAATGGTAACTACAAAACGGATAAATCCACGAAAAGAAACACAAAATACTATAAAAAAACAGTTAAAGCGAAGGTACAAGTACCAGCATCTATGACCTAAAAGAAACATATGTACAAACAAAGTGTAATTTAATAAATTGATCGATCATTTTTGTAAATTTAGCTAAGCATTCAATTTTCTCTTTTTTTTCCATTTCATCGTTTTCTTTTTGTCGTTTTCATTAATATTTTGTCTTTTTTGTTAGCTGTTTTGTTTACATTTAACTTTCTTTGTCATACGCATAATATCAATTTTTATTGAAATTTAGCACTCAGTAGGTAAGCTCTCGATCGATAATGTAATGCATATGATATCTTTGAGTGAGGATGTCCTGACTTGTTTACTTAGATCAAAGGTATTTATTTTGTAAATTTATTTTTCAATTCCTGTCCATGACATATCTATGTTATGTAAAATTGTATTGAATATAATATTATAATTGAAAATAATAGTTGTTATAGGTACTCGCTAATTTCTTCTACAAAACAAAAAAAAATGTTTGACGAATTCCTTTTTAAATAAATAATTTTGAATAATTTTGATTTGTTAAAAGTAAATAACAAAAAAAGTGTTAATTATGCATTATAAGAGAAAAAAATGTTTAAATAATTTTGATTTGTTAACACATTTAAAACTTGATAAATTTCTAAAAAGATATGAGAAAAAAAAAATAATAAGAAAAAAAAGTGATAAAAATGTATATTACCCTAAGTTTGTTAAGAATTAAAAAAAAAAAAAATATCGCTTTAATAAAAAAAGAAAAATTTATTGTTTATAATAAGAAAATGGCAGCTAAGTTTGTAACTAAGAAAAGGTTTAAAAGATTTAAAAAAAATTTAATGGAGTACCTACCTAATAATAAAAAAAAAATATACCGTACTTATGTCTATTTTTGGAGACCAAAAAACTTAAAGGGTGGAGGTGTTAAATAAGAAAGAACATCTTTCTATATTACGCTCTTCGTTTGCCTAACAAACAAAGAGCGTGAACTTTTCAAACTCCTAAACTTTCTTTGGCTCAGATCTTATCTTGGAAAAGATGAGGCAAGAGCGAAGAGATCACTTTAAGCTTTTCTTAGATCATTCTTAAGCCAACTGCGAAAGTGTCAAAAGCTAAGCTAAGCACTATAGAAAAATAAAAGTGAAATAAATTAAAGATCGACACAGTACGTTTTTTATTGAATAAATTAAAGAAATAAGATAATGACTTATCTATATAAATGAAGCAGATATGGAACCATTGCCTAGAGAAAATAGGGATAAGCATAGAGAAGATACATGTAGTTCTAAAAACGGGGCAAAAAGCTTTAGCCGTGATGAATCGACATGCGAACTTCGTTCGACTAGTGCATATCCTCCTTCTGATAATCTTGCTGTTCATTTAAATAAAACCACACATAAATTTCAGAAGAAAGACTTAGTAAACAGTGAAAAAAACTTGGTAGAAAGTAAACCTAAGCAAAACAATAATAAAAATATAAAAGAATTAAAAAAAAAAGTTTTGTAAGAACACAAACGAGGGAAAGATTAAAGCAAACAGCATCGAAATGAAGGAACGGAACAGATTTACTCAACAATATGATTCAATCATAAACATACCTTCTTTATGTAGGGATAATCCAAATCCAGATATTTGGATACAAACTCTTTTTTGAAAAAATACGAGACAAAATATTGTTCTTTTCTTAGCGACGGTTTATTGGGAAGTGTCAAAGAAAAAGATAAAACAGTAATTGAAACTTATATACATAAGTAAAGCAAAGCATAATACGGGATATTATTTACTTCGAGACAATCATACGATCATATGAGACAACACTATTATCGACGAATTTGTCGGTTATTATATACTTGAATAAATGGAAAACAGTATGTTTGGCAAGGCACTGCTCGATACTTTGTTTAAAGTAAAGTACAGTGTGTTTGAGAAGTTACGTTAATAAATGAATTATTGCCTACAGATCGGCCATCCTGATCGTGTAATCGTCCCGATTACATAAAAATAATTAAATTATAAAATATCGATTATAAATTCTTATGAATTTATTATAACATATCATTTAATTGAATAAATTATATATTTTTTCGAATGAAAAACATAAAACATATTTCATTGTTTCGAAACAAAATTTAAGTGAATTTACATTTTGCATGAGCATTTATGAAAGCTAAAAGTTTAGTTTTAAAACAAAATTTAAAATAAAATACTGGGTGTTGATAGTAGAATTCATTGAAATCATTGGCTTATACACGCTATATAATAGATTTACTTAATAGATCTTACTTTTCCTCTTTGGATCCGTCCATGTCTTCACCATGCTTCATGTCAGTATCTGGTACCGCGTAGAGTCTCATATTGTCCGGAGAACATATACCTTTATATGGTAGCCTGGTGACATGCAACCCGTCTATGTCACCAATGACATACCTGTCGTTTGACAAAACACTTTTTACCTCATATGGTCCTCGATACTTGGCTAATAACTTTTTATTTATACCTGGCGTGGTGATGACATTTCTGATCATAATGTAATCGCCTATCTTATATTTTGTTGGACTTTTATGACGATTGTCATAATACATTTTATTTCGCATTTGTTCCTTTTCAATACTTTCTTGAGCTTTAGCCCTCACATCTTCTACATTTATTTCTACAGGTCCTACGTTGTCAATAAGATATTCTTTGACTTTATCACACAACTGTCCCTTTTGATCTCTACCAAATAAAAGGGTGCTCGGAGTAAAACCAGTACTTTGGTTCACGCTGTTATTAATTGCAAACTCAACTTTTTCTAAATGCTTATCCCATCCACCAGTGGATAAAGCTTCACATTCCTTCGCCAGCATAGGTGTAATTATGCGATTAAGGCGTTCCACCTGACCATTGGATTGTGGGGAGTGGGTTGCAACCTTGACATGCTGAATATTGTTATCTGTCAAAAACTCGGCAAACTCTTTTGAGGTGAAACAAGTTCCACGGTCAGATATTATTCGGTTAGGTCTTGAAAAATTTGCAAAATAAGTTTTAAACAAGATATTGCTTCTTTACTTTGAGTGCTTTTAGACGCGTATAACTTGGTAAACTTGGTAAAACCATCAACCACCACTAGAATATGTTTTTTACTAGAGGAGGAATTAGGGAAAGGACCAAGATGATCTATGTGAAGAGTATCAAATGGTAAATTGCCTTTTGGAATTGGATGTAGGATTCCTTCGGTTTTTCCTGATCCAGGGGAGAAATAAATACATTAAAGACACCCTTTGATAAAAGTTCGTATCTTCTCCTTCATCTTGGGAAACCAATAAATTCCTGAAAGGTGTTCAAAACATTTGTCAACTCCCAAATGACAAAGTCCTTCGTGATTGGTTCTGATAACCTGTTCTTCCATGTGTGATGGGACGTATAAACCTATTTTTTCTTTCGTCTTACGGTATATCAACCCGTCGACCATTTCAAAGAGAGGACTCTCAGACTTACTTAACTCTAAAGCGATTGAAATTATTTTGGGATCTAGTTTCTGTGCAGCTGCTAAGACAAACTCAAAAGACTCATCATCAATATTCAGAATATTAAAATTTCTACTCGGGGAATCCACATGTGTCATCCGATCACCTTTCCTGTGTTCGACAGTATAATCGTATGATTGGAGCTCTAACGCCCACCTTGAAATACGGGGATTCAAAGACTTTTTGTTCAATGTCTGAACGAGAGCTTGACAATCTGTCACAACCTTGAATGGAATTCCGAGTAAGTATATTCTGAATCGTTTTAACGCATATTGTGAAATTAAACACGTCTTGATGGTTCAAAGGTTCTTAGCAAAAAAAGAACGAGTTTTATTTAAGATAGATAACATTCAGACTTATGTACTTATGTAATTCAAGACAACTGCTATTAGAATAAGATTTAAGCCAAAGTGCGTGATAAATACAAAAAAAAGTACAGTGAGTAAATGATCAATGCAGATGAATAATACAAATTATATTTTAACACTCCCACTTTCATCTGCCTTTAGTTATTCAAAGTTACTTCAATAATTCATATAATAAAGATATATATATATACATTTCAATCAAAAGTTTAAATTATTATTTTTTACGTTAATTACTCCCATCTTCGATCTTAACTCGAATCTAGATTTAGGTAATGTTTTAGTGAAGATATCGGCAACCTGGTCGCTAGTTGGAACATAAGTAAGATCAAAATGTCCTCCAGTAAACTTCTCTCGGATAAAATGGAACTTGACTTCAATGTGTTTGCTCTTCTTGTGAAATTCGGGATTGAGCACCAGCCTTATAGCACTTTGGTTGTCCATGAGTAGATTGGGTTTGAAACATCCTTCTGGGAAAAGTTCATTGAGCAACCGTTTCAGCCAAACGATTTCCTTAGCCGCATGGGCCGCCGCAATATACTCGGCTTCCATGGTGGAAAGTGAGACACAAGTTTGACGTTTTGACATCCTTGATATTGGAGATCTGCCAAATAAAAATATATAGCCCCTAGTAGATCGCCTTGTTTCTGGATCGCCTGCATAATCTGCATCACTAAAACAAAAAGTTTTAAGTTTAAAATTATTTTCAAAAATTATAACAAACATCTTTGTTCCTTTGATGTATCGGATGATACGCTTTACTGCAGCCACGTCTTCAAAAGTTGGGTTTTCCATATGACGACTTACAACTCCAAGAGCATATGATATGTCTGGCCTCGTACCAGTTGCCAGGTACATGAGAGACCCGACTGCTTCGCGATATGGAAACGAACTTGATTTCACACTGCATGAAAGATTGGTTTTCGATACGTCCGCAGGAGTTGAAACATGGTTGGCCTCATCCATTCTAAATCGTTCGAGAATCCGGTCAACATATCGACTTTGTGAGAGTGAAATAGAACCATCATATCTGCAATCGATTTCCATTCCAAGAAAGAATTTTGCTGCGTATACCTTGACCTCAAAGACTCCTTTTAAATGCAAAATTAGTTTTTGAATGTCTTCTTCTTGATCTCCAACAATTAGCCCATCATCAACGTATATGGCAATAATTATCCGTTTGCCAATAAATACACACGGATCCGCTACAGAGGGCACAAGATTAAACATCCGAAGAAACATCGTAAATTTCACATTCCAGCATCTTGATGCTTGTTTGAGCCCGTAGATACTTTTTTTTAATTTGCAGACCTTTCCACTTCCGTCATTAAATCCTTTTGGTTGATGCATGAATACAACGTCATCCAGATCTCCATTAAGAAAAGCTGTCTTGATATCGATCGGTTTCAAAAACATTTTTCGTTTTGCAGCTACAGCTAAAATGGCCCGTATCGAACTGAACCGAGCTACAGGGCTAAAAACTTGATCATAATCAACACCTGCTTTTTGAGTAAATCCTCTTGCAACAAGCCTGGCTCTGTATCGCTTGGGTTCATTGCTGGCAGTGTCTTTTATCTTAAACACCCATCTGTTATCGATTATTCTTTTCGGGTGTTCTGGTGGTGATACTAATTCCCATGATCCATTCTTATTAAGAGCTTCGATTTCTTCTTGCATGGCGGCTAACCATTTATCCGAATCATTACAACTTATTACATCGCCATATGATTTTGGTATATAATCAGTCGCAACAAAAGCTCCACTTTCTAAAAACGATGTCATGGATTCGGCTCTTTTTCTTGTTCGACTTCTTAACCGTTTACTAATAGCCTCTTCAGATGTTGCAGGTGTAGGTTCATCTATAGATTCATCCTTATTTTCACTGGTTGGTTTCGTCTCATCATCAAAACATTCATTGTACCCAATATCGTTTACTTCTTCTTGTTTATATGGAACTATATTTTCTTCTATTGAGGTTTTTAAAGAAGCATTTTCTTGGTCCGCCTCTTTGAAAACAGCTTCACATTCATCTGAAACTAAAGCATTTTTAAATTTTACGTCACGGCTTACCTCAATCTTATATAATGTTGAGAAATAAATTCTATAGCCTTTTGAATTTTCGGGTTACCCAACTAAAATGCCAGCACGAGATTTGGCATCCCATTTTTGACGTTTAACAGCAGGAATATGTGCAAAACACTCAGTTCCAAACGCCTGCATAGCTTCGAAATTTAAAAAGTCTGGCGGTTTCTTTGACCAGAGTTGAATTGGACACTTACCAGCTGTAGATGTAGAAGACGTACGATTAAAAACATACACAGCCATGTTAACAGCTTCAGCCCACAATTTTAATGGCAAATTTCGAGCATGAATCATTGTTTTAGCTGCCTCTACGATAGTCCTCATTTCTCTTTCTGCTCTCCCGTTCTGTTGAGGGCAGTACGGCACTGATCTCTGGTGTTGAACACATTCGTCATGTAAAAGTGATTCCAGTTTAGCGTTTATAAACTCAAGTCCATTATCAGTGCGCACAGTCTGATGGGACGATCCAGTTTTCATCTTCACATTCTTTAAAAAAGATTTAAAACATTCAAATACCTCGTCTTTATTTTTAATAAAAAATACAGTTCTGAAACGAGAAAAGTCATCTTTTAGAAGGAGAAAATATTTTGAACCAGCTAAAGAACTCTGATGCATAGGGCCACATAAATCTGCATGCACTAGTTCAGTAGCTACTGTTGCCCTACTGTTGCTCCTTTCGAATGGCAACCGGTGAGACTTTCCAATGGCACATGGTTCACAAAAGAAATTTTTGTCATCTAAGAACTTAATATTCCGTTCTTTTAAGTAATTTCTCACGTAGCTTACGCTTTGATGAGCAAATCGTTCATGCCATATCTTCATCGATTCAGTTTTCAGACTTACATTGGCAGCTGGTGTATTTTCTACTTTGAAAACCATTCTAAACAATGGACCCGATCGAACTTCCACTGCAGCAGTACAGCCTTTTTGCAGTAGCTCACATTTATTGTTGTCAGATACAAGATGCAAATTTTTATCAAGAGCTTTATTAGAAGAAAATAAATTCATGTGAATTTCTGGTACAAACAGAACGTTCGAAAGAAGCTTGGGTATCCAGCTCTTGTTATTAAAAGCAAGTATGTTTATTTCACCACTTCCATGAGCTCTTATCGTCTTTCCATCACCAATTCGTACATACTGTGGGTAAGAAAACTCTTTGTATTCAACAAACCAATCGCGTCTGAAAGTCATGTGGTCACTGGCGCCGGAATCTAGAAACCAATCTTCTCGATTTGTTCCTTTGTTGGCCACCACAGCACACGTAAATGCTTCACGAACTGTATCTGAATCCATAACGTTTGCAACTTTTGTTGGGCAGTTTCTTTTCCAGTGGCCAGGTTTCTTGCACAAGAAGCACCTTCCTGGCTTTCCTCTTCTTTGTTTCATGTTACCTTGATTTTGAAACATCGTGTTTTTCTTGGCAACAAGTGCGGTTGTAGACTCACCGTTATCAACTGTTTTTTCTACGTCACGCTGTGAAAACAAACGGGACTCTTCCATCACTAAACGCGCAGTTAACCTTTCTAGAGTTTTCTCAGATGCTGCTGTGGATTCCCACGCCGTATAAAAATGGTTAAATTCAGAAGGTAAAGTCATCAAAATCTTTGTTATCAGCATATTATCTGAAATTATTTCACCGCATTCTTTTAATTGATGAACAAGCGACTCCAGCTTAGAGATATGCAAAGCAATATCGTCTGAAGGCTCTTTTGAAAACTTGTAGAACTTTTGCTGCAAATAATGTATATTAGTAAGCGCCTTTTGCTCATAAATTGCTTCTAATTTAGTCCACATTTCAAATGATGTTTTACAGTTCATTATATGAACAAGAGGTTGAGAGCCGACGCTCATTACGATTATCTTCTGCGCCTTCCTGTCTCTTCTTATCCAGTCTAGTTCCTTTGCATTATCAGGTCCCTCCGTCGTCTCCGGTTTGACACATTCCCCATTTACGACCTCGTAGGCATTACATGCACTCAACATTACCCTTATCTGGAACTTCCATACGCTCCAATGCTCCGGTGAGTTTAGCTTATCAACTCGAAACAGATCCCCTTCCATTCTAGCAGCAACAGCAAACCACCAACCCAGAAAACCACCAAAATAACCCAGAAAACAATTATTTACCTTTTAATTTCTCTAATGCAGATCAGTTTTGTACAAGAATTTTATTGTTCTTATATTCGAGAGAAAAAAAAATTCTGTTAAAGATTATATAAAAAAAAATATTATCTGTTACAGTAAAAACGCAAATAAAAAAAATATCGCAGCGAACTTGGGTCTGGGCCCATAACCTGTGAAATTAAACACGTCTTGATGGTTCAAAGGTTCTTAGCAAAAAAGAACGAGTTTTATTTAAGATAGATAACATTCAGACTTATGTACTTATGTAATTCAAGACAACTGGTATTAGAACAAGATTTAAGCCAAAGTGCGTGATAAATACAAAAAAAAGTACAGTGAGTAAATGATCAATGCAGATGAATAATACAAATTATATTTTAACACATACATTATAGACAATGTCTCAAGCTCGTAGTTATGGTACTTACTTTCAGCACCAGTCGCACGCTTAGAGAAGTAGAACACCGGGTGAAACTTTGAATCACTTTGTTTCTGGAGCAAGACTGCTCCGAACCCAAGCGTACTTGCATCGCAATGGAGCTCTGTACTATTATGGGAACTATAAATCGATAAAACATGTGCGGAAATTAATTTGTCTTTCAACAAATTGAAGACTTCAATTTCTTTAGACCCAAAAACAAACGGAGTATCTTTTTTCAGAAGGTCATAAAGGGGTTTTGCGATGTTTGCAAATTGAAAGATAAATTTTCTAAAATAGGAACAAAGTCCCAAAAAACTATGAACATCTTTAGTACTCACAGGTGGCGGAAAATTTTGGATGGCTTTGAGGTTTGCATCGTTTGGGCTGACTCCATCTTTATTTATTTTATAACCCAAATAGGTGATTTCCTTTTGTAAGAAAAGACATTTGTCAAGCCTGAGCTGCCACCCTTTATTAACGACGATATCAATGATTTCTTGAAGAATTTCAAGATGCTCTTCAATTGTTTCGATCGCGATGAGCATATCATCCAAATAAGTTATTATTTTGGATTGTGAAATCCAAACACATGTTTCATGTACCGCTCGAAAACAGAAGGGGCATTTCTGAGCCCAAACGGCATCCTGGTAAACTCAAACTGACCTATCGGAGTAGTAAAAGAAGTATACTTCATAGAATCGTCTTCAAGAGGAACGTGATAAAATCCGTTTCTCTAATCTAGCGTTGTATAAAACCTTTTATTTTTAAGCTGGTCAATGTTATCCTCAATCAGAGGCAGTGGATAATTGTCACGCAAAGTTATTTTGTTCAGTTCCCTGAAATCTACACAAAGCCTTAACTCCTTGTTTTTCTTTTCAACTAGTACGATAGGTGACGCGTATTGTGAACTTGACTCTCGTATTATGCCCTTATTCAAAAGATCGTTAAGAATTTTTTCCAATTCAATTTTCTGTGAATATGGTAATTTTGTTGGAGGGCAATGAAATGGGACATCTTTTGATAAAACTATTTTCATTTTAAATTGATTTTCTTCTAAACAAACTTTATTGAGATCACAACGAAAAACTGGCTTAACTAACTGTCTTACACTTTTCTGAATATGAAATGAAATATCTTCATTAACTTTATGTCTAACTCAAATTTGTCATCACTTACGTCAATATTAAACATTTCCTTAACAAAATAAACATTTTCATTTAACGTACTTCCGTGTTCGTTGCATAATTTACGACACTCACTCTGGCTTGTAGACGGTACACACTTGTTTATATTATCATGTATTCTCGGACACAGACTTGTTGGCAGTAACGACGGACATGAAGCATGATGATTGACAAGAACGCTGGTTGACTCTGATGGCACTATTTTTTCTTGATTTTCAGCTAGCTTTGTAGTTCTTTGCAACGCCATACCAATCCTCTCAATGAAGTCTCTACCAAGCAAGACAGGATAACTCATTGAATTATTTTGAACTACAAGTAAATTTAAATTAGTTGGTAAATTATTATCAAAAAATATAAAAGAATTAATAATGTTGACGCCACAATATGTTTGACTACTCGCTTCCGACGGTGATATCATAAACGGTGGTAAGTACTTCTCTTGTATAAAGCTGATTGGACTTCCAGAGTCCAAAAGAGATCTAAGTGTAATCGAACTATCTGCATGGCCATCACAGAACTGGTAAAATACATCCTTCTCAAAATCATTAGCTGCTGGGGATCGCTGTTTGTTTTCATAATCAGGAACATTGGTGGTGGCCGCTGAGTTCACTTGATTTATATTCGTGCTGCTTTCATTTCCAATTAGTGTCAGTATAAATTTATTGCTAGGACAATTTTTTGCGATGTGTCCCCGGCAACCACACTTGAAACACGTGAACTCTTTCCTGTCATATGAACCATTTGCAGGTGCACGAATTGCATCTCGTTCGGAAGGGCGAGGATTTGTTCGGAAGGGATTGTTTGGATTGTGATGAGGTTTGCTGCGATTATGAGCCTGTTGAGATGTGCTAGGCTTTGCTGCAAAATTTTCACGGGTGTTGTTTTTATACTTTTCGTACTTTCTTAGCGCGAGTTTTAGCTGTGCGATGTTGTCAGCGTTGTACAGTATACTCTTATTAACCTCGGTGTCGGAAATGCCTTTGATGATAAACTGGATCAGATCCTCTTCTTCAACTGGGTTATGTGACGCAATTTCCTGCATAGACAGAACATATTGCTGCACGGTCTCATCACGTCTCTTCCTCGAACTAACTTCACGGAATATATCTGCTTTTGTAACCAAACATTTAAACTCACCAACCAGAGCATCCTTGACTTCAACCCAACTTCGTAACTTTAAAGTTCTTACGAACAATCTGGCTGTACCACTGAGAAGTCTTTTCCCAAATATAAATTTAGTGCGATCATCTAAACGGAGAATTTCGGCATATTCATCGAAATATTCGACCCAACGGTCAATCGGAAAATTATCATCTCCGCTAAATGGACACAACAAATCTTCCATATCCTTGAAATTTTGGGATACCTGTGGCTTTTGACTGTGGTCTGCATCTTCGATCTGCAACTCTCTAAGCTTACGCTTCAGAAGAATAATCTCCTCCTCCTTCTTACAGGCTTCTCGAAGACGGATGAACTCCAAATCAACGTCATCTGTGTTGAGATGAAATTCATCATCCTGCTCAGACTCAGACACGTGTCCCGTAGGTTTGATTGTTTCATCAGGCGAAAAATCATCGATTAGTCTAAGAAGTTTTTCTTCTTCAAAACTTTCGACTGCGCTTTCAACACCCCTTTACTGCCAGTCGTTTGCATCTTCAACGAACGCAAAACATTTTTTAGGGTGGCGACTGTTGCCACTTCTAAGAACTGGTTAAATTCAGACATATTTAATCTTTCAATATTTAATATATCTAACACTCGAACTGATTGTTCAGACCCCACTTCTGAAATTGTAGGGATAATCCAAATCCAGATATTTGGATACAAACTCTTTTTTAAAAAAATACGAGACAAAATATTGTTCTTTTCTTAGCGACGGTTTATTGGGAAGTGTCAAAGGAAAAGATAAAACAGTAATTGAAACTTATATACATAAGTAAAGCAAAGCATAATACGGGATATTATTTACTTCGAGACAATCATACGATCATATGAGACAACACTATTATCGACAAATTTGTCGGTTATTATATACTTGAATAAATGGAAAACAGTATGTTTGGCAAGGCACTGCTCGATACTTTGTTTAAAGTAAAGTACAGTGTGTTTGAGAAGTTACGTTAATAAATAAATTATTGCCTACATTTAAATATTAAATCTGGGGATATTATTCTTCCTAAGCCATTACATATTATAATAGAACCAGTGAAGAAAACCACTATGGAGTCTAAACGAAGTTTTGTTGAAATCCCTGCACGTAGTACTTTATTCGCTATTGTCATTCGGAAGAAACAGGTTTCTCCTGGGGTCTTCTTGGCCTCTTCCATAGCTCAGCCAAGCAATAATAATGCAAAAGTCTTGCTCCTCAACATTAACGAAGACCCTGTACAGATTGATGTACAAAATATAAATTTTGAATGTGATAATTTAACCGAATTTCATTTTCTTTCTACTGATCCAGAAAACGATCCAGTTTACAAAAGGTTAGATAAATTGGAGCAACTTGTAGAAATGAAACATTGTAATGAAGAAGAGAGGTATACTATAATTCCGATATGTCGTGAATTTAATGATTTATTTTATTTACCTGGAGATAAGCTTACCTGCACTAATGCAGCCACGCATCGAATTATTACAGAAATAGGCAAACCTCCTTTATATGTAAAACCGTATAGACTGCCAGAAACAAGTAGAATAGAAATTAGTAAACAGGTAAAAGAAATGCTGGATAACGACATTATCAGACCCAGTTACAGTCCATGGAATTCTCTTCTCTTACTTGTTCCAAAGAAGCCTGATGCCCAGGGTAATAAAAAATGGCGAGTAGTTGTAGACTACCGGCGTCTGAACGATGCAACTGTTGGCGACGCATTCCCACTCCCAAACATTACAGACATCTTAGACCAATTGGGAAAATCCAAATATTTTAGTACTTTAGATCTAGCGAATGGTTTCCATCAAATTTTGGTTCATGAAGAAGACCGAGAAAAGACAGCATTTAGCACTCCCATGGGTCACTGGGAATACAACCGAATGCCGATGGGTATGAAGAACTCACCCGCTACTTTTCAACAAACCATGAATAATGTTCTGATGGGACTCATTGGTATAGAATGTTTTATATTTGTGGATGATATTGTCGTTTATGGACCTACTCTAGAAGAGCATAACAGGGAACTGCGTAATGTTCTCACCAGGCTAAGGAATAATAAATTAAAACTTCAGCCAGACAAATGCCATTTTATTAAGCGCGAACTCATGTACTTGGGACACGTAATCAGCGATGAGGGAATCAAGCCAAACCCTGATAAAATAGAGGTAGTAAAAACCTATCCAAGGCCAAAGAAAATTAAAGACATTAAAGCATTTTTAGGGTTTGTAGGGTATTATCGTCGATTTATTCCCCAGTTTGCTGTTTTAGCAAAACCTCTAAACAATTTATTAAAAAAGAACGTAGATTTCAAGTGGGATGCTTTGTGCGAAGAAGCTTTCGTTTCACTTAAACAGAAACTAATTACTTTACCGATATTAATATATCCGAACTTCGAAGAGCCATTTCTAATAACCACTGATGCAAGCGATTTCGCAATAGGAGCCGTGTTGTCACAAGGAAAAATAGGCCACGATAAGCCTATTTATTACGTTAGTCGTACTTTGAATATAGCAGAGACTAGATACACCACAACGGAAAAGGAATTATTAGCAATAATATTCGCCGTTTAGCAATTTCGTCCTTATGTTTATGGTAGAAAATTCACTATTCTCACCGATCATAGGCCACTTCAATGGTTGTTGAATCTCAAAGATCCTACCTCTAGACTTGCGCGATGGCGTATTTCGTTAGAAGAATATGAATATGAAATCATATACAAGCCAGGCAAATTTAACGCCAATGATTACGCACTCAGCCGAATCCCTGAAAGCATACAAGCTACAGGACATGAAAGTAAAGTATTAGTCACTACTAGAAGCAAAACAAAAAATCAAAACTTAGACGAGATATTAATACTGGAAGACGAAAACTTGAAACCCCCACCTTTTGATGATAATATCATTAAAATTTGCAAACCTATTACTTTTGCTGACCCAAGTTCACCTATTCAGATTTTTATTTTACCCCACGAAGAGTGTCAAGAAGAGAAATTATTTAAAAACATAACAAATTATACTCGCCCATTTCACAACGAATTCAAAATTTACCCCAATGCAGTTCAATCTATTACATACACAATTACCACTTTACGTTTCAACATGGAGGACAAACCAGCCTTGGAAAAAAATTTAATTGAAATCCGTGACCACTGCATTAAACAGAAAGTGCAGCAGGTTGACATTTCTATTCCCCCAAAAGAACCAACGTTTAGCAATCTCAAACTTACCATAAAAGAAATATTTTCAAAAACAAAAATCAGGCTTTTTCTGTACTCCGACAGTCGAATCCATCTCGAAGATCCACAAGAGATTGATAAAATATTGCTTGACTACCATAATTCCCCTTTAGGAGGACACCAGGGTATCTCCCGTACTATTAAGCGTCTCAAAACTAGGTATTATTGGCCCACTCTAATAAAAGATACAAAGGCGTTTATTCGAAAATGTGAATCTTGTCAAAGAAACAAACTAAGACAAAATCCACGAATTCCAATGAAAATCACTACAACAAGTACTCGACGGTAGCACGTAGTTTTACGGAGAAAATCATATGTCGTTTCGGACTTCCCGAATCCATACTTACTGATCAAGGTACCAATTTTTTGAGCAATCTTTTTAAAGAGATATGTAAGCTTTTAAAAATCAGAAAGATACAGACTACTCCGTATCACCCCCAAACAAAAGGAGCTTTGGAACGTAGCCACAAGACACTTGCCGAGTATCTAAGGCATTATGTGAACAATGACCAACTTTCATGGGACAACTGGTTACCATATTCAATGTTTGTCTACAACACTACACCTCATAGTAGTACTACGTATAGCCCATTTGAATTACTCTATGGTTTTCCTCCACGGATACCCAATTCCATTAGCAGAAGTCCTCAAACTTCATACGATTACGACAATTACGCTAATGAATTGAAAGCCCGTCTACAGCATGGTTACCAAGCTGCCAAGGATATATTGCAGGATAAGAAAGGAAAATCTAAAGCATACTACGATAAAAGTGCAATTAGTAAGACTTTTAATGTTGGTGACAAGGTATTGATAAAAAACCATACCCGAAAAAATAAACTGTCCTCGTTATGGGAAGGTATCCAAAATAATTTCTGATGAAAATACCGAAATCAACATAGAAACAAACTAAAGATAATACACAACAATAACTTAAAATCATTTGTGGAATAAACAAAACTTTTTTTTGGGACTCTCAGTCAAGAGGATGCGGATTATTATGACAAACAAATCAAAAAGTTAGAGGCTAACGAAAGACATTTGCTGACACTGGTAAAAAAGCAAACTATACTTTAAGAAACTACATCTAATGTCTTCAATAATTCAGAAGTAGCTATGGAAAATCAGATACAAACTATTAGCTCCAAGATCGAATTAATTAGACAACTCGCGAACCAAATAAACAACGCGAATCGAGAGCAACTACTATTCTCTGAGATTGAATCCTTAACAACCTTAATTACGCTAATACTAATGCGATACCGAAACACAATAGATGAAATAATCGATTTAGTAAGCAACGCTAATCATGGCAAGCCTCACCCGTCTATTGTTACTCCTCTTCAACTCAAGTCAACACTATCCAAAATAAAACAGGACATACCTAGTGGAACAAAAATTTCGACATTGGTCACAGATGACATTTTAACCCTATACAAAGTTAGTTCAATAAGTGCGACTATACGTCAACAAAAGGTTATTTACGAATTTAAAATACCACTTCCACTTCTAGAGAACTTTCATATCTATAAGATTATCCCTCTCCCAACAAATTACAATAGTCATTTTGTATTTATACAACCTAAAACCGATTACTTACTAATAGATTACAACAAGGAATACGATAGTAGTCTTAACTCTGATGATCTGGCGAACTGTTAACATCCGGCAAAAACATTCGTAAGTCCAATGATACATCCTCTATTTAACTCTAATTCAGAAATTGCCACTTGCGAAGTAGAATTGCTCCGTAAATCAAAATCTCTACCACCATCATGCGAAATAAAAGAAGCAAACCTTTCAACCATTTGGTTACAATTATCTACTCACAACAAGTGGTTATTCTCTTCTACAAAAAGTTATTAAATAGATGAGGTTTGCAAGGATGAGTTAACAACATACACCCTCCATGACACAGCTATCATTAAAATTTTAAGCAATTGTTACATCAAATCCAAAGATTTGATCATTCATGCATTTTTTGTATATTAAGTTTTTATATTTCAATTTTCTTATAACTACTTACTTGCTAGACAAAAACCTTAACAACTAGCTTACATATTAACTTAACTAACTTAATGGCCCTATGCGAGCGCTCTAAATTATACCATAACTAACTTAAAATTATTGCCTTTCGGCGTACCTAGCTTAAATATTATCAAAATTCATTTATTACTTAAAAATAAGAAAATTAGGAAAAAACTTATTATATCTATCATTTTTTTATTTTTTATAAAACTTAAAACTACACTTAAAACTACTTAAAATAACTTAAGACTAGAACAGCCGCAGCAACGGTTTTTTTTTCTTTTTAGTGCCACCATAATTGTTTTGTACTAACCAAGCCTTCTTTAAAGCCAAGGACACTTCTAAACCTGCGCAAGTCAAACCAAGGCAATAAACTCAATTAGTCAACTTTTATTATTATTTATTTTTTAAATTTTATTAGTTATTTTACATATGATTCAACCACCAGAACTGGCGATTTTGGTCCTATCTATCTATCTGGTCCCCTTCGGACACAGCCCTACTGAACCAAAGGCGGTCTGCTCCGCTTTCTGCGACGACGTCACGACCATAAATGAGTCGCCTATCCACAGTTTTTCGGCCGACGTGGTAGATCAGCGGTACCGCCGAACTATCCTGTATCAGCCCTCGACTGTCTAAAAAGAGGAAAGCGTCGGGTGGGATAAATCCGCTTAGACACACACTTTCGTAGTATTCATCTTTGGGGTAGTAAGCCCCGAAAATCAAGCCATTAGTTGAAGTCATCGCTCTTGCAATATGACCCCGAATCAGCTTGATTAAGAAATTATCTATTCTGTTTAGGTAAGCCCTGTTGTATAGAACCTCGTTGGAATAATATTTTATGTACTCCGACTGTGGTGTTCTGTGCAATCCAAGGCAGTGTCTAAGACACTGCCTCTCAAATACCCGAATCTTTTCCATTTGCGATGGTGCAACGTTGAACCACACAGGACATCCATAGGCAATCATCGGCCTGATTAAAGCCATGTAACAAATCACCTTCACCCTGCTATCAAGATGGCTGCTGTAAAACAGGCGTCTTGTCAGGGCAAAGGCTCCCCTAGCCCTGGTCAGAGCAGCATCTATATGTCTGTCGAAATACAGATATTGATCCAGCCAGATGCCAAGGTACTTCACGACACTTTTACTTGCCAGTGGCTGTCCAAGGGGTGCAACGATCACAAGTTTTCGCCAGTTCTTTCTCGTATCCGCAGAAGCTCTGGACAAAGGGGTTCTAAACAGAATAGTTTCGCATTTCTGAAAGTTGATTTTCAACTTCCAGTCATCGCAATATTGCTGAATCTTGTCGAAGTCACGCTGCAAAAGAATTTTGATAACTTCAACTTTTGGACCTGTTCTGTACGCTATTAGATCATCGGCATACGCAATTGCATGAGTTAGACTTCTTATAAGATCGCTAGTGTAAATGTTGAAAAGAATCGGCGAGTTAACCGCTCCTTGCTGCAGACCATTTTTTATTTAAAATATTTTGGTAGACGTTACACTGCCACTGTTGACAACAAACTTTTTACCGTTGAGCATATCATAAAGTATATACAATAATGATTTACTAATACCAAGTCTGGTCAGCTTTAGATACAGACCTTCTAACCATACGGTGTCGAAAGCTTTCTCCAAATCAACCAGACAGGCACCAGTGCACTGTTTTTTCGCATTGTTCCATTGAATTTCAGAAACAAGCTTAGACGCGGCATGAATAGTATCGTGTCCTGCCTTAAAGCCAAACTGTTTATCAGGAATAATATTTTTGTTCTCAGCCCATTTGAACAAAGCCCTATTGAGAACTTTTTCGAATACCTTACTGATACTCGGAAGGAGACTTATCGACCGTAGATTTGCCGGATTGGAGTTATCCTTCCTCTTTTTAGAGAGAGGATGTACCACTGCTGTTTTCCAACGCACTGGATAATATGCATTATTCAGTGCGTTGTTAAACAATGTGGTGTAAATGTCGACTGCATCCTTAGGAAGATGTCGTAGTACAATACTGGATATACCATCTACTCCTGCCGACTTCTTTTTCTTCAATGAATCGAAAATGATCTGAAGTTCTATCTTCGAAATTAACAGGGAATCAGACCCGTATCGTTCGGCGATGATGGCGTTTGCCAAGTGTTTTTTATTAAACCCCAAAAAAGAGCGGTTCTCGGATCGCCATTGCGTTATATCATTTCGAAGTTCGAAGTGGTGAAGCAGGGCTCTGCTTTCCAGTTCATGATTTGGGCGAATACTGGTATTCACCTTATACACTTGCTGAAAAGCAGCCCCCACAGCCTCCACAGCCTCCACTTTCTCCTTAGGATCCTCGATAATGAAGAAATCATCATTAAAAAGGGCATCCCCTGGATCTATGCCTGCGTTCGTAAGGAAGTTTTCGTTTTCAATCGTTTTCTGAAGCTTGAAACACGGAAGGTCATTTTGATCTTTCCGTCTGAAAATTTTATTAATTTTAGGAAACATACTTGGGTCATTAGAGTTAATAGCCCGAATTCTATTATTCCAATAGGAATTAATAGTCAACCTATAATTCTGCTTTCTCAGTTCATTAATGTTTTTAATCGAAGACTTCAGATTCCCAATCTCCGAATTATGTCTATCAGTGAACCGTCTGTACAAAAGTTTAAGTCTTGTAAGCAGTCCACTTTTTTGTCTGTGTAGTGCGTCAATTGTCGCGTTTCGGTACTTGGCAATTGCGTCTTGTTCTTTGTATTGTGGAATAGTCTTACTCATTGTTTGTTTAATGGCCTCGTCCATTTGTAGTAGGTATCCGTCGATCTCTTCGTTTGTTAAATTTCTGTCATTAGGTGGAGATATGTTTTTTAAACGTAATTCTCTTGTCAAGGTGTTGGAAAAGCGTGACCATCGCATTTTACTACAGTTGTAAGTATGCTCAGACACATACTCCTCTAACTCCACGAGTTCGTTTGGAAGTTGAATCACAGCAAAAAGTCCGTTGTGGTCACTGTCGTAGTCAATCGTTTGTAAACAGTTTTTTGTATCTTGAGTCACTGTATCA
This sequence comes from Baccha elongata, assembly GCA_951217065.1. NCBI lineage: Eukaryota > Metazoa > Arthropoda > Insecta > Diptera > Syrphidae > Baccha > Baccha elongata. The sequence goes on along the minus strand of CATNUY010000119.1, from coordinate 267,631 downwards.
GTAATTGTCAGTCTTGAGTCAATTAGCAGTAGGTCCAGAAATGCACCGCTTCTTGGAAACGGCGGCCTATATGTAGCAAAAAGATCAATTCTATACTCAATATTATACCGACCCATCCAATTAAATAGATGGTTCCCTCTAGGATTTTGTACTTGATTTCCCCAATCTTCATGTTTGGCGTTCCAATCACCGGCCATGAGATAAAAGTTCTCCTCCAAATTCAATCTAAGGCATTCAAAAAGTTTTTCGAGTTCTGCTGTTCTTTCGCCAGCGCCTTAGGCACGGGGACCTGTTTGGCTACCATTGGTTGAGGCTGTACCGTTCTTTCCCTTTCAGACGCCATTTGGGCGTAAGAAATCTGAGGGTTGACGGGCATTGGGAGAGGACGAGCTGGTGGTCGTTTCTCCTCTAATATTTGCTTTGAGACTATTTTGTTTTTTTCATGTCCTGAAACTTTGGACATCCCCGATAGTTAGCAGGGTGTCCTCCGCTATGACAAAGTACACATTTAAGCTGGGTTCTGTCGATAACCCGTTCCTGCCCTAGTTTGCAATCCCCTGACTTGTGGTTCTCTCCACACTTTACGCATCGTGACAGCATTTCGCAGTTCGCCGCGGCGTGGCCGAACCTTTGGCAGCGCATGCATTGAAGCATGTCACCGCGCCTTTTTAATTTATCCCAAGTTACAACTTGGCAGTCTAGAACGGAAATACTCCTTAGTCTATCCAGTTTGCTTTTGGGTGAGAACTGGACCAGGAAGAACGGTAGTTTCCGCATCTCCCGTCTGGCCTTTACTGTGGTAAATGGCTTGACTCCGATAAAGTCGAGATCGTTGTTCGCCATTTTGCGGAGCTCAGCCAAGAGTGCCTGTGGTTCCGTTGAGGAATCTATGCCCTTCAAGAGGACCGTTTGGAGTTTGTCTTCTTTTGGCGTAGCGTAAAGCTAAAAAATTCTGTGGTTGAATCTTTAAGAAGACTTCTTATTTCCTTATGCTGTTCAACTGTGAATCAGTGTATAGCATGCCTATCTGCGCTTAATCTTTCAATTGTAAAATTATTGGCACTTTTTCTTTTTATTTTTGTTGGTTTGTGACTGCTGCTGATGATTCGGCCCCTGTTGGTTTGTCCTCTGTTGTTGCTGGGACATCTGTTGTGTTTGTTGTTGCTGCTGCTGCTGCTGTGATTGTTGTTGCTGTGGTTGTTGTTGTTCTGCTTGTTGTTTGCATATTTGTTGTTGCTGTTGTGTTTGTTGTTGTTGCTTTTGCGGTTGTGATGGCTGTGGCTCTAGTTGTTGCCTTATCATTTGCTGTTGAAGTGTCTGCTGCGCTTTTATTTGCATGGCATTTTTTTTCGCCCGCTGTTGTGCTGCTTTTTCAGCCTCCTCTAGGACCTTTATCTTTTTGCGCTCAACAGCATCAAGGTTCTCTTTTTCTCTACGCGCCTCTTGTTTTTGTTTAAGATTTCAGTAAGGCGCGTTATTTGCTCTGAATGTATTTCGTCCTCCTCATCTCTCTCTTCCTTTTCGGAGTCTGATGATTGAGCTGCTGACGTCAGGTCAAGCAGCTTGCTGTCTCCTGTGAAGTGCCCTTCACCACCATCCGAAATATATTCCACCTCATCGGTGGTGTCGGACACTGTATTTTCCAATTGTTATTGGATTTTTTCTGCTGCAGTTGCCTTAGCTATGCGCGTCATTTCCCTCCCTTCAGCTGGCAGCTCAGCTGTAGTTGCTTGGGAATAGCGTTTTGCATCTTCATTGTGATTCTTTCTTGTCTTTTTCCTTTTCTTTGGTTCCGTGTTGGCTACATCTTTCGATGAACCCGATATATCGGCTGTTCTATCATCCGAAGTGCCAGCTGTTGATTTGCTTTTTGTTGGGGGACCATCTTTCGATGTCCCCGTTTTTTGCACCATCTGATTTTGCCGTTGGTGACGATTTTTAATTATTTCGTCCTAAAAATTATTTAAAAAAAAGCCTTGGCCTGGTGGGAATCGAACCTACGCTGGTGGGATCCGCTCTCTGCCACTCTCATTTCATTTTTTCATTTTTAATTCATTTTTTATTTTTTCATTTCCTTATATCTATCTTAATGCTAGACAAAAAATCTTAAACAACTAGCTTACATATTAACTTAACTTACTTACTGGCCCCATGTGGGCGCTCTAAATTAAACTATGACTATACTTAAACAATGCCTTTCGACGTAAAATATATATATTTATATTTTAAATTCGTGATTACTTAAAACTAACGAGAAAATTATTAAAAAAAACTCATTATCCATATCTTTTTTTTAATTTTTTATAAAACTTAAAGCTACCCTTTACCTAATTAAAACTAATTAAAACTACCTTTAAGCTACTAAATAAAACTAAGTTAAACTACATTATATCTAATTAAAACTACTTAAAATAACTTAAAAACTAGAACAGCCACCAGCATTTTTTTTTCTTGTGCATACGCATATGCACACTCGCGTAAGCCCATACACATGTGTATATGTACATATACATATATACATATATATTCACAACAGCAAGTACCCACATACAAATACATTTACTTATGTACTTTTTTATTTTTTTTTGGTGCCACCGTCACTGTTCTACCTACCCTACCTATATTTACCTAAGAACCATGTAAGTCGGCCAAAGCAACAATATGGTCAACTTTCAATATCACGGTGGTCACCCCACCACCAGAATTTTTTGACTTGCTTAACTAAGTCCTTTCTGTCCCGAAGGGGCACAGCTCTACTGAACCGCAGACGCTCTGCTCCGTTCCCTGAGCCGACGTCCCAATCGTAAAGAAGTCGCCGATCCACAGTCCTACGGCTGACGTGGTAGATTAACGGAACCGCCAATCTATCCTGTATCAGCCCACGACTGTCTAAAAAGAGGAATGTCTCGGGCGGAATGAAACCGTTAAGACGTACACTTTCACTATACTCATCATTGGGGTAGTAAGCCCCAAAAATAAGTCCATTGGTCGAGGTCATCGCTCTTGCAATGTGACCCCGAATCAGCTTGATTAAAAGTTATCTATCCTGTTTATATTGGCCCTGTTGTATAGAACCTCGTTGGCATAGTAATGTGTGTACTCCGACTCTGGTGTTCTGTGTAATCCAAGGCAACGTCTAAGACACTGCCTCTCAAACACCCGAATCTTTTCCATTTGAGATGGGGCAACGTTGAACCACACAGGGCACCCATAGGCAATCATCGGCCGGATAAGGGCCATGTAGCAAATCACCTTTACTCTGCTGTCAAGGCGGCTGCTATAAAACAACCGTCTTGTCAACCCAAAGGCTCCCCTAGCTCTGGCCAGAGCAGCATCTACATGTCGATTGAAATATAGATACTGATCTAGCCAGATGCCAAGGTACTTTACCACATCTTTACTCGCCAGTGGATGTCCACTTGGTCCAACGATCACTAGATTTCTCCAGTTCTTTCTTGTATCCCTAGAAGCCCTAGACAACGGGGTTCTAAACAGGATAGTTTCTGATTTCTGAAAATTAATTTTTAACTTCCAGTCATCACAATATCGCTGAATCTTGTCGAAGTCACGCTGCAAGAGAATTCTGATGACTTCAACTTTCGGACCCGTTCTGTACGCTACAAGATCATCGGCATACGCAATTGAATGAGTTAGACTACCTATCAGATCGCTGGTGTAAATACTAAAAACAATCGGTGAGTTCACAGCTCCTTGCTGTAGACCATTTTTAATATCAAAAGTTGTGGTAGAAGTTGCATTGCCACTTTTGACAACAAACTTTCTACCAGTGAGCATGTCATGAAGCATATATAACAGTGGTTTACTTATGCCAAATCTAGAAAGCTTCAGATAAAGACCCTCTAACCATACGGTGTCGAAAGCCTTCTCTAAATCAACAAGAACGGCACCCGTGCATTGATTTTTCGTTTTGTTCCATTGAACATCAGAAACTAACTTAGACGCGGCATGAATAGTGTCATGCCCCGCCTTAAAGCCAAACTGATTATCTGGAATAATATTTTTGTCCTCAGCCCACTTGAACAGAGCTCTATTGAGAATCTTTTAGAATACTTTACTAATACTTGGAAGAAGACTTATCGACCGAAGATTTGCCGGATTGGAGCTGTCCTTTCCCTTTTTGGGGAGAGGATGGACCACAGCTGTCTTCCAACTAACTGGATAATATGCATTATTCAATGCGTTGTTAAACAGTGTGGTATAAATGTCTATGGCTTCCTCAGGGAGATTTCGTTAAACAATGTTGGGTATACCATCGACCCCCGCAGATTTCTTTTTCTTTAATGTTTGAAAAATTAACTGAAGTTCTACCTTCGAAATTAACAATGAACTGGGTCCATTTCGCTCGGCGATGGTGGCGTTTGCCAAATTTTCGTCATTGAACACGGTGAAACCGGTATTCTCAGATCGCCATTGCGTTATGTTATTTCCAAGGTAGAAGTTGTGTAGTAAGGCTCTGTTTTCCAGGTCATGATTTGGACGAATGCTAGCATTCACCTTATCGAGCTAGCATTCACCTTATCGATCCTACACTCAACACTGTATCGACCCATCCAATTAAAAAGATGGTTCCCTCTAGGATTTTGTATTTGGTTTCCCCAATCTACATGTTTGGCGTTTAAGTCCCCTGCCATGAGATAATAATTCTCATCCAAGTTCAGTCTTAAGCATTCGAAAAGTTTTTCGAGCTCTGCGATAAAATTAGCTGGCTGAGGTGCGTCAGGTGCGTACACCGCGATTGCGTACATTCTTTTCCCCTGCTGGAGAGGAATGCAAACGATGCAGGCTTCTAGCAACCCGAATCTTCGCACTTCACTATTATATATAACCTTATGTTTAATACCCTTTCGTATGAAGATTGCGACCCCACCCCCTTGAGAGGAGTTGGGCCGATCCCTTCTTACGATATTGTAATTTTTATTAGTCAGTTTGTGTTTCTGATTTAGCTTAGTTTCGCTAGCCATAAACACATCAGGACTTTGGTCTTGCAGCAAATGAAAGAGGTTTGCTCTACGTTCGGTCCTAATCAGCGAATTTACATTCACAGCTAGGATCTTAAAGGGTCGCTCAGGCAGCGCGCATTTAACCATTAAGCGTTGCCGGCAGAATAGAGTAGAGGTAATCTACCCTAGCCGCCTGCTCCCTGATCTGTTTTTGCACGTCGGTTAACTGACCATGAATAGTCAGCAACACCTGCATCAGATCTGCCTCTGGCACAGGAGCCATAGGCGCTTTGACCTGTTTGGCTACTTGTGGTTGAGGCTGTACCGTTTTTCCCTTTCCGGACGCCATTTGGGCGTAAGAAAATGCGGGATTGCCGGAAGTTGATGTCTGGCGTACTTCAGAGCGTCTCACCTCTACTGTCTTCTTTTGGTCTTTGTTTTTTTTCATTTCCTGAAACTTCGGACATCCCCGATAGTTTGCGGGGTGCCCGGAGCCTCGGCAAAGTGCACACTTTAACTGGGTCCTGTCTTCGACCCTCTCTTTTCCGAGTTTACATTCACCTATCTTGTGGGAATCCCCATATTTGACACAAACTGGATCCATACCACAGTTTGCTTCCACGTGGCCGTATCCTTGGCAGTTCATGCATTGAAGCATGTCTCTCTGCCTATTTAGTTTTTCCCATCTTACAATTTGGTAGTTTAGGACGGTTATACTCCTTAAACCATTCAACTTGCTTTGGGGCGAGAGCTGAACTAGGAAGAATGGTAAATTCCGTTTCTCCCGTCTAGCCTTAACTGTGGAAAACGGTCTGACCCCGATAAAATCGAGATCATCGCTCGCCACTTGATGGAGCTCAGCTAAGAGTTCCTGCGGATCCGTAGAGGATTCGATACCCTTTAGGAGAACTGTTTGTAGCTTGTCTTCCTTCGGGGTGAAACTGTAATATTCTGTCTTCGTTTGAGACAAGAGATCTTTGACTTTTTTATAATGCTCGACCGAAGAGCAATGAATAGCGTGTCAGTCTGCGTTCAACCTTTTAATAATAAAATTGTTGCCTATGGCCGACTTACAACTCTATTGTGTCTTTTAATTCTATTTTGAAGGTATTAATTGGTGGCACCTTACCTTTCTTTGCTTGTGGCTGTTGCTGTTGCTGTTGCTTTTGCTGTTGCTGTTGCTGTTGCTGTTGCTGTTGCTGTTGCTGTTGCTGTTGCTGTTGCTGTTGCTGTTGCTGTTGCTGTTGCTGTTGCTGTTGCTGTTGCTGTTGCTGTTGCTGTTGCTGTTGCTGTTGCTGTTGCTGTTGCTGTTGCTGTTGCTGTTGCTGTTGCTGTTGCTGTTGCTGTTGCTGTTGCTGTTGCTGTTGCTGTTGCTGTTGCTGTTGCTGTTGCTGTTGCTGTTGCTGTTGCTGTCGTTGTTGCTGTTGTGACTGTTGTTGTGGTGTCTGCTTCTGCTGCGGTTGTCGCTGCTGTTGTTGTTTCTGCTGTTGTTGTTGCTTCTGTGACTTTTGTTGTTGTATTTGTTGTTGCTGTTGTTGTTGCTTCTGTGACTTTTGTTGTTGTTGCTGTATTTGCGGTTGCTGATGCTGTTGCTGGGGCTGCAGTTGCTGTGTCCGCTGAGGACGATGCTGGGGCTGCAGTTGTTGTGTCGGCTGCTTCTTTTTGTGCTGCAGTTCTGGGAGTGGTTGTTGTTTGGGAGGCTGCTGTAGTTTTGCTGCATTGTGCTGCTCTTGGAGCGCTTTTTGTCTTTTATTTTCAAGAGCAACAAGGCGCTCTTTTTCTCTCCGCGCTTCTTGCTTGATTTTGAGAGCTTTCACCATTTCCATGAGGGAGGAAATTTGCTCCGTCAGTGATGCAATTTTGTCTTGCTCATCGCCTGAGTCTTCTGGAGGTGAAAGGTCCACCAACTCGCCACTCACGTAGTGCCCCTCCCCTTCTACGGACATGTAAGCAATGTCTTCGGCTCTGACCAGGGTGGGGCTCGAACCCACGCCCTTCCAGTCTGTCGTCGGCCACGCTCATTTTTTTTTTTTTTTTTTTTTTCATTTTTAATTCATTTTTTATTTTTTCATTTCCTTATATCTATCTTAATGCTAGACAAAAAATCTTAAACAACTAGATTACATATTAACTTAACTAACTTACTGGCCTCATACGGGCGCTCTAAATTAAACTATGGCTATACTTAAAAAATGTCTTTCGACGAAAAAATAACTTATTATTAGAATTCATGATTACTTAAAACTAACGAGAAAATTATTAAAAAAAACTCATTTTCTAAATTCTTTGTTTTTTTAATTTTTTATAAAACTTAAAGCTACCCTTTACCTAAATAAAACTAATTAAAACTAAATTAAAACTAATTTAAAATACATTATTTCTAATTAAAACTACTTAAAATAACTTAAAAACTAGAACAGCCACCAGCAATTTTTTTTTTTTTGTGCAAACGCATATGTACACTCGCGTTCGCCCATACACATGCATATATGTACACATACATATATATTAGCAACCGCAAGTACCCACATACAAATACATTTACTTATGTTCTTTTTTTTTTTTTTGTGCCACCGTCACTGTTCTCCCTACTCTACCTATCTTTACCTTAGAACTATGTAAGTCAGCCAAAGCAACAATATGGTCAACTTTCAATATCACGGTGGTCACCCAACCACCAGAATTTTTTGACTTGCTTAACTAAGTCCTTTCTGTCCCGAAGGGGCACAGCTCTACTGAACCGCAGACGCTCTGCTCCGTTCCTTGAGCCGACGTCCCGATCGTAAAGAAGTCGCCGATCCACAGTCCTACGGCTGACGTGGTAGATTAACGGAACCGCCAATCTATCCTGTATCAGCCCACGACTGTCTAAAAAGAGGAATGTCTCGGGCGGGATGAAACCGTTAAGACGTACACTTTCACTAGTAAGCCCCAAAAATAAGTCCATTGGTCGAGGTCATCGCTCTTGCAATGTGAACCCGAATCAGCTTGATTAAAAAGTTATCTATCCTGTTTATATTGGCCCCGTTGTATAGAACCTCGTTGGCATAGTAATGTGTGTACTCCGACTCTGGTGTTCTGTGTAATCCAAGGCAGCGTCTAAGACACTGCCTCTCAAACACCCGAATCTTTTCCATTTGAGATGGGGCAACGTTGAACCACACAGGGCACCCATAGGCAATCATTGGCCGGATAAGGGCCATGTAGCAAATCACCTTTACTCTGCTTTCAAGGCGGCTGCTATAAAACAACCGTCTTGTCAACCCAAAGGCTCCCCTAGCTCTGGCCAGAGCAGCATCTACATGTCGATTGAAATATAGATACTGATCTAGCCAGATGCCAAGGTACTTTACCACATCTTTACTCGCCAGTGGATGTCCACTTGGTCCAACGATCACTAGATTTCTCCAGTTCTTTCTTGTATCCCTAGAAGCCCTAGACAACGGGGTTCTAAATAGGATAGTTTCTGATTTCTGAAAGTTAATTTTTAACTTCCAGTCATCACAATATCGCTGAATCTTGTCGAAGTCACGCTGCAAGAGAATTCTGATGACTTCAACTTTCGGACTCGTTCTGTACGCTACAAGATCATCGGCATACGCAATTGAATGAGTTAGACTACCTATCAGATCGCTGGTGTAAATACTAAAAACAATCGGTGAGTTCACAGCTCCTTGCTGTAGACCATTTTTAATATCAAAAGTTGTGGTAGAAGTTGCATTGCCACTTTTGACAACAAACTTTCTACCAGTGAGCATGTCATGAAGCATATACAACAGTGGTTTACTTATGCCAAATCTAGAAAGCTTCAGATAAAGACCCTCTAACCATACGGTGTCGAAAGCCTTCTCTAAATCAACAAGAACGGCACCCGTGCATTGATTTTTCGCTTTGTTCCATTGAACATCAGAAACTAACTTAGACGCGGCATGAATAGTGTCATGCCCCGCCTTAAAGCCAAACTGATTATCTGGAATAATATTTTTGTCCTCAGCCCACTTGAACAGAGCTCTATTGAGAATCTTTTCGAATACTTTACTGATACTTGGAAGAAGACTTATCGACCGAAGATTTGCCGGATTGGAGCTGTCCTTTCCCTTTTTGGGAAGAGGATGTACCACAGCTGTTTTCCAACTCACTGGATAATATGCATTATTCAATGCGTTGTTGAACAGTGTGGTATAAATGTCTACTGGAATGCCATCGACCCCCGCAGATTTCTTTTTCTTTAATGTTTGAAAAATTAACTGAAGTTCTACCTTCGAAATTAACAATGAACTGGGTCCATTTCGCTCGGCGATGGTGGCGTTTGCGAAATGTTCGTCATTGAACACGGTGAAACCAGTATTCTCAGATCGCCATTGCGTTATGTTATTTCCAAGGTAGAAGTTGTGTAGTAAGGCTCTGTTCTCCAGGTCATGATTCGGACGAATGCTAGCATTCACTTTATACACTTGCTAGAAAGCAGCCCCTACAGTTTCTACCTTTTCCTGAGGATCTTCTATCATAAAAAAGTTATCATCGAAAACGGCACCCTCCGGATCTATTCCCGCAATCGTTAGTACGTCTTCGTTATCTGTTGTCCTCTGGAGTTTAAGACATGGAAGATCGTTTTGATCATTTCTTCTAAATATCTTATTTATTTGGGGAAACATACTGGGGTCGCTAGAATTAACGGCCCGAATTCTGTTATCCCAATATAAATTAATAGATAATCTATAATTTTGTTTAATCAGAACATTAATGTTTTTGATCGACGACTTCAATGTCCTAATCTCCAGATCACGTGTGTCCGTGAAACGTCTGTAAAGAAGTTTCAACCTAGTCAGCAGTCCACTTTTTTGTCGGTGTAGTGCGTCGATTGTCGCGTTCTTGTATAAACCAGTAGGGTCTTGTTCCTTATATTTTGGGATTATTCTGTCCATTGTTCGTTTTATAGTCTTATCCATTTGAGTCAGGTACCCGTCGATCTCGACGTTCGTCAGGTTCCTGTCATTTGGTGGAGAAATGTCATCGGAACGTATTTCTCTTGCCAAGGAGTTGTAGAAGCGTGGCCAACGCGTCTTACTGAAATTGTAAGAGTGCGCAGGCACATACTCATCCAACTCCAAAAGTTCGCTCGGGAGCTGTATTACGGCAGCAAGTCCGCAGTGGTCACTGTCGTATTCAATTGTTCGTAAACAGTTTTTTGTATGTTGACCTACAGTGTCAGTTATTATGAGTCTTGAGCCAAGCAGGAGTAGATCCAGAAAACTACCACTTCTCGGAAAAGACGGTCTATCTGTAGCCAGAAGATCGATCCTACACTCAACACTGTATCGACCCATCCAATTATAAAGATGGTTCCCTCTAGGATTTTGTACTTTATTTCCCCAATCTATATGTTTGGCGTTCAAGTCCCCTGCCATGAGATAATAATTCTCATCCAAGTTCAGTCTTAAGCATTCAAAAAGTTTTTCGAGTTCTGCGATAAAATTAGCCGGCTGAGGTGCGTCAGGTGCGTACACTGCGATTGCGTACATTCTTTTCCCCTGCTGGAGAGGAATGCAAACGATGCAGGCTTCTAGCAACCCGAATCTTCGCACTTCACTATTATATATAACCTTATATTTAATGCCCTTTCGTATGAAGATTGCGACCCCACCCCCTTGAGAGGAGTTGGGCCGATCCCTTCTTACGATATTGTAATTTTTATTAGTCAGTTTGTGTTTCTGATTTAGCTTAGTTTCGCTAGCCATAAACACATCAGGACTTTGGTCTTGCAGCAAATGAAAGAGGTTTGCTCTACGTTCGGTCCTAATCAGCGAATTTACATTCACAGCTAGGATCTTAAAGGGTCGCTCAGGCAGCGCGCCTTTAACCATTTCGCGTTGCCGGCAGAATAGAGTATAGGTAATCCACCCTAGCCGCCTGCTCCCTTATCTGTTTTTGCATATCGGTTAACTGACCATGAATGGTCAGCAACACCTGCATCAGATCTGCCTCTGGCACAGGAGCCGTAGGCACTTGGACCTGTTTGGCTACCTGTGGTTGAGGCTGTACCGTTTTTCCCTTTCCAGACGCCATTTGGGCGTAAGAAATTGCGGGATTGACGGAAGTTGATGTCTGGCGTACTTCAGGGCGTCTCACCTCTACTGTCTTCTTTTGGTCTTTGTTTTTTTTCATTTCCTGAAACTTCGGACATCCCCGATAGTTTGCGGGGTGCCCGGAGCCTCGGCAAAGTGCACACTTTAACTGGGTCCTGTCTTCGACCCTCTCTTTTCCGAGCTTACATTCACCTATCTTGTGGGAATCTCCACATTTGACACAAACTGGATCCATACCACAGTTTGCTGCCACGTGGCCGTATCCTTGGCAGTTCATGCATTGAAGCATGTCTCTCTGCCTATTTAATTTTTCCCATCTTACAATTTGGTAATTTAGGACGTTTATACTCCTTAAACCACTCAACTTGCTTTGGGGCGAGAGCTGAAAGAGGAAGAATGGTAAATTCCGTTTCTCCCGTCTGGCCTTAACTGTGGAAAACGGTCTGACCCCGATAAAATCGAGATCATCGCTCGCCACTTGACGGAGCTCAGTTAAGAGTTCCTGCGGATCCGTAGAGGATTCGATACCCTTCAGGAGGACTGTTTGTAGCTTGTCTTCCTTCGGGGTGAAACTGTAGTATTCTGTCTTCGTTTGAGACAGGAGATCTTTTACTTTTTTATAATGCTCGACCGAAGAGCAATGAATGGCGTGTCGGTCTGCGTTCAACCTTTTAGTAATAAAATTGTTGCCTATGGCCGACTTACATAACTCTATTGTGTCTTTTAATTCTATTTTGAAGGTATTAATTGGTGGCACCTTACCTTTCTTTGCTTGTGGCTGTTGCTGTTGCTGTTGCTGTTGCTGTTGCTGTTGCTGTTGCTGTTGCTGTTGCTGTTGCTGTCGCTGTTGCTGTTGTGACTGTTGTTGTGGTGTCTGCTTCTGCTGCGGTTGTCGCTGCTGTTGTTGTTTCTGCTGTTGTTGTTGCTTCTGTGACTTTTGTTGTTGTATTTGTTGTTGCTGTTGTTGTTGCTTCTGTGACTTTTGTTGTTGTTGCTGTATTTGCGGTTGCTGATGCTGTTGCTGGGGCTGCAGTTGCTGCGTCCGCTGAGGACGATGCTGGGGCTGCAGTTGTTGTGTCGGCTGCTTCTTTTTGTGCTGCAGTTCTGGGAGTGGTTGTTGTTTGGGAGGCTGCTGTAGTTTTGCTGCATTGTGCCTATGGCCGACCTACATAATTCTATAGTGTCTTTCAATTCTATTTTGTAGGTATTAATTGGTGGCACCTTACCTTTCTTTGCTTGTGGCTGTTGCTGTTGCTGCTTCTGTTGTGACTGCTGCTGTTGTGTCTGCTGCTGTTGTGTCTGTTGCTGTTGTGATTGCTGCGGTTGTCGCTGTTGTTGTAGTTTTTGCTGCTGTTGTTGCTTCTGTGTCTTTTGTTGTTGTCGTTGTTGAAGTGGTTGTTGTATTTGTTGTTGTATTTGTTTTTGTTGTTGTTGCTGTTGTTGTTTTTTCTGTACTTGCGGTTGCTGATGCTGTTGCTGGGTCTGCAGTTTCTGTGTCGGCTGCTTCTTTTTGTGCTGCTGTTCCGGGAGAGGTTGTTGTTGCTTAGGAGACTGCTGTATTTGTGCTGCTTTTTGTTGCTCTTGGAGCGTTTTTTGTCGATTTCTTTCAAGAGCAATTAGGCGCTCTTTTTCCCTACGCGCTTCTTGCTTAACTTTGAGCGCTTTAACCATTTCCATGAGGGAAGAAATTTGCTCTGTCAGTGATGCGATTTTTTCCTGCTCATCTTCTGACTCTTCTGGAGGTGAAAGGTCCACCAACTCGCCACTCACGTAGTGCCCCTCATGCCCGTCATGCTCACATGTCTTCTTAACGGTCGCATCGTCGTTTGCTTCTTTGGCGATTTCGTCGTCAGCATCTGCCTCGTCATCGCCCTCATGATCATGTTCACTGTTTTTTATGTCGTCATCCTCATAGGAGGAGCTTTCTAAATGCCTCTGCATTTTTGCTTGAGCGGAGGCCTTAGCCAACTTGGCTCTGGTGCTCCTATCGGCACGATTTATGAGTTGTGGCTTGTATCTTATGATACGCCTTCTCTTTCCCTTTGAATTGGCTATGGCACCGGCTGGTGTTGATATCGTGCCTTTTGCAAAGCTTGTTGTTGCAGTCGCTATGCTGCTAGTATTAGCTTCGGCACGTGCAGATGACGCTGTCGTTGTTGGCTGGGCTTCAATGGAAGGCACCGCTACTTTAACTGCTGCTGCTGCATCACCTGATGTTTTGGCTGCTTCACTTGTTGTTGGGGGAGCATCTTCCGATGTCCCCGTTGACTTTATCATTTGCTGTTGTTCCTTCTCTTCTCGGTTTTTGTTGACTTTTTCCCAGAACTTATTTAAAAAAAGCCCTGACCAGGGTGGGGCTCGAACCCACGCCCTTCCAGTCTGTCGTCGGCCACGCTACCCACTAGGCTAACTTGCCTTTTAAATTTTCCTGGCAAATTGCCAATAAAAATTGTGCAATGAGTGCACTTAAAGTATAATTGAATTTAATTCAGTTCGAACACACGGAAATTATTGTATACACTGAGAAAGTCGTCAACACGTCCGCACTCTTTCACAGTTGAAGATCGACTGACGTCGGCCACGCTACCCTCTAGGCTAACTTGCCTTTTAAATGTTCTTGGCAAATTGCCAGTAAAAATTGTGCAATGAGTGCACTTAAAGTGTAAGTGAATTTAATTCAATTTGAACACACCGAAATTATTTTATACACTGTGAAAGTCGTCAACACGTCCGCACTCTTTCACAGTTGAAGATCGACTGTGAACTCTCTGCCACTCTACCACCTAGGCTAACTTGCCACTTGAAAATGGTAGGCTAAACTATCTACTTTAAACACTCGCGTCTCTAGTTAAAATGAACACAGTGAAAGTCGCCAACGAAGTGCGCTCTCCCACGGTTGCTGAATGACTTGATTTGCTTTTTGTTGGGGGACCATCTTTCGATGTCCCCGTTTTTTGCACCATCTGATTTTGCCGTTGGTGACGATTTTTAATTATTTCGTCCTAAAAATTATTTAAAAAAAAGCCTTGGCCTGGTGGGAATCGAACCTACGCTGGTGGGATCCGCTCTCTGCCACTCTCATTTTTTCATTTTTAATTAATTTTTTATTTTTTCATTTCCTTATATCTATCTTAATGCTAGACAAAAAATCTTAAACAACTAGCTTACATATTAACTTAACTAACTTACTGGCCCCATGCGGGCGCTCTAAATTAAACTATGACTATATTTAAACAATGTCTTTCAACGTAAAATAATTTATATATTTAAAATTCATGATTACTTAAAACTAACGAGAAAATTATTAAAAAAAAACTCATTTTCGATATCTTTTTTTTTTTTAATTTTTTAATAAAACTTAAAGCTACCCTTTACCTAAATAAAACTAATTAAAACTACCCTTAAGCTACTAAATAAAACTAAGTTAAACTACATTATATCTAATTAAAACTACTTAGAATAACTTAAAAACTAGAACAGCCACCAGCAATTTTTTTTTTTTTTTTGCATACGCATATGCACACTCGCGTACGCCCATACACATGCATATATGTACATATACATATATACATATGTATTCGCAACAGCAAGTACCCACATACAAATACATTTACTTATGTACTTTTTTTTAGATTTTTTTTGGTGCCACCGTCACTGTTCTACCTACTCTACCTATATTTACCTTAGAACTATGTAAGTCGGCCAAAGCAACAATATGGTCAACTTTCAATATCACGGTGGTCACCCAACCACCAGAATTTTTTGACTTGCTTAACTAAGTCCTTTCTGTCCCGAAGGGGCACAGCTCTACTGAACCGCAGACGCTCTGCTCCGTTCCCTGAGCCGACGTCCCAATCGTAAAGAAGTCGCCGATCCACAGTCCTACGGCTGACGTGGTAGATTAACGGAACCGCCAATCTATCCTGTATCAGCCCACGACTGTCTAAAAAGAGGAATGTCTCGGGCGGTATGAAATCGTTAAGACGTACACTTTCACTATACTCATCATTGGGGTAGTAAGCCCCAAAAATAAGTCCATTGGTCGAGGTCATCGCTCTTGCAATGTGACCCCGAATCAGCTTGATTAAAAAGTTATCTATCCTGTTTATATTGGCCCCGTTGTATAGAACCTCGTTGGCATGGTAATGTGTGTACTCCGACTCTGGTGTTCTGTGTAATCCAAGGCAACATCTAAGACACTGCCTCTCAAACACCCGAATCTTTTCCATTTGAGATGGGGCAACGTTGAACCACACAGGGCACCCATAGGCAATCATTGGCCGGATAAGGGCCATGTAGCAAATCACCTTTACTCTGCTGTCAAGGCGGCTGCTATAAAACAACCGTCTTGTCAACCCAAAGGCTCCCCTAGCTCTGGCCAGAGCAGCATCTACATGTCGATTGAAATATAGATACTGATCTAGCCAGATGCCAAGGTACTTTACCACATCTTTACTCGCCAGTGGATGTCCACTTGGTCCAACGATCACTAGATTTCTCCAGTTCTTTCTTGTATCCCTAGAAGCCCTAGACAACGGGGTTCTAAACAGGATAGTTTCTGATTTCTGAAATTTAATTTTTAACTTTCAATCATCACAATATCGCTGAATCTTGTCGAAGTCACGCTGCAGAAGAATTCTGATGACTTCAACTTTTGGACCCGTTCTGTACGCTACAAGATCATCGGCATACGCAATTGAATGAGTTAGACTACCTATCAGATCGCTGGTGTAAATACTAAAAAGAATCGGTGAGTTCACAGCTCCTTGCTGTAGACCATTTTTAATATCAAAAGTTGTGGTAGAAGTTGCATTGCCACTTTTGACAACAAACTTTCTACCAGTGAGCATGTCATGAAGCATAAATAACAATGGTTTACTTATGCCAAATCTAGATAGCTTCAGATAAAGACCCTCTAACCATACGGTGTCGAAAGCTTTCTCTAAATCAAACAGAATGGCACCCGTGCATTGATTTTTCGTTTTGTTCCATTGAACATCAGAAACTAACTTAGACGCGGCATGAATAGTGTCATGCCCCGCCTTAAAGCCAAACTGATTATCTGGAATAATATTTTTGTCCTCAGCCCACTTGAACAGAGCTCTATTGAGAATCTTTTCGAATACTTTACTGATACTTGGAAGAAGACTTATCGACCGAAGATTTGCCGGATTGGAGCTGTCCTTTCCCTTTTTGGGGAGAGGATGGACCACAGCTGTTTTCCAACTCACTGGATAATATGCATTATTCAATGCGTTGTTATACAGTGTGGTATAAATGTCTATGGCATCCTCAGGGAGATGTCGTAACACAATGTTGGGTATACCATCGACCCCCGCAGATTTCTTTTTCTTTAATGTTTGAAAAATTAACTGAAGTTCTACCTTCGAAATTAACAATGAACTGGGTCCATTTCGCTCGGCGATGGTGGCGTTTGCCATATTTTCTTCATTGAACACGGTGAAACCGGTATTCTCAGATCGCCATTGCGTTATGTTATTTCCAAGGTAGAAGTTGTGCAGTAAGGCTCTGTTCTCCAGGTCATGATTCGGACGAATGCTAGCATTCACCTTATACACTTGCTGGAAAGCAGTCCCTACAGCTTCTACCTTTTCCTGTGGATCTTCTATCATAAAAAAGTTATCATCGAAAACGGCACCCTCCGGATCTATTCCCGCAATCGTAAGTACGTCTTCGTTATCTGTTGTCCTCTGTAGTTTAAGACATGGAAGTTCGTTTTGATCATTTCTTCTAAATATCTTATTTATTTGGGGAAACATACTAGGGTCGCTAGAATTAACGGCCCGAATTCTGTTATCCCAATATAAATTAATAGATAATCTATAATTTTGTTTAATCAGAACATTAATGTTTTTGATCGATGACTTCAATGTCCTAATCTCCAGATCACGTGTGTCCGTGAAACGTCTGTAAAGAAGTTTCAACCTAGTCAGCAGTCCACTTTTTTGTCGGTGTAGTGCGTCGATTGTCGCGTTCTTGTATAAACCAGTAGGGTCTTGTTCCTTATATTTTGGGATTGTTCTGTCCATTTGTGATGTGATTTTTGGTCGAGGCTGAGGTAGCACGTCGGGTCCAGGGTCTTTCCAAAGAAAGCAGCGTAAAACTTTGGATTGCAGGTTCAAAACTCCGAAGTCGCAGGTTTTATAGTAATAGTTTTTATTCGGTTTTTTATATAATTCAATTTTACAATTTTACAATTCAAGGAGCTCGAAACAGTATTTGTTTTACAAAATAGTTCAGTTTTACAAATTTCAGTTTTCCGCTTAAAGTAACTAGCAGGGTATTTCATATATGGCTTAAAATAGATAACAAGTTATTTCATATACGGTGTTATACAGGTTAGGCTTAATATCTACAAACTTATGATAACGGCAAGGGGTGGAACCAAGAAAGGAACCCAGTCCCGAGTGGAGCTGGAAGAGTCATCCACCAAGGAGATGAAAGCGAATACTTATTACTTACTAATAAAAGCAAAGTGCGAAACCAAGAAGGAACCGGTCACGAGTGGAGCTGGAAGAGTCAACCACCAAGGAGATGAAAGCGAATACGTATTACTTACTAATAAAAGCAAAGGGCGGAACCAAGAAGGAACCGGTCCCGAGTGGAGCTGGAAGAGTCATCCACCAAGGAGATGAAAGCGAATACGTATTACTTACAATAAATCAATACCTATTGCCTAATTTAATAAATAAAACGTTTAACCAGTAATCAGCTCTAGCTATAGCTTAAAAGCCCGTGAACAACGGAAGGCGAAAGACAAATTTCTATGGGATTTTCACCTTTACTTATGATATTTTTCGTAGTAAGGAGGTGTGAATCATAAGAAACAAAAAAAAGTGTACCTTTTACTACTAAATGAGTAGTATTGAGTAATATAGTACTCATTCGGGGATCGGACGGTAGTACTATAGTACTGTATAGTACTTATCCAGGGATCGGACGGTAGCAAACGCATTAAATAAAAATGTTTGTATGAATTCATAGAAATACTATATAAATACGGTCGGTAAACGGATATAAAAGTATATTAGATAACACTACACAAATATATTTAAAGAAGAATTGTAACGCTTCGTTACAGTCCCCCCTTTCTTCGGAGAGCAAAAGGCCCGCTTTTGCGCATATATATATATTTTTTTTTTTTTTTATAAATCTTAATATCTAAGAAAAAAAATTAACAAGCTCGGAATTTAAACTTAAATCTTTTAATTCATCTTAACTATTTTATTTTTAAAATAACCTAAACACATTTAAATTCATTAACTCATCATATGGTAGTCGAAATTAGATCTCGGCAATTGAGTTCTGGCGCCGGTGCTGCTCCTTGACCCTTTTAGTTTCTCAATAGGTTGATGGTTTTTCTTTGGCCTTTAAAGTTTAGTATGGCCTTGGTGTTGTTCTTGTTCAACCGGACGGCAACGCGGCCCCAAGGCCTGAAAATGTTGAATACCCGGTGCTTATGGGGGCCTCGCAGGGAAATTTCTTCGAAGGGGTCGTCGGGGGCTGGTACCACCGCATCCGGAAAATCTGGCTCTGAAGCGACGTGGTCTGGTTCGGGGATTGTTACCACCGCATCCGGAAAGGCTGGTTCCGAAATTACATCATCTGGTTCTGGGATTGGGACCGTCGGAATGTCGGCGAAAACGGGACGGCTGACAGTTAGTACCTCTGGCTCTGGGTTTGTGACGGCTGGGATGTCGGCGAAAACAGGACGGCTGACAGTTAGTATCTCTGGTAATTTAGGACGGTTTGGCAAAATTAGCACCTCAGTGACCACCGCCTTGACCGGGAAGAGGCTACGGTCCGGTACTACCTCATTCGGCTCCGGGTTGACCGTTTTCGCGGCAAGGAACGTGTGTTCGGTGGGGGCTTTCTTCTGAACGGGTGACTGTGGGATAATGTTCAAGGCCGCCCACTTCAGGTTGGCCTCCTCTCGCTGCTCCCGGACTAGTGCAAGCCGTGCATTGTACGCTGTCGGTGGCCTGATCGCTCTGACGAGGCCCATGTCATGCGCCACTTTGAGGGTTCGGCTACCCAAGCGTTGTGAACGTACCTCAAGTAACATGGGGGCGTCGTCGCGGGGCGGTGGAGCGATTCGGCGTGGTGCGGTTGGTTGCCTTATAAATGGTTATTCGCCAGATGGCGTGAATTGGCGGTGACTGGGTCCAGGGACAGGAGCCGGACGGGCTATATTTGGCGGATTCTTGAATGAAGGTGGCTTTGAGTTGTCCTGCACTAGTTGCCTTGGCTCAACGACGGATCGGCGGCGGTTGCTTCGGGTCGAAGGTCGACAGTGGTAGACGGCTGTGCGGTGGAGGGTGGCGGCGTTTTGACTTGCTCCGGCTTTTGACGATGCGGCTGCTGGCGTGATCGGCGACGGTCGGGTACGGACACAGTCTGCGGTATGGCGTCGGTAATTGGCTGCTCGACGCGGGGTGGCGGCGTATTGGGCGTTGGAGGTGGCGCGCTGGCTTCATGATGCAAGGGGGAGCGGGATCGGCAGGCTCGGCGTCGGTTGGTGGTGATCTTCCTACGCGGTTGTTTCGCTACTTGCCCTTGGTTGCTTTCCATCTTTATCTTTTCCTTTCTAGGTTCGCTCTGCACGGCAGCTGATCGACGACTGGTGTTTCTTGCAGGGATGATTGTTTCCTTTATACAATTTTCGGAGGATGCTGGATGTGAATCGTGTTCGTCTGAATAAAAACCTTTAAGATCTCGTATATGTGCTCTGATGGTGCCGTCTCTCCCCTTCTCGGTTCTTTTACTTTTCAATAACACGATTACGGGCGAGATAAATTTGAGCACTTCGTAGGGCCCTTCGAAACGGGGTGCTAGCTTTTCTGCGAAGTAGTTGACAGCGGACGATAATACTCTAGCTCTTTTGAACACTTGTTCGCCAATGCCCGGTTTCCATGGGCGTCGTCGCAAGTTATAATGCTTCGCTTGACTTTGGCTAGCCTTTTGCAAGTTCAAACGCACAAGTTCGAATAGCGCTTTCATGTGTTCCTGTCGAGCTGTTACACTTTCACCCGAAGTCGCGGGTTGCAAAACCGTGGCGTTATCTTGGGGGGTCCTTGGTTCACGGCCAAAATTCAATACGGCGGGGGAAAATCCGGTGGATTCGTGAAAGCTGGTGTTAATTGCGAATGTGATGTACTCGTCCCAAGTACGTTGGTTTCCCTGCACGTATTGGGCAATCATCGTTTTTAACACCCTGTTTACTCTCTCTGTTGGGTTCTCTTGGGGGGTGTATGGTGCGGTCAGTCTTTGCGTGATTCCCAATTCGCCCAAGAATTCCTTAAACCGTAAGCTGGTGAATTGTGCCCCGTTGTCGGATAGAAATATTTTCGGTACTCCAAAACGCGAAATAATTCGTTCACGAACTGCTTGAATCAGCTTTTGCGTAGTGGCTGCTCTCATCGGAATCGCCTCCACCCACTTGGAGAACTTGTCGACTAAAACTAGAAGAATGGTGTTTCCTCGCATAGACTTTGGCAGTGGGCCGACGAAATCCGCGCACACTATTTCCCAGGACTCTTCGACGGGCGTAGTATACATCAATCCGCTCATCTTTTGCTGCGACACTTTATGCTCGTTGCAAACTTGACATCGTCGTACGTATCTGTTAATGTCGCGAAACATCCCAGGCCAATAAAAACGTTTAAGCATGCGGGACGTGGTTTTTGCAGTCCCCAGGTGTCCGGCGGTTGCGGCGTCGTGATTCTCGGCTAGTACTTGATTTCGGTCGGTTACGGGCACGCACAATTTCCAAACGTCTTCTTCAGGGTTTGCTAATAGCTGGGAATTTTGGAACTGGCGAAATAGCTGGTCTTCGACGATCTTGTATTCCGGGTACTTGCCTGGGTCGCTTTTCACTTGGGCTTTCTTCGTATCAACCCAATCAGGTTTAACACCTCGAGAGGCGGCTATTCTGTCCGTGGCGGTAATGGGAAGGGGATCTCGGGAAAGGGCGTCGGCTACCACATTCATAGCACCTTTACGATATTGGACGGAGAAGTCAAATTGTTGCAATTCCAATGCCCATCTAGCCAGTCGACCAGAAGGGTTTTCGAGTGTGTGAAGCCACTTTAGCGAATGGTGGTCCGTAACTACATTGAAGTGATATCCTTCCAAATACGGTCGCATTTTACGGATTCCCCAGAGTATCGCCAAGCACTCTTCCTCTGTTGCGGCGTACTTCAATTCCAGTTCGGTGAGGGTGCGGCTAGCGTAGGCTATTACCTTTTCGTGTCCGTCGATGGTCTGGGTTAAAACTACTCCTAACCCGTGTTGGCTGGCGTCGGTCTGGAGCGTAAAAGCTTGGTTGAAGTCTGGACAGGCTAGCTCGGGGGCTTCGGTCAGCTTTGCTTTCAATGCTTCAAAAGCGGTTTGCTGTTGTGGGCCCCAATTCCAAGATGCTTTCTTTTTCAACAGAGATGTTAGCGGGGCGGCTACGGTAGAAAAATCTTGGATGAATCGGCGATACCACGAACAAATACCCAACACGCGCCGTAGTTCTTTAACGCATGAGGGTGCTTTCAATTCTTTGACAGCGGCGACTTTATCGGGGTCGGTGTGAATCCCTTCCTTGCTTACGACGTGTCCCAAGTAATGGAGGCTCTCTTTGCAAAAATGGCACTTCTCGACATTGATCCTTAAATTGGCAGCTCGGAGTTTCCTGAATACCTCCTTAAGATGGCTTAGATGTTCGTCAAAAGTGCTGCTAGCTACGATGATATCGTCGAGGTAAACGAAAACGTTATTGACAGTGCTAGGACCAAAAATGGTATCCATAGCCCGTTGAAATGTAGCGCCAGCGGAATGCAGACCGCACGGCATCATGTTCCATTCCTTGCTTCAAATCAATTGTGGAGATAAACTTGGCTCCTCGCAACTTGTCCAGAATTGAGTTGATGAACGGTAACGGTTATGCATCTTTGATCGATAAGTCATTCAGCTGCCTTTAGTCAACGCAAACTCTCCAAGTGCCTCCTTTCTTTCGCACGAGTACTATGGGTGAGCTGTAAGGGCTTTTGGACATGCGTATTTTGCCCGTTTTTAACATTTCGTCGACTTCTTCATCTATGATTTTCTGCATGGCAGGGTTCCGGGGGTAATAGCGTTGTTTAAACGGCTGGTCGGTCTTCAGGCAAATCTGGTGCGGGGGGACGTTTGCTATCTCCTGCACCCAGTCGAACAAAGGTAATTCGGCATCAAGGAACTCGGTTAAACGCTGTTGCGGAATTTCGTTACTGGCTTCCTTGAGTACGCAAGTCGGAAAGAGTTTTTCTGGCTCGGTTGCTTTCTTGCTAATGACTGGGCGTCCGCTCAAGAAGACTTCGAAATTTGCCTTGTTTAGGAAGTCCATTCCTATAATGGCATCTTCGTCCAAACCCGATAGATAGGTTACTTCGCCGGTTAGGGGCATGTCGCCCAAGTATAGCGTCATACTGAAGTGTTCTGTGGTCATCACGGGGTTGCCATTTGCTAGGTGAATCGCTCTCGGGTACTCGGCTATAGGGATGCCCAGCCGCCGGAGTTCGTTGCTCAAGTCCAGCCCCGCAAATGTTCTGGTTGAGCCCGTGTCAAGCAATGCTTGGAACGTCTTGTTCCCCACTTTAATATGAATAAATATTCTTGGATCGGTTGCCGGGGGTGCATTGACTACGGCGGTTGTGCTTCGTTGGCAAGAGCAGTTCCGCGTTAGTCTGCCATCTTCGCAGAACAACCTGAATGGCCTTCGGCAGTTTTCCTTCCGGTGCCCCCGTTGTTTGCAATTCCAGCAATGTGTCTGCCTGTCGTAAGGGACGCTGATTTGCTGGGTGGTCGGACGGTCGTATGCAGTGGCAGGCAGGGCTCGTGAAATAGGGGCAGGGGCGGTAGCAGGCATTGGCCGCACAGGACGTTCTTCCTGCTTGATGATTTCGTACTCCTCCGATAGCTCCAACAGCTCGTCTATCGTCGAAAAATCTCTCCTCTTTATATACAACTTGAACTCGGGACGTAATTTGTCGTATATTCGGTCGATGTTGTTCTCCGAAGCCATGCGGGGGTGTTGCCGAATCAAATATTGCATCGCCATGATGAAGTCCTTAGCACGCTCTCGTGGGCCCTGCCACTTGCGCATGATCTCGTCCTCGAGACGATGCTTGTACCTCGCCGGCAGGAATTGTTGTAAGAAAGCGCGGCGGAATTCTTCCCACGTAGTCAGCGAATCCTTCTTTATGCGCCACCATTCAAGGGCCGTGCCTCGAAAGATCTCTGGCATCGTTCGCAAGACGTCACTCGGGGGGATGTCATAGCATTGGGTCAATTCTTCGATTCGCTCCATGAATTCGAGTGCGTTTCCAGATGAATCGAAACGCAGACCCCACTTACGAACGGTATTCATGACGTCCGCCTGGTAGCTGAGCGTCAATCGGGCGGGAGGCGGCGGTGGTGGAAAATCTCTTTCCTGCAGACTGGTCGGGTATGCGTGCGTGATAGTGATGGACGGCACTTGAACTGGAGCGGGTATTATGATCGGTGTTGAGACAGTTGCTTCCGGTGCGAAGTTGGCAGGAACGGACGGTGGTAAATCCAACTTTGAGTTTTCCCCAAATGTCGTCGGGGCGGGGGCGGGCAGCAGTTCGTTGTCAGCGCTTGCGTCGTCGGCCGTTTCCCTCTCCACCACCATCTCTTCCAATTCTGCGCAGAGATTCTGTGTGGATTTGTGTATCCGAAGCTCTTTCAGATGCTGGCTGAGACGCTTCCTTAGCGTTGGCACTTTTCCACTGGTGTCTAAATTTTGGGCGCCTTGCACCTCGATGAGTTCCGGCTTTTTCAGGAAATAGATGAAGCCGAGATTTTTGTAGGGGTTGAGCTCGTCCATGTCGTCAAGCTCTTCGGTGTCGGTAACGGGTTCGGAAGTTTCGGAAGTATTGCCGGATGCGGGTGGTTCCGGTGTACGGGATGCGGTTGGTTCCAGTGTACAGGATGCGGAGGGTTCCAGTGTACAGGATGCGGGTGTTTCTGGTGTACAGGATGCGGTGGTGCCTTTCAAAGGTTCTTGCGGGGTCTGCGGTTCACTGCTGACTAAATCCGCTACGAGGTTTGACGGTTTACTCAGGTCAATCAGGTTACGGCGGTCGGTGTCACCTGTAGCGGATTCCAGATTGGGCAGTGATCGGGTTAATGTAGAACCCTCAAAAGGTCCCTGCTCGGGCGCCAATTTGTGATGTGCTTTTTGGTCGAGGCTGAGCTAGCACGTCGGGTCCAGGGTCTTTCCAAAGAAAGCAGCGTAAAACTTTGGATTGCAGGTTCAAAACTCCGAAGTCGCAGGTTTTATAATAATAGTTTTTATTCGGTTTTTTATATAATTCAATTTTACAATTTTACAATTCAAAGAGCTCGATACAGTATTTGTTTTACAAAATAGTTCAGTTTTACAAATTTCAGTTTTCCGCTTAAAGTAACTAGCAGGGTATTTCATATATGGCTTAAAATAGATAACAAGTTATTTCATATACGGTGTTATACAGGTTAGGCTTAATATCTACAAACTTATGATAACGGCAAGGGGTGGAACCAAGAAAGGAACCCAGTCCCGAGTGGAGCTGGAAGAGTCATCCACCAAGGAGATGAAAGCGAATACGTATTACTTACTAATAAAAGCAAAGTGCGGAACCAAGAAGGAACCGGTCTCGAGTGGAGCTGGAAGAGTCAACCACCAAGGAGATGAAAGCGAATACGTATTACTTACTAATAAAAGCAAAGGGCGGAACAAAGAAGGAACCGGTCCCGAGTGGAGCTGGAAGAGTCATCCACCAAGGAGATGAAAGCGAATACGTATTACTTACAATAAATCAATACCTATTGCCTAATTTAATACATAAAACGTTTAACCAGTAATCAGCTCTAGCTATAGCTTAAAAGCCCGAAGCGTATGTCTGACCCGGGATCTTAATACCTTGGTACTCTGAATTGGTACCGTGAACAACGGAAGGCGAAAGACAAATTTCTATGGGGTTTTCACCTTTACTTATGATATTTTTAGTAGTAAGGAGGTGTGAATCATAAGAAACAAACAAAAAGTGTACCTTTTACTACTAAATGAGTAGTATTGAGTAATATAGTACTCATTCGGGGATCGGACGGTAGTACTATAGTACTGTATAGTACTTAAGTAGGGATCGGACGGTAGCAAACGCATTAAATAAAAATGTTTGTATGAATTCATAGAAATGATATATAAATACGGTCGGTAAACGGATATAAAAGTATATTAGATAACACTACAAAAATATATTTAAAGAAGAATTGTAACGCTTCGTTTAACATTGTTCATTTTATAGTCGTATCCATTTGAGTCAGGTACCCGTCGATCTCGACGTTCGTCAGGTTCCTGTCATTTGGTGGAAAAATGTCATCGGAACGTATTTCTCTTGCCAAGGAGTTGGAGAAGCGTGGCCAACGCGTCTTACTGAAATTGTAAGAGTGCGCTGGCACATACTCATCCAATTCCACAAGTTCGCTTGGAAGCTGTATTACGGTGGCGAGTCCGCAGTGATCACTGTCATATTCAATTGTTCGTAAGCAGTTTCTTAACAGTTGATTTGTTGCGTCAGTTATAACTAGTCGTGAGTAAAGCAGTAAAAGATCCAGAAAACTACCACTTCTCGGAAATGACGGTCTATCTGTAGCCAGAAGGTCGATCCTACACTCAACACTGTATCGACCCATCCAATTAAAAAGATGGTTCCCTCTAGGATTTTGTATTTGGTTTCCCCAATCTACATGTTTGGCGTTTAAGTCCCCTGCCATGAGATAATAATTCTCATCCAAGTTCAGTCTTAAGCATTCGAAAAGTTTTTCGAGCTCTGCGATAAAATTAGCTGGCTGAGGTGCGTCAGGTGCGTACACCGCGATTGCGTACATTCTTTTCGTACATTCTTTTCCCCTGCTGGAGAGGAATACAAACGATGCAGGCTTCTAGCAACCCGAATCTTCGCACTTCACTATTATATATTACTTTATGTTTAATACCCTTTCGTATGAAGATTGCGACCCCACCCCCTTGAGAGGAGTTGGGCCGATCCCTTCTTACGATATTGTAATTTTTATTAGTCAGTTTATGTTTCTGGTTTAGCTTAGTTTCGCTAGCCAGAAACACATCAGGACTTTGGTCTTGCAGCAAATGAAAGAGGTTTGCTCTACGTTCGGTCCTAATCAGCGAATTTACATTCACAGCTAGGATCTTAAAGGGTCGCTCAGGCAGCGCGCCTTTAACCATTTCGCGTTGCCGGCAGAAAAGAGTAGAGGTAATCCACCCTAGCCGCCTGCTCCCTTATCTGTTTTTGCACATCGGTTAACTGACCATGAATGGTCTGCAACACCTGCATCAGATCTGCCTCTGGCACAGGAGCCGTAGGCACTTGGACCTGTTTGGCTACCTGTGGTTGAGACTGTACCGTTTTTCCCTTTCCAGACGCCATTTGGGCGTAAGAAATTGCGGGATTGACGGAAGTTGATGTCTGGCGTACTTCAGGGCGTCTCACCTCTACTGTCTTCTATTGGTCTTTGTTTTTTTTCATTTCCTGAAACTTCGGACATCCCCGATAGTTTGCGGGGTGCCCGGAGCCTCGGCAAAGTGCACACTTTAACTGGGTCCTGTCTTCGACCCTCTCTCTTCCGAGTTTACATTCACCTATCTTATGGGAATCTCCACACTTGACATAAACTGGATCCATACCACAGTTTGCTGCCACGTGGCCGTATCCTTGGCAGTTCATGCATTGAAGCATGTCTCTCTGCCTATTTAATTTTTCCCATCTTACAATTTAGTAGTTTAGGACGGTTATACTCCTTAAACCACTCAACTTGCTTCGGGGCGAGAGCTGAACTAGGAAGAATGGTAAATTCCGTTTCTCCCGTCTAGCCTTAACTGTGGAAAACGGTCTGACCCCGATAAAATCGAGATCATCGCTCGCCACTTGACGGAGCTCAGTTAAGAGTTCCTGCGGATCCGTAGAGGATTCGATACCCTTCAGGAGGACTGTTTGTAGCTTGTCTTCCTTCGTTGTGAAACTGTAGTATTCTGTCTTCGGTGGAGACAGGAGATTTTTTACTTTTTTATAATGCTCGACCGAAGAGCAATGAATGGCGTGTCGGTCTGCGTTCAACCTTTTAATAATAAAATTGTTGCCTAAGGCCGACTTACATAACTCTATTGTGTCTTGTAATTCTATTTTGAAGGTATTAATTGGTGGCACCTTACCTTTCTTTGCTTGTGGCTGTTGCTGTTGTTGTTGCTGTTGCTGTTGCTGTTGCTGTTGCTGTTGCTGTTGCTGTTGCTGTTGCTGTCGCTGTTGCTGTTGTGACTGTTGTTGTGGTGTCTGCTTCTGCTGCGGTTGTCGCTGCTGTTGTTGTTTCTGCTGTTGTTGTTGCTTCTGTGACTTTTGTTGTTGTATTTGTTGTTGCTGTTGTTGTTGCTTCTGTGACTTTTGTTGTTGTTGCTGTATTTGCGGTTGCTGATGCTGTTGCTGGGGCTGCAGTTGCTGCGTCCGCTGAGGACGATGCTGGGGCTGCAGTTGTTGTGTCGGCTGCTTCTTTTTGTGCTGCAGTTCTGGGAGTGGTTGTTGTTTGGGAGGCTGCTGTAGTTTTGCTGCATTGTGCTGCTCTTGGAGCGTTTTTTGTTTTTTATTTTCAAGAGCAACAAGGCGCTCTTTTTCTCTCCGCGCTTCTTGCTTGACTTTGAGCGCTTTCACCATTTTGACTTTGAGCGCTTTCACCATTTCCATGAGGGAGGAAATTTGCTCCGTTAGTGATGCAACCTAGCTCTAGTGCTCCTATCGGCACGATTTATAAGGTGTGGCTTGTATCTTATGATACGCCTTCTCTTTTTATCCTCCTTTGTAGTTGCTATGGCACGAACTGGTGTTGAAGTCGTGCCTTTTACAAAGCTTGTTGTTGCAGTCGCTATGCTGCTTGTATTAACTTCGGCACGTGCCGATGACGCTGTCGTTGTTGGCTGGGTTTCTTTGGAAGGCCCCACTACCTTAACTGCTGCTGCTGCATCACCTGATGCTCCGGTATCTTGTCTTGTTGTTGGGGGATCATCTTCCGATGTCCCCGTTGGCTTTACCATCTGTTGTTGTTGCTCTTCTCTGTTTTTATGGACTTTCTCCCAGAATTTATTTAAAAAAAAGCCCTGACCAGGGTGGGGCTCGAACCCACGACCCTCCACTTTGTCGTCGGCTACTCTTTCATTTTATTTCATTTTAATTCATTTTTTATTTTTTCATTTTCTTATATCTATCTTAATGCTAGACAAAACATCTTAAACAACTAGCTTACATATTAACTTACTTAACTAACTTACTGGCCCCATACGGGCGCTCTAAATTATACTATAACTATATTTAAAAAATGCCTTTCGGCTATTTTAAATTTAAAATTCAATATAACTTAAACCTAAACAAGAAAATTCTTTAAAAACTTGTTTTCCATGACATTATTTTAATTTTTATTTAAAAACTTAAAACTACCCTTTACCTAAATAAAACTAAAATATACCAAATAGGAGGCGGTGTTGCTTTAGTTATAAGAAAAGATATCGATCACACGGTCCATCCTCATTTGCAACTACGATGTATTGAGTCAATAGGTATAGATGTGTCTTTAGAGAATGACTCAAAAGTGAGTATTTTTTCTGTCTACTTCCCTGGCGGAAATAGAACTCTTGATAAAGTTACTCAATTTAAAAGTGATCTACAAAAAATATTTAGAAATCGGAACAAAGTCATTTTTGGCGGCGATCTGAACTGTCGCCATCAACTATGGAATTGTTTCAGAGCAAATTGCTGGGGTAACGTATTGTATGATGTCAATGAAACGCATCCAAATTTTTCTTTAATATACCCTCCCAACTATACCTATGTTCCAACTTCTAAATCTAAAAACCCATCTACTTTAGACTTTTATGTTACAAATATACCAACTTACTGTAGCAGGGCTTTTACTTACAACAAATTAGGGTCTGACCATCTTCCTGTTAGTATGAGTACAAGCCTACAATTAGAAGTAAACCAAGCTCAAATGTACTATAAATATTCCGCGGCGAATTGGAAATTGTTTAACTCCGTATTTAATAGAAACTGCGAACTGACCAACATGTCTCCTACCCCGATAAGCACCACGACCCAAATTGATTTAATGTACAATAGTTTTGTTACTTTAATTAACAGCGCTGCTGACATTGCAATACCTAAATACCCTGTAAAAGATATTCATTCTGTTAAACTTCCTAATAATATTTTACTACTCATAAGACTGCGAAACGCAGAAAGAAGGAAATGGCTTCGTTATCGCTATGACTTTTTTCTCAACAGTATGAAATTTTTAAATGCAGCTATTGAAAAAGAAATGGCTACATTCAGAAACTCTCGTTGGAACAGCCTTCTTACATCATTTGATAAAGCAAGCAAACCTTTTTGGAAAATTTCCAAAATTATCAAAAAAAGAGGATCAAGTATTCCCCCTCTGAAAGTAAATAACGAATTATTTATAACTGGAAAAGATAAGGCCAATCTATTTGCTACAAACTTTTTAAAGAATCATGAAATAACAGCTAACTACAGTGATCATAGTACTTCCAATGAAGTATCTAATACAATTACTTATATCTCACAAATAAATGTTGAGTTGACAGATTCAAATTTTGTAAATCTAAACAAGGTAAGAAAACTGATCCAAAATTTAAAAAACAAAAAATGTCCTGGCATTGACGGCATAAGTAATACGCTTCTGAAAGCTGTCCCCCTCTCAGGCTTGCGCTATCTTACTTCAATTATGAATGCTTGTCTAAAATTAAACTATTTTCCATATAGCTGGAAAACAGCCATAGTAATACCAATTGCAAAACCCGGCAAACCAAAAGATGACGTTAAAAGCTACCGACCAATCAGCTTATTAAATTCTGTCAGCAAGCTACTGGAAAAAATAATCAAAGAAAACATTGACAATCACATAGCTGCAAACAATATTTTACCAAATTATCAATTCGGATTCAGGCCTTTTCACAACACAAATCATCAAATCCTACGAATTAAAAATTATGTGAAGGAAAAATTCAGTAAAAAAGAATCGACTGCCTTAGTACTGTTAGATATTGAAAAGGCCTTTGACACAGTCTGGCACGACGCACTACTTCACAAGCTCGTTCAATTAAACTTTCCAATTGCTACAGTGAAAATTATTGAAAGCTTTTTAAATAACAGAAAATTTATTGTTAAAATACAAAATGATAAATCTACAGTACAAAATATACAATATGGATTACCTCAAGGTACAGTACTTGGTCCCATTCTTTTCAATATATTTGTTTCTGACATACCCAATCTCGGAGCTAGTACAAATATAGCAATGTTTGCTGATGACACGGCTATTTTCACATCGGGAACTTATTATCTTTACGTCTGTCGTACGTTGCAAATGTCTCTTTCTACGATAGAAAATTACTTTTTTAAATGGAAGATTAAGATTAACCCTTTGAAAACACAAGCCATTTGGTTTACAAGACGTCGAAAATCCTGTTTTCTCCCCAACAATGTACAGCTTCAATTGGGCTCAGTAAACATAGACTGGTCTGAGCATTGTCGATATCTTGGCGTTATGATAGATAAAAAATTTAATTTTGGAAAACATATATCTACAACTCTTGATAAGATAAATTTATATAAGAGAATCCTATATCCATTGATATGTAGAAATTCCAAACTTAGTACTGGAAACAAAATTTTATTGTATAAATCGATTTTCCAATCAATCCTCTTATATGGTGCTCCTGTTTGGTACGATTGTGCTAAAACTCACAAACTTAAGTTCCAAATATGTCAAAATAAAATCCTCAAAATGATGCTTGATTTACCATGGTGTTATTCAACTCGCAGGCTTCATGAACAAAGCAATGTCCATCTTTTGGACTCCCTTATTGTCAAAACAACTCAAAAATTTTACAATTCTTGTTCCTACTCCGATAATGAACTTATTAAATCTTTATCTCCTTTATAAATGTATTCTTTAAAAAAATGTACTCTATTATTATCATTATTATCATTATAATTATTATTATTATTATTATTATTAATATTATTATAATTAATATTATTAATATACTTAATGGGGAGTTTTGCAATTTAGTTTTAAGTGTTGAAAAAGGGTTTTTATATGTAGCTTTCCCTTGAATGAACTATTTTAAAATTCTGAAGCTATAATCATTATATATTTCATTAAACTATAGTTGAAAAGGATAAGCTATCCTAAATCTCTAAAATTATGTTCTTACCAAATGTATACAAATATTGTTTATTGCTACTTAATAAAATGAATTGAATTGAATTGAATACGTAAATATACGTAAATACCTTAAAACTACTTAAAAATACTTAAAATAACTTAAAACTAGAACAGCCACCAGCAGCATTTTTTTTTTTCTTCGAAGCAGCCTATGCATATGCCCGCACGCTTATAATTATGCATATATTGACATATATGCATATGTAACAGCGCCAAATGCACATACCCACAGACAAACGATTTTATGGATTTTTAACATTTTTTTTGGTGCCACCGTTACTGTCCTACTTAATCTACCTTAGAAATACGTAGGTTGGCCAAGGCAACAACTTTGACTAACCATCAATATCAAGGTGGTCACCCAACCACCAGTATTTTTTAACTTGCTTATTCAAGTTCTTTTTGTCCCGAAGGGGACAGCTCTACTGTAGCAAATCACCTTCACCCTGTTTTCAAGGCGGCTGTTATAAAACAATCGTCTTGTCAGAGCAAACGCTCCCCTAGCTCTGGCCAGAGCAGCATCTATATGTCGATTGAAATATAGATACTGATCTAGCCAGATACCAAGGTACTTTACTACATCTTTACTCGCCAGTTGATGTCCATTTGGTCCAACGATCACTAGATTTCTCCAGTTCTTTCTTGTATCCCTAGAAGCCTTAGACAAAGGAGTTCTAAACAGGATTGTTTCTGATTTTTGAAAGTTAATTTTCAACTTCCAGTCATCACAATATCGCTGAATCTTGTCGAAGTCACGCTGCAAGAGAATTCTGATGACTTCAACTTTTGGACCCGTCCTGTACGCAACAAGGTCATCGTCATACGCAATCGCATGAGTGAGACTACATATCAGATCGCTGGTGTAAATACTAAAAAGAATCGGCGAGTTCACAGCTCCTTGCTGTAGACCGTTTTTAATATCAAAAGTAGTGGTAGAAGTTACATTGCCACTTTTGACAACAAACTTTACAACATTGAGCATGTCATGTAGCATATATAAAAGTGGTTTACTTATGCCAAATCTAGTTAATTTCAGATAAAGACCCTCTAACCATACAGTGTCGAAAGCCTTCTCTAAATCAACAAGAACGGCACCCGTGCATTGATTTTTCGTTTTGTTCCATTGAACATCAGAAACTAACTTAGACGCGGCATGAATAGTGTCATGCCCCGCCTTAAAGCCAAACTGATTATCTGGAATAATATTTTTGTCCTCAGCCCACTTGAACAGAGCTCTATTGAGAATCTTCTCGAATACCTTACTGATACTTGGAAGAAGACTTATCGACCGAACATTTGACGGATTGGAGCTGTCCTTTCCCTTTTTGGGGAGAGGATGGACCACAGCTGTCTTCCAACTCACTGGATAATATGCATTATTCAATGCGTTGTTGAACAGTGTGGTATAAATGTCTATTGCTTCTTCAGGGAGATGTCGTAACACAATGTTGGGTATACCATCGACCCCCGCAGATTTCTTTTTCTTTAATGTTTGAAAAATTAACTGAAGTTCTACCTTCGAAATTAACAATGAACTGGGTCCATTTCGCTCGGCGATGGTGGCATTTGCCAAGTTTTCGTCATTGAACCCGGTGAAACCAGTATTCTCAGATCGCCATTGCGTTATGTTATTTCCAAGGTAGAAGTTGTGCAGTAAGGCTCTGTTCTCCAGGTCATGATTCGGACGAATGCTAGCATTCACCTTATACACTTGCTGGAAAGCAGCCCCTACAGCCTCTACCTTTTCCTGAGGATCTTCTATAATATAATAATTATCATCGAAAACGGCACCTTCCGGATCAATTCCCGCAATCGTTAGTACGTCTTCGTTATCTGTTGTCCTCTGGAGTTTAAGACATGGAAGATCGTTTTGATCATTTCTTCTAAATATCTTATTTATTTGGGGAAACATACTAGGGTCGCTAGAATTAACAGCCCGAATTCTGTTATCCCAATATAAATTAATAGATAATCTATAGTTTTGTCTAATCAGAACGTTAATGTTTTTGATCGACGACTTCAATGTCCTAATCTCCAGATCACGTGTGTCCGTGAAACGTCTGTACAGAAGTTTCAATCTAGTCAGCAGTCCACTTTTTTGTCGGTGTAGTGCGTCGATTGTCGCGTTCTTGTATAAATCAGTAGGGTCTTGTTCCTTATATTTTGGGATTGTTCTGTCTATTGTTCGTTTTATAGTCGTATCCATTTGAGTCAGGAACCCGTCGATCTCAACGTTCGTCAGGTTTCTGTCATTTGGTGGAGAAATGTCATCGGAACGTATTTCTCTTGCCAAGGCGTTGGAGAAGCGTGGCCAGCGCGTCTTACTGAAATTATAAGAGTGCACAGGCACATACTCATCCAACTCCACAAGGTCACTCGGAAGCTGTATTACGGTGGTAAGTCCGCAGTGATCACTGTCGTATTCAATTGTTCGTAAACAGTTTCTTGTCTGTTGATTGTTGCGTCAGTTATAACAAGTCGTGTGTCAAGCAGTAAAAGATCCAGAAAACTACCACTTCTCGGAAATGACGGTCTATCTGTAGCCAGAAGGTCGATCCTACACTCAACACTGTATCGACCCATCCAATTAAAAAGATGGTTCCCTCTAGGATTTTGAATTTGGTTTCCCCAATCTACATGTTTGGCGTTTAAGTCCCCTGCCATGAGATAATAATTCTCATCCAAGTTCAGTCTTAAGCATTCGAAAAGTTTTTCCAGCTCTGCGATAAAATTAGCTGGCTGAGGTGCGTCAGGTGCGTACACCGCGATTGCGTACGTTCTTTTCCCCTGCTGGAGAGGAATGCAAACGATGCAGGCTTCTAGCAACCCGAATCTTCGCACTTCACTATTATATATAACTTTATGATTAATACCCTTTCGTATGAAGATTGCGACCCCACCCCCTTGTGAGGAGTTGGGCCGATCCCTTCTTACGATATTGTAATTTTTATTAGTCAGTTTGTGTTTCTGATTTAGCTTAGTTTCGCTAGCCATAAACACATCAGGACTTTGGTCTTGCAGCAAATGAAAGAGGTTTGCTCTACGTTCGGTCCTAATCAGCGAATTTACATTCACAGCTAGGATCTTAAAGGGTCGCTCAGGCAGCGCGCCTTTAACCATTTCGCGTTGCCGTCAGAATAGAGTAGAGGTAATCCACCCTAGCCGCCTGCTCCCTGATCTGTTTTTGCACGTCGGTTAACTGACCATGAATGGTCAGCAACACCTGCATCAGATCTGCCTCTGGCACAGGAGCCGTAGGCACTTGGACCTGTTTGGCTACCTGTGGTTGAGGCTGTACCGTTTTTCCCTTTCCAGACGCCATTTGGGCGTAAGAAATTGCGGGATTGACGGAAGTTATTGTATGGCGTACTTCAGGGCGTCTCACCTCAACTGTTTTCTTTTGGGCTTTGTTTTGCTTTATCTCCTGAAACTTCGGACATCCCCGATAGTTTGCGGGGTGCCCGGAGCCTCGGCAGAGCGCACATTTTAACTGGGTCATATCTGTGACCCTATCTTGCCCGAGCTTACACTCCCCTGTTCTGTGGGTATCTCCACATTTAACGCAGACTGGGTCCATACCACAGTTAACTGCAATGTGTCCAAACCCTTGGCAGTTCATGCATTGAAGCATGTCTTTCTCCTTGTTTAATTTTTCCTATCGTACAACTTGGTAATCCAGGACTGTTGTATTCCTTAGACCACTCAATTTGCTTTGGGGCGATAGTTGAACTAGGAAGAATGGTAACTTCCGTTTCTCCCGTCTGGCTTTGACCGTGGTAAACGGTCTTACCCCGATAAAATCGAGATCGTCGCTCGCCACTTGACGGAGCTCAGCTAAGAGCGCCTGTGGATCCGTAGAGGATTCGACACCCTTCAGGAGGACTGTTTGAAGCTTGTCTTCCTTTGGGGTGAAACTATAATACTCAGTTTTAGTTTGAGACAGAAGGTCTTTAACTTTTCTGTAGTGCTCTAAAGAAGAGCACTGAATAGAATGCCTGTCTGCGTTTAGCCGCTTAATTATAAAATTGTTGCCTACGACCGACCTACATATCTCTATGGTCTCTAATTTCCATTTTAAAAGTATTAATAGGTGGCACCTTACCTTTCTTTGCTTGTGGCTGTTGCTGTTGTTGCTGTTGTTGTGACTGCTGCTGTTGTCTCTGCTGTTGTTGCGTCGGCTGCTGTTGAGTCTGCTGCTGTTGTGACTGCTGTGGTTGTTGCTGTTGTGGTTGTTTCTGTCGGCTACTCTACCCACTAGGCTAACTTGCCTTTTAATTTTACTTGGCAAATTTCCACTAAATTTTGCAGTGAGTGCACTTAAACTATTAATGAAAATTTAATTCAATTGAACACACTTGTAAATTAATTATACTGAGAAAGTCGTCGACGCGTCTGTACACTTTCACAGCTGAAGATCGACTGATCTCTGCCACTCTACCAACTGGGCTAACTTAATTGCCAACATCTTTAACTTAATTGCCGATGCTGCTTGTGCAATTATAGCACTTAATATTTAAAATGAATTTAATTCAACTTGAACTACCGAAATTTATTATGTATGCTGGGAAAGTCGTCAATGCGTCCGTATGCTTTCACAGCTGAAGATCGACTGATCATTCATGCATATAACAAGATAGATACAATCTCGCACAGAGCATACATATACCACCCATAAATATATCGTCATACTTAAACAACGTTTCACTTCCGGCAGTCAGTACAAATAATCATATCACCTTTGCAAAATTTTCTTGTTAAGATGGACTTAAACTAATATCAAAACAAATAAACCATATAAAATCGGAAGAAAAATTGCCACTTTCCACAATAACCTCCCATGACGTCCATCACTATACTATAACTTACGCTATACTTCTTTTACTTCTTGCATTTTGCGTACGTCACATAATTAAACGCCTGAAAGAAAAGAATAAT
The DNA here is from genome assembly GCA_951217065.1 of Baccha elongata. Taxonomy (NCBI): domain Eukaryota; kingdom Metazoa; phylum Arthropoda; class Insecta; order Diptera; family Syrphidae; genus Baccha; species Baccha elongata. Next base: position 231,294 of record CATNUY010000119.1, on the reverse strand, counting down.
GTGCCTAAAAATATCGAAATTCCCAAGTCAAAAGAAAATCCTGTAACCCAATCTGAAACTGAACAGCTTCCGTCTTTAGAACCGAAATTGGTCTTAACAACCGGTTTTTAACGAAGAAAAAAAAAATCTCTTTAATCTTGGCGAGAGAATATCATGCGTTAGGGACATAAATAAAACAATAATGTTCATACATCCATCTTATATTGTATAATTTAATAAACATGTAGATTAAAAAAAAAACATTTACATTTATCAACCGAAATTTATGAATTCCAAATTAAATTATTTTATAAAAGTTTAAATTAATTATAAAAGTACACTAGACATAAGAATTAATGTATATTTTGCAATACGTAGGTTAACTTAAATAAGATAAAAACACATTACCATTCCTTTATAAAATCTTAATATATTTGCAACACCTTAAAGAAGAACACAAATAATGAATATTTTTTAATATTTTTTTGTTCATTTTAGTGGACTATTATGAAGTAAATTCAATGTGAAAGTTTTAGTGACCTTTAGTCCGACACATATTTTAACTAGAATAAGATAAAAACCTATGTATAACTATTACAATTGTAAAACCTGACTCTTCAATCTTATTAATTGTTTACCAGAAAATTCCACCCTTGGAATTTCCTTTGTCTAAGGGGGTGGGATGTAGTGATCACACTACATGCTATCTTATATCTACAATACGATACTCTTTCCCACGACATCATGAACTAACTTCTTACCACTCACATCATCTGCTTATCATTTCCAAAGAGAAGTCCTATGCACTCGTTTTGTATACAAAAATATATACATTTCTCAAGCATAATACGTCCCCGCGCCTTCGATCTGTATGCAATGGTAATATAAATATAAATTATGATTATGATTCACTCATCGACGGCGGATACACATAATTGAAATCCACTGTCAAGGGCAGGCACACAGAAATGAACATCAAAGATATGATTGCGTCAGTGCAAAAGTACAATGTTCTGTACCTAGAACACTTGACCAATATCATGATCGATGGAAGGCGACGACCGACGGTGCGTTGCGCTATATTGAGGGCGATGCAAGGATGGCTATTTTACGAAGTGGTGTGTTGAACTGCACAATTCCCATAAGATGTTGGATACGCGTGGTGGGGTTGAAGATTTTAATTGGACTTTAAGAATCATATAAAAGGAAGAACATGTATTGATAGAGTCAGAGTTATTTCACCATCAACCAATTAAAGTCGTAGCCCTGCATAGCGACAGCAGGCTTTCCTTGGTTTGGTGAAACAAATAATAATAATAAATACTGAATAAAACTATACCTATATTTATTAAAAAAAGAACTCTCTATCTTTTTAATTATTTTAACTCCGGATATTCGCTCTTCACTCGAACTGAGAAAGCACGGCGAATACACGATATAACAAGCGGAACATTACATTTCTGAGTGACGAAGATTCAACCCGTAGGTCATCACAAACGACAACCATGAGAGATGATTCACCGAATATCCATGATAGAGAGGAACGTTTCAGAAAGAAAAGTGTTTCCAAGATTTTTACTGGTTGCTGTGCTTGTGTCAACTTGCGCCAAAATATCATTCATTGCTTTGGAAGCATCTGAATCATTGTGTCCAAAAATTTGTAGCAGTCGCAAGATTTTCATTTGCAAAAATGTAACTTATTTTTTTTAAATAAAAAATGCACAAATTTTGTAATTTTTTTTATCGATTATTCGCGGAATATTTTTCACTTTTAATTAAATAATCATAAAAATCACGGGAAAAATTATAAAATTGTACGGAAATTTCGCTACGAGATACAAATGTTTCCTTACAAAATAATTTGTACACTGAAACGTCAAAACAAAACCATTCACAGGTAAATACTCATAGATGTCGCACATTTCTATGAATGAAATTTAAATTTTTAAGACAGATGTCGCCAGTTTCTACGTGATAATTTAGTAGTTTTTTTTTGCATACAGTGGCGTCTGGAGGGCTAGCATCGCGATATTCAATTAAGGCGACATTTGTTGACAATTATTGTATGGAACTGACATTGGACTAGCAGTTCATATATATACGTCCATGCCATCTTCTATCATCGATGTGAAGAATCCTTCAATGTCTGGAAGTAATGAGAAGCTAGCAAGCAATTTACTTTTTAAACGTAGCAACCCACTGATCTCTATATATAACTGGATAGTGGATAGATACCAAAAATGTGTGCCTATTTGAAGAATTGTTATACAGATAAACAAACCAAAATCATTTGTTTATCTATATAACAGTATTCCAGTTTAGGACAGTATCTCAACTGCAAAAATGATGGTTTGTTTACATTTGTGGCTGGTGCTCGTGTTTTAGAATAAAAAGTTTTTACTTTTGCTTTTATATAGTTTGTGTTTCGTCACGTAAATTGTCGGTTTTAATTTACTCACATAATAAATTAGAAGTCGCACTGTCGGTAGAAAAGTGAACGCAGTTTTTTTCTCGTACCAAAGAAAGAGAAATCTCCCAGATTTCCATAGTTTGATATTCGCTTAACATTTAAATCAATGATTTCTACCGTGTATTTCGTGACGTTAATCTGATCCTGATATCACTATGCACGAAGGCAGTGGAATCTGGTCGATGATAAACTATTAAAATATAAGTACTTAAATGAATTCGATCGGGTTATTAATGTGGCAGAATACATGTTTTGTTGACTACAAGCAGATCCTAGTTACGTAAGTTGGAAACATGAGGGTTATAAGATCATAGCGTTTGAAGGAGCTGGACTGGTATTTCAATCCCACCAGAAGTTTTACCGATTACCGTAGTGGCACAAATTGGGCTGGTACTTACAAAGCTATACTTAGCTCTGATGATTAACTATTTGGTGGTCAAAATAGAATCAACAAAGACTGTGAGCATCTATCCAATCCAGAAGGGCATGCTGGACGATCAAATTTTATTCAGGTAGGTTATTCTTAATACATATTTCATTTAAAATTGGAACCATCTTTTTTGTCTTAGGTCTATGCACCATCGAGAACAGCTTATTATCATTACAATGTAATGATGCAAATAGTAGCGCTAACTCATTTAGAGCCAGTAAATGCATATAATTTGTCTCCGAGTCAAACCGTTCGGGCATGGCACCAAAATATGTTTAAGACATTACCTAAATTTTCATAAAAAAATTAAAAATAAACGAAAAACTGGGTAATGTCATCATCGGAATAGATAACTAGTGTAGATAGATAGGTGACTACAGTCGGAATAAACGACTAGAGTCGGAATAAACTTATTCTTGTTTTTAGCTTTTAAATTTGTTTGTTGTATTATCCTTGTTTAAATATTTTTTCCTTTCGCAAGTTTTGGCAATCTTCTATTACAAAATTGTAAAACAAACTACTATGGGGAATTGTAGCTAAATGTCCTAAGAGAATGTGCTTCAAATGCCCATAAGATTGGTGAAAAGTCGAGCAGTTCCAGACAAGTAGCAATACATATGGAACCAGATAACCTGTTGAAGAATAGAATAACAAAACATGCATACCAGAGAAAATTCATTAGCATTACTAACTAAGATAGGTATTTGCTTTTGCAGTAACTTTTTTTTTTAATATTGTCTGAATTCAAAATGTAATGATGCAATAAGTAGCGCTAATTTATTAAGAGTCAGGAAGTGCATAAATTTTGTCTGTGAGTTAAACCGGACATGGCACCAAAATATCTTCATGACATCACCCAGTTTTTCATTTATTTTTCATTTTTTTATGAAAATTTGGGTAATGTCTTGAACGTATTTTGGTGCCATTGCCGAACGGTCTGACTCCCAGACAAAATTTATGCATTCCTGACACTTAATGAGTAGCGCTACTGATTTCATCATTACATTTCGGTTTCAGACAAAAATAAAACATATACCTAAGATAATTTATGAGCAGTATGCGAAAACACTATTAAAGAGAAACAGGCCTTAAAACTCAAAAGATCTTTATTCAGTTGGCATCAGAAATGTAACAATATATAGCCGCGATGTTTGCAGATGGTTTCTTAAGTCAACACGTCGAATCCTACAAGCAAAAACGACTGTTTAAACTTTTCAATATGTGTACTAAAATAAATAATTTATATTCAACAACTAGAAATAATCTTTTGAATATAACAAAATTATTAGAAAACAAAGTTTGAAAGTACCAAAAGTCAAAAGTGATTTCTATTATTCATGCACTTAAACTGTTCAGTTGTTGTTGTACTGCTCGTTACTGTTGCAAGAATTGTACACAAATTTTATATTTTAGAATTTTATTGTTTAATGTTATCAAAATCGGCATCCAACAAGGCGAAAAAAGTGGAAAATTGAAATTAATATGCTGGTGAACCTTATCAGATTCCTCTGCCTACTGCGTTGCTTTGAATTATTCCTGAAGCAGCCATTTTAAATCTAAAAAAATACGAAATTTGCTTTTAAATGAATAAAGAATTCGTTTTAGGTCCTTTCCATTTGTGCAAATCTTCAAAATGTTGTTAATTCTTTAAAATAAATTTGATAAACACACAAAGAAATAAGAAATTATTATAAATATTAGAAGAAAATGAATGGTTTCTATGCAAACCATCTTTGAGAGACATAACATAAAATAAACAAACCACCTAAATGTCATCTTCATATGGGCACACAAAAACTGTTATACCTTCTATGGGATACTCTATCCAGTTATATATTGAGATCAGTAGATACTAATAAAAATAAAAACAAAATTAATACATAGACGACTCAAGTGAATTAGGTGTAATTTGATATCTAACCCAATTTGGAGTTATTAATAAAAATAACATTTTAATTAAGTAATCTATTTAATATATTTTAATTGATTAATCCACGCAAGTGAAGACGAAATCTAACTACGAAAAATAGGAAGTAGATTAGCAACACAACGAGAATCTAAAATCCTTTAAGATTTGTATTTATTTAAGATCATAACATAAAAATAATAATTTATATAGTACATTAAATTTGTGTTCACTTTTTCCGATTCAGTTTCTTGTTTATATTTTTTAATATTAAAAAAAAAAATTATTTAATAAAAACTAATTTAAGTTCTTAATCACATAATTTACAATCAATGCGAAAATAGCAAAACTTATAATTGCTATCAAATTAGAATGTATTGAATGCCAGTTGCAATAACTATCGGAGTTGCAATTTTTATTTGTATTATTGGTGTTTTCATTTTTGGAATTTTCGTTGAAATCTATATCATCCGTCACTGCTCTACCGATGCCATTAATATTGTTGTTGTTATAAGTGGTTGTTTCACTGGCATTTTAACCATATTCTCCGGAACTGGTACCTGTTGTTGGTTGTTGTTTGCCAGTAGTAGCTTGTAAGAGCTGTTGTTGTTTTTGCAATCGATTATTTATTTCTTCACATATTTGCGGAAAAAGTTCACGGAAATTTGAATTTTTTAAGTTAAATGCTAAAGACTTCTTGGCATATTGTTGTTTTTCATAAAGCGAACTTTCGGTTGAACCCAATGTGGGAGTACTTTCCAACTAAAGATTAGAAAATAAGAAGAATTGCGAAAGTGTATTTTGATTTTAAATACTTACCATGAAACTAAGCAATCCAGTCAATATTGTTCCAACAGACCAAGTTGGATTCCAAGTGTCCGGATGGAAATCTATTTTTTGTTTGATTTTTAAGAGATTTAAATAGGACTTTGTTTTGGAATTTAATTTAGTTTTACCTGATATACTTAAACAAAGCCTCGTATTTGTTCTGAAACGACCATTTGGTGTTAGCATGTAAATTGACGGCGGTTTGAATGGAAATTCTCGTGGGAAGAGCAGTGTTCCATGGTAGTAGCCACCTTGATATGGTGAATCTTCAGGACCTTTGACAACATAATGCCATTCGAGAAGATTTGATGGCAATGGCTCAGCTGTTATATAGGGTACTGGATCCTTTTTTAAACGTAAGTAATCTTGCTTCATGCGCGACATAGCCGTTGGCTTACGGTTTGTCATTTTATCCTAGTTATATCTGCTGTTATTTTAAAATTGCGAAGCTGCAAAAGTAAATATTCAATTGTTAAATATTAAACTGAAAAGAAACTTATCTAACAAAATATTAATTCTAAAAATGCAATGCTTGTCTCCAGAGAGGTTGGGCTGGAGTGTGATATATGCATACGGAATCTTATATATACATACATAGGTACATACATACACAAAGGGAAGCTTTCGAGTCGGGGTCGACTACTGAAAAGAAATCTAGAGCTAGAGCTAGATCCTGAGTCTTACATGCACGTTTTACAAAGCACTTTTAAATATCATTAGAAAAGATGTTGACACTTAATGCAGTACTAATTAGGGGCACGGCAGGGTCGCATAAACTGGCTCTTGTAACAAGTTACCTGAGGATTGGAAAATATCGTATGAAATTTTATTAAAAGTTTTAAATCTGTATCTTAAAGATATTCAAACCAAAATGTAAGTATGCAAAAAAAATTCTTTCTTTATCGAGATAATCGAAACTTAAGAATACCGTTATATGGCAGGTACTGTTAAACGAATTTTCTTGAAAGTTTTGTTTTCACTATTTGATAGACCTTCTTCTACACCTTATTACACATGTGTTAATAGAGCCGTTTTCGAAAAAAATAAGATTTTCGATTACCGTTATATGGCAGGTACCGCTATTTATAGACAGTGCAAATGCGTTTATTTTGGTTGTGTGTAAGCTGTTTTTTCTATTATTATTATTATTATGATTTATTAACAAGTAATTAAAATTACAAGATAATATTAAAAAATAAGGAAGCCTAGCTGCGGAGACTATTGGCTCTAAGAGAAAATGAAATATTTAAATTATAATGTCCACTTTTGTAACGAACCCAGAGATTTTTTCAATATTTGTTGCATTAGGAATTTGTAGTATTTTATAAACTGAATTTGTTTTGAATATGTTTGATAATCGGTTTTCTAGAATGTGTTGTATATCCAAAGTGGTGTTACAGGTAGCACAAACAGGAGGAATATTTTTGATGAGAAGATGTTGGTGAGTAGCTGCGGTATGTCCAATTCGAAGGCGGATAAAGGTTAATATTTTGTGTTTAGGAACATTTGAAGGATATATAGGATTGAGTTTACCAGAGTTTATCTTCTTGTAGTGGTGGTGATATAAGCTAAAATCATGTTTAGTCATTGCTGTTGTGGATTTTTGGATGTATTTTATTATATCTTTTCTGGTGTAGATATTGAAGCTGTATACGGAATAATTTTTGGCTTAGTTGGCTGCAATGTCTGGATGTTCGTTTCTCTGTATCACTACCTGCTCTGGGGTCCACTTATATATATTATCCTATAAAAAAAGACAAACTTCGGGTTGTTTAAGTTATTATAGCTTTTAACAATTGTATAAATGATATTTGAATCTAGCTTTTTAAAACAAAAAATATATAAAATTCTGGTGTCGCGATGTTAGTTATTAAACTCCTCCGAAACGACTGGACCGATTTGTATGACATTTTGTGTGCATATCGGGTAGATCTTAGAATCGGCCAAAATCTATTTTTCATACCCCTAAAGTGCCCCACCCCCCAATTTTTTTTGTTCGTTTAACAATTTTTTTTATATATTACTTTTATTATCGTTGTGCATTGAAAAATGCATAAAACTTAAAATTTTTACCCCCCCCCCTTCAACCTCCAATTTGTTTTTTAATTTTTATTTTATCATGATTTATCATTGAAAAATACATAAAACTTCAAATTTTCACCTTTCTACGATCAACCCCAGTTTTTTAATCGCAAATTTTAAATTATTCTGTTCCATCCACAGATCCGCAATAGGGTTGTAATATGGCAATCGAACATAATTATTGTAGTACGATAAATTTTTATGTATATAGTTTATAATAACAATTTACTTTAATTATATTTATATATGTTAGCAATTTATTAATGAATAGGTAGGTTTTATTTATAACATAAATAAAATAAAGTATAAAAGATTTATAAGTTTAATATTTGGAACTCGTATTTTAAGGAAAAACAGCGTCTCGTCTCACGTCTCAAAACTGAATGTTCTCTTCATTGGTTCTTTCTCCTTTATCCTTCAAGTGTTCTCGTGTGTGTGTGTGGTATGTGTGTTAGATTAGAATGAGTAGGTTGTGTTTTAAGTGTGCTAGTATGGTGTGTGGGGAAAAATTAATTTTCTCTCTTTCAGTCGGCCTTTCCTGACTGTTGTAAGCCCTCTAACAACTGAAACTTCTTCTGCACTTCACTTCGCAAAGCTTCGTCATCTTGATAGCCCAGGAACTCGTCATCACTACTCTCATCGTTTGTAGAACAGGCTTCTTCAGGGTTCGTTGAGTTGTACGGTTTCATTCTATCAACAGCAGCGACACCTTCGAAAAGCTTTTGGGACACTTTGTGCCCTGGTATGTCTGCTACCACATATCGATCGTTTGGTAACTCTTTTGTTATGATGTACGGACCTCTATATTTTTGTTCCAACTTCCTGGAGTGTCCCGTTGCAGGAGCTTCACGTTTCAGAAGAATCAAGTCACCCGTTTTATATTTCTTTACGAATCTCTTTGTATTGAATCTTCTTCTTTGATTTTCTTGGTCTTCGTTGATGTTCTGAAGTGCTATTTTTCTCTGCTCATCCACAGTTTGACTCGGGTTGTTCCACTGCCTGGCTTCATCGCTGAATAAGTCTCCGTCATAACCTCTCCGCACAAAATTAAACATAAGTTGAAAAGGTGTTGAACCAATTGAACGATGAATGGTGGTGTTAATGCCGTATTGAATTCTGCCCAGATTCTTGTCCCAATCATCGCCATTGTCCGGATCAAATATCATCATCGATATAGAAGGTGTTAGCATCCTGTTGACACGTTCTACCTGACCGTTGGCTCTAGGGGTCACAGTAGCATTTTTGACGTGAAGAATATTTTTTGAGTGACAAAGATTTTCAAACAGATTTGAGGTGTAGGATGTTCCTCGATCAGTAATAACTCTGGCTGGTGGTCCAAATAGATCCATTATTTCTCTTAAGAATTTTATAGCACCATCTGCAGAAGTACTTCGAACAGCTTTCAATAATACAAATTTTGTGAATCCGTCCACCATCACGATTACATGCGTGTTGCCTCTTTTAGATTTCACAAATGGTCCCAAATGGTCCATATGTATGGTATGCATCGGAATTCCAATTTTGTCGATGGAATGTAACATACCCGGTTTTTTACCAGCTGGACTTATATGATATTGACACTGTGGACATGAGCTGATATAACCTTTTACAAACTTTCTCATTCGCCGAAACCAATAGGAACCGTTTACTCTTTCAAATGTTTTGTCTACTCCAGGATGTCCAATATCGTCATGATTAAGTCTCAAAATTCGACTACGAATTTTTTCTGGTATTACCCATTTCAGATCATCGGCTGTCTGTTTAAAGATTCTATTGTTTTTTATTTTTTATCACAAACTGCTTTCGAACACGTCTATCTTCGGCACCACAATCGTCTTTCTGCTTCGTTAAAATACTTCGAATATACTCCAACTTTGGGTCTTGTCGTTGGGCGAACAAGAGCCAGTCATACTCTTCAAGTGCTACATTACATTTATATGGCTGTTGCTCATCAACTGTTGTATTTTCATTAAAACATCTGCTGAGTGCATCTGCATGTTGCATCCTTTCAGATGGTCGATGTTCAATCTTGTAGTTGTATTCTTGTAGTTTTAGTATCCAGTGGCATATTCGAACGTTCATGTCTTTTTTATTCATTGTTTGTTTGATCGCATTACAATCTGTGACGATAGTAAATGGCTTACCATAAACGTAGACCCGAAATCTGTCGAGTGCTTTGATTATCGCAAGCATCTAAAATTCGAAACTATGGTATTTTTGCTCTGCGTCTGTTGTTTTTGCGCTAAAGTAAAAGATCGGGTGATATTTATTGTCTGAATGTAATTGTAAAAGGACAGCTCCATAACCGCGGGTGCTAGCGTCTGTATGTATCTCGATAGGTTTGTCTGGATCATATATTTGAAGAATAGGTTTATTCACCAGCAATGCTTTGAGTAATTTAAAAGCCTCGAATTGTTTTGGTCCCATTTCAAATTTTGCATCTCCTCTCAAGAGATCAGTAAGTGGTGCAGCTCTCAACGCAAAACTTGGAATAAACCTGCGGAAGTAACTGGTTAGTCCGATAAAAGATTGTAGTTGTTTTTTATTGTGAGGGGCAGGAAAATTATCGATGGCCCTTGTTTTCTCGTCACTTATTCGAATCGTGCCGTCACAAATAATATAACCCAAATAATCGATTGTTTCTTCAAAAAAAAACGCACTTATCCAAACGGAGCTTTAAGTTGTATGTTCTCATTCTGGCAAATACAATCTCTAAAATTTCTATGTTCTCTTCAGCTGTCACTGTCGCAATAAGTAAGTCATCAACAAATATTCTTATCTTGTTACTTCGTTTTAAGTCACCAAAACTGTGGTCTATATTTCTTTGAAAGACTGCAGGGCTATTCATCAGACCAAAAGGCATAACCAAATATTCAAGTTGCGCATCCGGTAAAACAAAAGATGTGTACTTTATAGATGGTTCTTCTAATTTTACATGGTAAAATCCATTTTTAAAGTCAAGACAAGTAAAATATTTATATCCAGAAAAACCTGCTATGATGTCATCAATAAGCGCCATTGGAAATGGATCTCTAATCATCTTTGCGTTCAGTCTTCTATAGTCGACGCATATCCTGATCTCACCAGTTTTCTTTTTAACCAGTACCACTGGGCTAGTATATTCAGACTGACTCTGACGTATTATTTTCATTTCGAGTTGTTCGTCTATGATTTTGGCCACTTCATCACGCTCATAAAAAGATATACGTCTCGGTGCTGAAATAATTGGGATGTCATCTATTAAGCTTATTTTCATTTTATGTGGTAACTCAAGGAAGTCTGTTGGTTCATTGTTAAAATCGCATAACATGTTCTGAACTTTTATAGCTAACGCCAGTTTTATGTTCGAGTTTATTTTTACGTCGAATTCGCTTTGTTCATACTCGATCCTCATGAATGGATTATCTGAATGAACTTCCAGATTTTCAACTTTAGAACAACACGATGTTTTTTCCATCACAGTTCCAGCGTACAGTGTTCAGAAAGTCTTGCCCAAGTATTATTTCGTCTTCAATTGCAGTTTTAGGAACGACTATAAAGTTCAGTTGATAGTCTGTTCCGTCGATATTTGCATGGGTGCTTATTCCAGCTTCACACACTATTTTCGATTGGTTTAGTCCTACCGAAGAACATGAAATTTGTTGGGCCTTTGAATTGTCGGCAACATCTTCACGAATAATATTCTTACTACTCCCAGCATCCACTAGTGCCGTAACAGACTTACCGTCGATGTAAATGATCTTTTTGTAGCTGCAAGAACTGTCTGTTGCATTAGAAGTGCTTAATTGTAAAGGGAAACTATTTTTACAATATTTTGCAACATGTCCATATTTTCGGCATTTAAAACATAATGGCTGGTTTTCTCTATTGCGATCGGGAAGTCGGGACGGTGGCGGAACTCTTGGTGGTACATTTTTGGGTGGTAAAGGGTTGTTCCATGAAGTTTCTTTTTGTTGGTAAACATTCAAGTTTGCAGAAAAACTAAGGCGCATTACGGAAGAACTCATAGATTTAATCCACTCGGTAAAATGATAAAAGCTAGGTTTGATGATTTCGTTGGTCATCATATAATTGCCCCATTGCAGAGAAATAAATGGTGGGAGTTTATTTAGCAACAAAGGCAACAAACCATTGCAACTGTTGACATCTAATTTGGCACTCAAAGCGCTTGAGTAAAGACCACGCAGCGTATTCGAATATCTTATAAAATCTGGCCAACCTTCTACAACTGATATTTTGTTCACTTCGTCTTTGAAACACCTTACAAGCATTTCTGGTCTACCAAAATTCTCTTCCAGGGCGCAAAGAATTTCTCCGGGATCTTCGCTTGTCATTAACATCATACGCACAGATTCGAGGGCTGGTCCAAATAGAGCTTTCCGAATACGTGAAACGTTCTCTTGAGGAGAGAATCCACAAATGATTGATGATTGCCTGACATCACGTATAAACGTCAACCATTCCAAGGTGTTGCCGCCGAATCGGGGCAACTCTGTGCTGACAGACTGTCTGGCCAGCAGCTGCGACATTGTTTTTGACAAATCTGTCTCTTGTGGTGAATTTGGACTCGTCGCGACCCAATCGGTAACAGTGTCCTGTCGGCTCCTTTGTTCGTCAATCTGCTCGTCATCTATTTCATCGTCGGTGAGTTCTAACTCGAGCAGTTTCTTTTTAAGTTCTAATTTTAAAATTTCTTTTCTGATAGATTTTTTTGAACTTACTGATTCACTTCTTTTGGCGATTGCTGACTTAAAAACTTCTCCATTAAGATTTTTAATGATTTGGATTATATTTTGTTTGATTTCTTTTGGGTCTGCACATGAAATAATTCCGCAATCTTTTGTAAGTCGTCATTCGATAATGTTTCCATTACCTCCATGCATTTTTCTTGCGAGCGATCGTTCGTTATGTTCCACCAGCCATTAAATTTTTTTATTTTATTAAGTATCGCCTCACGACTGGCGCTACTTTTCTTTAAAAATAATATTTCACTGAATTTAAAAAAAAACTCATCTTCGAAATTTTCTAAATGAGAAAAAAGTTCTGGAAATTTGTCTTTAAACGCCATTTTTTTTTCACGGCACGTACGCACACGGCTATTAGAATTTTTTTTTAATTAATGTGGTTTTTTATCCCTCTTCTGAGTTTTTGTTAGCAATTTATTAATGAATAGGTAGGTTTTATTTATAACATACATAAAATAAAGTATAAAAGATTTATGAGTTTAATATTTGGAACTCGTATTTTAAGGAAAAACAGCGTCTCGTCTCACGTCTCAAAACTGAATGTTCTCTTCATTGGTTCTTTCTCCTTTCATCCTTCAAGTGTTCTCGAGTGTGTGTGTGGTATGTGTGTTAGATTAGAATGAGTAGGTTGTGTTTTAAGTGTGCTAGTATGGTGTGTGGGGAAAAATTAATTTTCTCTCTTTCATATATAACTCTCAAACCTTCGCCAGTCGATAACTAATCAACTACCAATCTATCAGTTATCCTAACCAGGTATCTACCGTTGTCCCCTCTCCACCAGCAAACATCACTTAGTAGGGATGAGAACAAAGCCGGCCTCCTTTCTGTTTTTTTTTCTTTTTTGACTTGTTTTACTGCAAATAATAATAAATTATAACAGAGTACCCTACAAACGTAGAAGTAAAATACGAAAATCATCAACGAAATATGTACGTTAGAGAAGTACTTTGTTTCCACTGAAAAGGGATAGGCGCTTGGGAAAAAACTAAATTATATATGTACCTCCTGTATATGAAAATTCACGTGAATCCACTATCTTTTTCTAACCCAGCAATACACCAGAAAATTATTGCCCTTCCCCGCCAATAAAACTTTTTTTATTAGCACTTCCAAAGTACTTCTGAAGAAAACATTTTTAAAAATAAATTATTCAGAGCATCCAAATAAGCCAGTTGGTTCGATATTGATGGGAAAAGCTTTTTGGTTCTATGTTTTTGGATTTGTTATTGTTGGGATTAGCTTTTTGGTTTTATGTTCTTGGATTGTGATCATGTATAAGTAATAAGCTCAAATTAGGCTTATCTGAAATCCAAACCGGTAACCTATAATTTTAATTTTAAATTTTGACCGGAAGCTAATAATTTTTCTGAAATTCAGTAGATAGATCTTAATTTGCATGCCGTTTTTACGCAGCAAACAGTAAAACGGCTATGTTTACTTTTAACTCATTTTCAGTTTTGAATATGATGACATACAGATTGCGTTGCTAGTGGTGTAGAGAATCAGAGACAAGCAACAAAACAAATTAAATTCACCGGAACTCCGAACCGAAAAGGTTAAATTTAAAATTTAAAATTTTACCGGAAGTTAAGCCTTTCAAACTAGGTCGTAAAAACTATGTATATACACGCGGTTTCATTTTTAAAGACGTTTTAATTTGTTTGCTTACCAATAACCAAGTTCAACACGTCTTTTACTAACCGCGAGTCTATTACCAAATCTATTACATTCATTGTTAGCAATGTTCCTTTTAGGTGGCAAAGTACTCACGAGTAGTAATCTAGTACTACCATCTACACATGCTCTCAAGCGCGAGTAGATGAGCAGAGTTTAGTTTTTTCTTTTCTATTTATAAAAACAAAATAAATACACAAAATATTGCTCAAAACATTATTAACATATCTTACCATTATTGTTTATCGGAAAAGCAAACAAAACAAAAAGTTCCAATACAAGGACGGAATGTGTGATCAAAAGGTATACGTTGAAACTGTCTACATCCATACACTAAATTATACAAATCAATCTAAGCATCTTTAAACAACTTTGGTTTTCCTCCCATATAAGAACAGGTTCGGTGAAATTTTCATTAATCTCCTCAAGCAATCGCTTCAGCCATACTGCTTCACAGCTTGCTTCAGCTAGCGATGAATTCAGATTCTGTTGAAGACAAGGCCACACATGTTTGCTTTCGACGTATCTAACTTACCGTTCCACCAAAAACTCTAAATATGTAGAGAAAATTTGATTTCCGCTTTTTACGTTCTTCTGCCCAGTTGGCATCTGCATATCCAATAAGCTTATTTTTTTTTTTTTTGTATATTCAGTTTTTATATTTCAATTTTCTTAAAACTACTTACCTGCTACCTGCGCAAGACAAAAACCTTAACAACTAGCTTACATATTAACTTAACTAACTTACTGGCCGTATGCGAGCGCTCTAAATTATACCATAACCAACTTAAAATTATTGCCTTTCGGCGTACCTAGCTTAAATATTATCAAAATTCATTTATTACTTAAAAATAAGAAAATTAGGAAAAAACTTATTATATCTATCATTTTTTTATTTTTTATAAAACTTAAAACTACACTTAAAACTACTTAAAATAACTTAAGACTAGAAAAGCCACAGCAAAGTTTTTTTTTCTTTTTAGTGCCACCATGATTGTTTTGTACTAACCTAGCCTACTTTTAAAGCCAAGGACACGCCTAAACCTGCGCAAGTCAAACCAAGGCAATAAACTCAATTAGTGAACTTTTATTATTATTTATTTTTTAAATTTTATTAGTTATTTTACATATGATTCAACCACCAGAACTCGTGATTTTGGTCCAATCTATCTATCTGGTCCCTTTCGGACACAGCCCTACTGAACCGAAGACGCTCTGCTCTGCTTTCTGCGACGACGTCACGACCATAAAGGAGTCGCCTATCCACAGTTTTTCGGCCGACGTGGTAGATCAGCGGTACGGCCGAACTATCCTGTATCAGCCCTTGACTGTCTAAAAAGAGGAAAGCGTCGGGTGGGATAAATACGCTTAGACACACATTTTCGTAGTATTCATCTTTGGGGTAGTAAGCCCCGAAAATCAAGCCATTAGTTGAAGTCATCGCTCTTGCAATATGACCCCGAATCAGCTTGATTAAAAAATTATCTATTCTGTTTATGTTAGCCCTATTGTATAGAACCTCGTTGGAATAATATTTTATGTACTCCGACTCTGGTGTTCTGTGCAATCCAAGGCAGCGTCTAAGACAATGCCCCTCAAAAACCCGAATCTTTTCCATTTGAGATGGTGCAACGTTGAACCACACAGGACATCCATAGGCAATCTTCGACCTGATTAGAGCCATGTAACAAATCACCTTCACCCTGCTATCAAGATGGCTGCTGTAAAACAGGCGTCTTGTCAGGGCAAAGGCTCCCCTAGCCCTGGTCAGAGCAGCATCTATATGTCTGTCGAAATACAGATATTGATCCAGCCAGAAGCCAAGGTACTTCACTACACTTTTACTTGCCAGTGGCTGTCCAAGGGGTCCAACGATCACAAGTTTTCGCCAGTTCTTTCTCGTATCCGCAGAAGCTCTAGACAAAGGGGTTCTAAACAGAATAGTTTCGCATTTCTGCAATCATCGCAATATTGCTGAATCTTGTCGAAGTCACGCTGCAAAAGAATTTTGATAACTTCAACATTTGGACCTGTTCTGTACGCTATTAGATCATCGGCATACGCAATTGCATGAGTAAGACTACTTATAAGATCGCTAGTGTAAATGTTGAAAAGAATCGGCGAGTTAACCGCTCCCTGCTGCAGACCATTTTTTATTTCAAATATTTTGGTAGACATTTCACTGCCACTCTTGACAACAAACTTTCAACCGTTGAGCATATCATAAACTATATACAATAATGATTTACTAATACCAAGTCTGGTCAGCTTTAGATACAGACCTTCTAACCATACGGTGTCGAAAGCTTTCTCCAAATCAACCAAACAGACACCCGTGCACTGTTTTTTCGCATTGTTCCATTGAATTTCAGAAACAAGCTTAGACGCGGCATGAATAGTATCGTGTCCTGCCTTAAAGCCAAACTGTTTATCAGGAATAATATTTTTTTCCTCATCCCATTTGAACAAAGCCCTATTGAGAACTTTTTCGAATACCTTACTGATACTCGGAAGGAGACTTATCGACCGTAGATTTGCCGGATTGGAGTTATCCTTCCCCTTTTTAGAGAGAGGATGTACCACTGCTGTCTTCCAACGCACTGGATAATATGCATTATTCAGTGCGTTGTTAAACAATGTGGTGTAAATGTCGACTGCATCCTGAGGTAGATGTCGTAGTACAATATTGGATATACCATCTACTCCTGCCGACTTCTTTTTCTTCAATGAATCGAAAATGATCTGAAGTTCTAGCTTAGAAACTAACAGGGAATCAGACCCGTTTCGGTCGGCGATGATGGCGTTTGCCAAGTGTTCTTCATTGAACCCCAAAAAAGAGCGGTTCTCGGATCGCCATTGCGTTATATCATTCCGAAGGTCGGAGTGGTGAAGCAGGGCTCTGCTTTCCAGTTCATGATTTGGGCGAATACTGGTATTCACCTTATACACTTGCTGAAAAGCAATTTTCCGTCTGAAAATTTTATTAATTTTAGGAAACATATTTGGGTCACTAGAGTTAATAGCCCGAATTCTATTATTCCAATAGGAATTAATAGTCAACCTATAATTCTGCTATATTAATTGATTGATGTTTTTATTCGAAGACTTCAGAGTCCCAATCTCCGAATTATGTCTATCAGTGAACCGTCTGTACAAAAGTTTTAGTCTTGTAAGCAGTCCACTTTTTTGTCTGTGTAGTGCGTCAATGGTCGCGTTTCGGTACTTGGCAGTTGCGTCTTGTTCTTTGTATCGTGGAATAGTCGTACTCATTGTTTGTTTTATGGCCTTGTCCATTTGTAGTAGGTATCCGTCGATCTCTTCGTTTGTTAAATTTCTGTCATTAGGTGGAGATATGTTTTTTAAACGTAATTCTCTTGTCAATGTGTTGGAAAAGCGTGACCATCGCATTTTACTGTAGTTGTAAGTATGCTCAGGCACATACTCCTCTAACTCCACGAGTTCGTTTGGAAGTTGAATCACAGCAAAAAGTCCGTTGTGGTCACTGTCGTAGTCAATCGTTTGTAAACAGTTTTTTGTATCTTGAGTCACTGTATCAGTAATTGTCAGTCTTGAGTCAATTAGCAGTAGGTCCAGAAATGCACCGCTTCTTGGAAACGACGGCCTATCTGTAGCAAAAAGATCGATTCTATACTCAATATTGTACCGACCCATCCAATTAAATAGATGGTTCCCTCTAGGATTTTGTATTTGATTTCCCCAATCTTCATGTTTGGCGTTCCAATCACCGGCCATGAGATAAAAGTTCTCCTCCAAATTCAATCTAAGGCATTCAAAAAGTTTTTCGAGTTCTGCTGTAAAATTAGCTGGCTGAGGTGCTTCTGGTGCGTACACCGCGATTACATACATTAGTTTCCCCTGGTGGAGAGGAATGCATGTGATGCAGGCTTCTAGCAACCCGAACCTGCGCACTTCATTCTTATAAATTACTTTATGACTAATGCTCTTTCGTACAAAGATTGATCTTGCAAGAGGTGAAAGAGATTTGCTCTTCGTTCGGTCCTAATTAGTGAATTTACATTCACAGCGAGGACTTTTAGTGAATTTACATTCACAGCGAGGACTTTTAAGGGTCTATCTGGCAGCGCGCCTTTAACCGTTAAGCGTTAAGCTCGGCAGAATAGAGTAGAGATGATCCACTCTAGTTGCCTGCTCCCGGATCTCTTTTTGAAGACCTGTTAACTGACCCTGAATGGCCAGCAACGCAGTCATTAGATCCGCCTCTTTCGCCGGCGCCTTAGGCACGGGGACCTGTTTGGCTACCATTGGTTGAGGCTGTACCGTTTTTTCCCTTCCAGACGCCATTTGGGCGTAAGAAATCTGGGGGTTGACGGGCGTTGGAGAGGACGGGCTGGTGGTCGTTTCTCCTCTACTATTTGCTTTGAGACTATTTTGTTTTTTTTCATGTCCTGAAACTTTGGACATCCCCGATAGTTAGCAGGGTGTCCTCCGCTACGACAAAGTACACATTTAAGCTGGGTTCTGTCGATAACCCGTTCCTGCCCTAGTTTGCAATCCCCTGACTTGTGGTTCTCTCCACACTTTACGCATCGTGACAGCATTTCGCAGTTCGTTGCGGCGTGGCCGAACCTTTGGCAGCGCATGCATTGAAGCATGTCACCGCGCCTTTTTACTTTATCCCAAGTTACAACTTGGTAGTCTAGGACGGAGATACTCCTTAGTCTATCCAGTTTGCTTTTGGGTGAGAGCTGGACCAGGAAGAACGGTAGTTTCCGCATCTCCCGTCTGGCCTTTACCGTGGTAAATGGCTTGACTCCGATAAAGTCGAGATCGTCGTTCGCCATTTTGCGGAGCTCAGCCAAGAGTGCCTGTGGTTCCGTTGAGGAATCTATGCCCTTCAAGAGGACCGTTTGGAGTTTGTCTTCTTTTGGCGTAAAGCTAATAAATTCTGTGGTTGAATCTTTAAGAAGACTTCTTATTTTCTTATGCTGTTCAACTGTGAAGCAGTTTATAGCATGCCTATCTGCGCTTAATCTTTTAATTGTAAAATTATTGCCTATGGCTGACTTACACAGATTTATTGTATCCTGTAGCTCCATTTTGTAGGTGTTGATTGGTGGCACTTTTTCTTTTTTATTTTTGTTGGTTTGTGACTGCTGCTGATGATTCGGCCGCTTTTGGTTCTATTGCTGTTGGTTCGTCCTCTGTTGTTGCTGGGACATCTGTTGTGTTTGTTGTTGCTGCTGCTGCTGCTGTGATTGTTGTTGCTGTGGTTGTTGTTGTTCTGCTTGTTGTTTGCATGTTTGTTTTTGCTGTTGTGTTTGTTGTTGTTGCTTTTGTGGTGTTGCTGGCTGTGGCTCTAGTTGTTGCCTTATCATTTTCTGTTGAAGTGTCTGCTGCGCTTTTATTTGCATGGCATTTTTTTTCGCCCGCTGTTGTGCTGCTTTTTCAGCCTCCTCTAGGATCTTTATCTTTTTGCGCTCAACAGCATCAAGGTTCTCTCTTTCTCTACGCGCCTCTTGTTTTTGTTTAAGAGCTTGAACCATTTCAGTAAGGCGCTTTATTTGCTCTGTAAGGGAATGAATTTCGTCCTCCTCATCTCCCTCTTCCTTTTCGGAGTCTGATGATTGAGCTGCTGACGTCAGGTCTAGCAGCTTGCTGTCTCCTGTGAAGTGCCCTTCACCACCATCCGAAATATATTCCACCTCATCGGTGGTGTCGGACACTGTATTTTCCAATTGTTATTGGATTTTTTCTGCTGAAGTTGCCTTAGCTATGCGCGTCATTTCCCTCCCTTCAGCTGGCAGCTCAGCTGTAGTTGCTTGGGAATAGCGCTTTGCATCTTCATTGTGATTCTTTCTTGTCTTTTTCCTTTTCTTTGGTTCCGTGTTGGCTACATCTTTCGATGAACCCGCTATATCGGCTGTTCTATCATCCGAAGTGCCAGCTGTTGATTTGCCTTTTGTTGGGGGACCATCTTTCGATGTCCCCGTTTTTTGCACCATCTGATTTTGCCGTTGGTGACGATTTTTAATTATTTCGTCCCAAAAATTATTAAAAAAAAAGCCTTGGCCCTGGTGGGAATCGAACCCACGCTCGTGGGATCCGCTCTCTGCCACTCTTTTGCATTTTAATTCATTTTTTATTTTTCATTTTCTTATATCTATCTTAATGCTAGACAAAAAATCTTAAACAACTAGCTTACATATTAACTTAACTAACTTACTGGCCCCATACGGACGCTCTAAATTATACTTTAACTATATTTAAAAAATGCCTTTCGGCGTAAAGACTAGTTTAAATTTAAAATTCAATATAACGTAAACCTAAACAAGAAAATTATTTAAAAACTTGTTTTCCATGACATTATTTTTATTTAAAAACTTAAAACTATCCTTTACCTAAATAAAACTAAATTAACCTAAATAAAACT
This sequence comes from Baccha elongata, assembly GCA_951217065.1. NCBI lineage: Eukaryota > Metazoa > Arthropoda > Insecta > Diptera > Syrphidae > Baccha > Baccha elongata. The sequence continues at coordinate 210,768 of CATNUY010000119.1, read as the reverse complement.
AAAATATACGTAAATATACGTAAATAACTTAAAACTACTTAAAAATACTTAAAATAACTTAAAACTAGAACAGCCACCAGCTGCATTTTTTTTTTTTTTTTTTTTTTGAAGCAGCCTATGTATATGCCCACACGTTTATACATATGCATATATTGACATATGCATATGTAACAGCGCCAAATGCGCATACCCACAGACAAACGATTTTATGGATTTTTAACATTTTTTTTTTGGTGCCACCGTTACTGTCCTACTTAATCTACCTTAGAAATACGTAGGTCGGCCAAGGCAACAACTTTGACTAACCATCAATATCAAGGTGGTCACCCAACCACCAGTATTTTTTAACTTGCTTATTCAAGTCCTTTTTGTCCCGAAGGGGCACAGCTCTACTGAACCGCAGACGCTCTGCTCCGTTCCCAGAGCCGACGTCTCGACAGGATTCGCCGATCCACAGTTCTACGGTCGACGTGGTAGATTAACGGAACCGCCAATCTATCCTGTATCAGCCCCCGACTGTCTAAATAAAGGAATGTCTCGGGCGGGATGAAACCGTTAAGACAAACGCTCTCACTATATTCTTCATTGGGGTAATAAGCCTCGAAAATAAGTCCATTGGCTGAGGTCATTGCTCTTGCAATGTGACCCCGAATCAGCTTAATTAAAAAGTTATCTATCCTGTTTATATTGGCCCCGTTGTATAAGACCTCGTTGGCATAATAATGTTTGTACTCCGACTCTGGTGTTCTGTGTAATCCAAGACAGGTCCTAAGACACTGCCTCTCAAACACCCAAATCTTTTCCATTTGAGATGGGGCAACGTTAAACCAAACAGGGCACCCATAGGCAATCATCGGCCGGATGAGGGCTATGTAGCAAATCACCTTCACCCTGTTTTCAAGGCGGCTGTTATAAAACAATCGTCTTGTCAGAGCAAACGCTCCCCTAGCTCTGGCCAGAGCAGCATCTATATGTCGATTGAAATATAGATACTGATCTAGCCAGATACCAAGGTACTTTACTACATCTTTACTAGCCAGTTGATGTCCATTTGGTCCAACGATCACTAGACTTCTCCAGTTCTTTCTTGTATCCCTAGAAGCCTTAGACAAAGGGGTTCTAAACAGGATAGTTTCTGATTTCTGAAAGTTAATTTTCAACTTCCAGTCATCACAATATCGCTGAATCTTGTCGAAGTCACGCTGCAAGAGAATTCTGATGACTTCAACTTTTGGACCCGTCCTGTACGCTACAAGGTCATCGGCATACGCAATCGCATGAGTGAGACTACCTATCAGATCGCTGGTGTAAATACTAAAAAGAATCGGCGAGTTCACAGCTCCTTGCTGTAGACCGTTTTTAATATCAAAAGTAGTGGTAGAAGTTACATTGCCACTTTTGACAACAAACTTTCTACCATTGAGCATGTCATGAAGCATATATAAAAGTGGTTTACTTATGCCAAATCTAGTTAATTTCAGATAAAGATCCTCTAACCATACGGTGTCGAAAGCCTTCTCTAAATCCGTGCATTGATTTTTCGTTTTGTTCCATTGAACATCAGAAACTAACTTAGACGCGGCATGAATAGTGTCATGCCCCGCCTTAAAGCCAAACTGATTATCTGGAATAATATTCTTGTCCTCAGCCCACTTGAACAGAGCTCTATTGGAAATCTTTTCGAATACCTTACTGATACTTGGAAGAAGACTTATCGACCGAAGATTTGCCGGATTGGAGCTGTCCTTTCCCTTTTTGGGGAGAGGATGGACCACAGCTGTCTTCCAACTCACTGGAAAATATGCATTATTCAATGCGTTGTTGAACAGTGTGGTATAAATGTCTATGGCTTCCTCAGGGAGATGTCGTAACACAATGTTGGGTATACCATCGACCCCCGCAGATTTTTTTTTCTTTAATGTTTGAAAAATTAACTGAAGTTCTACCTTCGAAATTAACAATGAACTTGGTCCATTTCGCTCGGCGATGGTGGTGTTTGCCAAGTTTTCGTCATTGAACCCGGTGAAAACAGTATTCTCAGATCGCCATTGCGTTATGTTATTTCCAAGGTAGAAGTTGTGCAGTAAGGCTCTGTTCTCCAGGTCATGATTCGGACGAATGCTAGCATTCACCTTATACACTTGCTGGAAAGCAGCCCCTACAGCCTCTACCCTTTCCTGAGGATCTTCTATCATATAAAAATTATCATCTAAACGGCACCTTCCGGATCGATTCCCGCAATCGTAAGTACGTCTTCGTTATCTGTTGTTCTCTGGAGTTTAAGACATGGAAGATCGTTTTGATCATTTCTTCTAAATATCTTATTTATTTGGGGAAACATACTAGGGTCGCTAGAATTAACAGCCCGAATTCTGTTATCCCAATATAAATTAATAGATAATCTATAGTTTTGTCTAATCAGAACGTTAATGTTTTTGATCGACGACTTCAATGTCCTAATCTCCAGATCACGTGTGTCCGTGAAACGTCTGTACAGAAGTTTCAATCTAGTCAGCAGTCCACTTTTTTGTCTATGTAGTGCGTCGATTGTCGCGTTCTTGTATAAACCAGTAGGGTCTTGTTCCTTATATTTTGGAATTGTTCTGTCTATTGTTTGTTTTATAGTCGTATCTATTTGAGTCAGGAACCCGTCGATCTCGACGTTCGTCAGGTTTCTGTCATTTGGTGGAGAAATGTCATCGGAACGTATTTCTCTTGCCAAGGCGTTGGAGAAGCGTGGCCAGCGCGTCTTACTGAAATTATAAGAGTGCATAGGCACATACTCATCCAACTCCACAAGGTCGCTCGGAAGCTGTATTACGGTGGCAAGTCCGCAGTGATCACTGTCGTATTCAATCGTTCGTAAACAGTTTCTTGTCTGTTGATTTGTTGCGTCAGTTATAACTAGTCGTGAGTCAAGCAGTAAAAGATCCAGAAAACTACCACTTCTCGGAAATGACGGTCTATCTGTAGCCAGAAGGTCGATCCTACACTCAACACTGTATCGACCCATCCAATTAAAAAGATGGTTCCCTCTAGGATTTTGAATTTGGTTTCCCCAATCTACATGTTTGGCGTTTAAGTCCCCTGCCATGAGATAATAATTCTCATCCAAGTTCAGTCTTAAGCATTCGAAAAGTTTTTCGAGCTCTGCGATAAAATTAGCTTGCTGAGGTGCGTCAGGTGCGTACACCGCGATTGCGTATTCTTTTCCCCTGCTGGAGAGGAATGCAAACGATGCAGGCTTCTAGCAACCCGAATCTTCGCACTTCACTATTATATATAACTTTATGTTTAATGCCCTTTCGTATGAAGATTGCGACCCCACCCCCTTGAGAGGAGTTGGGCCGATCCCTTCTTACGATATTGTAATTTTTATTAGTCAGTTTGTGTTTCTGGTTTAGCTTAGTTTCGCTAGCCATAAACACATCAGGACTTTGGTCTTGCAGCAAATGAAAGAGGTTTGCTCTACGTTCGGTCCTAATCAGCGAATTTACATTCACAGCTAGGATCTTAAAGGGTCGCTCAGGCAGCGCGCCTTTAACCATTGCGCGTTGGTGGCAGAATAGAGTAGAGGTAATCCACCCTAGCCGCCTGCTCCCTGAACTGTTTTTGCACGTCGGTTAACTGACCATGAATGGTCAGCAACACCTGCATCAGATCTGCCTCTGGCGCAGGAGCCGTAGGCACTTGGACCTGTTTGGCTACCTGTTTGGCTACCTGTGGTTGAGGCTGTACCGTTTTTCCCTTTCCAGACGCCATTTGGGCGTAAGAAATTGCGGGATTGACGGAAGTTGTTGTCTGGCGTACTTCAGGGCGTCTCACCTCAACTGTTTTCGTTTGGGCTTTGTTTTGCCTTATCTCTTGAAACTTCGGACATCCCCGATAGTTTGCGGGGTGCCCGGAGCCTCGGCAGAGCGCACATTTTAACTGGGTCATATCTGTGACCCTATCTTGCCCGAGTTTACACTCCCCTGTTTTGTGGGTATCTCCACATTTAACGCAGACTGAGTCCATACCACAGTTAACTGCAACGTGTCCAAACCCTTGGCAGTTCATGCATTGAAGCATGTAACGAAGTTACACATTTCCTCTTAAACTATAATAGGGAATTTTCCCTACCGCCGCACAACCGTCTACTAAGGGACCTAACCTGTTATACTTTTAATTAAATAGGTCCATTATCCGCATCTTATTACTTAATTTAATGCAGAACCCGTCGTATTTTCACTATAAAATGCATTAAATTTTATATACCTACCAGGGTGTATTACAACCTTAGACTTAGCAAAAGTAACCGCCATGTACCTACTTTACCTACATGAAAGAGTATTTATATGATTATCATCATAGACATGCCATGCATTGCCATGTACCTACATACAATACCTACCTTCAAGCAACAGCATAGGAAATGCACGAAGCAACCAGTGAGCGACACACAACCGAACACATGCTAATTGTATATCTCCACGGCAGCTTCATCTAAAACGATTGCACTAGAGGATGGGTAATAATACAATAGTGCGAGGCAGCAGTGGGTACATTTTTGCTGTGTGACGTGTATTTTTTTTAAATAATATAAGTCACACCAGCTTTCACCAGAAAAGATTATGAGTAGGAGTGAATTTCACTGAGAAAATCACTTCGCTTCCGACCGTAGAGCTAAGTTGATTCTCAACCAGCTAGTAATAGTCCTAAGCATTCAAACCGCCGACCGTATTGGGTGCGTAGTGCGCTATACCACAGGCAATTTTTGAGGCAAGAAATTGCCGTGGAATTAATTTGTGTTCCTTCGGGGACAGTTCTTTTATTTATATTTGTGCTCTTTTTAAGGGCAAGTAAGGTTAATTTGTGTTCCTTTGGGGACAGTTTTTTATTTTTATTGTGCTCTTTTTAAGGGCAAGTAAGGTTAATTTGTGTTCCTTTGGGGACAATTCTTTTATTTATATTTGTGCTCTTTTTAAGGACAAGTAAGGTTAATTTGTGTTCCTTTGGGGACAGTTCTTTTATTTATATTTGTGCTCTTTTTCAGGGCAAATAAGGTTAATTTGTGTTCCTCTGGGGACAGTTCTTTTTTTATATCACCTGTGCTCTTAAAGGGGCAGATATTATATTCAATTGTGCTCCTACGGGGCAGATGTATTTGAAAATTTGTGCCTCTTACACTCTTCCGAGGCAAAAAAGTTATTCCGTGCTGACAAAATTAAAATTCAGATTGAGCTTTACTGAATTGGAGACATAGTTGCTGAGCCCTGAACAACATCAAAGTTTTCGTTTGCTTCCTTTGAGCAACCCTGGACGACCGCTGAACTACCTTAGCTGGAAAACAAAAAAGTAACATCACATTTTGGCGCCCGAGCAGGGACCTTTAGAGGGTTCAACCGAACTCCTACCGCCGACCGTTTTAGAATTTTCTAAAGGTACCTCCGACTTTCGACAGCGAGTTCCTAATATCAGTTCTTCATCAAACATCATCGCATCAACCAGCCGCAACATGTCAGATTCTGAAGATCAAGCTGCTGCCGATACTAATAATATCTTCAGGAACCTAAATTTTATATACTCTATGAAAAAAACAGAATTGCAAGAAGCACTCCGCTCTAAAGGTTTAGATAGTGAAGGCAACATGAAGGATCTTCGTAACCGACTCAGCCAACACATCAAAAAGCTGAGGGACAATGGATCAACGCACGACCTGTGTAACAAGTGGGAGAGTTTGGTCGAAAAACGTCTAGACGACACCCTGCCCCTTGAGACGCAACCTGCCGTCATCGTGCCTACCATGCCTGTGCCGATAACTTCTAAAGACCTTACCTCAACCAGTTATACGCAGACAACTTTACAGGTTCCTAGTTTGGAGAAACTTAGCGGAAATCCCCGCCCAGCTAATTCCCAAATCAACCACCCTGTTCACTCGCCCAGTACATCACCCTCTCTTAACCAACCCAGGCATGAGCACCCGCCGCCGTCACACCGGCTCACCCTGAGTTATGAGGCAGAGGTGATGAACACAGTCCGAAAGTGGGGGTTAAGGTTCGATTCCTCGGGAAACCCGTTAGAATTTCTGGAAAGATTGTCTGAGCTAACTAACTGCTACAACATACCGCCTAATGATATGTTGCGCACCTTACCTGAGCTCTTTCGTGGCAGTGCTTTGGAGTGGCTGCGGATTAAAAGTGAAAGCTTCGTCTGCTGGGAAGGTTTTAGAGAGGCCTTCACTCGCCACTTCCTACCAGCCCGCTACCTACACAAGCTAGAGGAAGAAATATTAAAGAAACGTCAAGGACCCCGGGAGAAAGCAAAGGATTATATTCTCTCAGCTCAGTACCTGCTTCGTCAACACCCTCGCATGTCCTCCACCGATAATATCGATAGGATTTTCGACAACATGCGACCAGAGTATAGGTACTACATTCGCAGACGGGATTTCACTACCTTGGACGAATTGGCATATTTGGCTGAGGAGTTTGAAGCAATTAAGAGGGATGAGCAATCTTCGCGTCCAACTCAGTTGCCAGCCCCTCTTCTAAGCCCCAGAAACCCGCCAGCAGTGATTCCGTACGACAGGGATACCCATTGTTGGAATTGCAAGCAAAGGGGTCACCGGAAAGAAACCTGTCGCCGGCCATTTAGGCTATTCTGTTCCTTTTGTGGGACAGATGGCAGGATGACAAAGGACTGCCTTTGTCATAAAGATTTGGTAGCCGTTGCAACCGTACCGCCTGGCCACGATTCTCGGTACTTCATGCCCATTCATATAGGCACGGAAACATACCACGCTTTGGTAGACACTGGAAGCACAAAGTCGTTGGTGGGTCACGCTCTTCGGCAAAAGCTTCTAGATTTAGGACTTCCTATGCATGAGCAGAGCCGTCCTATTCACTTAGCTAATGGTGAACCCATCATGACCACAGAACATTTCGCTGCTACGTTCTCTGTGGGTTGTACAGAGATAGCTGGAGAAGTAACCTACCTGCCCGCTCTCGAGGAAGATGCCATTATTGGGATGGACTTAATGAGTCGAGCAAACGTCCAGATTTTTATGAACGGACAAGCGGTGACCGGTAGGAAGTCCTTAGGATCTGAAAGGGACAATCAAGATGGTGCAAACGTCGATGGCATTAGCAAACCAGCTAAAACCTTTGTGACTAACACCAACGCATCCGCTCAGACAGAGGACATTAAGAAAGTCGTTAATCAGCACAGTCCGCAATCAACCACCGTCACACACAGACCGCCGCTCCCTGAAAATATAAATAAAAGTAAAAATAAAAATAAAAATATAAATAATACAGTTGACCGCCGTAAAAATATTAATATCAGTATCAGTCTGCAATCGACCGCCGCCGTAAGACACAAACCGCTACTCCTGGACATAACTAATAAAATTACTCCTGAAAATAAATTAATAATTGCGATGCAGCCTACCAGCGACAACAATGAACCTTCAATGGAACAACCGACTAATCCTCCTCCATCTATTGAACAGTCGGGACGTCCTGAGAAAGACACCGTCATGGAAAGCCTTTGTCCAATGAAGGATGTGCTTAGGATTCGCCCAGCTGTGCGCCTTAGCCCTCGGCAACCTAAAGACCGCGCACCGAGCGCCCGCTTCCATCGGCTTATGGCACCAGAGCGAATGGCTCCTCCGATTACCGCCGCCAAACCAGGACTGAAGCTCGGGCCAAGGCCCAAAGCAACTAAGGACACTACCACCTCCGCCAACGAAACCTCTGCTGCTCAACGAGGAGGACACCATCCGCAAGCCGCGTTGATGAATCCTTGCGCTCGACAACCCACCGCACCGATGAGAACGGGAACACTCCGGCGCACTGACGAACTGAGATTCACATTAAAACCACGTCAGCGTATAAGCCACGTGAAACCGCCTGTCGCCGATCGTAATTTGGCTCAACCAATCCTTCCACCCCCACCAATGGAGCAGTATATGGCCAAGATCAGGGCCCAGCGCGAGAAGACCATGAACAATTGGATGACTTTAAAACCGCCAGCACAAGGACCGTCTACATCCGCTCCGCAGTTAAAACCCTGGCATAGAGCAGGGCCTTCTTCGTTGAAACTGCCGACAGTCGCACCAAAGCCGCCAGTGCCCGTTCGCTGCAACCAACCGATGGGAAGGGAGCCGATAAACCTGCAACAACCTTGCCTTGCCGCAGTACGACATTTAGTCACGGCCGAGAGATGTATCCAGCCCAGAACATCGACGGTCACTTCGACGCAGCCGACGATGACACCAACCCCAAGTTGTGCTACTTTCCCCATTCCGGTCTACACAAGCACTGGACCTAGCAACATGAGCAGCCAGCCGCCTTCGACCCTTTCGAAGGTATAGTAATTCGGGGAAGCAATCAACGGGGCGGCCAGTTCTATATACAACGGCCATGGGGACGTATTTGCGTACGCCCAAACAAGAGGCGCACCAAAGCTAACCTCAAGTTTGGGCCTTACATTAAGGAAGTCGACATTTTACCGTAGAGTCACCGCCACGGAGCTGTAGCCTATTTCCACCGCGCCATGAATTAAATCTTTATTTAGTTTTTTTTATAGAATATGAATATTTGTTAAGTTTAATTATTATTATGAAATATGTACAAATAAAATATAAATATTTGAATTGGAAAAAAAAAATAATAATAAAAAAAAAAAAAAAAAAAAAAACAAATAAATTTTGAATTATTTAACAAAAAAAAAAAAAAAAAAAAAAAAAAAATATATATATATAAAAAAAAACATGACGAGAGGGTTCTCGTCTTATGAAGAAAGGGGGGAATGTAACGAAGTTACACATTTCCTCTTAAACTATAATAGGGAATTTTCCCTACCGCCGCACAACCGTCTACTAAGGGACCTAACCTGTTATACTTTTAATTAAATAGGTCCATTATCCGCATCTTATTACTTAATTTAATGCAGAACCCGTCGTATTTTCACTATAAAATGCATTAAATTTTATATACCTACCAGGGTGTATTACAACCTTAGACTTAGCAAAAGTAACCGCCATGTACCTACTTTACCTACATGAAAGAGTATTTATATGATTATCATCATATACATGCCATGCATTGCCATGTACCTACATACAATACCTACCTTCAAGCAACAGCATAGGAAATGCACGAAGCAACCAGTGAGCGACACACAACCGAACACATGCTAATTGTATACCTCCACGGCAGCTTCATCTAAAACGATTGCACTAGAGGATGGGTAATAATACAATAGTGCGAGGCAGCAGTGGGTACATTTTTGCTGTGTGACGTGTATTTTTTTTAAATAATATAAGTCACACCAGCTTTCACCAGAAAAGATTATGAGTAGGAGTGAATTTCACTGAGAAAATCACTTCGCTTCCGACCGTAGAGCTAAGTTGATTCTCAACCAGCTCGTAATAGTCCTAAGCATTCAAACCGCCGACCGTATTGGGTGCGTAGTGCGCTATACCACAGGCAATTTTTGAGGCAAGAAATTGCCGTGGAATTAATTTGTGTTCCTTCGGGGACAGTTCTTTTATTTATATTTGTGCTCTTTTTAAGGGCAAGTAAGGTTAATTTGTGTTCCTTTGGGGACAGTTCTTTTATTTATATTTGTGCTCTTTTTAAGGGCAAGTAAGGTTAATTTGTGTTCCTTTGGGGACAGTTCTTTTATTTATATTTGTGCTCTTTTTCAGGGCAAATAAGGTTAATTTGTGTTCCTCTGGGGACAGTTCTTTTTTTATATCACCTGTGCTCTTAAAGGGGCAGATATTATATTCAATTGTGCTCCTACGGGGCAGATGTATTTGAAAATTTGTGCCTCTTACACTCTTCCGAGGCAGAAAAGTTATTCCGTGCTGACAAAATTAAAATTCAGATTGAGCTTTACTGAATTGGAGACATAGTTGCTGAGCCCTGAACAACATCAAAGTTTTCGTTTGCTTTCTTTGAGCAACCCTGGACGACCGCTGAACTACCTTAGCTGGAAAACAAAAAAGTAACATCACAAGCATGTCTTTCTGCTTGTTTAATTTTTCCCATCGTACAACTTGGTAATCCAGGACTGTTATATTCCTTAGACCACTCAATTTGCTTTGGGGCGAGAGCTGAACTAGGAAGAATGGTAACTTCCGTTTCTCCCGTCTGGTTTTGACTGTGGTAAACGGTCTGACCCCGATAAAATCGAGATCGTCACTCGCCACTTGACGGAGCTCTGCTAAGAGCGCATGCGGAACCGTAGAGGATTCGATACCCTTCAGGAGGACTGTTTGAAGCTTGTCTTCCTTAGGGGTGAAACTATAAAATTCAGTTCTAGTTTGAGACAGAAGGTCTTTTACTTTTTTGTAGTGCTCCAAAGACGAACACTGAATTGAATGCCTATCTGAATTTAAGCGTTTAATAGTAAAGTTGTTGCCAACAACCGACCTACATATCTCTATGGTATCTTTAATTTAAATTTTAAAAGTATTAATGGGTGGCACCTTACCTCGCTTTGCTTGTGGCTGCTGCTGTTGTTTCTGTTGTTGTGACTGCTGCTGTTGCTGCTGCTGTTGCGTCTGCTGCTGTTGTTGTTGTTGTTGTTGTTGCTGTTGCTGCTTCTGTGTCTGCTGTTGTTGCTGTTGTCGTTGTTGTTGTGGTTTGTAATGTTCTAGCCTACTTTTGCTGTTTAAGCGCAGCTCGCTTCAAATGGATGGCTAGAGAGCCGCAGTTTAATAAAATAAATAAACACCTTCAGTCTATGAAATGGAACTTAATTTATTTATATTTTCTTACAGCTATTTATACCTAAATTACATTACAAATCTATTTGGGATATCCCCTCTTAAAAACTATATTACAAATAAGAATGCATCAGCATTCTGCTACTCATAACTAAATTATTGGGGCAGTCGTCTCATTTCTAATGATGACAAACTTGCATTCGGGAGTAGTGTAACAAAATACATTCAGTGCCACTCACAAAGCAACGTAGTCAAAACGATGTCTTTGAACTTAGCTTTTGTTGGCTAAAGGGGACAACAAAATTGTGTACATCGTTTTACTATGATATTAAGTATCAATGAAAACGTGCTTGTTTGTTTGTCTCTAGTGTTTTGGTTGTGGCTTTTTGAATGAATGTTATTACACTACATCCCTCCCCTTTAAAAAATGATATTTGTTTACATTTCTAAAATTTAAATAAATATTATTCGTCTCTCTTTTTTTTTGTATGTACATATATATGGATTTAGGTTTGAGTTATTTATTGATATTTATTGTAAGTCCGTATTTCTGGCTTTAATTAAATTGTTATTAAGTATTTCATATTTCTTATCATCTAATAAAATAATACTATTTACACCGTTTTGTGATATAATTTTATATGGTCCTCTAAAAGGTTTATCAAATTTTCTTTTGTTTTGATTTTTTTAAATATACATAATCACCTACGATAAAATTTGATTTATTAACATTTTTTTGAACATTCTGTCTTTTATATTTATCATTGATTAAGTTGTTTTTTGCTTGCTCGTGAGCATATCTTAATTTACATTTTGATTCATTCAGGTAATTGTCAATATTATAGATTGTATCTTTGTTTTCTATTACTTCACATGGAAGAGTACATAACTTTCCAAAAACTAGTTCAAATGGTGAATATAAAGTACTACTATGTGGTGTTGAGTTATAACAATAAGTATAGTATGGTATCCATTCTGCCCAGTTCTCTTTATCTCTTACGCTCATAATATATTCATTAAATACCCTATGATTTCTTTCTATTGATCCCATTGTTTCATGGTGAAAAGGTGTAGAAACAATCTTTTCTATTTTTAAAAGTGTACAAATATTCTTAAGCAATTCATTAGTGAACTCTGATCCCTTATCTTTTTTAAGTCTTTTAAAACATCCGTATTTTAGAATAAATTTTTCTACTATTGTTTTTGCTACAGCTTCTTTAGTCTCTATCGGAAATGCTTCTACAAATTTCGTTAAGTCATATTGTATTGTAAGTATGTATCTATAACCATTAGATGGTCTAAGTGGTCCTATAGTATCAATTGATATTGTTTCAAATGAAGTATTGGGTGTATCTGTAATGACAATATTTTCTTTTGTATACCTTGTTGTCTTGGTTTTATTGCATGCTTCGCAGTTGTTAATAAACTTTTTAACCATTTTATCCATGTTTTTCCAAACATATCTTTGTTTTAACTTGTTGACACATCTTCTGAAACCGCAGTGTCCTCCTATTTTCGATTGATGATGTTCTTCTATTAATTTGTGCATTTCTTTTTCATCTGTTATTTGTTTTGGAGGTTTAAATAATATTATGTGTAGATATTTATCTCCTCTTACATTTTCTTGCAGCTTATTAAATATATTTTTAAATTCTTGTATGCATACATTTTTAAATATTTGACTAGTTCTTGCTAGCGCTAATTTTTTAACACCTGCATTGTTCATATTGAATATTAGCTTCCTCAGAATCAATTTTATCTCTGATAAAGATTTATCGCTAAATTCCACAATTACAGTGTTTGCTGCTATTTTTATTTCATTTATATTTTTCTTTGTAACGTTACTTTCTTCAAATCATAACTTTTTTAATCGCCTAATGTCCGATATTGATGTACAGTCCCACATATGAAGGTAGCTAGTCTTCTTATTTGAGTCCAAGGCTTTTGCAAAATTTTCTTCTTCATTTATTATTTTATCATTATTCTTTTTCATCGCTCTTGTTAAAACGTCTATGTTATATTTCGGTATCATTTCTTTTAATTCGTCAGATTCAATTTTTATCCTTGATAAAGCATCTGCATTCGTATTCATGTTCCTCTTTTTAAATATTATTTCAAAATCATAATCCATTAGGTCAACTCGAATTCTTGTCAATTTGGATGATGGATTTTTATGCGTAAGTAAGCTGACTAGGGGTCTATGATCCGTGTAAACTATAAATTTTCTACCAAAAAGATAAGGCCTGAAATAATTTATTCCCCAATGTATTGCTAACAATTCTTTTTCTATAATGGGTTTGTTCAATTCGTGTTTATTTAGGGATCTACTAGCATACGCTATAGGTTTATCAGAACCAATCTCTCCCTGTGAGAGTACTGCTCCTAATGCGAAATTGGACGCATCTGTAGTTAGTATGAAAGGTTTCTTAAAGTCTGGATAGCTAAGTATTGGAGGAGTTATTAAGCTTTGTTTAAGTGTGTTGAATGATTTGTCACATTCTTCTGTCCAAGAGAATATTTGTCGCTTCTTCAATAACTGGTTTAGAGGTTTAGCTATTTCTGCAAAATATTTTATAAATTTTCTATAATAATTACAGAATGCTACAAATCGTCTTACATCATCTGCATTTTTAGACAGTGGATAGTTTTTTATTGTCTCAAACTTTCTTGGATCTGGCTTTATTCCATTTGATGTTATCAAATGACCTAGGTAAATTACTTCTGGTTTCAAGAAATCACATTTTTCTAAGTTTAGCTTCAAGTTGTATTTACGAAGCCTTGCTAAAACTTTAAATAAATTTTCATTGTGATCTTTCAAATTCTTACCAAATACTATAACATCATCTACATATAAAAAGGCTGAGGCTTGTAGACCACTAAGAGCGATCGACAACATCCTCTGAAAACTATTTGTTGATATTTTTAATCCGAACGGTAGTCTCTTGAATCGGTAATGACCCTCATTTGTTGAAAATGCCGTTAATGGCCTAGATTGTCTGTCAAGTGAAATTTGATGAAATGAGCTTGTCATATCTAGAGTGGAAAAATATTTAGCATTACCAAGTTTATCTAACACATCTTCTAATCTTGTGAGTGGAAATTTATCATCTACAACCTTTTTATTTAGTGATCTAAAATCTACTACTAATCTCCACTTAGTTTGTCCGTTAATGCTTTTCTTTGGAACTATAAGTAACGGTGAGTTATATGGACTGGTAGACTTCTATTATGTCATTCTTAAGTAACTCAGCCACTTGGTTTTGAATTTCTTCTAATTGTGCATTTGGTAGTCTGTAATTCTTTATATAAACTGCATTTTTATCTGATACTGTGATATGTTGTTCATAAAATTTATTTGTGGTCAGTTCTTCATCTTCGTCATGGAAAACATCCTGAAATTCTTCACAAATTTTTAATACTGACTGTGAAGCAGCTGTTTCCAAGTTATCTACTTGAATGTTTTTTATTAGGTTTTGAAATTTGTGTATATTTTTAAATTTTGTGTTGTTTGATAATATTCTATATTTACTCAACGGTTCCACTCCTATCATTACGTTTTGTATTGTTTCCTCTTTATTAGTACTGTTTAATATCTTTACATGTTTAACACCTTTTGATGGTAATATTGAATTTGCTAAGAAGATTCCCCTTTTAATCTCATTCCCAATGATAACACTATCTTCACCTAAATCTAAATTTATGCTTTTTATTACTTCTGCTCTTGGTGGAATTTTTAATTTTCCAATGTTTGTCATAGAAATATTTAATGGTAGCACAATCTCCTCTTCTTGTGTTAAGATTGTCAGCACACAAGTTTCATAATCAATTTTACAGTTATAAGTTTTGAAAAAGTCTCTTCCTAGTATTGCATCTGTTGATATATTTATTTCCTCACTAACCACGTGGAATTGATGTTTTATATTTGTTTCTCCAAGCATGAGTTCTAGTTCTGTTATACCTTTCGAAAATATTGTTTTATTTGTTATGCCATTTATTTGACATGACGAATATTCATTTAAATCTTTTACCAGAAACTCTTTACAAACAGAAATATCTGCTCCCGTGTCAATTAAAAATTTTAAAGTTTTGTTTAAATGTTTTATCCTTATGTTAACGAAATTTGTGTCACATTCCCCATAGATATTTAGAACCTTCTTTGGTTTCCCCGATTCTGCTGCCCGGGGATCTCTAAGTTTTTCGTCCTAGTGTTACTATTGTGGTATTCCCTTGCAATGCCTCTACCTCTGTTGTTATTTTTGTTCCTTTCATAACCATTGTAATAATTGTTGTTATTGTACTGTCTATTGTTGTTTCTATCATTATTTGTAAATTTTGGATAGGAAGAGTTATGGTATCTACCACTATGATTCGTCCTAAATTGCATGATGTTATTTTGTCGTGTAGACGCTTCAACCTCAATTGCTATCTGTACAGCTTCATTAAATGTAGCTACTCTTGATGCTTGTACTACCTGTCTACATGCTTCATTTAATCCATTTTTAAAAACATTTAGTCTTAGTTGGTCATTTAACTTTATTATAGTTCTTTTATTGGCTTCACCCTGTTCAGCTATCTGAATCTCATTTAATTGTGAAATTAGTACTTCTATTCGCTCTGCATATTTGTTAACTTCTTGTGTTCCCTGATGCTGTCTGGCTAAATCATTATGTAGTTTTAATGGGTTTATTTTTGTTTTGTAAATATCTGTTAAAACTTTCTTTAAATCTGAAAAATTGTCAGGTTCTTTTTCTAGAGTCAGAAGCCTATTTTTTTGCTTTGTCAGTTACTTTAGTTGCTATAACAAATATAATTAATTTTTTCTTTTCACTTTCTTCACCTAAAGTGTTATGATAGAATTCAATTAGCCCAAAAAAATTTGCAAGGTTCTTCGATTCACCGTTAAATTCTGTAATAAGCTTTGCAGCTGTTAACATATTAAATTCTGCCATTTTTTTTTTGTTCAGTTTTTTTTTTTCTTAAGTATTTCTAAGATTTGTTTTTCTATTACTTTGAAGTGTACTGATATTTCTTCTATTTCCGTTTCATCGGTTATTTCTATAAGTATTTCTTTCCATTCCATATATTGTCAATTTCTTTCTTTGTTTTGTCAATGTATTCTTGAGTATATTCTCTGTTTGGACTTTTTTTTAAATTTGCTAATACTTTGGCAATGCTTTTTAAACTACCCATAATAGAAATGACTTCAAATGTATTTTATAATTTTTTTTTTTTTTTAGACATGATTTATTCTATTTCTTATAATTTGTTTTCTTACATATTTCTTATAGTAAGAATGAATTTTCGCTACTAATAAAATGATAAGTATTATCAGAGTTATATTGTTTATATTCGAACTGCTTAGAATCTGCTGGCTGCTACTGAGGTTGTTGTTGATCACCTCCTTTGATTGTGGTTGCCCCATTTTCTTAATTCCTCGATCAATTTGTTTTTTTGAGGATTTGTCAGTCGTAATAGCAATTATTTTATGTAGTTCAGCTCGCATCTGTCGTGCCTTTACTGCTTTCCCGGCTCTCGGTCTTCTTGTTCTTTTTGGTGCTTCTACTTTGGACGTTCTAGATGATGATTGTGTTCTGATGGATTTATTTCTTTTGAGGTATTCCTCTATTGTAAGAGGTTTTGGTCCTGCTGTCTTCGGCGTTGGTATATATTCTGGAATACTGTCTTGGTCTTCTTGCATCAAAGGAATATACGTCTTGTTGTTAAATTTAACAAACAAGCTGGCAAGATCGCCATGTAATGTTCTAGCCTACTTTTGCTGTTTAAGCGCAGCTCGCTTCAAATGGATGGCTAGAGAGCCGCAGTTTAATAAAATAAATAAACACCTTCAGTCTATGAAATGGAACTTAATTTATTTATGTTTTCTTACAGCTATTTATACCTAAATTACATTACAAATCTATTTGGGATATCCCCTCTTAAAAACTATATTACAAATAAGAATGCATCAGCATTCTGCTACTCATAATTAAATTATTGGGGCAGTCGTCTCATTTCTAATGATGACAAACTTGCATTCGGGAGTAGTGTAACAAAATACATTCAGTGCCACTCACAAAGCAACGTAGTCAAAACGATGTCTTTGAACTTAGCTTTTGTTGGCTAAAGGGGACAACAAAATTGTGTACATCGTTTTACTATGATATTAAGTATCAATGAAAACGTGCTTGTTTGTTTGTCTCTAGTGTTTTGGTTGTGGCTTTTTGAATGAATGTTATTACACTACAGGTTGTTGTTGTTGTTTTTTTTGCTTGCGGCTGTTGAGGTTGCTGAGGCTGATGCTGTGGCTGCTGAGGCGGCTGCTGTGTCTTCTGAGTCAAATGTTGCTGCTGCTGGACTGGGAGTGGTTGTTGTTGTTTAGGAGGCTGCTGCTGTTGCCTAGCTTCTAGTTGCTCTTGGAGCGCTTGTTGACGAGTGCGCTGCTCAAGAGCCGCCTGACGCTCCTTCTCCCTTCTTACCTCCTGCTTCTTCTTCAGTGCTTCCACTAACTCGATGAGCGAAGAAATCTGCTCGGTGAGTGTTTCGATCCGCTCGTTCTCTTCTTCGTCAGTCAGATCCACTATATCACCACTGACATAGTGCCCTTCTCCTTCTTCTGACATGTAGGATATGTTTCCTTCGGCATCTACGTCAGCTGCGTTTTCTTCGCCTGTTACGTCGGCGATTTCGTTGGCTGGCTCTGGGATTTGTTACTTCTCCTTCAGCCTCTTTGACGATTACGACATCAGCCTCAGCCTCGTCGTCTTCTCCATTGTTGTCGTTGTTGTTGTCTTCGTCGTCGTTGGAGGAGCTGTCAAGCTGCCTCTGGATTTTGGCCTGAGCCGATGACTTGGCTGACCGTTCACGCCCTTCAATTTGCTGGGCTGCATCACCGATGCGCTTCTTCACAACAAGGTTCGGCTTATAGTTTATATAGCGCCTCCTCTTATTTGCATCAGTTGCCTCGGCACATGCCGGCCCTGTTGATTTGCCTTTGGTAGGGCTTGTTGTTTTGGCAGTTGCCATGCTTATGGTATTGGCCTCGACACGTGCCGATGGCTCTGTTGTTGTAGTTTTTCTTGACCTTGAAGGTCCAGCTACTGTATTTGTTGTTTGGCCTCTGGATGGCCCCGCTATCATTTTATCGGCTGTTACATCGCCTGATGTTCGAGCACCTTTTGTTGTTGTTGGGGGACCATCTTTCGATGTCCCCGTTGGTTTGACCATCTGCTCTTCTTATTGTTGCTGCTGTTTTCTTCTCCGAGAAACCTCTTGCCAGAAATAATTTAAAAAAAGGCCTTGCCCGGGGTGAGAATCGAACCCACGACCTTCCACTCTGAATTCTGCTCCTCTACATTTTCATTTTTAATTCATTTTTTATTTTTCATTTTCTTATATCTATCTTAATGCTAGACAAAAAATCTTAAACAACTAGCTTACATATTAACTTAACTAACTTACTGGCCCCATGCGGGCGCTCTAAATTAAACTGTGACTATACTTAAACAATGCCTTTCGACGTAAAATAACTTATATTTAAAATTCATGATAACTTAAAACTAACGAGAAAATTATTAAAAAAAACTCATTATCTATATCATTGTTTTTTAAATTTTTTATTAAACTTAAAGCTACCCTTTACCTAAATAAAACTAGTTAAAACTAAATTAAAACTAACTTAAACTACATTATATCTAATTAAAACTACTTAAAATAACTTAAAAACTAGAACAGCCACCAGCAATTTTTTTTTTGTGCCACCGTCCTGTTCTACCTACTCTACTCTACCTATATTTACCTTAGAACTATGTAAGTCGGCCAAAGCAATAATGTGGTCAACTTTCAATATCGCGGTGGTCACCCAACCACCAGAATTTTTTTAATTGTTCAATTAAGTCCTTTCTGTCCCGAAGTGGCACAGCTCTACTGAACCGCAGACGCTCTGCTCCGTTCCCTGAGCCGACGTCCCGATCGTAAAGAAGTCGCCGATCCACAGTCCTACGGCTGACGTGGTAGATTAACGGAACCGCCAATCTATCCTGTATCAGCCCACGACTGTCTAAATAGAGGAATGTCTCGGGCGCGATGAAACCGTTAAGACGTACACTTTCGCTATACTCATCATTGGGGTAGTAAGCCCCAAAAATAAGTCCATTGGTCGAAGTCATCGCTCTTGCAATGTGACCCCGAATCAGCTTGATTAAAAAGTTATCTATCCTGTTTATATTGGCCCTGTTGTATAGAACCTCGTTGGCATAGTAATGTGTGTACTCCGACTCTGGTGTTCTGTGCAATCCAAGGCAGCGTCTCAAACACCCGAATCTTTTCCATTTGAGATGGGGCAACGTTGAACCACACAGGGCACCCATAGGCAATCATTGGCCGGATAAGGGCCATGTAGCAAATCACCTTTACTCTGCTGTCGAGGCGGCTGCTATAGAACAACCGTCTTGTCAACCCAAAGGCTCCCCTAGCTCTGGTCAGAGCAGCATCTACTTGTCGATTGAAATATAGATACTGATCTAGCCAGATGCCAAGGTACTTTACCACATCTTTACTTGCCAGTGGATGTCCACTTGGTCCAACGATCACTAGATTTCTCCAGTTCTTTCTTGTATCCCTAGAAGCCCTAGACAACGGGGTTCTACACAGGATAGTTTCTGACTTCTGGAAGTTAATTTTTAACTTCCAGTCATCACAATATCGCTGAATCTTGTCGAAGTCACGCTGCAAGAGAATTCTAATGACTTCAACTTTTGGACCGGTCCTGTACGCTACAAGGTCATCGGCATACGCAATTGCATGAGTGAGACTACCTATCAGATCGCTGGTGTAAACACTAAAAAGAATCGGCGAGTTCACAGCTCCTTGCTGTAGACCGTTTTTAATATCAAATGTTGTGGTAGAAGTTACATTGCCACTTTTGACAACAAACTTTCTACCATTGAGCATGTCATGAAGCATATATAACAGTGGTTTACTTATGCCAAGTCAAGTTAACTTCAGATAAAGACCCTCTAACCATACGGTGTCGAAAGCCTTCTCTAAATCAACCAGAACGGCACCCGTGCATTGATTTTTCGCTTTGTTCCATTGAACATCAGAAACTAACTTAGAAGCGGCATGAATAGTGTCATGCCCCGCCTTAAAGCCAAACTGATTATCTGGAATAATATTTTTGTCCTCAGCCCACTTGAACAGAGCTCTATTGAGAATCTTCTCGAATACCTTACTGATACTTGGAAGAAGACTTATCGACCGAAGATTTGCCGGATTGGAGCTGTCCTTTCCCTTTTTGGGGAGAGGATGGACCACAGCTGTCTTCCAACTCACTGGATAATATGCATTATTCAATGCGTTGTTGAACAGTGTGGTATAAATGTCTATTGCTTCCTGAGGGAGATGTCGTAAAACAATGTTGGGTATGCCATCGACCCCCGCAGTTTTTTTTCTCTTTAATGTTTGAAAAATTCACTGAAGTTCTACCTTCGAAATTAACAATGAACTGGGTCCATTTTGCTCGGCGATGGTGGCGTTTGCCAAGTTTTCGTCATTAAACCCGGTGAAACCGGTATTCTCGGATCGCCGTTGCGTAATGCTATTTCCAAGGTAGAAGTTGTGCATAGGGCTCTGTTCTCCAGGTCATGATTCGGACGAATGCTAGCATTCCCCTTATACACTTGCTGGAAAGCAGCCCCTACAGCTTCTACATTTTCCTGAGAATCTTCTATTATAAAAAAATTATTATCGAGAACGGCAGCCTCCGGATCTATTCCCGCAATCGTTAGTACGTCTTCGTTATCTGCTGTCCTCTGGAGTTTAAGACATGGAAGTTCGTTTTGATCATTTCTTCTAAATATCTTATTTATTTGGGGAAACATACTGGGGTCGCTAGAATTAACGGCCCGAATTCTGTTATCCCAGTATGAATCAATAGATAACCTGTAATTTTGTCTGATCAGATTATTAAGATTTTTGATCGACGACTTCAATGTCCTAATTTCCATATCTCGTGTGTCCGTGAAACGTCTGTACAGAAGTTTCAACGTAGTCAGAAGTCCACTTTTTTGTCGGTGTAGTGCGTCAAATGTCGCGTTCTTGTATATACTAGTAGGGTCGTGTTCCTTATATTTTGGGATTGTTCTGTCCATTGTTCGTTTTATAGTCGTGTCCATTTGATTCAGGTACCCGTCGACCTCAACGTTTGTCAGGTTCCTGTCATTTGGTGGAGAAATGTCATCGGAACCTATTTCTCTTGCCAAGGAGTTGTAGAAGCGTGGCTGAAATTGTAAGAGTGCACAGGCACATACTAATCCAACTATAAAAGTTCGCTCGGATGTATTACGGCGGCAAGTCCGCAGTGGTCTTTGTCGTATTCAATCGTTCGTAAACAGTTTTTTGTATGTTGACCTACAATGTCAGTTATTATCAGTCTTGAGTCAAGCAGGAGTAGATCCAGAAAACTACCACTTCTCGGAAAAGACGGTCTATCTGTAGCCAGAAGGTCGATCCTACACTCAACACTATACAGACCCATCCAATTAAAAAGATGGTTCCCTCTAGGATTTTGTACTTGATTTCCCCAATCTACATGTTTGGCGTTCAAGTCCCCTGCCATGAGATAATAATTCTCATCCAAGTTTAATCTTAAGCATTCGAAAAGTTTTTCGAGTTCTGCGATAAAATTAGCTGACTGAGGTGCGTCAGGTGCGAACACCGCGATTGCGTACATTCTTTTCCCTTGCTGAAGAGGAATGCAAACGATGCAAGCTTCTAGCAGCCCAAATCTTCGCACTTCACAATTATATATAACTTTATGTTTAATGCCCTTTCGTATGAAGATTGCGACCCCACCCCCTTGAGAGGAGTTTGGCCGATCCCTTCTTACGATATTGTAATTTTTATTAGTCAGTTTGTGTTTCTGGTTTAGCTTAGTTTCGCTAGCCATAAACACGTCAGGACTTTGGTCTTGAAGCAAATGAAAGAGGTTTGCTCTACGTTCGGTCCTAATCAACTAATTTACATTCACAGCTAGGTTCTTAAAGGGTCGCTCAGGCAGCGCGCCTTTAACCATTTCGCGTTGCCGGCAGAATAGAGTAGAGGTAATCCACCCTAGCCGCCTGCTCCCTGATCTGTTTTTGCACATCGGTTAACTGACCATGAATGGTCAGCAACACCTGCATCAGATCTGCCTCTGGCACAGGAGCCGTAGGCACTTGGACCTGTTTGGCTACTTGTGGTTGAGGCTGTACCGTTTTTACCTTTCCAGACGGCATTTGGGCGTAAGAAATTGCGGGATTGACGGAAGTTGATGTCTGGCGTACTTCAGGGCGTCTCACCTCTACTGTCTTCTTTTGGTCTTTGTTTTTTTTTCATTTCCTGAAACTTCGGACATCCCCGATAGTTTGCGGGGTGCCCGGATCCTCGGCAAAGTGCACACTTTAACTGGGTCCTGTCTTCGACCCTCTCTTTTTCGAGCTTACATTCACCTATCTTGTGGGAATCTCCACATTTGACACAAACTGGATCCATACGACAGTTTGCTGCCACGTGGCCGTATCCTTGGCAGTTCATGCATTGAAGCATGTCTCTCTGCCTATTTAATTTTTCCCATCTTACAATTTGGTAGTTTAGGACGTTTATACTCCTTAAACCACTCAACTTTCTTTGGGGCGAGAGCTGAACGAGGAAGAATGGTAAATTCGGTTTCTCCCGTCTGGCCTTAACTGTGGAAAACGGTCTGACCCCGATAAAATCGAGATCATCGCTCGCCACTTGACGGAGCTCAGTTAAGAGTTCCTGCGGATCCGTAGAGGATTCGATACCCTTCAGGAGGACTGTTTGTAGCTTGTCTTCCTTCGGGGTGAAACTGTAGTATTCTGTCTTCGTTTGAGACAGGAGATCTTTTACTTTTTTATAATGCTCGACCGAAGAGCAATGAATGGCGTGTCGGTCTGCGTTCAACCTTTTAATAATAAAATTGTTGCCTATGGCCGACTTACATAACTCTATTGTGTCTTTTAATTCTATTTTGAAGGTATTAATTGGTGGCACCTTACCTTTCTTTGCTTGTGGCTGTTGCTGTTGCTGTTGCTGTTGCTGTTGCTGTTGCTGTTGCTGTTGCTGTTGCTGTTGCTGTTGCTGTTGCTGTTGCTGTTGCTGTTGCTGTTGCTGTTGCTGTTGCTGTTGCTGTTGCTGTTGCTGTCGCTGTTGCTGTTGTGACTGTTGTTGTGGTGTCTGCTTCTGCTGCGGTTGTCGCTGCTGTTGTTGTTTCTGCTGTTGTTGTTGCTTCTGTGACTTTTGTTGTTGTATTTGTTGTTGCTGTTGTTGTTGCTTCTGTGACTTTTGTTGTTGTTGCTGTATTTGCGGTTGCTGATGCTGTTGCTGGGGCTGCAGTTGCTGCGTCCGCTGAGGACAATGCTGGGGCTGCAGTTGTTGTGTCGGCTGCTTCTTTTTGTGCTGCAGTTCTGGGAGTGGTTGTTGTTTGGGAGGCTGCTGTAGTTTTGCTGCATTGTGCTGCTCTTGGAGCGTTTTTTGTCTTTTATTTTCAAGAGCAACAAGGCGCTCTTTTTCTCTCCGCGCTTCTTGCTTGACTTTGAGCGCTTTCACCATTTCCATGAGGGAGGAAATTTGCTCCGTTAGTGATGCAACCTAGCTCTAGTGCTCCTATCGGCACGATTTATAAGGTGTGGCTTGTATCTTATGATACGCCTTCTCTTTTTATCCTCCTTTGTAGTTGCTATGGCACGAACTGGTGTTGAAGTCGTGCCTTTTACAAAGCTTGTTGTTGCAGTCGCTATGCTGCTTGTATTAACTTCGGCACGTGCCGATGACGCTGTCGTTGTTGGCTGGGTTTCTTTGGAAGGCCCCGCTACCTTAACTGCTGCTGCTGCATCACCTGATGCTCCGGTATCTTGTCTTGTTGTTGGGGGATCATCTTCCGATTTCCCGTTGGCTTTACCATCTGTTGTTGTTGCTCTTCTCTGTTTTTATGGACTTTCTCCCAGAATTTATTTTAAAAAAAGCCCTGACCAGGGTGGGGCTCGAACCCACGACCCTCCACTTTGTTGTCGGCTACTCTTTCATTTTATTTCATTTTAATTCATTTTTTATTTTTTCATTTTGTTATATCTATCTTAATGCTAGACAAAAAATCTTAAACAACTAGCTTACATATTAACTTACTTAACTAACTTACTGGCCCCATACGGGCGCTCTAAATTATACTATAACTTTATTTAAAAAATGCCTTTCGGCGTAAAGACTATTTTAAATTTAAAATTCAATATAACTTAAACCTAAACAAGAAAATTCTTTAAAAACTTGTTTTCCATGACATTATTTTAATTTTTATTTAAAAACTTAAAACTACCCTTTACCTAAATAAAACTAAATTAACCTAAATAAAACTAAAATATACGTAAATATACGTAACTACCTTAAAACTACTTAAAAATACTTAAAATAACTTAAAACTAGAACAGCCACCAGCAGCATTTTTTTTTTTTTTTCTTCGAAGCAGCCTATGCATATGCCCGCACGCTTATAATTATGCATATATTGACATATATGCATATGTAACAGCGCCAAATGCACATACCCACAGACAAACGATTTTATGGATTTTTAACATTTTTTTTGGTGCCACCGTTACTGTCCTACTTAATCTACCTTAGAAATACGTAGGTCGGCCAAGGCAACAACTTTGACTAACCATCAATATCAAGGTGGTCACCCAACCACCAGTATTTTTTAACTTGCTTATTCAAGTCCTTTTTGTCCCGAAGGGGCACAGCTCTACTGTAACAAATCACCTTCACCCTGTTTTCGGCTGTTATAAAACAATCGTCGAGCAAACGCTCCCCTAGCTCTGGCCAGAGCAGCATCTATATGTCGATTGAAATATAGATACTGATCTAGCCAGATACCAAGGTACTTTACTACATCTTTACTCGCCAGTTGATGTCCATTTGGTCCAACGATCACTAGACTTCTCCAGTTCTTTTTTGTATCCCTAGAAGCCTTAGACAAAGGGGTTCTAAACAGGATAGTTTCTGATTTCTGAAAGTTAATTTTCAATTTCCAGTCATCGCAATATCGCTGAATCTTGTCGAAGTCACGCTGCAAGAGAATTCTGATAACTTCAACTTTTGGACCCGTTCTGTACGCTACAAGATCATCGGCATACGCAATTGAATGAGTTAGACTACCTATCAGATCGCTGGTGTAAATACTAAAAAGAATCGGTGAGTTCACAGCTCCTTGCTGTAGACCGTTTTTAATATCAAATGTTGTGGTAGAAGTTACATTGCCACTTTTGACAACAAACTTTCTACCATTGAGCATGTCATGAAGCATATATAACAGTGGTTTACTTATGCCAAATCTAGATAGCTTCAGATAAAGACCCTCTAACCATACGGTGTCGAAAGCTTTCTCTAAATCAACCAGAACGGCACCCGTACATTGCTTTTTCGTTTTGTTCCATTGAACATCAGAAACTAACTTAGACGCAGCATGAATAGTGTCATGCCCCGCCTTAAAGCCAAACTGATTATCTGGAATAATATTTTTGTCCTCAGCCCACTTGAACAGAGCTCTATTGAGAATCTTTTCGAATACTTTACTGATACTTGGAAGAAGACTTATCGACCGAAGATTTGCCGGATTGGAGCTGTCCTTTCCCTTTTTGGGGAGAGGATGGACCACAGCTGTCTTCCAACTCACTGGATAATATGCATTATTCAATGCGTTGTTAAACAGTGTGGTATAAATGTCTATGGCTTCCTCAGGGAGATGTCGTAACACAATGTTGGGTATACCATCGACCCCCGCAGATTTCTTTTTCTTTAATGTTTGAAAAATTAACTGAAGTTCTACCTTCGAAATTAACAATGAACTGGATCCATTTTGCTCGGCGATGGTGGCGTTTGCCAAATTTTCGTCATTGAACACGGTGAAACCAGTATTCTCAGATCGCCATTGCGTTATGTTATTTCCAAGGTAGAAGTTGTGTAGTAAGGCTCTGTTTTCCAGGTCATGATTTGGACGAATGCTAGCATTCACCTTATAAACTTGCTGGAAAGCAGCCCCTACAGCTTCTACCTTTTCATGTGGATCTTCTATCATAAAAAAGTTATCATCGAAAACGGCACCCTCCGGATCTATTCCCGCAATCGTTAGTACGTCTTCGTTATCTGTTGTCCTCTGGAGTTTAAGACATGATCATTTCTTCTAAATATCTTATTTATTTGGGGAAACATACTGGGGTCGCTAGAATTAACGGCCCGAATTCTGTTATCCCAATATAAATTAATAGATAATCTATAATTTTGTTTAATCAGAACATTAATGTTTTTGATCGACGACTTCAATGTCCTAATCTCCAGATCACGTGTGTCCGTGAAACGTCTGTAAAGAAGTTTCAACCTAGTCAGCAGTCCACTTTTTTGTCGGTGTAGTGCGTCGATTGTCGCGTTCTTGTATAAACCAGTAGGGTCTTGTTCCTTATATTTTGGGATTATTCTGTCCATTGTTCGTTTTATAGTCGTATCCATTTGAGTCAGGTACCCGTCGATCTCGACGTTCGTCAGGTTCCTGTCATTTGGTGGAGAAATGTCATCGGAACGTATTTCTCTTGCCAAGGAGTTGTAGAAGCGTGGCCAACGCGTCTTACTGAAATTGTAAGAGTGCGCAGGCACATACTCATCCAACTCCAAAAGTTCGCTCGGGAGCTGTATTACGGCAGCAAGTCCGCAGTGGTCACTGTCGTATTCAATTGTTCGTAAACAGTTTTTTGTATGTTGACCTACAGTGTCAGTTATTATGAGTCTTGAGTCAAGCAGGAGTAGATCCAGAAAACTACCACTTCTCGGAAAAGACGGTCTATCTGTAGCCAGAAGGTCGATCCTACACTCAACACTGTATCGACCCATCCAATTATAAAGATGGTTCCCTCTAGGATTTTGTACTTGATTTCCCCAATCTATATGTTTGGCGTTCAAGTCCCCTGCCATGAGATAATAATTCTCATCCAAGTTCAGTCTTAAGCATTCAAAAAGTTTTTCGAGTTCTGCGATAAAATTAGCCGGCTGAGGTGCGTCAGGTGCGTACACTGCGATTGCGTACATTCTTTTCCCCTGCTGGAGAGGAATGCAAACGATTCAGGCTTCTAGCAACCCGAATCTTCGCACTTCACTATTATATATAACCTTATATTTAATGCCCTTTCGTATGAAGATTGCGACCCCACCCCCTTGAGAGGAGTTGGGCCGATCCCTTCTTACGATATTGTAATTTTTATAAGTCAGTTTGTGTTTCTGATTTAGCTTAGTTTCGCTAGCCATAAACACATCAGGACTTTGGTCTTGCAGCAAATGAAAGAGGTTTGCTCTACGTTCGGTCCTAATCAGCGAATTTACATTCACAGCTAGGATCTTAAAGGGTCGCTCAGGCAGCGCGCCTTTAACCATTTCGCGTTGCCGGCAGAATAGAGTAGAGGTAATCCACCCTAGCCGCCTGCTCCCTTATCTGTTTTTGCACATCGGTTAACTGACCATGAATGGTCAGCAACACCTGCATCAGATCTGCCTCTGGCACAGGAGCCGTAGGCACTTGGACCTGTTTGGCTACCTGTGGTTGAGGCTGTACCGTTTTTCCCTTTCCAGACGCCATTTGGGCGTAAGAAATTGCGGGATTGACGGAAGTTGATGTCTGGCGTACTTCAGGGCGTCTCACCTCTACTGTCTTCTTTTGGTCTTTGTTTTTTTTCATTTCCTGAAACTTCGGACATCCCCGATAGTTTGCGGGGTGCCCGGAGCCTCGGCAAAGTGCACACTTTAACTGGGTCCTGTCTTCGACCCTCTCTTTTCCGAGCTTACATTCACCTATCTTGTGGGAATCTCCACATTTGACACAAACTGGATCCATACCACAGTTTGCTGCCACGTGGCCGTATCCTTGGCAGTTCATGCATTGAAGCATGTCTCTCTGCCTATTTAATTTTTTCCATCTTACAATTTGGTAGTTTAGGACGTTTATACTCCTTAAACCACTCAACTTGCTTTGGGGCGAGAGCTGAACGAGGAGGAATGGTAAATTCCGTTTCTCCCGTCTGGCCTTAACTGTGGAAAACGGTCTGACCCCGATAAAATCGAGATCATCGCTCGCCACTTGACGGAGCTCAGTTAAGAGTTCCTGCGGATCCGTAGAGGATTCGATACCCTTCAGGAGGACTGTTTGTAGCTTGTCTTCCTTCGGGGTGAAACTGAAGTATTCTGTCTTCGTTTGAGACAGGAGATCTTTTACTTTTTTATAATGCTCGACCGAAGAGCAATGAATGGCGTGTCGGTCTGCGTTCAACCTTTCAATAATAAAATTGTTGCCTATGGCCGACTTACATAACTCTATTGTGTCTTTTAATTCTATTTTGAAGGTATTAATTGGTGGCACCTTACCTTTCTTTGCTTGTGGCTGTTGCTGTTGCTGTTGCTGTTGCTGTTGCTGTTGCTGTTGCTGTTGCTGTTGCTGTTGCTGTTGCTGTTGCTGTTGCTGTTGCTGTTGCTGTTGCTGTCGCTGTTGCTGTTGTGACTGTTGTTGTGGTGTCTGCTTCTGCTGCGGTTGTCGCTGCTGTTGTTGTTTCTGCTGTTGTTGTTGCTTCTGTGACTTTTGTTGTTGTATTTGTTGTTGCTGTTGTTGTTGCTTCTGTGACTTTTGTTGTTGTTGCTGTATTTGCGGTTGCTGATGCTGTTGCTGGGGCTGCAGTTGCTGCGTCCGCTGAGGACGATGCTGGGGCTGCAGTTGTTGTGTCGGCTGCTTCTTTTTGAGCTGCAGTTCTGGGAGTGGTTGTTGTTTGGGAGGCTGCTGTAGTTTTGCTGCATTGTGCCTATGGCCGACTAACATAATTCTATAGTGTCTTTCAATTCTATTTTGAAGGTATTAATTGGGGGCACCTTACCTTTCTTTGCTTGTGGCTGTTGCTGTTGCTGCTTCTGTTGTGACTGCTGCTGTTGTGTCTGCTGCTGTTGTGTCTGTTGCTGTTGTGATTGCTGCGGTTGTCGCTGTTGTTGTAGTTTTTGCTGCTGTTGTTGCTTCTGTGTCTTTTGTTGTTGTCGTTGTTGAAGTGGTTGTTGTATTTGTTGTTGTATTTGTTTTTGTTGTTGTTGCTGTTGTTGTTTTTTCTGTACTTGCGGTTGCTGATGCTGTTGCTGGGTCTGCAGTTCCTGTGTCGGCTGCTTCTTTTTGTGCTGCTGTTCCGGGAGAGGTTGTTGTTGCTTAGGAGACTGCTGCATTTGTGCTGCTTTTTGTTGCTCTTTGAGCGTTTTTTGTCGATTTATTTCAAGAGCAATTAGGCGCTCTTTTTCCCTACGCGCTTCTTGCTTAACTTTGAGCGCTTTAACCATTTCCATGAGGGAAGAAATTTGCTCTGTCAGTGATGCGATTTTTTCCCGCTCATCTTCTGACTCTTCTGGAGGTGAAAGGTCCACCAACTCGCCACTCACGTAGTGCCCCTCCCCTTCTACGGACATGTATGCAATGTCTTCGGCATCTACCTCAGTGACGTCATGCTCACATGTCTTCTTAACGGTCGCATCGTCGTTTGCTTCTTTGGCGATTTCGTCGTCAGCATCTGCCTCGTCATCGCCCTCATGATCATGTTCACTGTTTTTTATGTCGTCATCCTCATAGGAGGAACTTTCTAAATGCCTCTGCATTTTTGCTTGAGCGGAGGCCTTAGCCAACTTGTCTCTGGTGCTCCTATCGGCACGATTTATGAGTTGTGGCTTGTATCTTATGATACGCCTTCTCTTTCCCTTTGAATTGGCTATGGCACCGGCTGGTGTTGATATCGTGCCTTTTGCAAAGCTTGTTGTTGCAGTCGCTATGCTGCTAGTATTAGCTTCGGCACGTGCAGATGACGCTGTCGTTGTTGGCTGGGCTTCAATGGAAGGCACCGCTACTTTAACTGCTGCTGCTGCATCACCTGATGTTTTGGCTGCTTCACTTGTTGTTGGGGGAGCATCTTCCGATGTCCCCGTTGACTTTATCATTTGCTGTTGTTCCTTCTCTTCTCGGTTTTTGTTGACTTTTTCCCAGAACTTATTTAAAAAAAAGCCCTGACCAGGGTGGGGCTCGAACCCACGCCCTTCCAGTCTGTCGTCGGCCACGCTTCATTTTCATTTTTAATTCATTTTTTATTTTTTCATTTCCTTATATCTATCTTAATGCTAGACAAAAAATCTTAAACAACTAGCTTACATATTAACTTAACTAACTTACTGGCCCCATGCGGGCGCTCTAAATTAAACTATGACTATATTTAAACAATGCCTTTCAACGTAAAATAACTTATATTTAAAATTCATGATAACTATCTACCCTTAAGCTAAATAAAACAAGTTAAAACTAAATTAAAACTAACTTAAACTACATTATATCTAATTAAAACTTAAAAACTAGAACAGCTTAAAAACTAGAACAGCCACCAGCAATTTTTTTTTTTTTTTTTTTTTTGCATACGCATATGCACACTCGCGTACGCCCATACACATGCATATATGTACATATACATATATACATATGTATTCGCAACAGCAAGTACTCACATACAAATACATTTACTTATGTACTTTTTTTTTTTTTTTTTTTTTTTTTTTTTTTTTTTTTTTTTTTGGTGCCACCGTCACTGTTCTACCCTACTCTACCTATATTTACCTTAGAACTATGTAAGTCGGCCAAAGCAACAATATGGTCAACTTTCAATATCACGGTGGTCACCCAACCACCAGAATTTTTTGACTTGCTTAACTAAGTCCTTTCTGTCCCGAAGGGGCACAGCTCTACTGAACCGCAGACGCTCTGCTTCGTTCCCTGAGCCGACGTCCCGATCGTAAAGAAGTCGCCGATCCACAGTCCTACGGCTGACGTGGTAGATTAACGGAACCGCCAATCTATCCTGTATCAGCCCACGACTGTCTAAAAAGAGGAATGTCTCGGGCGGGATGAAACCGTTAAGACGTACACTTTCACTATACTCATCATTGGGGTAATAAGCCCCAAAAATAAGTCCATTGGTCGAGGTCATCGCTCTTGCAATGTGACCCCGAATCAGCTTGATTAAAAAGTTATCTATCCTGTTTATATTGGCCCTGTTGTATAGAACCTCGTTGGCATAGTAATGTGTGTACTCCGACTCTGGTGTTCTGTGTAATCCAAGGCAGCGTCTAAGACACTGCCTCTCAAACACCCGAATCATTTCCATTTGAGATGGGGCAACGTTAAACCACACAGGGCACCCATAGGCAATCATTGGCCGGATAAGGGCCATGTAGCAAATCACCTTTACTCTGCTGTCAAGGCGGCTGCTATAAAACAACCGTCTTGTCAACCCAAAGGCTCCCCTAGCTCTGGCCAGAGCAGCATCTACATGTCGATTGAAATATAGATACTGATCTAGCCAGATGCCAAGGTACTTTACCACATCTTTACTTGCCAGTGGATGTCCATTTGGTCCAACGATCACTAGACTTCTCCAGTTCTTTCTTGTATCCCTAGAAGCCCTAGACAACGGGGTTCTAAACAGGATAGTTTCTGATTTCTGAAAATTAATTTTTAACTTCCAGTCATCACAATATTGCTGAATCTTGTCGAAGTCACGCTGCAGAAGAATTCTGATGACTTCAACTTTTGGACCCGTTCTGTACGCTACAAGATCATCGGCATA
This sequence comes from Baccha elongata, assembly GCA_951217065.1. NCBI lineage: Eukaryota > Metazoa > Arthropoda > Insecta > Diptera > Syrphidae > Baccha > Baccha elongata. Next base: position 179,329 of record CATNUY010000119.1, on the reverse strand, counting down.
CGCAATTGAATGAGTTAGACTACCTATCAGATCGCTGGTGTAAATACTAAAAAGAATCGGTGAGTTCACAGCTCCTTGTTGTAGAACATTTTTAATATCAAAAGTTGTGGTAGAAGTTACATTGCCACTTTTGACAACAAACTTTCTACCAGTAAGCATGTCATGAAGCATATATAACAGTGGTTTACTTATGCCAAATCTAGATAGGTTCAGATAAAGACCCTCTAACCATACGGTGTCGAAAGCTTTCTCTAAATCAACCAGAACGGCACCCGTGCATTGATTTTTCGCTTTGTTCCATTGAACATCAGAAACTAACTTAGACGCGGCATGAATAGTGTCATGTCCCGCCTTAAAGCCAAACTGATTGTCTGGAATAATATTCTTGTCTTCAGCCCACTTGAACAGAGCTCTATTGAGAATCTTTTCGAATACTTTACTGATACTTGGAAGAAGACTTATCGACCGGAGATTTGCCGGATTGGAGCTGTCCTTTCCCTTTTTGGGGAGAGGGTGGACCACAGCTGTCTTCCAACTCATTGGATAATATGCATTATTCAATGCGTTGTTGAACAGTGTGGTATAAATGTCTATGGCCTCCTCAGGGAGATGTCGTAACACAATGTTGGGTATACCATCGACCCCCGCAGATTTCTTTTTCTTTAATGTTTGAAAAATTAACTGAAGTTCTACCTTCGAAATTAACAATGAACTGGGTCCATTTCGCTCGGCGATGGTGGCGTTTGCCAAGTTTTCGTCATTGAACCCGGTGAAACCAGTATTCTCAGATCGCCATTGCGTTATGTTATTTCCAAGGTAGAAGTTGTGCAGTAAGGCTCTGTTCTCCAGGTCATGATTCGGACGAATGCTAGCATTCACCTTATACACTTGCTGGAAAGCAGCCCCTACAGCTTCTACCTTTTCATGTGGATCTTCTATCATAAAAAAGTTATCATCGAAAACGGCACCCTCCGGATCAATTCCCGCAATCGTAAGTACGTCTTCGTTATCTGTTGTCCTCTGTAGTTTAATACATGGAAGTTCATTTTGATCATTTCTTCTAAATATCTTATTTATTTGGGGAAACATACTAGGGTCGCTAGAATTAACAGCCCGAATTCTGTTATCCCAATATAAATTAATAGATAATCTATAGTTTTGTCTAATCAGAATGTTAATGTTTTTGATCGACGACTTCAATGCCCTAATCTCCAGATCACGTGTGTCCGTGAAACGTCTGTACAGAAGTTTCAATCTAGTCAGCAGTCCACTTTTTTGTCGGTGTAGTGCGTCGATTGTCGCGTTCTTGTATAAACCAGTAGGGTCTTGTTCCTTATATTTTGGGATTGTTCTGTCCATTGTTCGTTTTATAGTCGTATCCATTTGAGTCAAGTACCCGTCGATCTCGACGTTCGTCAGGTTCCTGTTTGTCTTGCCAAGGAGTTGGAGAAGCGTGGCCAACGCGTCTTACTGAAATTGTAAGAGTGCGCTGGCACATACTCATCCAATTCCACAAGTTCGCTTGGAAGCTGTATTACGGTAGTGAGTCCGCAGTGATCACTGTCATATTCAATTGTTCGTAAGCAGTTTCTTGTCAGTTGATTTGTTGCGTCAGTTATAACTAGTCGTGAGTCAAGCAGTAAAAGATCCAGAAAACTACCACTTCTCGGAAATGACGGTCTATCTGTAGCCAGAAGGTCGATCCTACACTCAACACTGTATCGACCCATCCAATTAAAAAGATGGTTCCCTCTAGGATTTTGTATTTGGTTTCCCCAATCTATATGTTTGGCGTTTAAGTCCCCTGCCATGAGATAATAATTCTCATCCAAGTTCAGTCTTAAGCATTCGAAAAGTTTTTCGAGCTCTGCGATAAAATTAGCTGGCTGAGGTGCGTCAGGTGCGTACACCGCGATTGCGTACATTCTTTTCCCCTGCTGGAGAGGAATACAAACGATGCAGGCTTCTAGCAACCCGAATCTTCGCACTTCACTATTATATATAACTTTATGTTTAATACCCTTTCGTATGAAGATTGCGACCCCACCCCCTTGAGAGGAGTTGGGCCGATCCCTTCTTACGATATTGTAATTTTTATTAGTCAGTTTATGTTTCTGGTTTAGCTTCGTTTCGCTAGCCATAAACACATCAGGACTTTGGTCTTGCAGCAAATGAAAGAGGTTTGCTCTACGTTCGGTCCTAATCAGCGAATTAACATTCACAGCTAGGATCTTAAAGGGTCGCTCAGGCAGCGCGCCTTTAACCATTTCGCGTTGCCGGCAGAATAGAGTAGAGGTAATCCACCCTAGCCGCCTGCTCCCTTATCTGTTTTTGCACATCGGTTAACTGACCATGAATGGTCAGCAACACCTGCATCAGATCTGCCTCTGGCACAGGAGCCGTAGGCACTTGGACCTGTTTGGCTACCTGTGGTTGAGGCTGTTCCGTGTTTCCCTTTCCAGACGCCATTTGAGCGAAAAAATTCCGGGATTAACGGCAGTTGTTGTCTGGCGTACTACTGGGTGTTTTACCTCCACTGTTTTCTTTTGGGCTTTGTTGTTTTTCATTTCCTGAAACTTCGGACATCCCCGATAGTTTGCGGGGTGCCCAGAGCCTCGGCAAAGTGCACATTTTAACTGGGTCCTGTCTTCGACCCTATCTTTCCCAAGCTTACATTCCCCTATCTTGTGGGAGTCTCCACACTTGACGCAAACTGGATCCATACCACAGTTAGCTGCCACGTGGCCGTACCCTTGGCAGTTCATGCATTGAAGCATGTCTCTCTGCCTATTTAATTTTTCCCATCTTACAATTTGGTAGTTTAGGACGGTTATACTCCTTAAACCACTCAACTTGCTCTGGGGCGAGAGCTGAACTAGGAAGAATGGTAAATTCCGTTTCTCCCGTCTGGCCTTAACTGTGGAAAACGGTCTGACCCCGATAAAATCGAGATCATCGCTCGCCACTTGACGGAGCTCAGTTAAGAGTTCCTGCGGATCCGTAGAGGATTCGATACCCTTCAGGAGGACTGTTTGTAGCTTGTCTTCGGGGTGAAACTGTAGTATTCTGTCTTCGTTTGAGGCAGGAGATTTTTTATTTTTTTATAATGCTCGACCGAAGAGCAATGAATGGCGTGTCGGTCTGCGTTCAACCTTTTAATAATAAAATTGTTGCCTATGGCCGACTTACATAACTCTATTGTGTCTTTTAATTCTATTTTGAAGGTATTAATTGGTGGCACCTTACCTTTCTTTGCTTGTGGCTGTTGCTGTTGCTGTTGTTGTTGCTGTTGCTGTTGCTGTTGCTGTTGCTGTTGCTGTTGCTGTTGCTGTTGCTGTTGCTGTTGCTGTTGCTGTTGCTGTTGCTGTTGCTGTTGCTGTTGCTGTTGCTGTTGCTGTTGCTGTTGCTGTTGCTGTTGCTGTTGCTGTTGCTGTTGCTGTTGCTGTTGCTGTTGCTGTTGCTGTTGCTGTTGCTGTTGCTGTTGCTGTTGCTGTTGCTGTCGCTGTTGCTGTTGTGACTGTTGTTGTGGTGTCTGCTTCTGCTGCGGTTGTCGCTGCTGTTGTTGTTTCTGCTGTTGTTGTTGCTTCTGTGACTTTTGTTGTTGTATTTGTTGTTGCTGTTGTTGTTGCTTCTGTGACTTTTGTTGTTGTTGCTGTATTTGCGGTTGCTGATGCTGTTGCTGGGGCTGCAGTTGCTGCGTCCGCTGAGGACGATGCTGGGGCTGCAGTTGTTGTGTCGGCTGCTTCTTTTTGTGCTGCAGTTCTGGGAGTGGTTGTTGTTTGGGAGGCTGCTGTAGTTTTGCTGCATTGTGCTGCTCTTGGAGCGCTTTTTGTCTTTTATTTTCAAGAGCAACAAGGCGCTCTTTTTCTCTCCGCGCTTCTTGCTTGATTTTGAGCGCTTTCACCATTTCCATGAGGGAGGAAATTTGCTCCGTTAGTGATGCAATTTTGTCTTGCTCATCGTCTGAGTCTTCTGGAGGTGAAAGGTCCACCAACTCGCCACTCACGTAGTGCCCCTCCCCTTCTACGGACATGTATGCGATGTCTTCGGCATCTACCTCAGTGCCGTCATGCTCACATGTCTTCTTAACGGTCGCATCGTCGTTTGCTTCTTTGGCGATTTCGTCGTCAGCATCTGCCTCGTCATCGCCCTCATGATCATGTTCACTGTTTTTTATGTCGTCATCCTCATAGGAGGAGCTTTCTAGATGCCTCTGCATTTTGGCTTGAGCGGAGGCCTTAGCCAACTTGGCTCTGGTGCTCCTATCGGCACGATTTATGAGTTGTGGCTTGTATCTAATGATACGCCTTCTCTTTTTATCCCCCTTTGAATTGGCTATGGCACCGGCTGGTGTTGATATCGTGCCTTTTGCAAAGCTTGTTGTTGCAGTCGCTATGCTGCTAGTATTAGCTTCGGCACGTGCCGATGACGCTGTCGTTGTTGGCTGGGCTTCTATGGAAGGCACCGCTACTTTAACTGCTGCTGCTGCATCATATGATGTTTTGGCTGCTTCACTTGTTGTTGGGGGAGCATCTTCCGATGTCCCCGTTGACTCTATCATTTGCTGTTGTTCCTTCTCTCGGTTTTTGTTGACTTTTTCCCAGAACTTATTTAAAAAAAAGCCCTGACCAGGGTGGGGCTCGAACCCACGCCCTTCCAGTCTGTCGTCGGCCACGCTCATTTTTCATTTTTAATTCATTTTTTATTTTTTCATTTCCTTATATCTATCTTAATGCTAGACAAAAAATCTTAAACAACTAGCTTACATATTAACTTAACTAACTTACTGGCCCCATGCGGGCGCTCTAAATTAAACTATGATTATACTTAAACAATGCCTTTCGACGTAAAATATATATGTATATTTATATTTAAAATTCGTGATTACTTAAAACTAACGAGAAAATTATTAAAAAAAAACTCATTATCCATATCTTTTTTTTAATTTTTTATAAAACTTAAAGCTACCCTTTACCTAATTAAAACTAATTAAAACTACCTTTAAGCTACTAAATAAAACTAACTTAAACTACATTATATCTAATTACAACTACTTAAAATAACTTAAAAACTAGAACAGCCACCAGCATTTTTTTTTTTTTTTTTTTTTTTTTTTTTTTTTTTTTTTTTTGTGCATGCGCATATGCACACTCGCGTACGCCTATACACATGTATATATGTACACATACATATATACATATATACTCGCAACAGCAAGTACCCACATACAAATACATTTACTTATGTACTTTTTTTTTTTTTTTTTTTTTTTTTTTTTTTTTTTTTTTTTTTTTTTTTTTTTTTTGGTGCCACCGTCACTGTTCTACCTACTCTACCTATATTTACCTTAGAACTATGTAAGTCGGCCAAAGCAACAATATGGTCAACTTTCAATATCACGGTGGTCACCCAACCACCAGAATTTTTTGACTTGCTTAGCTAAGTCCTTTCTGTCCCGAAGGGGCACAGCTCTACTGAACCGCAGACGCTCTGCTCCGTTCCCTGAGCCGACGTCCCGATCGTAAAGAAGTCGCCGATCCACAGTCCTACGGCTGACGTGGTAGATTAACGGAACCGCCAATCTATCCTGTATCAGCCCACGACTGTCTAAAAAGAGGAATGTCTCGGGCGGAATGAAACCGTTAAGACGTACACTTTCACTATACTCATCATTGGGGTAGTAAGCCCCAAAAATAAGTCCATTGGTCGAGGTCATCGCTCTTGCAATGTGACCCCGAATCAGCTTGATTAAAAAGTTATCTATCCTGTTTATATTGGCCCTGTTGTATAGAACCTCGTTGGCATAGTAATGTGTGTACTCCGACTCTGGTGTTCTGTGTAATCCAAGGCAACGTCTAAGACACTGCCTCTCAAACACCCGAATCTTTTCCATTTGAGATGGGGCAACGTTGAACCACACAGGGCACCCATAGGCAATCATTGGCCGGATAAGGGCCATGTAGCAAATCACCTTTACTCTGCTGTCAAGGCGGCTGCTATAAAACAACCGTCTTGTCAACCCAAAGGCTCCCCTAGCTCTGGCCAGAGCAGCATCTACATGTCGATTGAAATATAGATACTGATCTAGCCAGATGCCAAGGTACTTTACCACATCTTTACTCGCCAGTGGATGTCCACTTGGTCCAACGATCACTAGATTTCTCCAGTTCTTTCTTGTATCCCTAGAAGCCCTAGACAACGGGGTTCTAAACAGGATAGTTTCTGATTTCTGAAAATTAATTTTTAACTTCCAGTCATCACAATATCGCTGAATCTTGTCGAAGTCACGCTGCAAGAGAATTCTGATGACTTCAACTTTCGGACCCGTTCTGTACGCTACAAGATCATCGGCATACGCAATTGAATGAGTTAGACTACCTATCAGATCGCTGGTGTAAATACTAAACAGAATCGGTGAGTTCACAGCTCCTTGCTGTAGACCATTTTTAATATCAAAAGTTGTGATAGAAGTTACATTGCCACTTTTGACAACAAACTTTCTACCATTGAGCATGTCATGAAGCATATATAACAGTGGTTTACTTATGCCAAATCTAGATAGCTTCAGATAAAGACCCTCAAACCATACGGTGTCGAAAGCCTTCTCTAAATCAACCAGAACGGCACCCGTGCATTGATTTTTCGTTTTGTTCCATTGAACATCAGAAACTAACTTAGACGCGGCATGAATAGTGTCATGCCCCGCCTTAAAGTCAAACTGATTATCTGGAATAATATTTTTGTCCTCAGCCCACTTGAACAGAGCTCTATTGAGAATCTTTTCGAATACTTTACTGATACTTGGAAGAAGACTTATCGACCGAAGATTTGCCGGATTGGAGCTGTCCTTTCCCTTTTTGGGGAGAGGATGGACCACAGCTGTCTTCCAACTCACTGGATAATATGCATTATTCAATGCGTTGTTGAACAGTGTGGTATAAATGTCTATTGCTTCCTCAGGGAGATGTCGTAACACAATGTTGGGTATACCATCGACCCCCGCAGATTTCTTTTTCTTTAATGTTTGAAAAATTAACTGAAGTTCTACCTTCGAAATTAACAATGAACTGGGTCCATTTCGCTCGGCGATGGTGGCATTTGCCAAGTTTTCGTCATTGAACCCGGTGAAACCAGTATTCTCAGATCGCCATTGCGTTATGTTATTTCCAAGGTAGAAGTTGTGCAGTAAGGCTCTGTTCTCCAGGTCATGATTCGGACGAATGCTAGCATTCACCTTATACACTTGCTGGAAAGCAGCCCCTACAGCTTCTACCTTTTCCTGTGGATCTTCTATCATAAAAAAGTTATCATCGAAAACGGCACCCTCCGGATCTATTCCCGCAATCGTAAGTACGTCTTCGTTATCTGTTGTCCTCTGTAGTTTAAGACATGGAAGTTCGTTTTGATCATTTCTTCTAAATATCTTATTTATTTGGGGAAACATACTAGGGTCGCTAGAATTAACGGCCCGAATTCTGTTATCCCAATATAAATTAATAGACAATCTATAATTTTGTTTAATCAGAACATTAATGTTTTTGATCGACGACTTCAATGTCCTAATCTCCAGATCACGTGTGTCCGTGAAACGTCTGTAAAGAAGTTTTAACCTAGTCAGCAGTCCACTTTTTTGTCGGTGTAGTGCGTCGATTGTCGCGTTCTTGTATAAGCCAGTAGGGTCTTGTTCCTTATATTTTGGGATTGTTCTGTCCATTGTTCGTTTTATAGTCGTATCCATTTGAGTCAGGTACCCGTCGATCTCGACGTTCGTCAGGTTCCTGTCATTTGGTGGAAAAATGTCATCGGAACGTATTTCTCTTGCCAAGGAGTTGGAGAAGCGTGGCCAACGCGTCTTACTGAAATTGTAAGAGTGCGCTGGCACATACTCATCCAATTCCACAAGTTCGCTTGGAAGCTGTATTACGGTGGCGAGTCCGCAGTGATCACTGTCATATTCAATTGTTCGTAAACAGTTTCTTGTCAGTTGATTTGTTGCGTCAGTTATAACTAGTCGTGAGTCAAGCAGTAAAAGATCCAGAAAACTACCACTTCTCGGAAATGACGGTCTATCTGTAGCCAAAAGGTCGATCCTACACTCAACACTGTATCGACCCATCCAATTAAAAAGATGGTTCCCTCTAGGATTTTGTGTTTGGTTTCCCCAATCTACATGTTTGGCGTTTAAGTCCCCTGCCATGAGATAATAATTCTCATCCAAGTTCAGTCTTAAGCATTCGAAAAGTTTTTCGAGCTCTGCGATAAAATTAGCTTGCTGAGGTGCGTCAGGTGCGTACACCGCGATTGCGTACATTCTTTTCCCCTGCTGGAGAGGAATGCAAACGATTCAGGCTTCTAGCAACCCGAATCTTCGCACTTCACTATTATATATAACTTTATGTTTAATGCCCTTTCGTATGAAGATTGCGACCCCACCCCCTTGAGAGGAGTTGGGCCGATCCCTTCTTACGATATTGTAATTTTTATTAGTCAGTTTGTGTTTCTGATTTAGCTTAGTTTCGCTAGCCATAAACACATCAGGACTTTGGTCTTGCAGCAAATGAAAGAGGTTTGCTCTACGTTCGGTCCTAATCAGCGAATTTACATTCACAGCTAGGATCTTAAAGGGTCGCTCAGGCAGCGCGCCTTTAACCATTTCGCGTTGCCGGCAGAATAGAGTAGAGGTAATCCACCCTAGCCGCCTGCTCCCTGATCTGTTTTTGCACGTCGGTTAACTGACCATGAATGGTCAGCAACACCTGCATCAGATCTGCCTCTGGCACAGGAGCCGTAGGCACTTGGACCTGTTTGGCTACTTGTGGTTGAGGTTGTACCGTTTTTTCCTTTCCGGACGCCATTTGGGCGTAAGAAATTGCGGGATTGACGGCAGTTGATGTCTGGCGTACTTCAGGGCGTCTCACCTCTATTGTCTTCTTTTGGTCTTTGTTTTTTTTCATTTCCTGAAACTTCGGACATCCCCGATAGTTTGCGGGGTGCCCGGAGCCTCGGCAAAGTGCACACTTTAACTGGGTCCTGTCTTCGACCCTCTCTTTTCCGAGTTTACATTCACCTATCTTGTGGGACTCTCCACACTTGACACAAACTGGATCCATACCACAGTTTGCTGCCACGTGGCCGTATCCTTGGCAGTTCATGCATTGAAGCATGTCTCTCTGCCTATTTAATTTTTCCCATCTTACAATTTGGTAGTTTAGGACGGTTATACTCCTTAAACCACTTAACTTGCTTTGGGGCGAGAGCTGAACTAGGAAGAATGGTAAATTCCGATTCTCCCGTCTAGCCTTAACTGTGGAAAACGGTCTGACCCCGATAAAATCGAGATCATCGCTCGCCACTTGACGGAGCTCAGCTAAGAGTTCCTGCGGATCCGTAGAGGATTCGATACCCTTCAGGAGGACTGTTTGTAGCTTGTCTTCCTTCGGGGTGAAACTGTAATATTCTGTCTTCGTTTGAGACAAGAGATCTTTGACTTTTTTATAATGCTCGACCGAAGAGCAATGAATAGCGTGTCGGTCTGCGTTCAACCTTTTAATAATAAAATTGTTGCCTATGGCCGACTTACATAACTCTATTGTGTCTTTTAATTCTATTTTGAAGGTATTAATTGGTGGCACCTTACCTTTCTTTGCTTGTGGCTGTTGCTGTTGCTGTTGCTGTTGCTGTTGCTGTTGCTGTTGCTGTTGCTGTTGCTGTTGCTGTTGCTGTCGCTGTTGCTGTTGTGACTGTTGTTGTGGTGTCTGCTTCTGCTGCGGTTGTCGCTGCTGTTGTTGTTTCTGCTGTTGTTGTTGCTTCTGTGACTTTTGTTGTTGTATTTGTTGTTGCTGTTGTTGTTGCTTCTGTGACTTTTGTTGTTGTTGCTGTATTTGCGGTTGCTGATGCTGTTGCTGGGGCTGCAGTTGCTGTGTCCGCTGAGGACGATGCTGGGGCTGCAGTTGTTGTGTCGGCTGCTTCTTTTTGTGCTGCAGTTCTGGGAGTGGTTGTTGTTTAGGCGGCTGCTGTAGTTTTGCTGCATTGTGCTGCTCTTGGAGCGCTTTTTGTCTTTTATTTTCAAGAGCAACAAGGCGCTCTTTTTCTCTCCGCGCTTCTTGCTTGACTTTGAGCGCTTTCACCATTTCCATGAGGGAGGAAATTTGCTCCGTCAGTGATGCAATTTTGTCTTGCTCATCGTCTGAGTCTTCTGGAGGTGAAAGGTCCACCAACTCGCCACTCACGTAGTGCCCCTCCCCTTCTACGGACATGTAAGCAATGTCTTCGGCATCTACCTCAGCGACGTTTTGCTCACATGTCTTCTTATCGTCGGCTGCCCCTTTCTTGCTTTCGCCGTTAGCTTCTTTAGCGATTTCATCGTCAGCCTCTGCCTCGTCATCGCCCTCAACATTATATTCGTTGTTTTCCACATCGTCATCCTCATAAGAGGAGCTTTCTATCTGGCTCTGCATTTTGGCTTGAGCCGATGCCTTAGCCAACCTAGCTCTAGTTCTCCTATCGGCACGGTTTATAAGTTGTGGCTTGTATCTTATGATACGCCTTCTTTTTTTATCCTCCTTTGTAATTGCTATGGCACGAACTGGTGTTGAAATCGTGCCTTTTACAAAGCTTGTTGTTGCAGTCGCTATGCTGCTTGTATTAGCTTTGGCACGTGCCGATGACGCTGTCGTTGTTGGCTGGGTTTCTTTGGAAGGCACCGCTACCTTAACTGCTGCTGCTGCATCACCTGATGCTCCGGTATCTTGTCTTGTTGTTGGGGGATCATCTTTCGATGTCCCCGTTGGCTTTACCATCTGTTGTTGTTGTTCTTCTCTGTTTTTATGGACTTTCTCCCAGAACTTATTTAAAAAAAAGCCCTGCCCAGGGTGGGGCTCGAACCCACGCCCTTCCAGTCTGTCGTCGGCCACGCTACCCACTAGGCTAACTTGCCTTTTATATTTCTTTGGCAAATTGCCAGTCAATTGTGCAATGAGTGCACTTTAAGTAAAAATGAATTTAATTCAATTCGAACACACCGAAATTATTGTATACACTGTGAAAGTCGTCAACACGTCCACACTCTTTCACAGCTGAAGATCGACTTTTGATCGTCGGCCACGCTACCCACTAGGCTAACTTGCCTTTTAAATTTTCCTGGCAAATTGCCAATAAAAATTGTGCAATGAGTGCACTTAAAGTATAATTGAATTTAATTCAGTTCGAACACACGGAAATTATTGTATACACTGAGAAAGTCGTCAACACGTCTGCACTCTTTCACAGTTGAAGATCGACTGACGTCGGCCACGCTACCCTCTAGGCTAACTTGCCTTTTAAATGTTCTTGGCAAATTGCCAGTAAAAATTGTGCAATGAGTGCACTTAAAGTGTAAGTGAATTTAATTCAATTTGAACACACCGAAATTATTTTATACACTGTGAAAGTCGTCAACACGTCCGCACTCTTTCACAGTTGAAGATCGACTGTGAACTCTCTGCCACTCTACCACCTAGGCTAACTTGCCACTTGAAAATGGTAGGTTAAACTATCTACTTTAAACACTCGCGTCTCTAGTTAAAATGAACACAGTGAAAGTCGCCAACGAAGTGCGCTCTCCCACGGTTGCTGAATGACTTGATTTGCTTTTTGTTGGGGGACCATCTTTCGATGTCCCCGTTTTTTGCACCATCTGATTTTGCCGTTGGTGACGATTTTTAATTATTTCGTCCTAAAAATTATTTAAAAAAAAGCCTTGGCCTGGTGGGAATCGAACCTACGCTGGTGGGATCCGCTCTCTGCCACTCTCATTTTTTCATTTTTAATTAATTTTTTATTTTTTCATTTCCTTATATCTATCTTAATGCTAGACAAAAAATCTTAAACAACTAGCTTACATATTAACTTAACTAACTTACTGGCCCCATGCGGGCGCTCTAAATTAAACTATGACTATATTTAAACAATGTCTTTCAACGTAAAATAACTTATATTTAAAATTCATGATTACTTAAAACTAACGAGAAAATTATTAAAAAAAAACTCATTTTCGATATCTTTTTTTTTTTTTAATTTTTTAATAAAACTTAAAGCTACCCTTTACCTAAATAAAACTAATTAAAACTACCCTTAAGCTACTAAATAAAACTAAGTTAAACTACATTATATCTAATTAAAACTACTTAAAATAACTTAAAAACTAGAACAGCCACCAGCAATTTTTTTTTTTTTTTTTTGCATACGCATATGCACACTCGCGTACGCCCATACACATGCATATATGTACATATACATATATACATATGTATTCGCAACAGCAAGTACCCACATACAAATACATTTACTTATGTACTTTTTTTTAGTTTTTTTTTGGTGCCACCGTCACTGTTCTACCTACTCTACCTATATTTACCTTAGAACTATGTAAGTCGGCCAAAGCAACAATATGGTCAACTTTCAATATCACAGTGGTCACCCAACCACCAGAATTTTTTGACTTGCTTAACTAAGTCCTTTCTGTCCCGAAGGGGCACAGCTCTACTGAACCCCAGACGCTCTGCTCCGTTCCCTGAGCCGACGTCCCAATCGTAAAGAAGTCGCCGATCCACAGTCCTACGGCTGACGTGGTAGATTAACGGAACCGCCAATCTATCCTGTATCAGCCCACGACTGTCTAAAAAGAGGAATGTCTCGGGCGGGATGAAACCGTTAAGACGTACACTTTCACTATACTCATCATTGGGGTAGTAAGCCCCAAAAATAAGTCCATTGGTCGAGGTCATCGCTCTTGCAATGTGACCCCGAATCAGCTTGATTAAAAAGTTATCTCTCCTGTTTATATTGGCCCCGTTGTATAGAACCTCGTTGGCATAGTAATGTGTGTACTCCGACTCTGGTGTTCTGTGTAATCCAAGGCAGCGTCTAAGACACTGCCTCTCAAACACCCGAATCTTTTCCATTTGAGATGGGGCAACGTTGAACCACACAGGGCACCCATAGGCAATCATTGGCCGGATAAGGGCCTTGTAGCAAATCACCTTTACTCTGCTGTCAAGGCGGCTGCTATAAAACAACCGTCTTGTCAACCCAAAGGCTCCCCTAGCTCTGGCCAGCGCAGCATCTACATGTCGATTGAAATATAGATACTGATCTAGCCAGATGCCAAGGTACTTTACCACATCTTTACTCGCCAGTGGATGTCCACTTGGTCCAACGATCACTAGATTTCTCCAGTTCTTTCTTGTATCCCTAGAAACCCTAGACAACGGGGTTCTAAACAGGATAGTTTCTGATTTCTGAAATTTAATTTTTAACTTTCAATCATCACAATATCGCTGAATCTTGTCGAAGTCACGCTGCAGAAGAATTCTGATGACTTCAACTTTTGGACCCGTTCTGTACGCTACAAGATCATCGGCATACGCAATTGAATGAGTTAGACTACCTATCAGATCGCTGGTGTAAATACTAAAAAGAATCGGTGAGTTCACAGCTCCTTGCTGTAGACCATTTTTAATATCAAAAGTTGTGGTAGAAGTTGCATTGCCACTTTTGACAACAAACTTTCTACCAGTGAGCATGTCATGAAGCATATACAGGGTGAGTCATGAGCAATGCGACAAAATGCTAGGGCGTGTAGGTTGCGTTGAGACAAGAAAAAAATCGTATGGGAGGGGGGGTCTATTCCCCTCCGTTTAGCCTGGAGGGGCAATTTACGGAAAAACTAACTTAAAATGTGAAAAAAAATTATTTAAAATCAACGGCTTCATTCACAACGCTGTGCGATACGTTTTTGAAAAGCCAATAACTTTTTCTTTAATTCTGTGTTTCAATAAATCTATTCTAAGAAATAGTTTTTGAAATATTAATTTTCAAAGTCAAAATTTTGAAGAAAAAAATTGAAAAAAAAATTTCAAATTCATTTTTTTCAAAATTTTACGTAATTAAGTGCTAATTTTAATTTCAAAATTCAATGCTGTTATTAATTTTAAGTTTAAATAAGAAAACCGGATGCAAAAATTTTTGTCGTTCTCAAGAAATTAAAAAAAAACCAAAACCACCTTTTTCTAAGAAAAACATTTATTTTTATTGTAACGAAGTAATTTATTTATTTATTTAGCATTAATCTTAGTTTTTTTACTTTTTTTTTAATTGGAGTTTTATGAGAACGTAATAAAATTAAATAGTATTGGAATAACCCTGGATTAATATTATTTTCATTGATAACTTCTGAAAACTGACCTGTCAATATTTTTGCCTTGGCCTGCCCGCAGCCCATGGGTTCTACCTGTTATGCGGATAATAGGGACAATAAAACCGCATTTTTTTTAATGAAAAAAAAAGAAAATTACAACGCAAGATAAATAAAAGGCATTGCAGTTTTGCTTAGTAATTATTTCCAATTTGAATATTAACGCATTAACACGTAACGATGTCAAGCTCATACACCCGAGAGGAATTAACGGACATGCATTTCTGCTACGGTTTAGCTAATGGTCGAAGTCGTGAAGCCGAAAGACTGTACGCTGAAAGATATCTCGATAGGAGGTGTCCCCATCATAGCACGTTTAAAAGAATCCACCGACGTCTAAGAGATCATGGAGTGCTGGAGCATCGAAGAAGCGAAAGGCCAGTTTCTGATGAGTCAAGAATCTTAGATGAAAGAATTCTGGATTTATTCTGGATCCCTCCGTCAGTACCAGAAGGATATCCACTATGCTTGGAGTGTCCCAATCTAGAGCATGTCGAGTACTTCGGGCGGAAAATTTACACCCGTACCACTTTACGCCTGTTCAGGAACTCACCTCAAACGACAAGTTATTGAGAACCGAATTTTGTAGAACATTACTACTTAGAAATGAAACCGAACAAAACTATTTTAGAAGAATATTCTGGACGGATGAAGCACAGTTTACTAGGGATGGGGTTACTAACTTCCACAATTTACATTATTGGAGTAGTGCCAATCCACACAAAAAAAAAACAAAACAAATCACAACACCGCTTTAGTTGTAATGTTTGGCTTGGTATTGTTGGACACACTGTGATCGGGCCCCGGTTTTTGAATTCCATTATTAATGGAGAATCATACCTGCAATTCCTACGAGATTTTTTACCCGATTTATTAGACAGCGTTCCATTGGTTATAGCAGATACTTTAATCTACCAACAAGATGGTGCTCCAGCACACTACAGCTTACAGGTGAGAAACTGGCTGGATGATCATTTTAGTGACCGTTGGATCGGAAGAAGGGGCCCAACGGAATGGCCGCCTAGGTCACCAGATTTAACTCCCCTAGATTTCTATGCATGGGGATTTATGAAGAATTATGTTAACGAAGTGGAAATAGTATCATTGGAACAACTGAAGGAACGAATTGAAGTCGCTGGAGTCAAATTGCAGGAAAATTTGTCAAGCATAAACTTATGTGAAGCCATTACAAGGAGATATAATCTATGCCTTCTAAACAATGGAGATCATATCGAGAATTTTTTATAAGTACTTCCAATAAAAAACATAGTAAAAATAAAAGGAATAAAAAAAACTAAAAAAACTAAGATTAATGCTTCTTAAATTGCTTCGTTACAATAAAAATAAATGTTTTTCTTAGAAAAAGGTGGTTTTGTTTTTTTTTTAATTTCTTGAGAACGAACATAAAACTTTTGCATCCGGTTTTCTTATTAAGACTTAAAATTAATAACAGCATTGAATTTTGAAATTAAAATTAGCACTTAATTACGTAAAATTTTGAAAAAAATGAGTTTGAAATTTTTTTTTCAATTTTTTTTTCTAAATTTTGACTTTGAAAATTAATATTTCAAAAACTATTTCTTAGAATAGATTTATAGTAAAAATAAAAGAATGAAAGAAAAAGTTATTGGCTTTTCAAAAACGTATCGCACAGCATTGTGAATGAAGCCGTTGATTTTAAATAATTTTTTTCCCATTTAAAGTCAGTTTTTTCGAAAATTGCCCCTCCCGGCTAAACGGAGGGGAATAGACCCCCCCCTCCCATACGATTTTTTTTTGTCTCAACGCAACCTACACGCCCTAGCATTTTGTCGCATTGCTCATGACTCACCCTATAACAGTGGTATAACAGTGGTTTACTTATGCCAAATCTGGATAGCTTCAGATAAAGACCCTCTAACCATACGGTGTCGAAAGCTTTCTCTAAATCAAACAGAATGGCACCCGTGCATTGATTTTTCGTTTTGTTCCATTGAACTCAGAAACTAACTTAGACGCGGCATGAATAGTGTCATGCCCCGCCTTAAAGCCAAACTGATTATCTGGAATAATATTTTTGTCCTCAGCCCACTTGAACAGAGCTCTATTGAGAATCTTTTCGAATACTTTACTGATACTTGGAAGAAGACTTATCGACCGAAGATTTGCCGGATTGGAGCTGTCCTTTCCCTTTTTGGGGAGAGGATGGACCACAGCTGTCTTCCAACTCACTGGATAATATGCATTATTCAATGCGTTGTTAAACAGTGTGGTTTAAATGTCTATGGCTTCCTCAGGGGATGTCGTAACACAATGTTGGGTATACCATCGACCCCCGCAGATTTCTTTTTCTTTAATGTTTGAAAAATTAACTGAAGTTCTACCTTCGAAATTAACAATGAACTGGGTCCATTTCGCTCGGCGATGGTGGCGTTTGCCAAATTTTCTTCATTGAACACGGTGAAACCGGTATTCTCAGATCGCCATTGCGTTATGTTATTTCCAAGGTAGAAGTTGTGCAGTAAGGCTCTGTTCTCCAGGTCATGATTCGGACGAATGCTAGCATTCACCTTATACACTTGCTGAAAAGCAGCCCCTACAGCTTCTACCTTTTAATGTGGATCTTCTATCATAAAAAAGTTATCATCGAAAACGGCACCCTCCGGATCTATTCCCGCAATCGTAAGTACGTCTTCGTTATCTGTTGTCCTCTGTAGTTTAAGACATGGAAGTTCGTTTTGATCATTTCTTCTAAATATCTTATTTATTTGGGGAAACATACTAGGGTCGCTAGAATTAACGGCCCGAATTCTGTTATCCCAATATAAATTAATAGACAATCTATAATTTTGTTTAATCAGAACATTAATGTTTTTGATCGATGACTTCAATGTCCTAATCTCCAGATCACGTGTGTCCGTGAAACGTCTGTAAAGAAGTTTCAACCTAGTCAGCAGTCCACTTTTTTGTCGGTGTAGTGCGTCGATTGTCGCGTTCTTGTATAAACCAGTAGGGTCTTGTTCCTTATATTTTGGGATTGTTCTGTCCATTTGTGATGTGCTTTTTGGTCGAGGCTGAGGTAGCACGTCGGGTCCAGGGTCTTTCCAAAGAAAGCAGCGTAAAACTTTGGATTGCAAGTTCAAAACTCCGAAGTCGCAGGTTTTATAATAGTAGTTTTTAATCGGTTTTTTATATAATTCAATTTTACAATTTTACAATTCAAAGAGCTCGATACAGTATTTGTTTTACAAAATAGTTCAGTTTTACAAATTTCAGTTTTCCGCTTAAAGTAACTAGCAGGGTATTTCATATATGGCTTAAAATAGATAACAAGTAATTTCATATACGGTGTTATACAGGTTAGGCTTAATATCTACAAACTTATGATAACGGCAAGGGGTGGAACCAAGAAAGGAACCCAGTCCCGAGTGGAGCTGGAAGAGTCATCCACCAAGGAGATGAAAGCGAATACGTATTACTTACTAATAAAAGCAAAGGGCGGAACCAAGAAGGAACCGGTCCCGAGTGGAGCTGGAAGAGTCATCCACCAAGGAGATGAAAGCGAATACGTATTACTTACTAATAAAAGCAAAGGGCGGAACCAAGAAGGAACCGGTCCCGAGTGGAGCTGGAAGAGTCATCCACCAAGGAGATGAAAGCGAATACGTATTACTTACAATAAATCAATACCTATTGCCTAATTTAATAAATAAAACGTTTAACCAGTAATCAGCTCTAGCTATAGCTTAAAAGCCCGAAGCGTATGTCTGACCCGCGATCTTAACACCTTGGTACTCTGAATTGGTACCGTGAACAACGGAAGGCGAAAGACAAATTTCTATGGGATTTTCACCTTTACTTATGATATTTTTCGTAGTAAGGAGGTGTGAATCATAAGAAACAAACAAAAAGTGTACCTTTTACTACTAAATGAGTAGTATTGAGTAATATAGTACTCATTCAGGGATCGGACGGTAGTACTATAGTACTGTATAGTACTTATGCAGGGATCGGACGGTAGCAAACGCATTAAATAAAAATGTTTGTATGAATTCATAGAAATACTATATAAATACGGTCGGTAAACGGATATAAAAGTATATTAGATAACACTACAAAAATATATTTAAAGAAGAATTGTAACGCTTCGTTACAGTCCCCCCTTTCTTCGGAGAGCAAAAGCCCCGCTTTTGCGCATATGTCATAATTATAAATATATGTATATTATATATATTTTTTTTTTTTTTTTTTTTTTATAAATCTTAATATCTAAGAAAAAAAATTAACAAGCTCGGAATTTAAACTTAAATCTTTTAATTCATCTTAACTATTTTATTTTTAAAATAACCTAAACACATTTAAATTCATTAACTCATCATATGGTAGTCGAAATTAGATCTCGGCAATTGAGTTCTGGCGCCGGTGCTGCTCCTTGACCCTTTTAGTTTCTCGATAGGTTGATGGTTTTTCTTTGGCCTTTAAAGTTTAGTACGGCCTTGGTGTTGTTCTTGTTCAACCGGACGGCAACGCGGCCCCAAGGCCTGAAAATGTTGAATACCCGGTGCTTATGGGGGCCTCGCAGGGAAATCCCTTCGAAGGGGTCGTCGGGGGCTGGTACCACCGCATCCGGAAAATCTGGCTCTGAAGCGACGTGGTCTGGTTCGGGGATTGTTACCACCGCATCCGGAAAGGCTGGTTCCGAAATAACATCATCTGGTTCTGGGATTTGGACGGTCGGAATGTCAGCGAAAACGGGACGGCTGACAGTTAGTAGCTCTGGCTCTGGGTTTGTGACGGCTGGGATGTCGGCGAAAACAGGACGGCTGACAGTTAGTGTCTCTGGTAATTTAGGACGGTTTGGCAAAATTAGCACCTCAGTGACCACCGCCTTGACCGGGAAGAGGCTACGGTCCGGTACTACATCATTCGGTTCCGGGTTGACCGTTTTCGCGGCAAGGAACGTGTGTTCGGTGGGGGCTTTCTTCTGAACGGGTGACTGTGGGATAATGTTCAAGGCCGTCCACTTCAGGTTGGCCTCCTCTCGCTGCTCCCGGACTAGTGCAAGCCGTGCATTGTACGCTGTCGGTGGCCTGATCGCTCTGACGAGGCCCATGTCATGCGCCACTTTGAGGGTTCGGCTACCCAAGCGTTGTGAACGTACCTCAAGGAACATGGGGGCGTCGTCGCGGGGCGGTGGAGCGATTCGGCGTAGTGCGGTTGGTTGCCTTATAAATGGTTATTCGCCAGATGGCTTGAATTGGCGGTGACTGGGTCCAGGGACAGGAGCCGGACGGGCTATATTTGGCGGATTCTTGAATGAAGGTGGCTTTGAGTTGTCCTGCACTAGTTGCCTTGGCTCAACGACGGATCAGCGGCGGTTGCTTCAGGTCGCTGGTCGAAGGTCGACAGTGGTAGACGGCTGTGCGGTGGAGGGTGGCGGCGTTTTGACTTGCTCCGGCTTTTGACGATGCGGCTGCTGGCGTGATCGGCGACGGTCGGGTACGGACACAGTCTGCGGTATGGCGTCGGTAATTGGCTGCTCGACGCGGGGTGGCGGCGTATTGGGCGTTGGAGGTGGCGTGCTGGCTTCATGATGCAAGGGGGAGCGGGATCGGCAGGCTCGTCGTCGGTTGGTGGTGATCTTCCTACGCGGTGGTTTCGCTACTTGCCCTTGGTTGCTTTCCATCTTTATCTTTTCCTTTCTAGGTTCGCTCTGCACGGCAGCTGATCGACGACTGGTGTTTCTTGCAGGGATGATTGTTTCCTTTATACAATTTTCGGAGGATGCTGGATGTGAATCGTGTTCGTCTGAATAAAAACCTTTAAGATCTCGTATATGTGCTCTGATGGTGCCGTCTCTCCCCTTCTCGGTTCTTTTACTTTTCAATAACACGATTACGGGCGAGATAAATTTGAGCACTTCGTAGGCCCTTCGAAACGGGGTGCTAGCTTTTCTGCGAAGTAGTTGACAGCGGACGATAATACTCTAGCTCTTTTGAACACTTGTTCGCCAATGCCCGGTTTCCATGGGCGTCGTCGCAAGTTATAATGCTTCGCTTGACTTTGGCTAGCCTTTTGCAAGTTCAAACGCACAAGTTCGAATAGCGCTTTCATGTGTTCCTGTCGAGCTGTTACACTTTCACCCGAAGTCGCGGGTTGCAAAACCGTGGCGTTATCTTGGGGGGTCCTTGGTTCACGGCCAAAATTCAATACGGCGGGGGAAAATCCGGTGGATTCGTGAAAGCTGGTGTTAATTGCGAATGTGATGTACTCGTCCCAAGTACGTTGGTTTCCCTGCACGTATTGGGCAATCATCGTTTTTAACACCCTGTTTACTCTCTCTGTTGGGTTCTCTTGGGGGGTGTATGGTGCGGTCAGTCTTTGCGTGATTCCCAATTCGCCCAAGAATTCCTTAAACCGTAAGCTGGTGAATTGTGCCCCGTTGTCGGATAGAAATATTTTCGGTACTCCAAAACGCGAAATAATTCGTTCACGAACTTCTTGAATCAGCTTTTGCGTAGTGGCTGCTCTCATCGGAATCGCCTCCACCCACTTGGAGAACTTGTCGACTAAAACTAGAAGAATGGTGTTTCCTCGCATAGACTTTGGCAGTGGGCCGACGAAATCCGCGCACACTATTTCCCAGGACTCTTCGACGGGCGTAGTATACATCAATCCGCTCATCTTTTGCTGCGACACTTTATGCTCGTTGCAAACTTGACATCGTCGTACGTATCTGTTAATGTCGCGAAACATCCCAGGCCAATAAAAACGTTTAAGCATGCGGGACGTGGTTTTCGCAGTCCCCAGGTGTCCGGCGGTTGCGGCGTCGTGATTCTCGGCTAGTACTTGATTTCGGTCGGTTACGGGCACGCACAATTTCCAAACGTCTTCTTGAGGGTTTGCTAATAGCTGGGAATTTTGGAACTGGCGAAATAGCTGGTCTTCGACGATCTTGTATTCCGGGTACTTGCCTGGGTCGCTTTTCACTTGGGCTTTCTTCGTATCAACCCAATCAGGTTTAACACCTCGAGAGGCGGCTATTCTGTCCGTGGCGGTAATGGGAAGGGGATCTCGGGAAAGGGCGTCGGCTACCACATTCATAGCACCTTTACGATATTGGACGGAGAAGTCAAATTGTTGCAATTCCAATGCCCATCTAGCCAGTCGACCAGAAGGGTTTTCGAGTGTGTGAAGCCACTTCAGCGAATGGTGGTCCGTAACTACATTGAAGTGATATCCTTCCAAATACGGTCGCATTTTACGGATTCCCCAGAGTATCGCCAAGCACTCTTTCTCTGTTGCGGCGTACTTCAATTCCAGTTCGGTGAGGGTGCGGCTAGCGTAGGCTATTACCTTTTCGTGTCCGTCGATGGTCTGGGTTAAAACTACTCCTAACCCGTGTTGGCTGGCGTCGGTCTGGAGCATAAAAGCTTGGTTGAAGTCTGGACAGGCTAGCACGGGGGCTTCGGTCAGCTTTGCTTTCAATGCTTCAAAAGCGGTTTGCTGTTGTGGGCCCCAATTCCAAGATGCTTTCTTTTTCAACAGAGATGTTAGCGGGGCGGCTACGGTAGAAAAATCTTGGATGAATCGGCGATACCACGAACAAATACCCAACACGCGCCGTAGTTCTTTAACGCATGAGGGTGCTTTCAATTCTTTGACAGCGGCGACTTTATCGGGGTCGGTGTGAATCCCTTCCTTGCTTACGACGTGTCCCAAGTAATGGAGGCTCTCTTTGCAAAACTGGCACTTCTCGACATTGATCCTTAAATTGGCAGCTCGGAGTTTCCTGAATACCTCCTTAAGATGGCTTAGATGTTCGTCAAAAGTGCTGCTAACTACGATGATATCGTCGAGGTAAACGAAAATGTTATTGACAGTGCTAGGACCAAAAATGGTATCCATAGCCCGTTGAAATGTAGCGCCAGCGGAATGCAGACCGCACGGCATCATGTTCCATTCGAACAAGCCCCTTCCAGGGACGGTGAATGCAGTATATTGTTTACAACGGGCGTCCAACGCAATCTGCCAATAACCTTGCTTCAAATCTATTGTGGAGATAAACTTGGCTCCTCGCAACTTGTCCAGAATTGAGTTGATGAACGGTAGCGGTTATGCATCTTTGATCGATAAGTCATTCAGCTGCCTTTAGTCAACGCAAACTCTCCAAGTGCCTCCTTTCTTTCGCACGAGTACTATGGGTGAGCTGTAAGGGCTTTTGGACATGCGTATTTTGCCCGTTTTTAGCAGTTCGTCGACTTCTTCATCTATGATTTTCTGCATGGCAGGGTTCCGGGGGTAATAGCGTTGTTTAAACGGCTGGTCGGTCTTCAGGCAAATCTGGTGCGGGGGGACGTTTGCTATCCCCTGCACCCTGTCGAACAAAGGTAATTCGGCATCAAGGAACTCGGTTAAACGCTGTTGCGGAATTTCGTTACTGGCTTCCTTGAGTACGCAAGTCGGAAAGAGTTTTTCTGGCTCGGTTGTTTTCTTGCTAATGACTGGGCGTCCGCTCAAGAAGACTTCGAAATTTGCCTTGTTTAGGAAGTCCATTCCTATAATGGCATCTTCGTCCAGACCCGATAGATAGGTTACTTCGCCGGTTAGGGGCATGTCGCCCAAGTATAGCGTCATACTGAAGTGTTCTGTGGTCATCACGGGGTTGCCATTTGCTAGGTGAATCGCTCTCGGGTACTCGGCTATAGGGATGCCCAGCCGCCGGAGTTCGTTGCTCAAGTCCAGCCCCGCAAATGTTCTGGTTGAGCCCGTGTCAAGCAATGCTTGGAACGTCTTGTTCCCCACTTTAATATGAATAAATATTCTTGGATCGGTTGCCGGGGGTGCATTGACTACGGCGGTTGTACTTCGTTGGCAAGAGCAGTTCCGCGTTAGTCTGCCATCTTCGCAGAACAACCTGAATGGCCTTCGGCAGTTTTCCTTCCGGTGCCCCCGTTGTTTGCAATTCCAGCAATGTGTCTGCCTGTCGTAAGGGACGCTGATTTGCTGGGTGGTCGGACGGTCGTATGCAGTGGCAGGCAGGGCTCGTGAAATAGGTGCAGGGGCGGTAGCAGGCATTGGCCGCACAGGACGTTCTTCCTGCTTGATGATTTCGTACTCCTCCGATAGCTCCAACAGCTCGTCTATCGTCGAAAAATCTCTCCTCTTTATATACAACTTGAACTCGGGACGTAATTTGTCGTATATTCGGTCGATGTTGTTCTCCGAAGCCATGCAGGGGTGTTGCCGAATCAAATATTGCATCGCCATGATGAAGTCCTTAGCACGCTCTCGTGGGCCCTGCCGCTTGCGCATGATCTCGTCCTCGAGACGATGCTTGTACCTCGCCGGCAGGAATTGTTGTAAGAAAGCGCGGCGGAATTCTTCCCACGTAGTCAGCGAATCCTTCTTTATGCGCCACCATTCAAGGGCCGTGCCCCGAAAGATCTCTGGCATCGTTCGCAAGACGTCACTCGGGGGGATGTCATAGCATTGGGTCAATTCTTCGATTCGCTCCATGAATTCGAGTGCGTTTCCAGATGAATCGAAACGCAGACCCCACTTACGAACGGTATTCATGACGTCCGCCTGGTAGCTGAGCGTCAATCGGGCGGGAGGCGGCGGTGGTATTATGATCGGTGTTGAGACAGTTGCTTCCGGTGCGAAGTTGGCAGGAACGGACGGTGGTAAATCCAACTTTGAGTTTTCCCCAAATGTCGTCGGGGCGGGGGCGGGCAGCAGTTCGTTGTCAGCGCTTGCGTCGTCGGCCGTTTCCCTCTCCACCACCATCTCTTCCAATTCTGCGCAGAGATTCTGTGTGGATTTGTGTATCCGAAGCTCTTTCAGATGCTGGCTGAGACGCTTCTTTAGCGTTGGCACTTTTCCACTGGTGTCTAAATTTTGGGCGCCTTGCACCTCGATGAGTTCCGGCTTTTTCAGGAAATAGATAAAGCCGAGATTTTTGTAGGGGTTGAGCTCGTCCATGTCGTCAAGCTCTTCGGTGTCGGTAACGGGTTCGGAAGTTTCGGAAGTATTGCCGGATGCGGGTGGTTCCGGTGTACGGGATGCGGTTGGTTCCAGTGTACAGGATGCGGGTGGTTCCAGTGTACAGGATGCGGGTGTTTCTAGTGTACAGGATGCGGTGGTGCCTTTCAAAGGTTCTTGCGGGCTCTGCGGTTCACTGCTGACTAAATCCGCTACGAGGTTTGACGGTTTACTCAGGTCAATCAGGTTACGGCGGTCGGTGTCACCTGTAGCGGATTCCAGATTGGGCAGTGATCGGGTTAAAGTAGAACCCTCAAAAGGTCCCTGCTCGGGCGCCAATTTGTGATGTGCTTTTTGGTCGAAGCTGAGCTAGCACGTCGGGTCCAGGGTCTTTCCAAAGAAAGCAGCGTAAAACTTTGGATTGCAGGTTCAAAACTCCGAAGTCGCAGGTTTTATAATAATAGTTTTTATTCGGTTTTTTATATAATTCAATTTTACAATTTTACAATTCAAAGAGCTCGATACAGTATTTGTTTTACAAAATAGTTCAGTTTTACAAATTTCAGTTTTCCGCTTAAAGTAACTAGCAGGGTATTTCATATATGGCTTAAAATAGATAACAAGTAATTTCATATACGGTGTTATACAGGTTAGGCTTAATATCTACAAACTTATGATAACGGCAAGGGGTGGAACCAAGAAAGGAACCCAGTCCCGAGTAGAGCTGGAAGAGTCATCCACCAAGGAGATGAAAGCGAATACGTATTACTTACTAATAAAAGCAAAGGGCGGAACCAAGAAGGAACCGGTCCCGAGTGGAGCTGGAAGAGTCATCCACCAAGGAGATGAAAGCGAATACGTATTACTTACTAATAAAAGCAAAGGGCGGAACCAAGAAGGAACCGGTCCCGAGTGGAGCTGGAAGAGTCATCCACCAAGGAAATGAAAGCGAATACGTATTACTTACAATAAATCAATACCTATTGCCTAATTTAATAAATAAAACGTTTAACCAGTAATCAGCTCTAGCTATAGCTTAAAAGCCCGAAGCGTATGTCTGACCCGGGATCTTAACACCTTGGTACTCTGAATTGGTACCGTGAACAACGGAAGGCGAAAAACAAATTTCTATGGGGTTTTCACCTTTACTTATGATATTTTTCCTAGTAAGGAGGTGTGAATCATAAGAAACAAACAAAAAGTGTACCTTTTACTACTAAATGAGTAGTATTGAGTAATATAGTACTCATTCGGGGATCGGACGGTAGTACTATAGTACTGTATAGTACTTATGCAGGGATCGGACGGTAGCAAACGCATTAAATAAAAATGTTTGTATGAATTCATAGAAATGCTATATAAATACGGTCGGTAAACGGATATAAAAGTATATTAGATAACACTACAAAAATATATTTAAAGAAGAATTGTAACGCTTCGTTAAACATTGTTCGTTTTATAGTCGTATCCATTTGAGTCAGGTACCCGTCGATCTCGACGTTCGTCAGGTTCCTGTCATTTGGTGGAAAAATGTCATCGGAACGTATTTCTCTTGCCAAGGAGTTGGAGAAGCGTGGCCAACGCGTCTTACTGAAATTGTAAGAGTGCGCTGGCACATACTCATCCAATTCCACAAGTTCGCTTGGAAGCTGTATTACGGTGGCGAGTCCGCAGTGATCACTGTCATATTCAATTGTTCGTAAGCAGTTTCTTGTCAGTTGATTTGTTGCGTCAGTTATAACTAGTCGTGAGTCAAGCAGTAAAAGATCCAGAAAACTACCACTTCTCGGAAATGACGGTCTATCTGTAGCCAGAAGGTCGATCCTACACTCAACACTGTATCGACCCATCCAATTAAAAAGATGGTTCCCTCTAGGATTTTGTATTTGGTTTCCCCAATCTACATGTTTGGCGTTTATGTCCCCTGCCATGAGATAATAATTCTCATCCAAGTTCAGTCTTAAGCATTCGAAACGTTTTTCGAGCTCTGCGATAAAATTAGCTGGCTGAGGTGCGTCAGGTGCGTACACCGCGATTGCGTACATTCTTTTCGTACATTCTTTTCCCCTGCTGGAGAGGAATACAAACGATGCAGGCTTCTAGCAACCCGAATCTTCGCACTTCACTATTATATATTACTTTATGTTTAATACCCTTTCGTATGAAGATTGCGACCCCACCCCCTTGAGAGGAGTTGGGCCGATCCCTTCTTACGATATTGTAATTTTTATTAGTCAGTTTATGTTTCTGGTTCAGCTTAGATTCGCTAGCCATAAACACATCAGGACTTTGGTCTTGCAGCAAATGAAAGAGGTTTGCTCTACGTTCGGTCCTAATCAGCGAATTTACATTCACAGCTAGGATCTTAAAGGGTCGCTCAGGCAGCGCGCCTTTAACCATTTCGCGTTGCCGGCAGAAAAGAGTAGAGGTGTTTTTGCACATCGGTTAACTGACCATGAATGGTCAGCAACACCTGCATCAGATCTGCCTCTGGCACAGGAGCCGTAGGCACTTGGACCTGTTTGGCTACCTGTGGTTGAGACTGTACCGTTTTTCCCTTTCCAGACGCCATTTGGGCGTAAGAAATTGCGGGATTGACGGAAGTTGATGTCTGGCATACTTCAGGGCGTCTCACATCTACTGTCTTCTATTGGTCTTTGTTTTTTTTTCATTTCCTGAAACTTCGGACATCCCCGATAGTTTGCGGGGTGCCCGGAGCCTCAGCAAAGTGCACACTTTAACTGGGTCCTGTCTTCGACCCTCTCTCTTCCGAGTTTACATTCACCTATCTTGTGGGAATCTCCACACTTGACACAAACTGGATCCATACCACGCTGCCACGTGGCCGTATCCTTGGCAGTTCATGCATTGAAGCATGTCTCTCTGCCTATTTAATTTTTCCCATCTTACAATTTGGTAGTTTAGGACGGTTATACTCCTTAAACCACTCAACTTGCTTCGGGGCGAGAGCTGAACTAGGAAGAATAGTAAATTCCGTTTCTCCCGTCTAGCCTTAACTGTGGAAAACGGTCTGACCCCGATAAAATCGAGATCATCGCTCGCCACTTGACGGAGCTCAGTTAAGAGTTCCTGCGGATCCGTAGAGGATTCGATACCCTTCAGGAGGACTGTTTGTAGCTTGTCTTCCTTCGGGGTGAAACTGTAGTATTCTGTCTTCGTTTGAGACAGGAGATTTTTTACTTTTTTACAATGCTCGACCGAAGAGCAATGAATGGCGTGTCGGTCTGCGTTCAACCTTTTAATAATAAAATTGTTGCCTAAGGCCGACTTACATAACTCTATTGTGTCTTTTAATTCTATTTTGAAGGTATTAATTGGTGGCACCTTACCTTTCTTTGCTTGTGGCTGTTGCTGTTGCTGTTGCTGTTGCTGTTGCTGTTGCTGTTGCTGTCGCTGTTGCTGTTGTGACTGTTGTTGTGGTGTCTGCTTCTGCTGCGGTTGTCGCTGCTGTTGTTGTTTCTGCTGTTGTTGTTGCTTCTGTGACTTTTGTTGTTGTATTTGTTGTTGCTGTTGTTGTTGCTTCTGTGACTTTTGTTGTTGTTGCTGTATTTGCGGTTGCTGATGCTGTTGCTGGGGCTGCAGTTGCTGCGTCCGCTGAGGACGATGCTGGGGCTGCAGTTGTTGTGTCGGCTGCTTCTTTTTGTGCTGCAGTTCTGGGAGTGGTTGTTGTTTGGGAGGCTGCTGTAGTTTTGCTGCATTGTGCTGCTCTTGGAGCGCTTTTTGTCTTTTATTTTCAAGAGCAACAAGGCGCTCTTTTTCTCTCCGCGCTTCTTGCTTGACTTTGAGCGCTTTCACCATTTCCATGAGGGAGGAAATTTGCTCCGTTAGTGATGCAACCTAGATCTAGTGCTCCTATCGGCACGATTTATAAGGTGTGGCTTGTATCTTATGATACGCCTTCTCTTTTTATCCTCCTTTGTAGTTGCTATGGCACGAACTGGTGTTGAAGTCGTGCCTTTTACAAAGCTTGTTGTTGCAGTCGCTATGCTGCTTGTATTAACTTCGGCACGTGCCGATGACGCTGTCGTTGTTGGCTGGGTTTCTTTGGAAGGCCCCGCTACCTTAACTGCTGCTGCTGCATCACCTGATGCTCCGGTATCTTGTCTTGTTGTTGGGGGATCATCTTCCGATGTCCCCGTTGGCTTTATCATCTGTTGTTGTTGCTCTTCTCTGTTTTTATGGACTTTCTCCCAGAATTTATTTAAAAAAAAGCCCTGACAAGGGTGGGGCTCGAACCCACGACCCTCCACTTTGTCGTCGGCTACTCTTTCATTTTATTTCATTTTAATTCATTTTTTATTTTTTCATTTTCTTATATCTATCTTAATGCTAGACAAAAAATCTTAAACAACTAGCTTACATATTAACTTACTTAACTAACTTACTGGCCCCATACGGGCGCTCTAAATTATACTATAACTATATTTAAAAAATGCCTTTCGGCGTAAAGACTATTTTAAATTTAAAATTCAATATAACTTAAACCTAAACAAGAAAATTCTTTAAAAACTTGTTTTCCATGACATTATTTTAATTTTTATTTAAAAACTACCCTTTACCTAAATAAAACTAAATTAACCTAAATAAAACTAAAATATACGTAAATATACGTAAATACCTTAAAACTACTTAAAAATACTTAAAATAACTTAAAACTAGAACAGCCACCAGCAGCATTTTTTTTTTTTTTTTCTTCGAAGCAGCCTATGCATATGCCCGCACGCTTATAATTATGCATATATTGACATATATGCATATTTAACAGCGCCAAATGCACATACCCACAGACAAACGATTTTATGGATTTTTAACATTTTTTTTGGTGCCACCGTTACTGTCCTACTTAATCTACCTTAGAAATACGTAGGTCGGCCAAAGCAACAACTTTGACTAACCATCAATATCAAGGTGGTCACCCAACCACCAGTATTTTTTAACTTGCTTATTTAAGTCCTTTTTGTCCCGAAGGGGCACAGCTCTACTGTAGCAAATCACCTTCACCCTGTTTTCAAGGCGGCTGTTATAAAACAATCGTCTTGTCAGAGCAAACGCTCCCCTAGCTCTGGCCAGAGCAGCATCTATATGTCGATTGAAATATAGATACTGATCTAGCCAGATACCAAGGTACTTTACTACATCTGATCTAGCCAGATACCAAGGTACTTTACTACATCTTTACTCGCCAGTTGATGTCCATTTGGTCCAACGATCACTAGATTTCTCCAGTTCTTTCTTGTATCCCTAGAAGCCTTAGACAAAGGAGTTCTAAACAGGATTGTTCCTGATTTTTGAAAGTTAATTTTCAACTTCCAGTCATCGCAATATCGCTGAATCTTGTCGAAGTCACGCTGCAAGAGGATTCTGATGACTTCAACTTTTGGACCCGTCCTGTACGCAACAAGGTCATCGGCATACGCAATCGCATGAGTGAGACTACCTATCAGATCGCTGGTGTAAATACTAAAAAGAATCAGCGAGTTCACAGCTCCTTGCTGTAGACCGTTTTTAATATCAAAAGTAGTGGTAGAAGTTACATTGCCACTTTTGACAACAAACTTTCCCCCATTGAGCATGTCATGTAGCATATATAAAAGTGGTTTACTTATGCCAAATCTAGTTAATTTCAGATAAAGACCCTCTAACCATACAGTGTCGAAAGCCTTCTCTAAATCAACAAGAACGGCACCCGTGCATTGATTTTTCGTTTTGTTCCATTGAACATCAGAAACTAACTTAGACGCGGCATGAATAGTGTCATGCCCCGCCTTAAAGCCAAACTGATTATCTGGAATAATATGTTTGTCCTCAGCCCACTTGAACAGAGCTCTATTGAGAATCTTCTCGAATACCTTACTGATACTTGGAAGAAGACTTATCGACCGAAGATTTGCCGGATTGGAGCTGTCCTTTCCCTTTTTGGGGAGAGGATGGACCACAGCTGTCTTCCAACTCACTGGATAATATGCATTATTCAATGCGTTGTTGAACAGTGTGGTATAAATGTCTATTGCTTCTTCAGGGAGATGTCGTAACACAATGTTGGGTATACCATCGACCCCCGCAGATTTCTTTTTCTTTAATGTTTGAAAAATTAACTGAAGTTCTACCTTCGAAATTAACAATGAACTGGGTCCATTTCGCTCGGCGATGGTGGCGTTTGCCAAGTTTTCGTCATTGAACCCGGTGAAACCAGTATTCTCAGATCGCCATTGCGTTATGTTATTTCCAAGGTAGAAGTTGTGCAGTAAGGCTCTGTTCTCCAGGTCATGATTCGGACGAATGCTAGCATTCACCTTATACACTTGCTGGAAAGCAGCCCCTACAGCCTCTACCTTTTCCTGAGGATCTTCTATAATATAATAATTATCATCGAAAACGGCACCTTCCGGATCAATTCCCGCAATCGTTAGTACGTCTTCGTTATCTGTTGTCCTCTGGAGTTTAAGACATGGAAGATCGTTTTGATCATTTCTTCTAAATATCTTATTTATTTGGGGAAACATACTAGGGTCGCTAGAATTAACAGCCCGAATTCTGTTATCCCAATATAAATTAATAGATAATCTATAGTTTTGTCTAATCAGAACGTTAATGTTTTTGATCGACGACTTCAATGTCCTAAACTCCAGATCACGTGTGTCCGTGAAACGTCTGTACAGAAGTTTCAATCTAGTCAGCAGTCCACTTTTTTGTCGGTGTAGTGCGTCGATTGTCGCGTTCTTGTATAAACCAGTAGGGTCTTGTTCCTTATATTTTGGGATTGTTCTGTCTATTGTTCGTTTTATAGTCGTATCCATTTGAGTCAGGGACCCGTCGATCTCGACGTTCGTCAGATTTCTGTCATTTGGTGGAGAAATGTCATCGGAACGTATTTCTTCTGCCAAGGCGTTGAAGAAGCGTGGCCAGCGCGTCTTACTGAAATTATAAGAGTGCACAGGCACATACTCATCCAACTCCACAAGGTCGCTCGGAAGCTGTATTAAGGTGGCAAGTCCGCAGTGATCACTGTCGTATTCAATTGTTCGTAAACAGTTTCTTGTCTGTTGATTTGTTGCGTCAGTTATAACAAGTCGTGTGTCAAGCAGTAAAAGATCCAGAAAACTACCACTTCTCGGAAATGACGGTCTATCTGTAGCCAGAAGGTCGATCCTACACTCAACACTGTATCGACCCATCCAATTAAAAAGATGGTTCCCTCTAGGATTTTGTATTTGGTTTCCCCAATCTACATGTTTGGCGTTTAAGTCCCCTGCCATGAGATAATAATTCTCATCCAAGTTCAGTCTTAAGCATTCGAAAAGTTTTTCCAGCTCTGCGATAAAATTAGCTGGCTGAGGTGCGTCAGGTGCGTACACCGCGATTGCGTACATTCTTTTCCCCTGCTTGAGAGGAATGCAAACGATGCAGGCTTCTAACAACCCGAATCTTCGCACTTCACTATTATATATAACTTTATGATTAATACCCTTTCGTATGAAGATTGCGACCCCACCCCCTTGTGAGGAGTTGGGCCGATCCCTTCTTACGATATTGTAATTTTTATTAGTCAGTTTGTGTTTCTGGTTTAGCTTAGTTTCGCTAGCCATAAACACATCAGGACTTTGGTCTTGCAGCAAATGAAAGAGGTTTGCTCTACGTTCGGTCCTAATCAGCGAATTTACATTCACAGCTAGGATCTTAAAGGGTCGCTCAGGCAGCGCGCCTTTAACCATTTCGCGTTGCCGTCAGAATAGAGTAGAGGTAATCCACCCTAGCCGCCTGCTCCCTGATCTGTTTTTGCACGTCGGTTAACTGACCATGAATGGTTAGCAACACCTGCGTCAGATCTGCCTCTGGCACAGGAGCCTTAGGTACTTGAACCTGTTTGGCTACCTGTGGTTGAGGCTGTACCGTTTTTCCCTTTCCAGACGCCATTTGGGCGTAAGAAATTGCGGGATTGACGGAAGTTATTGTCTGGCGTACTTCAGGGCGTCTCACCTCCACTGTTTTCTTTTGGGCTTTGTTTTGCTTTATCTCCTGAAACTTCGGACATCCCCGATAGTTTGCGGGGTGCCCGGAGCCTCGGCAGAGCGCACATTTTAACTGGGTCATATCTGTGACCCTATCTTGCCCGAGTTTACACTCCCCTGTTTTGTGGGTATCTCCACATTTAACGCAGACTGGGTCCATACCACAGTTAACTGCAATGTGTCCAAACCCTTGGCAGTTCATGCATTGAAGCATGTCTTTCTCCTTGTTTAATTTTTCCCATCATACAACTTGGTAATCCAGGACTGTTATATTCCTTAGACCACTCAATTTACTTTGGGGCGAGAGTTGAACTAGGAAGAATGGTAACTTCCGTTTCTCCCGTCTGGCTTTGACCGTGGTAAACGGTCTTACCCCGATAAAATCGAGATCGTCGCTCGCCACTTGACGGAGCTCAGCTAAGAGCGCCTGCGGATCCGTAGAGGATTCGATACCCTTCAGGAGGACTGTTTGAAGCTTGTCTTCCTTTGGGGTGAAACTATAATACTCAGTTTTAGTTTGAGACAGAAGGTCTTTAACTTTTCTGTAGTGCTCTAAAGAAGAGCACTGAATAGAATGCCTGTCTGCGTTTAGCCGCTTAATTATAAAATTGTTGCCTACGACCGACCTACATATCTCTATGGTCTCTAATTTCCATTTTAAAAGTATTAATAGGTGGCACCTTACCTTTCTTTGCTTGTGGCTGTTGCTGTTGTTGCTGTTGTTGTGACTGCTGCTGTTGTCTCTGCTGTTGTTGCGTCGGCTGCTGTTGAGTCTGCTGCTGTTGTGACTGCTGTGGTTGTTGCTGTTGTGGTTGTTTCTGTCGGCTACTCTACCCACTAGGCTAACTTGCCTTTTAATTTTACTTGGCAAATTGCCACTAAATTGTGCAGTGAGTGCACTTAAACTATTAATGAAAATTTAATTCAATTGAACACACTTGTAAATTAATTATACTGAGAAAGTCGTCAACGCGTCTGTACACTTTCACAGCTGAAGATCGACTGATCTCTGCCACTCTACCAACTGGGCTAACTTAATTGCCAACATCTTTAACTTAATTGCCGATGCTGCTTGTGCAATTATAGCACTTAATATTTAAAATGAATTTAATTCAACTTGAACTACCGAAATTTATTATGTATGCTGGGAAAGTCGTCAATGCGTCCGTATGCTTTCACAGCTGAAGATCGACTGATCATTCATGCATATAACGAGATAGATACAATCTCGCACAGAGCATACATATACCACCCATAAATATATCGTCATACTTAAACAACGTTTCACTTCCGGCAGTCAGTACAAATAATCAGATCACCTTTGCAAAATTTTCTAGTTAAGATGGACTTAAACTAATATCAAAACAAATAAACCATATAAAATCGGAAGAAAAAATGCCACTTTCCACAATAACCTCCCATGACGTCCATCACTATACTATAACTTACGCTATACTTCTTTTACTTCTTGCATTTTGCGTACGTCACATAATTAAACGCCTGAAAGAAAAGAATAATGTGCCTAAAAATATCGAAATTCCCAAGTCAAAAGAAAATCCTGTAACCCAATCTGAAACTGAACAGCTTCCGTCTTTAGAACCGAAATTGGTCTTAACAACCGGTTTTTAACGAAGAAAAAAAAAATCTCTTTAATCTTGGCGAGAGAATATCATGCGTTAGGGACATAAATAAAACAATAATGTTCATACATCCATCTTATATTGTATAATTTAATAAACATGTAGATTAAAAAAAAAAAAAAAAAAACATTTACATTTATCAACCGAAATTTATGAATTCCAAATTAAATTATTTTATAAAAGTTTAAATTAATTATAAAAGTACACTAGACATAAGAATTAATGTATATTTTGCAATACGTAGGTTAACTAAAATAAGATAAAAACACATTACCATTCCTTTATAAAATCTTAATATATTTGCAACACCTTAAAGAAGAACACAAATAATGAATATTTTTTAATATTTTTTTGTTCATTTTAGTGGACTATTATGAAGTAAATTCAATGTGAAAGTTTTAGTGACCTTTAGTCCGACACATATTTTAACTAGAATAAGATAAAAACCTATGTATAACTATTACAATTGTAAAACCTGACTCTTCAATCTTATTAATTGTTTACCAGAAAATTCCACCCTTGGAATTTCCTTTGTCTAAGGGGGTGGGATGTAGTGATCACACTACATGCTATCTTATATCTACAATACGATACTCTTTCCCACGACATCATGAACTAACTTCTTACCACTCACATCATCTGCTTATCATTTCCAAAGAGAAGTCCTATGCACTCGTTTTGTATACAAAAATATATACATTTCTCAAGCATAATACGTCCCCGCGCCTTCGATCTGTATGCAATGGTAATATAAATATAAATTATGATTATGATTCACTCATCGACGGCGGATACACATAATTGAAATCCACTGTCAAGGGCAGGCACACAGAAATGAACATCAAAGATATGATTGCGTCAGTGCAAAAGTACAATGTTCTGTACCTAGAACACTTGACCAATATCATGATCGATGGAAGGCGACGACCGACGGTGCGTTGCGCTATATTGAGGGCGATGCAAGGATGGCTATTTTACGAAGTGGTGTGTTGAACTGCACAATTCCCATAAGATGTTGGATACGCGTGGTGGGGTTGAAGATTTTAATTGGACTTTAAGAATCATATAAAAGGAAGAACATGTATTGATAGAGTCAGAGTTATTTCACCATCAACCAATTAAAGTCGTAGCCCTGCATAGCGACAGCAGGCTTTCCTTGGTTTGGTGAAACAAATAATAATAATAAATACTGAATAAAACTATACCTATATTTATTAAAAAAAGAACTCTCTATCTTTTTAATTATTTTAACTCCGGATATTCGCTCTTCACTCGAACTGAGAAAGCACGGCGAATACACGATATAACAAGCGGAACATTACATTTCTGAGTGACGAAGATTCAACCCGTAGGTCATCACAAACGACAACCATGAGAGATGATTCACCGAATATCCATGATAGAGAGGAACGTTTCAGAAAGAAAAGTGTTTCCAAGATTTTTACTGGTTGCTGTGCTTGTGTCAACTTGCGCCAAAATATCATTCATTGCTTTGGAAGCATCTGAATCATTGTGTCCAAAAATTTGTAGCAGTCGCAAGATTTTCATTTGCAAAAATGTAACTTATTTTTTTTAAATAAAAAATGCACAAATTTTGTAATTTTTTTTATCGATTATTCGCGGAATATTTTTCACTTTTAATTAAATAATCATAAAAATCACGGGAAAAATTATAAAATTGTACGGAAATTTCGCTACGAGATACAAATGTTTCCTTACAAAATAATTTGTACACTGAAACGTCAAAACAAAACCATTCACAGGTAAATACTCATAGATGTCGCACATTTCTATGAATGAAATTTAAATTTTTAAGACAGATGTCGCCAGTTTCTACGTGATAATTTAGTAGTTTTTTTTTGCATACAGTGGCGTCTGGAGGGCTAGCATCGCGATATTCAATTAAGGCGACATTTGTTGACAATTATTGTATGGAACTGACATTGGACTAGCAGTTCATATATATACGTCCATGCCATCTTCTATCATCGATGTGAAGAATCCTTCAATGTCTGGAAGTAATGAGAAGCTAGCAAGCAATTTACTTTTTAAACGTAGCAACCCACTGATCTCTATATATAACTGGATAGTGGATAGATACCAAAAATGTGTGCCTATTTGAAGAATTGTTATACAGATAAACAAACCAAAATCATTTGTTTATCTATATAACAGTATTCCAGTTTAGGACAGTATCTCAACTGCAAAAATGATGGTTTGTTTACATTTGTGGCTGGTGCTCGTGTTTTAGAATAAAAAGTTTTTACTTTTGCTTTTATATAGTTTGTGTTTCGTCACGTAAATTGTCGGTTTTAATTTACTCACATAATAAATTAGAAGTCTCACTGTCGGTAGAAAAGTGAACGCAGTTTTTTTCTCGTATCAAAAGAAAGAGAAATCTCCCAGATTTTCATAGTTTGATATTCGCTTAACATTTAAATCAATGATTTCTACCGTGTATTTCGTGACGTTAATCTGATCCTGATATCACTATGCACGAAGGCAGTGGAATCTGGTCGATGATAAACTATTAAAATATAAGTACTTAAATGAATTCGATCGGGTTATTAATGTGGCAGAATACATGTTTTGTTGACTACAAGCAGATCCTAGTTACGTAAGTTGGAAACATGAGGGTTATAAGATCATAGCGTTTGAAGGAGCTGGACTGGTATTTCAATCCCACCAGAAGTTTTACCGATTACCGTAGTGGCACAAATTGGGCTGGTACTTACAAAGCTATACTTAGCTCTGATGATTAACTATTTGGTGGTCAAAATAGAATCAACAAAGACTGTGAGCATCTATCCAATCCAGAAGGGCATGCTGGACGATCAAATTTTATTCAGGTAGGTTATTCTTAATACATATTTCATTTAAAATTGGAACCATCTTTTTTGCCTTAGGTCTATGCACCATCGAGAACAGCTGTTGTTTATGCCAGAATTCATTCATCTAGATGTTGCTATTTTACTTGGTTGGTGCCTGGACTAGAGCCGCTTAAGAAAGATGGAAAACCTAAATACAATGATGCGTTGAAGGGTTATGTAATTGAATATTTTGGTCGTCCTTTAGAAAATAAACGTAAGAATTAAGTCAAATACTTATTTTTTGCATCATTACAATGTAATGATGCAAATAGTAGCGCTAACTCATTTAGAGCCAGTAAATGCATATAATTTGTCTCCGAGTCAAACCGTTCGGGCATGGCACCAAAATATGTTTAAGACATTACCTAAATTTTCATAAAAAAATTAAAAATAAACGAAAAACTGGGTAATGTCATCATCGGAATAGATAACTAGTGTAGATAGATAGGTGACTACAGTCGGAATAAACGACTAGAGTCGGAATAAACTTATTCTTGTTTTTAGCTTTTAAATTTGTTTGTTGTATTATCCTTGTTTGAATATTTTTTCCTTTCGCAAGTTTTGGCAATCTTCTATTACAAAATTGTAAAACAAACTACTATGGGGAATTGTAGCTAAATGTCCTAAGAGAATGTGCTTCAAATGCCCATAAGATTGGTGAAAAGTCGAGCAGTTCCAGACAAGTAGCAATACATATGGAACCAGATAACCTGTTGAAGAATAGAATAACAAAACATGCATACCAGAGAAAATTCATTAGCATTACTAACTAAGATAGGTATTTGCTTTTGCAGTAACTTTTTTTTTTTAATATTGTCTGAATTCAAAATGTAATGATGCAATAAGTAGCGCTAATTTATTAAGAGTCAGGAAGTGCATAAATTTTGTCTGTGAGTTAAACCGGACATGGCACCAAAATATCTTCATGACATCACCCAGTTTTTCATTTATTTTTCATTTTTTTATGAAAATTTGGGTAATGTCTTGAACGTATTTTGGTGCCATTGCCGAACGGTCTGACTCCCAGACAAAATTTATGCATTCCTGACACTTAATGGGTAGCGCTACTGATTTCATCATTACATTTCGGTTTCAGACAAAAATAAAACATATACCTAAGATGATTTATGAGCAGTATGCGAAAACACTATAAAAGAGAAACAGGCCTTAAAACTCAAAAGATCTTTATTCAGTTAGCATCAGAAATGTAACAATATATAGCCGCGATGTTTGCAGACGGTTTCTTAAGTCAACACGTCGAATCCTACAAGCAAAAACGACTGTTTAAACTTTTCAATATGTGTACTCAAATAAATAATTTATATTCAACAACTAGAAATAATCTTTTGAATATAACAAAATTATTAGAAAACAAAGTTTGAAAGTACCAAAAGTCAAAAGTGATTTCTATTATTCATGCACTTAAACTGTTCAGTTGTTGTTGTACTGCTCGTTACTGTTGCAAGAATTGTACACAAATTTTATATTTTAGAATTTTATTGTTTAATGTTATCAAAATCGGCATCCAACAAGGCGAAAAAAGTGGAAAATTGAAATTAATATGCTGGTGAACCTTATCAGATTCCTCTGCCTACTGCGTTGATTTGAATTATTCCTGAAGCAGCCATTTTAAATCTAAAAAA
Organism: Baccha elongata; assembly: GCA_951217065.1. Classification (NCBI taxonomy): domain Eukaryota; kingdom Metazoa; phylum Arthropoda; class Insecta; order Diptera; family Syrphidae; genus Baccha; species Baccha elongata. Next base: position 140,950 of record CATNUY010000119.1, on the reverse strand, counting down.
ATACGAAATTTGCTTTTAAATGAATAAAGAATTCGTTTTAGGTCCTTTCCATTTGTGCAAATCTTCAAAATGTTGTTAATTCTTTAAAATAAATTTGATAAACACACAAAGAAATAAGAAATTATTATAAATATTAGAAGAAAATGAATGGTTTCTATGCAAACCATCTTTGAGAGACATAACATAAAATAAACAAACCACCTAAATGTCATCTTCATATGGGCACACAAAAACTGTTATACCTTCTATGGGATACTCTATCCAGTTATATATTGAGATCAGTAGATACTAATAAAAATAAAAACAAAATTAATACATAAACGACTCAAGTGAATTCATAATTAGGTGTAATTTGATATCTAACCCAATTTGGAGTTATTAATAAAAATAACATTTTAATTAAGTAATCTATCTAATATATTTTAATTGATTAATCCACGCAAGTGGAGACGAAATCTAACTACGAAAAATAGGAAGTAGATTAGCAACACAACGAGAATCTAAAATCCTTTAAGATTTGTATTTATTTAAGATCATAACATAAAAATAATAATTTATATAGTACATTAAATTTGTGTTCACTTTTTCCGATTCAGTTTCTTGTTTATATTTTTTAATATTAAAAAAAAAATTATTTAATAAAAACTAATTTAAGTTCTTAATCACATAATTTACAATCAATGCGAAAATAGCAAAACTTATAATTGCTATCAAATTAGAATATATTGAATGCCAGTTGCAATAACTATCGGAGTTGCAATTTTTATTTGTATTATTGGTGTTTTCATTTTTGGAATTTTCGTTGAAATCTATATCATCCGTCACTGCTCTACCGATGCCATTAATATTGTTGTTGTTATAAGTGGTTGTTTCACTGGCATTTAAACCATCTTCTCCGGAACTGGTACCTGTTGTTGGTTGTTGTTTGCCAGTAGTAGCTTGTAAGAGCTGTTGTTGTTTTTGCAATCGATTATTTATTTCTTCACATATTTGCGGAAAAAGTTCACGGAAATTTGAATTTTTTAAGTTAAATGCTAAAGACTTCTTGGCATATTGTTGTTTTTCATAAAGCGAACTTTCGGTTGAACCCAATGTGGGAGTACTTTCCAACTAAAGATTAGAAAATAAGAAGAATTGCGAAAGTGTATTTTGATTTTAAATACTTACCATGAAACTAAGCAATCCAGTCAATATTGTTCCAACAGACCAAGTTGGATTCCAAGTGTCCGGATGGAAATCTATTTTTTGTTTGATTTTTAAGAGATTTAAATAGGACTTTGTTTTGGAATTTAATTTAGTTTTACCTGATATACTTAAACAAAGCCTCGTATTTGTTCTGAAACGACCATTTGGTGTTAGCATGTAAATTGACGGCGGTTTGAATGGAAATTCTCGTGGGAAGAGCAGTGTTCCATGGTAGTAGCCACCTTGATATGGTGAATCTTCAGGACCTTTGACAACATAATGCCATTCGAGAAGATTTGATGGCAATGGCTCAGCTGTTATATAGGGTACTGGATCCTTTTTTAAACGTAAGTAATCTTGCTTCATGCGCGACATAGCCGTTGGCTTACGGTTTGTCATTTTATCCTAGTTATATCTGCTGTTATTTTAAAATTGCGAAGCTGCAAAAGTAAAATATTCAATTGTTAAATATTAAACTGAAAAAAAACTTATCTAACAAAATATTAATTCTAAAAATGCAATGCTTGTCTCCAGAGGTTGGGCTGGAGTGTGATATATGCATACGGAATCTTACATATACATACATAGGTACATACATACACATAGGGAAGCTTTCGAGTCGGGGTCGACTACTGAAAAGAAATCTAGAGCTAGAGCTAGATCCTGAGTCTTACATGCACGTTTTACAAAGCACTTCTAAATATCATTAGAAAAGATGTTGACACTTAATGCAGTACTAATTAGGGGCACGGCAGGGTCGCATAAACTGGCTCTTGTAACAAGTTACCTGAGGATTGGAAAATATCGTATGAAATTTTATTAAAAGTTTTAAATCTGTATCTTAAAGATATTCAAACCAAAATGTAAGTATGCAAAAAAAATTCTTTCTTTATCGAGATAATCGAAACTTAAGAATACCGTTATATGGCAGGTACTGTTAAACGAATTTTCTTGAAAGTTTTGTTTTCACTATTTGATAGACCTTCTTCTACACCTTATTACACATGTGTTAATAGAGCCGTTTTCGAAAAAAATAAGATTTTCGATTACCGTTATATGGCAGGTACCGCTATTTATAGACAGTGCAAATGCGTTTATTTTGGTTGTGTGTAAGCTGTTTTTTCTATTATTATTATTATTATGATTTATTAACAAGTAATTAAAATTACAAGATAATATTAAAAAATAAGGAAGCCTAGCTGCGGAGACTATTGGCTCTAAGAGAAAATGAAATATTTAAATTATAATGTCCACTTTTGTAACGAACCCAGAGATTTTTTCAATATTTGTTGCATTAGGAATTTGTAGTATTTTATAAACTGAATTTGTTTTGAATATGTTTGATAATCGGTTTTCTAGAATGTGTTGTATATCCAAAGTGGTGTTACAGGTAGCACAAACAGGAGGAATATTTTTGATGAGAAGATGTTGGTGAGTAACTGCGGTATGTCCAATTCGAAGGCGGATAAAGGTTAATATTTTGTGTTTAGGAACATTTGAAGGATATATAGGATTGAGTTTACCAGAGTTTATCTTCTTGTAGTGGTGGTGATATAAGCTAAAATCATGTTTAGTCATTGCTGTTGTGGATTTTTGGATGTATTTTATTATATCTTTTCTGGTGTAGATATTGAAGCTGTATACGGAATAATTTTTGGCTTAGTTGGCTGCAATGTCTGGATGTTCGTTTCTCTGTATCACTACCTGCTCTGGGGTCCACTTATATATATTATCCTATAAAAAAAGACAAACTTCGGGTTGTTTAAGTTATTATAGCTTTTAACAATTGTATAAATGATATTTGAATCTAGCTTTTTAAAACAAAAAATATATAAAATTCTGGTGTCGCGATGTTAGTTATTAAACTCCTCCGAAACGACTGGACCGATTTGTATGACATTTTGTGTGCATATCGGGTAGATCTTAGAATCGGCCAAAATCTATTTTTCATACCCCTAAAGTGCCCCACCCCCCAATTTTTTTTGTTCGTTTAACAAATTTTTTTATATATTACTTTTATTATCGTTGTGCATTGAAAAATGCATAAAACTTAAAATTTTTACCCCCCCCCTTCAACCTCCAATTTGTTTTTTAATTTTTATTTTATTATGATTTATCATTGAAAAATACATAAAACTTCAAATTTTCACCTTTCTACGATCAACCCCAGTTTTTAAATCGCAAATTTTAAATTATTCTGTTCCATCCACAGATCCGCAACAGGGTTGTAATATGGCAATCGAACATTATTATTGTAGTACGATAAATTTTTATGTATATAGTTTATAATAACAATTTACTTTAATTATATTTATATATGTTAGCAATTTATTAATGAATAGGTAGGTTTTATTTATAACATAAATAAAATAAAGTATAAAAGATTTATAAGTTTAATATTTGGAACTCGTATTTTAAGGAAAAACAGCGTCTCGTCTCACGTCTCAAAACTGAATGTTCTCTTCATTGGTTCTTTCTCCTTTATCCTTCAAGTGTTCTCGTGTGTGTGTGTGGTATGTGTGTTAGATTAGAATGAGTAGGTTGTGTTTTAAGTGTGCTAGTATGGTGTGTGGGGAAAAATTAATTTTCTCTCTTTCAGTCGGCCTTTCCTGACTGTTGTAAGCCCTCTAACAACTGCAACTTCCTCTGCACTTCACTTCGCAAAGCTTCGTCATCTTGATAGCCCAGGAACTCGTCATCACTACTCTCATCGTTTGTAGAACAGGCTTCTTCAGGGTTCGTTGAGTTGTACGGTTTCATTCTATCAACAGCAGCGACACCTTCGAAAAGCTTTTGGGACACTTTGTGCCCTGGTATGTCTGCTACCACATATCGATGGTTTGGTAACTCTTTTGTTATGATGTACGGACCTCTATATTTTTGTTCCAACTTCCTGGAGTGTCCCGTTGCAGGAGCTTCACGTTTCAGAAGAATCAAGTCACCCGTTTTATATTTCTTTACGAATCTCTTTGTATTGAATCTTCTTCTTTGATTTTCTTGGTCTTCGTTGATGTTCTGAAGTGCTATTTTTCTCTGCTCATACACAGTTTGACTCGGGTTGTTCCACTGCCTGGCTTCATCGCTGAATAAGTCTCCGTCATAACCTCTCGGCACAAAATTAAACATAAGTTGAAAAGGTGTTGAACCAATTGAACGATGAATGGTGGTGTTAATGCCGTATTGAATTCGGCCCAGATTCTTGTCCCAATCATCGCCATTGTCCGGATCAAATATCATCATCGATATAGAAGGTGTTAGCATCCTGTTGACACGTTCTACCTGACCGTTGGCTCTAGGGGTCGCAGTAGCATTTTTGACGTGAAGAATATTTTTTGAGTGACAAAGATTTTCAAACAGATTTGACGTGTAAGATGTTCCTCGATCAGTAATAACTCTGGCTGGTGGTCCAAATAGATCCATTATTTCTCTTAAGAATTTTATAGCACCATCTGCAGAAGTACTTCGAACAGCTTTCAATAATACAAATTTTGTGAATCCGTCCACCATCACGATTACATGCGTGTTGCCTCTTTTAGATTTCACAAATGGTCCCAAATGGTCCATATGTATGGTATGCATCGGAATTCCAATTTTGTCGATGGAATGTAACATACCCGGTTTTTTACCAGCTGGACTTATATGATATTGACACTGTGGACATGAGCTGATATAACCTTTTACAAACTTTCTCATCCGCCGAAACCAATAGGAACCGTTTACTCTTTCAAATGTTTTGTCTACTCCAGGATGTCCAATATCGTCATGATTAAGTCTCAAAATTCGACTACGAATTTTTTCTGGTATTACCCATTTCAGATCATCGGCTGTCTGTTTAAAGATTCTATTGTTTTTTATTTTTTATCACAAACTGCTTTCGAACACGTCTATCTTCGGCACCACAATCGTCTTTCTGCTTCGTTAAAATACTTCGAATATACTCCAACTTTGGGTCTTGTCGTTGGGCGAACAAGAGCCAGTCATACTCTTCAAGTGCTACATTACATTTATATGGCTGTTGCTCATCAACTGTTGTATTTTCATTAAAACATCTGCTGAGTGCATCTGCATGTTGCATCCTTTCAGATGGTCGATGTTCAATCTTGTAGTTGTTCTTGTAGTTTTAGTATCTAGTGGCATATTCGAACGTTCATGTCTTTTTTATTCATTGTTTGTTTGATCGCATTACAATCTGTGACGATAGTAAATGGCTTACCATAAACGTAGACCCGAAATCTGTCGAGTGCTTTGATTATCGCAAGCATCTCCGATTCGAAGCTATGGTATTTTTGCTCTGCGTCTGTTGTTTTTGCGCCAAAGTAAAAGATCGGGTGATATTTATTGTCTGAATGTCATTGGAAATGGATCTCTAATCATCTTTGCGTTCAGTCTTCTATAGTCGACGCATATCCTGATCTCACCAGTTTTCTTTTTAACCAGTACCACTGGGCTAGTATATTCAGACTGACTCTGACGTATTATTTTCATTTCGAGTTGTTCGTCTATGATTTTGGCCACTTCATCACGCTCATAAAAAGATATACGTCTCGGTGCTGAAATAATTGGGATGTCATCTATTAAGCTTATTTTCATTTTATGTGGTAACTCAAGGAAGTCTGTTGGTTCATTGTTAAAATCGCATAACATGTTCTGAACTTTTATAGCTAACGCCAGTTTTATGTTCGAGTTGGTCTCATGAGTCACCACTTCCATTATATTTACATAGGTTGGTTTTGATAAATCTTCCATCACTTGAAAGCCATCGAAAATATATCCAATTCTGTTTCATTGCTGGTATTATAAATGGAAATATTTCATCTTCGTCAATCCTTTGTAGGCTAAATTTTAACTTTAGCCAAGCTAGCATAAGATTACGGCAGCCTTTACGTCAAATTTTCAGCAGATCAAACTATGGTGCAAATAGTCCTTTGAATCAATTAATTGTAATATTTAATAAATTTTACTTTCTGTTATATTCAGTAAATGACAATTTAAAAAGTATAAATTTTAAGATTATATTTTTTAGAGCAATAGAAAATTAGATTTAATTAGATTTAATAAATTTCAAATTGTAACGTTAGTATTTAACAGTCTCCAATAAATAAATAAAGAATAAATAAAGTTTATTTTTACGTCGAATTCGCTTTGTTCATACTCGATCCTCATGAATGGATTATCTGAATGAACTTCCAGATTTTCAACTTTAGAACAATTTCCGAACACGATGTTTTTTCCATCACATTTCCAGCGTACAGTGTTCAGAAAGTCTTGCCCAAGTATTATTTCGTCTTCAATTGCAGTTTTAGGAACGACTATAAAGTTCAGTTGATAGTCTGTTCCGTCGATATTTGCATGGGTGCTTATTCCAGCTTCACACACTATTTTCGATTGGTTTAGTCCTACCGAAGAACATGAAATTTGTTGGGCCTTTGAATTGTCGGCAACATCTTCACGAATAATATTCTTACTACTCCCAGCATCCACCAGTGCCGTAACAGACTTACCGTCGATGTAAATGATCTTTTTGTAGCTGCAAGAACTGTCTGTTGCATTAGAAGTGCTTAATTGTAAAGGGAAACTATTTTTACAATATTTTGCAACATGTCCATATTTTCGGCATTTAAAACATAATGGCTGGTTTTCTCTATTGCGATCGGGAAGTCGGGACGGTGGCGGAACTCTTGGTGGTACATTTTTGGGTGGTAAAGGGTTGTTCCATGAAGTTTCTTTTTGTTGGTAAACATTCAAGTTTGCAGAAAAACTAAGGCGCATTACGGAAGAACTCATAGATTTAATCCACTCGGTAAAATGATAAAAGCTAGGTTTGATGATTTCGTTGGTCATCATATAATTGCCCCATTGCAGAGAAATAAATGGTGGGAGTTTATTTAGCAACAAAGGCAACAAACCATTGCAACTGTTGACATCTAATTTGGCACTCAAAGCGCTTGAGTAAAGACCACGCACCGTATTCGAATATCTTATAAAATCTGGCCAACCTTCTACAACTGATATTTTGTTCACTTCGTCTTTGAAACACCTTACAAGCATTTCTGGTCTACCAAAATTCTCTTCCAGGGCGCAAAGAATTTCTCCGGGATCTTCGCTTGTCATTAACATCATACGCACAGATTCGAGGGCTGGTCCAAATAGAGCTTTCCGAATACGTGAAACGTTCTCTTGAGGAGAGAATCCACAAATGATTGATGATTGCCTGACATCACGTATAAACGTCAACCATTCCAAGGTGTTGCCGCCGAATCGGGGCAACTCTGTGCTGACAGACTGTCTGGCCAGCAGCTGCGACATTGTTTTTGACAAATCTGTCTCTTGTGGTGAATTTGGACTCGTCGCGACCCAATCGGTAACAGTGTCCTGTCGGCTCCTTTGTTCGTCAATCTGCTCGTCATCTATTTCATCGTCGGTGAGTTCTAACTCGAGCAGTTTCTTTTTAAGTTCTAATTTTAAAATTTCTTTTCTGATAGATTTTTTTGAACTTACTGATTCACTTCTTTTGGCGATTGCTGACTTAAAAACTTCTCCATTAAGATTTTTAATGATTTGGATTATATTTTGTTTGATTTCTTTTGGGTCTGCACATGAAATAATTCCGCAATCTTTTGTAAGTCGTCATTCGATAATGTTTCCATTACCTCCATGCATTTTTCTTGCGAGCGATCGTTCGTTATGTTCCACCAGCCATTAAATTTTTTTATTTTATTAAGTATCGCCTCACGACTGGCGCTACTTTTCTTTAAAAATAATATTTCACTGAATTTAAAAAAAAACTCATCTTCGAAATTTTCTAAATGAGAAAAAAGTTCTGGAAATTTGTCTTTAAACGCCATTTTTTTTTCACGGCACGTACGCACACGGCTATTAGAATTTTTTTTTAATTAATGTGGTTTTTTATCCCTCTTCTGAGTTTTTGTTAGCAATTTATTAATGAATAGGTAGGTTTTATTTATAACATACATAAAATAAAGTATAAAAGATTTATGAGTTTAATATTTGGAACTCGTATTTTAAGGAAAAACAGCGTCTCGTCTCACGTCTCAAAACTGAATGTTCTCTTCATTGGTTCTTTCTCCTTTCATCCTTCAAGTGTTCTCGAGTGTGTGTGTGGTATGTGTGTTAGATTAGAATGAGTAGGTTGTGTTTTAAGTGTGCTAGTATGGTGTGTGGGGAAAAATTAATTTTCTCTCTTTCATATATAACTCTCAAACCTTCGCCAGTCGATAACTAATCAACTACCAATCTATCAGTTATCCTAACCAGGTATCTACCGTTGTCCCCTCTCCACCAGCAAACATCACTTAGTAGGGATGAGAACAAAGCCGGCCTCCTTTCTGTTTTTTTTTCTTTTTTGACTTGTTTTACTGCAAATAATAATAAATTATAACAGAGTACCCTACAAACGTAGAAGTAAAATACGAAAATCATCAACGAAATATGTACGTTAGAGAAGTACTTTGTTTCCACTGAAAAGGGATAGGCGCTTGGGAAAAAACTAAATTATATATGTACCTCCTGTATATGAAAATTCACGTGAATCCACTATCTTTTTCTAACCCAGCAATACACCAGAAAATTATTGCCCTTCCCCGCCAATAAAACTTTTTTTATTAGCACTTCCAAAGTACTTCTGAAGAAAACATTTTTAAAAATAAATTATTCAGAGCAATCAAATAAGCCAGTTGGTTCGATATTGATGGGAAAAGCTTTTTGGTTCTATGTTTTTGGATTTGTTATTGTTGGGATTAGCTTTTTGGTTTTATGTTCTTGGATTGTGATCATGTATAAGTAATAAGCTCAAATTAGGCTTATCTGAAATCCAAACCGGTAACCTATAATTTTAATTTTAAATTTTGACCGGAAGCTAATAATTTTTCTGAAATTCAGTATAGATCTTAATTTGCATGCCGTTTTTACGCAGCAAACAGTAAAACGGCTATGTTTACTTTTAACTCATTTTCAGTTTTGAATATGATGACATACAGATTGCGTTGCTAGTGGTGTAGAGAATCAGAGACAAGCAACAAAACAAATTAAATTCACCGGAACTCCGAACCGAAAAGGTTAAATTTAAAATTTAAAATTTTACCGGAAGTTAAGCCTTTCAAACTAGGTCGTAAAAACTATGTATATACACGCGGTTTCATTTTTAAAGACGTTTTAATTTGTTTGCTTACCAATAACCAAGTTCAACACGTCTTTTACTAACCGCGAGTCTATTACCAAATCTATTACATTCATTGTTAGCAATGTTCCTTTTAGGTGGCAAAGTACTCACGAGTAGTAATCTAGTACTACCATCTACACATGCTCTCAAGCGCGAGTAGATGAGCAGAGTTTAGTTTTTTCTTTTCTATTTATAAAAACAAAATAAATACACAAAATATTGCTCAAAACATTATTAACATATCTTACCATTATTGTTTATCGGAAAAGCAAACAAAACAAAAAGTTCCAATACAAGGACGGAATGTGTGATCAAAAGGTATACGTTGAAACTGTCTACATCCATACACTAAATTATACAAATCAATCTAAGCATCTTTAAACAACTTTGGTTTTCCTCCCATATAAGAACAGGTTCGGTGAAATTTTCATTAATCTCCTCAAGCAATCGCTTCAGCCATACTGCTTCACAGCTTGCTTCAGCTAGCGATGAATTCAGATTCTGTTGAAGACAAGGCCACACATGTTTGCTTTCGACGTATCTAACTTACCGTCCCACCAAAAACCTTAAATATGTAGCCAAAATTTGATTTCCGCTTTTTACGTTCTTCTGCCCAGTTGGCATCTGCATATCCAATAAGCTTATTTTTTTTTTTTTGTATATTCAGTTTTTATATTTCAATTTTCTTAAAACTACTTACCTGCTACCTGCGCAAGACAAAAACCTTAACAACTAGCTTACATATTAACTTAACTAACTTACTGGCCGTATGCGAGCGCTCTAAATTATACCATAACCAACTTAAAATTATTGCCTTTCGGCGTACCTAGCTTAAATATTATCAAAATTCATTTATTACTTAAAAATAAGAAAATTAGGAAAAAACTTATTATATCTATCATTTTTTTATTTTTTATAAAACTTAAAACTACACTTAAAACTACTTCAAATAACTTAAGACTAGAAAAGCCACAGCAAAGTTTTTTTTTCTTTTTAGTGCCACCATGATTGTTTTGTACTAACCTAGCCTACTTTTAAAGCCAAGGACACGCCTAAACCTGCGCAAGTCAAACCAAGGCAATAAACTCAATTAGTGAACTTTTATTATTATTTATTTCTTAAATTTTATTAGTTATTTTACATATGATTCAACCACCAGAACTCGTGATTTTGGTCCAATCTATCTATCTGGTCCCTTTCGGACACAGCCCTACTGAACCGAAGACGCTCTGCTCTGCTTTCTGCGACGACGTCACGACCATAAAGGAGTCGCCTATCCACAGTTTTTCGGCCGACGTGGTAGATCAGCGGTACGGCCGAACTATCCTGTATCAGCCCTCGACTGTCTAAAAAGAGGAAAGCGTCGGGTGGGATAAATCCGCTTAGACACACATTTTCGTAGTATTCATCTTTGGGGTAGTAAGCCCCGAAAATCAAGCCATTAGTTGAAGTCATCGCTCTTGCAATATGACCCCGAATCAGCTTGATTAAAAAATTATCTATTCTGTTTATGTTAGCCCTATTGTATAGAACCTCGTTGGAATAATATTTTATGTACTCCGACTCTGGTGTTCTGTACAATCCAAGGCAGCGTCTAAGACAATGCCCCTCAATAACCCGAATCTTTTCCATTTGAGATGGTGCAACGTTGAACCACACAGGACAACCATAGGCAATCTTCGACCTGATTAGAGCCATGTAACAAATCACCTTCACCCTGCTATCAAGATGGCTGCTGTAAAACAGGCGTCTTGTCAGGGCAAAGGCTCCCCTAGCCCTGGTTAGAGCAGCATCTATATGTCTGTCGAAATACAGATATTGATCCAGCCAGAAGCCAAGGTACTTCACTACACTTTTACTTGCCAGTGGCTGTCCAAGGGGTCCAACGATCACAAGTTTTCGCCAGTTCTTTCTCGTATCCGCAGAAGCTCTAGACAAAGGGGTTCTAAACAGAATAGTTTCGCATTTCTGCAAGTTGATTTTCAACTTCCAATCATCGCAATATTGCTGAATCTTGTCGAAGTCACGCTGCAAAAGAATTTTGATAACTTCAACTTTTGGACCTGTTCTGTACGCTATTAGATCATCGGCATACGCAATTGCATGAGTAAGACTACTTATAAGATCGCTAGTGTAAATGTTGAAAAGAATCGGCGAGTTAACCGCTCCTTGCTGCAGACCATTTTTTATTTCAAATATTTTGGTAGACGTTACACTGCCACTCTTGACAACAAACTTTCAACCGTTGAGCATATCATAAACTATATACAATAATGATTTACTAATACCAAGTCTGGTCAGCTTTAGATACAGACCTTCTAACCATACGGTGTCGAAAGCTTTCTCCAAATCAACCAGACACCCGTGCACTGTTTTTTCGCATTGTTCCATTGAATTTCAGAAACAAGCTTAGACGCGGCATGAATAGTATCGTGTCCTGCCTTAAAGCCAAACTGTTTATCAGGAATAATATTTTTGTCCTCAGCCCATTTGAACAAAGCCCTATTGAGAACTTTTTCGAATACCTTACTGATACTCGGAAGGAGACTTATCGACCGTAGATTTGCCGGATTGGAGTTATCCTTCCCCTTTTTAGAGAGAGGATGTACCACTGCTGTCTTCCAACGCACTGGATAATATGCATTATTCAGTGCGTTGTTAAACAATGTGGTGTAAATGTCGACTGCATCCTGAGGTAGATGTCGTAGTACAATATTGGATATACCATCTACTCCTGCCGACTTCTTTTTCTTCAATGAATCGAAAATGATCTGAAGTTCTAGCTTAGAAACTAACAGGGAATCAGACCCGTTTCGGTCGGCGATGATGGCGTTTGCCAAGTGTTCTTCATTGAACCCCAAAAAAGAGCGGTTCTCGGATCGCCATTGCGTTATATCATTTCGAAGGTCGGAGTGGTGAAGCAGGGCTCTGCTTTCCAGTTCATGATTTGGGCGAATACTGGTATTCACCTTATACACTTGCTGAAAAGCAATTTTCCGTCTGAAAATTTTATTAATTTTAGGAAACATACTTGGGTCACTAGAGTTAATAGCCCGAATTCTATTATTCCAATAGGAATTAATAGTCAACCTATAATTCTGCTATATTAATTGATTGATGTTTTTAATCGAAGACTTCAGAGTCCCAATCTCCGAATTATGTCTATCAGTGAACCGTCTGTACAAAAGTTTTAGTCTTGTAAGCAGTCCACTTTTTTGTCTGTGTAGTGCGTCAATTGTCGCGTTTCGGTACTTGGCAGTTGCGTCTTGTTCTTTGTATCGTGGAATAGTCGTACTCATTGTTTGTTTTATGGCCTTGTCCATTTGTAGTAGGTATCCGTCGATCTCTTCGTTTGTTAAATTTCTGTCATTAGGTGGAGATATGTTTTTTAAACGTAATTCTCTTGTCAAGGTGTTGGAAAAGCGTGACCATCGCATTTTACTGTAGTTGTAAGTATGCTCAGGCACATACTCCTCTAACTCCACGAGTTCGTTTGGAAGTTGAATCACAGCAAAAAGTCCGTTGTGGTCACTGTCGTAGTCAATCGTTTGTAAACAGTTTTTTGTATCTTGAGTCACTGTATCAGTAATTGTCAGTCTTGAGTCAATTAGCAGTAGGTCCAGAAATGCACCGCTTCTTGGAAACGACGGCCTATCTGTAGCAAAAAGATCGATTCTATACTCAATATTGTACCGACCCATCCAATTAAATAGATGGTTCCCTCTAGGATTTTGTATTTGATTTCCCCAATCTTCATGTTTGGCGTTCCAATCACCGGCCATGAGATAAAAGTTCTCCTCCAAATTCAATCTAAGGCATTCAAAAAGTTTTTCGAGTTCTGCTGTAAAATTAGCTGGCTGAGGTGCTTCTGGTGCGTACACCGCGATTACATACATTAGTTTCCCCTGGTGGAGAGGAATGCATGTGATGCAGGCTTCTAGCAACCCGAACCTGCGCACTTCATTCTTATAAATTACTTTATGACTAATGCTCTTTCGTACAAAGATTGATCTTGCAAGAGGTGAAAGAGATTTGCTCTTCGTTCGGTCCTAATTAGTGAATTTACATTCACAGCGAGGACTTTTAGTGAATTTACATTCACAGCGAGGACTTTTAAGGGTCTATCTGGCAGCGCGCCTTTAACCGTTAAGCGTTAAGCTCGGCAGAATAGAGTAGAGATGATCCACTCTAGTTGCCTGCTCCCGGATCTCTTTTTGAAGACCTGTTAACTGACCCTGAATGGCCAGCAACACAGTCATTAGATCCGCCTCTTTCGCCGGCGCCTTAGGCACGGGGACCTGTTTGGCTACCATTGGTTGAGGCTGTACCGTTTTTTCCCTACCAGACGCCATTTGGGCGTAAGAAATCTGGGGGTTGACGGGCGTTGGAGAGGACGGGCTGGTGGTCGTTTCTCCTCTACTATTTGCTTTGAGACTATTTTGTTTTTTTTCATGTCCTGAAACTTTGGACATCCCCGATAGTTAGCAGGGTGTCCTCCGCTATGACAAAGTACACATTTAAGCTGGGTTCTGTCGATAACCCGTTCCTGCCCTAGTTTGCAATCCCCTGACTTGTGGTTCTCTCCACACTTTACGCATCGTGACAGCATTTCGCAGTTCGTTGCGGCGTGGCCGAACCTTTGGCAGCGCATGCATTGAAGCATGTCACCGCGCCTTTTTACTCTATCCCAAGTTACAACTTGGTAGTCTAGGACGGAAATACTCCTTAGTCTATCCAGTTTGCTTTTGGGTGAGAGCTGGACCAGGAAGAACGGTAGTTTCCGCATCTCCCGTCTGGCCTTTACCGTGGTAAATGGCTTGACTCCGATAAAGTCGAGATCGTCGTTCGCCATTTTGCGGAGCTCAGCCAAGAGTGCCTGTGGTTCCGTTGAGGAATCTATGCCCTTCAAGAGGACCGTTTGGAGTTTGTCTTCTTTTGGCGTAAAGCTAAAAAATTCTGTGGTTGAATCTTTAAGAAGACTTCTTATTTTCTTATGCTGTTCAACTGTGAAGCAGTTTATAGCATGCCTATCTGCGCTTAATCTTTTAATTGTAAAATTATTGCCTATGGCTGACTTACACAGATTTATTGTATCCTGTAGCTCCATTTTGTAGGTGTTGATTGGTGGCACTTTTTCTTTTTTATTTTTGTTGGTTTGTGACTGCTGCTGATGATTCGGCCGCTTTTGGTTCTACTGCTGTTGGTTCGTCCTCTGTTGTTGCTGGGACATCTGTTGTGTTTGTTGTTGCTGCTGCTGCTGCTGTGATTGTTGTTGCTGTGGTTGTTGTTGTTCTGCTTGTTGTTTGCATGTTTGTTTTTGCTGTTGTGTTTGTTGTTGTTGCTTTTGTGGTGTTGCTGGCTGTGGCTCTAGTTGTTGCCTTATCATTTTCTGTTGAAGTGTCTGCTGCGCTTTTATTTGCATGGCATTTTTTTTCGCCCGCTGTTGTGCTGCTTTTTCAGCCTCCTCTAGAATCTTTATCTTTTTGCGCTCAACAGCATCAAGGTTCTCTCTTTCTCTACGCGCCTCTTGTTTTTGTTTAAGAGCTTGAACCATTTCAGTAAGGCGCGTTATTTGCTCTGTAAGGGAATGAATTTCGTCCTCCTCATCTCCCTCTTCCTTTTCGGAGTCTGATGATTGAGCTGCTGACGTCAGGTCTAGCAGCTTGCTGTCTCCTGTGAAGTGCCCTTCACCACCATCCGAAATATATTCCACCTCATCGGTGGTGTCGGACACTGTATTTTCCAATTGTTATTGGATTTTTTCTGCTGAAGTTGCCTTAGCTATGCGCGTCATTTCCCTCCCTTCAGCTGGCAGCTCAGCTGTAGTTGCTTGGGAATAGCGCTTTGCATCTTCATTGTGATTCTTTCTTCTTTTTCCTTTTCTTTGGTTCCGTGTTGGCTACATCTTTCGATGAACCCGCTATATCGGCTGTTCTATCATCCGAAGTGCCAGCTGTTGATTTGCTTTTTGTTGGGGGACCATCTGGTGCAAAAAACGATGTCCCCGTTTTTTGCACCATCTGATTTTGCCGTTGGTGACGATTTTTAATTATTTCGTCCCAAAAATTATTTAAAAAAAAGCCTTGGCCCTGGTGGGAATCGAACCCACGCTCGTGGGATCCGCTCTCTGCCACTCTTTTGCATTTTAATTCATTTTTTATTTTTCATTTTCTTATATCTATCTTAATGCTAGACAAAAAATCTTAAACAACTAGCTTACATATTAACTTAACTAACTTACTGGCTACATACGGACGCTCTAAATTATACTATAACTATATTTAAAAATTGCCTTTCGGCGTAAAGACTAGTTTAAATTTAAAATTCAATATAACGTAAACCTAAACAAGAAAATTATTTAAAAACTTGTTTTCCATGACATTATTTTTATTTAAAAACTTAAAACTATCCTTTACCTAAATAAAACTAAATTAACCTAAATAAAACTAAAATATACGTAAATATACGTAAATAACTTAAAACTACTTAAAAATACTTAAAATAACTTAAAACTAGAACAGCCACCAGCTGCATTTTTTTTTTTTTTTTTTTTTGAAGCAGCCTATGTATATGCCCACACGTTTATACATATGCATATATTGACATATGCATATGTAACAGCGCCAAATGCGCATACCCACAGACAAACGATTTTATGGATTTTTAACATTTTTTTTTTGGTGCCACCGTTACTGTCCTACTTAATCTACCTTAGAAATACGTAGGTCGGCCAAGGCAACAACTTTGACTAACCATCAATATCAAGGTGGTCACCCAACCACCAGTATTTTTTAACTTGCTTATTCAAGTCCTTTTTGTCCCGAAGGGGCACAGCTCTACTGAACCGCAGACGCTCTGCTCCGTTCCCAGAGCCGACGTCTCGACCATACAGGATTCGCCGATCCACAGTTCTACGGTCGACGTGGTAGATTAACGGAACCGCCAATCTATCCTGTATCAGCCCCCGACTGTCTAAATAAAGGAATGTCTCGGGCGGGATGAAACCGTTAAGACAAACGCTCTCACTATATTCTTCATTGGGGTAATAAGCCTCGAAAATAAGTCCATTGGCTGAGGTCATCGCTCTTGCAATGTGACCCCGAATCAGCTTAATTAAAAAGTTATCTATCCTGTTTATATTTGCCCCGTTGTATAAGACCTCGTTGGCATAATAATGTTTGTACTCCGACTCTGGTGTTCTGTGTAATCCAAGACAGATCCTAAGACACTGCCTCTCAAACACCCAAATCTTTTCCATTTGAGATGGGGCAACGTTAAACCAAACAGGGCACCCATAGGCAATCATCGGCCGGATGAGGGCTATGTAGCAAATCACCTTCACCCTGTTTTCAAGGCGGCTGTTATAAAACAACCGTCTTGTCAGAGCAAACGCTCCCCTAGCTCTGGCCAGAGCAGCATCTATATGTCGATTGAAATATAGATACTGATCTAGCCAGATACCAAGGTACTTTACTACATCTTTACTCGCCAGTTGATGTCCATTTGGTCCAACGATCACTAGACTTCTCCAGTTCTTTCTTGTATCCCTAGAAGCCTTAGACAAAGGGGTTCTAAACAGGATAGTTTCTGATTTCTGAAAGTTAATTTTCAACTTCCAGTCATCACAATATCGCTGAATCTTGTCGAAGTCACGCTGCAAGAGAATTCTGATGACTTCAACTTTTGGACCCGTCCTGTACGCTACAAGGTCATCGGCATACGCAATCGCATGAGTGAGACTACCTATCAGATCGCTGGTGTAAATACTAAAAAGAATCGGCGAGTTCACAGCTCCTTGCTGTAGACCGTTTTTAATATCAAAAGTAGTGGTAGAAGTTACATTGCCACTTTTGACAACAAACTTTCTACCATTGAGCATGTCATGAAGCATATATAAAAGTGGTTTACTTATGCCAAATCTAGTTAATTTCAGATAAAGACCCTCTAACCATACGGTGTCGAAAGCCTTCTCTAAATCAACAAGAACGGCACCCGTGCATTGATTTTTCGTTTTGTTCCATTGAACATCAGAAACTAACTTAGACGCGGCATGAATAGTGTCATGCCCCGCCTTAAAGCCAAACTGATTATCTGGAATAATATTCTTGTCCTCAGCCCACTTGAACAGAGCTCTATTGAGAATCTTTTCGAATACCTTACTGATACTTGGAAGAAGACTTATCGACCGAAGATTTGCCGGATTGGAGCTGTCCTTTCCCTTTTTGGGGAGAGGATGGATATCAGCTGTCTTCCAACTCACTGGATAATATGCATTATTCAATGCGTTGTTGAACAGTGTGGTATAAATGTCTATTGCTTCTTCAGGGAGATGTCGTAACACAATGTTGGGTATACCATCGACCCCCGCAGATTTCTTTTTCATTAATGTTTGAAAAATTAACTGAAGTTCTACCTTCGAAGTTAACAATGAACTTGGTCCATTTCGCTCGGCGATGGTGGCGTTTGCCAAGTTTTCGTCATTGAACCCGGTGAAAACAGTATTCTCAGATCGCCATTGCGTTATGTTATTTCCAAGGTAGAAGTTGTGCAGTAAGGCTCTGTTCTCCAGGTCATGATTCGGACGAATGCTAGCATTCACCTTATACACTTGCTGAAAAGCAGCCCCTACAGCCTCTACCCTTTCCTGAGGATCTTCTATCATATAAAAATTATCATCTAAACGGCACCTTCCGGATCAATTCCCGCAATCGTTAGTACGTCTTCGTTATCTGTTGTCCTCTGGAGTTTAAGACATGGAAGATCGTTTTGATCATTTCTTCTAAATATCTTATTTATTTGGGGAAACATACTAGGGTCGCTAGAATTAACAGCCCGAATTCTGTTATCCCAATATAAATTAATAGATAATCTATAGTTTTGTCTAATCAGAACGTTAATGTTTTTGATCGACGACTTCAATGTCCTAATCTCCAGATCACGTGTGTCCGTGAAACGTCTGTACAGAAGTTTCAATCTAGTCAGCAGTCCACTTTTTTGTCGGTGTAGTGCGTTGATTGTCGCGTTCTTGTATAAACCAGTAGGGTCTTGTTCCTTATATTTTGGAATTGTTCTGTCTATTGTTCGATCTCGACGTTCGTCAGGTTTCTGTCATTTGGTGGAGAAATGTCATCGGAACGTATTTCTCTTGCCAAGGCGTTGGAGAAGCGTGGCCAGCGCGTCTTACTGAAATTATAAGAGTGCACAGGCACATACTCATCCAACTCCACAAGGTCGCTCGGAAGCTGTATTACGGTGGCAAGTCCGCAGTGATCACTGTCGTATTCAATCGTTCGTAAACAGTTTCTTGTCTGTTGATTTGTTGCGTCAGTTATAACAAGTCGTGTGTCAAGCAGTAAAAGATCCAGAAAACTACCACTTCTCGGAAATGACGGTCTATCTGTAGCCAGAAGGTCGATCCTACACTCAACACTGTATCGACCCATCCAATTAAAAAGATGGTTCCCTCTAGGATTTTGTATTTGGTTTCCCCAATCTACATGTTTGGCGTTTAAGTCCCCTGCCATGAGATAATAATTCTCATCCAAGTTCAGTCTTAAGCATTCGAAAAGTTTTTCGAGCTCTGCGATAAAATTAGCTTGCTGAGGTGCGTCAGGTGCGTACACCGCGATTGCGTATTCTTTTCCCCTGCTGGAGAGGAATGCAAACGATGCAGGCTTCTAGCAACCCGAATCTTCGCACTTCACTATTATATATAACTTTATGTTTAATGCCCTTTCGTATGAAGATTGCGACCCCACCCCCTTGAGAGGAGTTGGGCCGATCCCTTCTTACGATATTGTAATTTTTATTAGTCAGTTTGTGTTTCTGGTTTAGCTTAGTTTCGCTAGCCATAAACACGTCAGGACTTTGGTCTTGCAGCAAATGAAAGAGGTTTGCTCTACGTTCGGTCCTAATCAGCGAATTTACATTCACAGCTAGGATCTTAAAGGGTCCTAGCCATTCCGCGTTGCCGGCAGAATAGAGTAGAGGTAATCCACCCTAGCCGCCTGCTCCCTGATCTGTTTTTGCACGTCGGTTAACTGACTATGAATGGTCAGCAACACCTGCATCAGATCTGCCTCTGGCGTAGGAGCCGTAGGCACTTGGACCTGTTTGGCTACCTGTGGTTGAGGCTGTACCGTTTTTCCCTTTCCAGACGCCATTTGGGCGTAAGAAATTGCGGGATTGACGGAAGTTGTTGTCTGGCGTACTTCAGGGCGTCTCACCTCAACTGTTTTCTTTTGGGCTTTGTTTTGCCTTATCTCTTGAAACTTCGGACATCCCCGATAGTTTGCGGGGTGCCCGGAGCCTCGGCAGAGCGCACATTTTAACTGGGTCATATCTGTGACCCTATCTTGCCCGAGTTTACACTCCCCTGTTTTGTGGGTATCTCCACATTTAACGCAGACTGAGTCCATACCACAGTTAACTGCAACGTGTCCAAACCCTTGGCAGTTCATGCATTGAAGCATGTAACGAAGTTACACATTTCCTCTTAAACTATAATAGGGAATTTTCCCTACCGCCGCACAACCGTCTACTAAGGGACCTAACCTGTTATACTTTTAATTAAATAGGTCCATTATCCGCATCTTATTACTTAATTTAATGCAGAACCCGTCGTATTTTCACTGTAAAATGCATTAAATTTTATATACCTACCAGGGTGTATTACAACCTTAGACTTAGCAAAAGTAACCGCCATGTACCTACTTTACTTACATGAAAGAGTATTTATATGATTATCATCATAGACATGCCATGCATTGCCATGTACCTACATACAATACCTACCTTCAAGCAACAGCATAGGAAATGCACGAAGCAACCAGTGAGCGACACACAACCGAACACATGCTAATTGTATACCTCCACGGTAGCTTCATCTAAAACGATTGCACTAGAGGATGGGTAATAATACAATAGTGCGAGGCAGCAGTGGGTACATTTTTGCTGTGTGACGTGTATTTTTTTTAAATAATATAAGTCACACCAGCTTTCACCAGAAAAGATTATGAGTAGGAGTGAATTTCACTGAGAAAATCACTTCGCTTCCGACCGTAGAGCTAAGTTGATTCTCAACCAGCTCGTAATAGTCCTAAGCATTCAAACCGCCGACCGTATTGGGTGCGTAGTGCGCTATACCACAGGCAATTTTTGAGGCAAGAAATTGCCGTGGAATTAATTTGTGTTCCTTCGGGGACAGTTCTTTTATTTATATTTGTGCTCTTTTTAAGGGCAAGTAAGGTTAATTTGTGTTCCTTTGGGGACAGTTTTTTATTTATATTTGTGCTCTTTTTAAGGGCAAGTAAGGTTAATTTGTGTTCCTTTGGGGACAGTTCTTTTATTTATATTTGTGCTCTTTTTAAGGGCAAGTAAGGTTAATTTGTGTTCCTTTGGGGACAGTTCTTTTATTTATATTTGTGCTCTTTTTCAGGGCAAATAAGGTTAATTTGTGTTCCTCTGGGGACAGTTCTTTTTTTATATCACCTGTGCTCTTAAAGGGGCAGATATTATATTCAATTGTGCTCCTACGGGGCAGATGTAATTGAAAATTTGTGCCTCTTACACTCTTCCGAGGCAGAAAAGTTATTCCGTGCTGACAAAATTAAAATTCAGATTGAGCTTTACTGAATTGGAGACATAGTTGCTGAGCCCTGAACAACATCAAAGTTTTCGTTTGCTTTCTTTGAGCAACCCTGGACGACCGCTGAACTACCTTAGCTGGAAAACAAAAAAGTAACATCACATTTTGGCGCCCGAGCAGGGACCTTTAGAGGGTTCAACCGAACTCCTACCGCCGACCGTTTTAGAATTTTCTAAAGGTACCTCCGACTTTCGACAGCGAGTTCCTAATATCAGTTCTTCATCAAACGTCATCGCATCAACCAGCCGCAACATGTCAGATTCTGAAGATCAAGCTGCTGCCGATACTAATAATATCTTCAGGAACCTAAATTTTATATACTCTATGAAAAAAACAGAATTGCAAGAAGCACTCCGCTCTAAAGGTTTAGATAGTGAAGGCAACATGAAGGATCTTCGTAACCGACTCAGCCAACACATCAAAAAGCTGAGGGACAATGGATCAACGCACGACCTGTGTAACAAGTGGGAGAGTTTGGTCGAATAACGTCTAGACGACACCCTGCCCCTTGAGACGCAACCTGCCGTCATAGTGCTTACCATGCCGCGGCATGCCGGTGCCGATAACTTCTAAAGACCTTAACTCAACCAGTTATACGCAAACAACTTTACAGGTTCCTAGTTTGGAGAAACTTAGCGGAAATCCCCGCCCAGCTAATTCCCAAATCAACCACCCTGTTCACTCGCCCAGTACATCACCCTCTCTTAACCAACCCAGGCATGAGCACCCGCCGCCGTCACACCGGCTCACCCTGAGTTATGAGGCAGAGGTGATGAACACAGTCCGAAAGTGGGGGTTAAGGTTCGATTCCTCGGGAAACCCGTTAGAATTTCTGGAAAGATTGTCTGAGCTAACTAACTGCTACAACATACCGCCTAATGATATGTTGCGCACCTTACCTGAGCTCTTTCGTGGCAGTGCTTTGGAGTGGCTGCGGATTAAAAGTGAAGGCTTCGTCTGCTGGGAAGGTTTTAGAGAGGCCTTCACTCGCCACTTCCTACCAGCCCGCTACCTACACAAGCTAGAGGAAGAAATATTAAAGAAACGTCAAGGACCCCGGGAGAAAGCAAAGGATTATATTCTCTCAGCTCAGTACCTGCTTCGTCAACACCCTCGCATGTCCTCCACCGATAATATCGATAGGACTTTCGACAACATGCGACCAGAGTATAGGTACTACATTCGCAGACGGGATTTCACTACCTTGGACGAATTGGCATATTTGGCTGAGGAGTTTGAAGCAATTAAGAGGGATGAGCAATCTTCGCGTCCAACTCAGTTGCCAGCCCCTCTTCTAAACCCCAGAAACCCGCCAGCAGTGATTCCGTACGACAGGGATACCCATTGTTGGAATTGCAAGCAAAGGGGTCACCGGAAAGAAACCTGTCGCCGGCCATTTAGGCTATTCTGTTCCTTTTGTGGGACAGATGGCAGGATGACAAAGGACTGCCTTTGTCATAAAGATATGGTAGCCGTTGCAACCGTACCGCCTGGCCACGATTCTCGGTACTTCATGCCCATTCATATAGGCACGGAAACATACCACGCTTTGGTAGACACTGGAAGCACAAAGTCGTTGGTGGGTCACGCTCTTCGGCAAAAGCTTCTAGATTTAGGACTTCCTATGCATGAGCAGAGCCGTCCTATTCACTTAGCTAATGGTGAACCCATCATGACCACAGAACATTTCGCTGCTACGTTCTCTGTGGGTTGTACAGAGATAGCTGGAGAAGTAACCTACCTGCCCGCTCTCGAGGAAGATGCCATTATTGGGATGGACTTAATGAGTCGAGCAAACGTCCAGATTTTTATGAACGGACAAGCGGTGACCGGTAGGAAGTCCTTAGGATCTGAAAGGGACAATCAAGATGGTGCAAACGTCGATGGCATAAGCAAACCAGCTAAAACCTTTGTGACTAACACCAACGCATCCGCTCAGACAGAGGACATTAAGAAAGTCGTTAATCAGCACAGTCCGCAATCAACCACCGTCACACACAGACCGCCGCTCCCTGAAAATATAAATAAAAGTAAAAATAAAAATAAAAATATAAATAATACAGTTGACCGCCCTAAAAATATTAATATCAGTATCAGTCTGCAACCGACCGCCGCCGTAAGACACAAACCGCTACTCCTGGACATAACTAATAAAATTACTCCTGAAAATAAATTAATAATTGCGATGCAGCCTAATATGTCCGAGATAAGTGCGAAATGAAACAAGCAGAGCAGCGGTTCAACTTAGACTAAATGTTTATTATATAAATACTTAAAACTAAAAGCTTAAACAAACTATGTCTTATATACTAACTATAAACTAACCTACACCTGACAACTTTACTTAGTAATAAAGTAATATAATATATAACACTTTTCCTTTCTTTAAAATAATTCATTATATGGTATTCATCATAGTATTTTACAAACTATATATATATTCATAATGTAATGGCTATTGACTAATTCAATAATTTTTTTTTTGTTTTTCAATTTGATGAATTTTATGAAGACAATTAATGCTTTTCCTCTCTTAAATTTTTTTTCAATGATTTAGTTATTTAAATTTAACTAACATTTCAATTTCATTTCTAGAAATATTTTTTTTTTTTTTTTTTTTTTTTTTTTTTTCAAAATGTTTACTTAATAATTACTTTGATAAAATGAAGGTCGCTTTCGTTTTCTTTTTGACCTACGGACAGTTGTTTTTGGATTGGAAAGCTTTTCCTCCTCATCACAACTAAGGTACTCGTCATCAGACGAAAGTAATAAAGGAGTTTCAGAATCGTTGATTTTTGAATTCTCATTTTTATTATAAATATAGTATGCTACTGGCTTTTCAAATCTAACTTTCTTACTAGTTATTTTACGAAGTTGTGTTCCATGACAAACAATTTTTCGATTATCAAATACAATTAAATATCTGACTTTTCCAATCTTTTCTTTAACAATTGCTGGACTTTTAAATTTGTTGTTTTGTACATATCTTACATACCAGACTTTATCTCCTACTTTAAAATACTGTTCAGAAGAAGCTCTACAATGTTTACTGAGATTCTGTTTAGCTTTACTTTTGTTGTTATTTTCGAAAAGACTTTTTTTAATTCTCTGATCTTCCTGCAAATTTTCAACATTTTTAGTACCTTTAAGCATGTTTATTGGTGTATTTATTGGTTGTTTAAAAATCATTTGACATGGCGTTAATTTAGTAACAGTAGAAGGCGTGTTGCGATACTTAAAAAGAAAATCGTCAACTTTATGTTGCAAACTTAATTGTTTGGTTCTTTTATCTAGCAAATACTTTTTCAGTACATTTTTCACAGTCTGCACTGCCCTCTCTGCCAACCCATTGCTCTCAGGATGGTATGGAGGAGATTTAAGGACTTTAACATTATTAGCATGGCAAAAATCAATAAAAAAATTTGAGTTATAAGGCGGACCATTATCGCTTACTAGCTCAATCGGAAGGCCAAAAGTTGCGAAATTTGTTCGCAGTACATTAACTAGAGTGTCTGCTCTAGTGTTCGGCATTATGCGCACGTCGATCCATTTTGAATACGAATCAACAAGTACAAGAAAATTTGTCTGTTGCAAATAAAAAAAATCTAAATGGATTCTTTGATAAAAACAAGTTGTAGCTGGCCATGAAGAAAGCTTAACTTTACTGGGTTTGTTTGATGCAAAATCGCATACTTCGCACTCACTTACAAACTTTTCTATATCGCTATCGATACCTATCCACCAAACCGCAGATCTAGCCAAGGATTTCATTCGGACAATGCCTACATGGCCCGAATGTAAAACATCTAAAACTTGACTACGCTTAGACTCTGGAATAATTATTCTATTGCCGTAATATAGACAACCGTCTTCAACAGATAAAACCGATTGTTTTTGAAAGATCTTTTTGAGTTCTGAACTCCGAACTGGACTTTTCCATGTACCATGCTTCACGCTGTGGTAAACTTCACTTAAAATAACATCATCTTTGATACCTTTTGATATATCTTCTTTTGAAAGATTTACTGCATTTTCTACAGAAAAAAAATTTATACTGTTATCTTCTACATTAGTTTTTGATTCTATAGGTAATCGACTAAGACCGTCAGCATTACCGATACTGGTACCCTTCTTGTAAACGACTTTATAATTATACATAGAAAGTTCTATGGCCCAACGTTGCAGCCTCTGGGCGGCTACGGGCGATGATCCCTTTTTATCGCCTAAAATCTCTCTTAAAGGCTGATGATCTGTAAATAACATAAATTCTAAGCCATATATATATTTATGGAACTTACGTACCGCAAACATGATGGCTAAGGCTTCTTTATGAAGCTGAGAATAGCCCTTCTCAGCTGCTGATAGAGTACTTGAAACAAATAGCACTGGTTTTTCTTCACCATCAACAAAATGCGATAATACGGCACCAACACCATATCCACTGGCATCACAAGTAACAATAATAGGTTTCGAAGGGTCGTAGTGAACGAGTAAACTGTCTTTAACTAACCACTCCTTGCTTTCGTTAAATATAGTGTCGCATTCTTTTGACCAAACGAAAGAAATTTCCTTTCGAAGCAACTTGTAAAGGCAACTTAACTTTGCTGAAAGGTTAGGTATGAACTTTGAGTAATGGTTTAACAAACCTAGATAGGAGCGAAGCTGTGATAAATCTTTTGGAGCGGGCGCATTTATAATTGCTTCCACTTTTCTACAATTTGGTTGAATTCCTTTAGCAGAGATTGTATGACCCAAATACTCCACCTCGGGTTGAAAGAACTTACACTTCTGAAATTTAACTTTGACACCATAATATACTAAACGTTCCAAAACAGCAAATAAATTTGCCTTACACTCCTCCAAAGAAGAACCTCCTATTAGAATATCATCTAAATAGCACTTTGTTTTGGACAATCCTTTTAAAATTTGGTCCATAACTTGTTGAAAAATGCTAGGGGCTGAACTCACACCAAATGGTAACCTCGTATACTGAAATAAACCCTTTGAGGTATTTATTGTCAAATACTTTTGAGAATTTTCTGCAACCGCAAGTTGCTGATAAGCACCTGCAAGGTCCAGCACACAAAAACAACTACAAGAATGAAGATCTGTTAAAAGGTCATCGATTCTTGGTAACGGATATTTATTAACTTCAATCACTCGGTTGATTGTTACTTTGCAGTCCATACATAAACGGATGCTGCCATCTGTTTTTGGCACTACAACGACAGGTGAGGCATAAGAAGAATAATTTACTGATTTTAGAATCTTATTTTGGCACAATCGATCGATTTCTTTTTCAACTACCTCTCGCAAGCCATAGGGAACCGTATAGGCTTTGTAAAAAATAGGACTAGTATTCGGTTTAATAATAATATCGGCACTAAAATGTTTAATTGGAAGAGTATAATCTGTATTAAAGACACCACTATATTTTTGACAGATTTCCCTTGTCCATAACTCAACAGGCTCACTAATGTCGCTTATACTATTAATTGAAAAATTTAATCGCCATCCACTGTACAAAATATCAATCCAATTTCTTCCCATTAAGGGAGTGAATTGTTTACTAGTTTCGATAACCAAAATTTGAAGTTTAAAATTCACATCATTAGATTTATCAGCATGCGATACATTTACAAGCAAAACACCAATAACTTTAATTTTAGAACCGGTTACGACATAAAGCTGATCTTGTACATTTAGCAAAGGAACATCAGAGAAATATTTGAGGTAATCTAAATGAGAAAACACAGTTTGAGCTGCTCCCGAATCAATTTCCATTTTGATATTATAATTATTAATATGCAAAATTCTATATAAAGGATCAGATTTATTTATGGAAATGCTGTAAATTGTTTTTAAATCTAAATTACTAGAATACTTTGAACATAATATATCTTCACTGACATTATCGATTTGATTTACCCTACTTCTGCTCTTGGTTCTTCCTCGTTGTCTGCTCCTCTCGGTCCGTCGTTTATAACAATTATTTGCGTAGTGGCCTGTCATACCACAATTAAAACACTGTACTCTTTCTTTTCCCTGATGGTGTCGTTCTATGCTACTTCGATTTTGATGTTGAAACGTTCGATTTGATCGCCCATGATGCTGTTGTTGTGAATTTGCTTGACTACGGTACTTAGACCTGCCAATCCAGTTAGTTGCCGATGGATTTATTGTGAGCATCTCTTTATTTGTTATTTCCAACGTTTTTGACAAATTTACAGCTTCATCAAACGTATAGTCTTTCTCCAAGAGACGTTGTTGTATACGGGAATCTCTCAAACCGCAAACCAACTTATCTCGTAAAGCTTCATTTAAGAAAGCTTTAAAATCACATGATTGAGCAAGCGATTGTAGTTCCACTACAAACTCCCCTATCGTCTCTGAATCTTTTTGTTCCCGCTTCCAGAATTTGTAACGCTCTGCAATGATGATATTTTTAGGCTTAAGATTTTCCAAAAGTTTGGCGGTCATTTTCTCATAGGAAAACTCTGTGGTTTTCTGAGGTGCTACAATTGATTTAAAGAGTTTGTAGATATCACCCCCTGCACAACTTATGAAGAACGCCACTTTCATCTTATCATCAACTATTTGGTTAAGTGAAAGAAGTTGCTCCATCCTTTCCAAATAAGTCTCGAAATCATCGATTCCGACCACAAAACTTTCAATTGCACCAATTATAGGCATTGTATTAGATTTTATAACACCAAAATCACCTTTACCATCTAAAGGCATGTTAAATACTTTTATCTGATAACAACTAATCTAATTTTTTTTAAAACTTTTTCCTCGTCGCCAAATTAATATGTCCGAGATAAGTGCGAAATGAAACAAGCAGAGCAGCGGTTCAACTTAGACTAAATGTTTATTATATAAATACTTAAAACTAAAAGCTTAAACAAACTATGTCTTATATACTAACTTTAAACTAACCTACACCTGACAACTTTACTTAGTAATAAAGTAATATAATATATAACACAGCGTACCAGCGACAACAATGAACCTTCAATGGAACAACCGACTAATCCTCCTCCATCTATTGAACAGTCGGGACGTCCTGAGAAAGACACCGTCATGGAAAGCCTTTGTCCAACGAAGGATGTGCTTAGGAATCGCCCAGCTGTGCGCCTTAGCCCTCGGCAACCTAAAGACCGTGCACCGAGCGCCCGCTTCCATCGGCTTATGGCACCAGAGCGAATGGCTCCTCCGATTACCGCCGCCAAACCAGGACTGAAGCTCGGGCCAAGGCCCAAAGCAACTAAGGACACTACCACCTCCGCCAACGAAACCTCTGCTGCTCAACGAGGAGGACACCATCCGCAAGCCGCGTTGATGAATCCTTGCGCTCGACAACCCACCGCACCGATGAGACCGGGAACACTCCGGCGCACTGACGAACTGAGATTCACATTAAAACCACGTCAGCGTATAAGCCACGTGAAACCGCCTGTCGCCGATCGTAATTTGGCTCAACCAATCCTTCCACCCCCACCAATGGAGCAGTATATGGCCAAGATCAGGGCCCAGCGCGAGAAGTCCATGAACAATTGGATGACTTTAAAACCGCCAGCACAAGGACCGTCTACATCCGCTCCGCAGTTAAAACCCTGGCATAGAGCAGGGCCTTCTTCGTTGAAACTGCCGACAGTCGCACCAAAGCCGCCAGTGCCCGTTCGCTGCAACCAACCGATGGGAAGGGAGCAGATAAACCAGCAACAACCTTGCCTTGCCGCAGTACGACATTTAGTCACGGCCGAGAGATGCATCCAGCCCAGAACATCACTTCGACGCAGCCGACGATGACACCAACCCCAAGTTGTGCTACTTTCCCCATTCCGGTCTACACAAGCACTGGACCTAGCAACATGAGCAGCCAGCCGCCTTCGACCCTTTCGAAGGTATAGTAATTCGGGGAAGCAATCAACGGGGCGGCCAGTTCTATATACAACGGCCATGGGGACGTATTTGCGTACGCCCAAACAAGAGGCGCACCAAAGCTAACCTCAAGTTTGGGCCTTACATTAAGGAAGTCGACATTTTACCGTAGAGTCACCGCCACGGAGCTGTAGCCTATTTCCACCGCGCCATGAATTACATCTTTATTTAGTTTTTTTATAGAATATGAATATTTGTTAAGTTTAATTATTATTATGAAATATGTACAAATAAAATATAAATATTTGAATTGGAAAAAAAAAATTATAATAAAAAAAAAAAAAAAAAAAAAAAAATAACAAATAAATTTTGAATTATTTAACAAAAAAAAAAAAAAAAAAAAAAAAAAATATATATATATAAAAAAAAAAAAAAACATGACGAGAGGGTTCTCGTCTTATGAAGAAAGGGGGGAATGTAACGAAGTTACACATTTCCTCTTAAACTATAATAGGGAATTTTCCCTACCGCCGCACAACCGTCTACTAAGGGACCTAACCTGTTATACTTTTAATTAAATAGGTCCATTATCCGCATCTTATTACTTAATTTAATGCAGAACCCGTCGTATTTTCACTAAAATGCATTAAATTTTATATACCTACCAGGGTGTATTACAACCTTAGACTTAGCAAAAGTAACCGCCATGTACCTACTTTACCTACATGAAAGAGTATTTATATGATTATCATCATAGACATGCCATGCATTGCCATGTACCTACATACAATACCTACCTTCAAGCAACAGCATAGGAAATGCACGAAGCAACCAGTGAGCGACACACAACCGAACACATGCTAATTGTATACCTCCACGGCAGCTTCATCTAAAACGATTGCACTAGAGGATGGGTAATAATACAATAGTGCGAGGCAGCAGTGGGTACATTTTTGCTGTGTGACGTGTATTTTTTTTAAATAATATAAGTCACACCAGCTTTCACCAGAAAAGATTATGAGTAGGAGTGAATTTCACTGAGAAAATCACTTCGCTTCCGACCGTAGAGCTAAGTTGATTCTCAACCAGCTCGTAATAGTCCTAAGCATTCAAACCGCCGACCGTATTGGGTGCGTAGTGCGCTATACCACAGGAAATTTTTGAGGCAAGAAATTACCGTGGAATTAATTTGTGTTCCTTCGGGGACAGTTCTTTTATTTATATTTGTGCTCTTTTTAAGGGCAAGTAAGGTTAATTTGTGTTCCTTTGGGGACAGTTCTTTTATTTATATTTGTGCTCTTTTTAAGGGCAAGTAAGGTTAATTTGTGTTCCTTTGGGGACAGTTCTTTTATTTATATTTGTGCTCTTTTTCAGGGCAAATAAGGTTAATTTGTGTTCCTCTGGGGACAGTTCTTTTTTTATATCACCTGTGCTCTTAAAGGGGCAGATATTATATTCAATTGTGCTCCTACGGGGCAGATGTATTTAAAAATTTGTGCCTCTTACACTCTTCCGAGGCAGAAAAGTTATTCCGTGCTGACAAAATTAAAATTCAGATTGAGCTTTACTGAATTGGAGACATAGTTGCTGAGCCCTGAACAACATCAAAGTTTTCGTTTGCTTCCTTTGAGCAACCCTGGACGACCGCTGAACTACCTTAGCTGGAAAACAAAAAAGTAACATCACAAGCATGTCTTTCTGCTTGTTTAATTTTTCCCATCGTACAACTTGGTAATCCAGGACTGTTGTATTCCTTAGACCACTCAATTTGCTTTGGGGCGAGAGCTGAACTAGGAAGAATGGTAACTTCCGTTTCTCCCGTCTGGCTTTGACTGTGGTAAACGGTCTGACCCCGATAAAATCGAGATCGTCACTCGCCACTTGACGGAGCTCTGCTAAGAGCGCCTGCGGATCCGTAGAGGATTCTATACCCTTCAGGAGGACTGTTTGAAGCTTGTCTTCCTTAGGGGTGAAACTATAAAATTCAGTTCTAGTTTGAGACAGAAGGTCTTTTACTTTTTTGTAGTGCTCCAAAGACGAACACTGAATTGAATGCCTATCTGAATTTAAGCGTTTAATAGTAAAGTTGTTGCCAACAACCGACCTACATATCTCTATGGTATCTTTAATTTAAATTTTAAAAGTATTAATGGGTGGCACCTTACCTCGCTTTGCTTGTGGCTGCTGCTGTTGTTTCTGTTGTTGTGACTGCTGCTGTTGCTGCTGCTGTTGCGTCTGCTGCTGTTGTTGTTGTTGTTGTTGTTGCTGTTGCTGCTTCTGTGTCTGCTGTTGTTGCTGTTGTCGTTGTTGTTGTGGTTTGTAATGTTCTAGCCTACTTTTGCTGTTTAAGCGCAGCTCGCTTCAAATGGATGGCTAGAGAGCCGCAGTTTAATAAAATAAATAAACACCTTCAGTCTATGAAATGGAACTTAATTTATTTATATTTTCTTACAGCTATTTATACCTAAATTACATTACAAATCTATTTGGGATATCCCCTCTTAAAAACTATATTACAAATAAGAATGCATCAGCATTCTGCTACTCATAATTAAATTATTGGGGCAGTCGTCTCATTTCTAATGATGACAAACTTGCATTCGGGAGTAGTGTAACAAAATACATTCAGTGCCACTCACAAAGCAACGTAGTCAAAACGATGTCTTTGAACTTAGCTTTTGTTGGCTAAAGGGGACAACAAAATTGTGTACATCGTTTTACTATGATATTAAGTATCAATGAAAACGTGCTTGTTTGTTTGTCTCTAGTGTTTTGGTTGTGGCTTTTTGAATGAATGTTATTACACTACATCCCTCCCCTTTAAAAAATGATATTTGTTTACATTTCTAAAATTTAAATAAATATTATTCGTCTCTCTTTTTTTTTGTATGTACATATATATGGATTTAGGTTTGTGTTATTTATTGATATTTATTGTAAGTCCGTATTTCTGGCTTTAATTAAATTGTTATTAAGTATTTCATATTTCTTATCATCTAATAAAATAATACTATTTACACCGTTTTGTGATATAATTTTATATGGTCCTCTAAAAGGTTTATCAAATTTTCTTTTGTTTTGATTTTTTTAAATATACATAATCACCTACGATAAAATTTGATTTATTAACATTTTTTTGAACATTCTGTCTTTTATATTTATCATTGATTAAGTTGTTCTTTGCTTGCTCGTGAGCATATTTTAATTTACATTTTGATTCATTCAGGTAATTGTCAATATTATAGATTGTATCTTTGTTTCTATTACTTCACATGGAAGAGTACATAACTTTCCAAAAACTAGTTCAAATGGTGAATATAAAGTACTACTATGTGGTGTTGAGTTATAACAATAAGTATAGTATGGTATCCATTCTGCCCAGTTCTCTTTATCTCTTACGCTCATAATATATTCATTAAATACCCTATGATTTCTTTCTATTGATCCCATTGTTTCATGGTGAAAAGGTGTAGAAACAATCTTTTCTATTTTTAAAAGTGTACAAATATTCTTAAGCAATTCATTTGTCAACTCTGATCCCTTATCTTTTTTAAGTCTTTTAAAACATCCGTATTTTAGAATAAATTTTTCTACTATTGTTTTTGCTAAAGTATTCGCTTCTTTAGTCTCTATCGGAAATGCTTCTACAAATTTCGTTAAGTCACATTGTATTGTAAGTATGTATCTATAACCATTAGATGGTCTAAGTGGTCCTATAGTATCAATTGATATTGTTTCAAATGAAGTATTGGGTGTATCTGTAATGACAATATTTTCTTTTGTATACCTTGTTGTCTTGGTTTTATTGCATGCTTCGCAGTTGTTAATAAACTTTTTAACCATTTTATTCATGTTTTAACTTGTTGACACATCTTCTGATACCGCAGTGTCCTCCTATTTTCGATTGATGATGTTCTTCTATTAATTTGTGCATTTCTTTTTCATCTGTTATTTGTTTTGGAGGTTTAAATAATATTATGTGTAGATATTTATCTCCTCTTACATTTTCTTGCAGCTTATTAAATATATTTTTAAATTCTTGTATGCATACATTTTTAAATATTTGACTAGTTCTTGCTAGCGCTAATTTTTTAACACCTGCATTGTTCATATTGAATATTAGCTTCCTCAGAATCAGTTTTATCTCTGATAAAGATTTATCGCTAAATTCCACAATTACAGTGTTTGCTGCTATTTTTATTTCATTTATATTTTTCTTTGTAACGTTACTTTCTTCAAATTCTAACTTTTTTAATCGCCTAATGTCCGATATTGATGTACAGTCCCAAATATGAAGGTAGCTAGTCTTCTTATTTGAGTCCAAGGCTTTTGCACAATTTTCTTCTTCATTTATTATTTTATCATTATTCTTTTTCATCGCTCTTGTTAAAACGTCTATGTTATATTTCGGTATCATTTCTTTTAATTCGTCAGATTCAATTTTTATCCTTGATAAAGCATCTGCATTCGTATTCATGTTCCTCTTTTTAAATATTATTTCAAAATCATAATCCATTAGGTCAACTCGAATTCTTGTCAATTTGGATGATGGATTTTTATGCGTAAATAAGCTGACTAGGGGTCTATGATCCGTATAAACTATAAATTTTCTACCAAAAAGATAAGGCCTGAAATAATTTATTCCCCAATGTATTGCTAACAATTCTTTTTCCCTAATGGGTTTGTTCAATTCGTGTTTATTTAGGGATCTACTAGCATACGCTATAGGTTTATCAGAACCAATCTCTCCCTGTGAGAGTACTGCTCCTAATGCGAAATTGGACGCATCTGTAGTTAGTATGAAAGGTTTCTTAAAGTCTGGATAGCTAAGTATTGGAGGAGTTATTAAGCTTTGTTTAAGTGTGTTGAATGATTTGTCACATTCTTCTGCCCAAGAGAATATTTGTCGCTTCTTCAATAACTGGTTTAGAGGTTTAGCTATTTCTGCAAAATATTTTATAAATTTTCTATAATAATTACAGAATGCTACAAATCGTCTTACATCATCTGCATTTTTAGACAGTGGATAGTTTTTTATTGTCTCAAACTTTCTTGGATCTGGCTTTATTCCATTTGATGTTATCAAATGACCTAGGTAAATTACTTCTGGTTTCAAGAAATCACATTTTTCTAAGTTTAGCTTCAAGTTGTATTTACGAAGCCTTGCTAAAACTTTAAATAAATTTTCATTGTGATCTTTCAAATTCTTACCAAATACTATAACATCATCTACATATAAAAAGGCTGAGGCTTGTAGACCACTAAGAGCGATCGACAACATCCTCTGAAAACTATTTGTTGATATTTTTAATCCGAACGGTAGTCTCTTGAATCGGTAATGACCCTCATTTGTTGAAAATGCCGTTAATGGCCTAGATTGTCTGTCAAGTGAAATTTGATGAAATGAGCTTGTCATATCTAGAGTGGAAAAATATTTAGCATTACCAAGTTTATCTAACACATCTTCTAATCTTGTGAGTGGAAATTTATCATCTACAACCTTTTTATTTAGTGATCTAAAATCTACTACTAATCTCCACTTAGTTTGTCCGTTAATGCTTTTCTTTGGAACTATAAGTAACGGTGAGTTATATGGACTGGTAGACTCTTCCATTATGTCATTCTTTAGTAACTCAGCCACTTGGTTTTGAATTTCTTCTAATTGTGCATTTGGTAGTCTGTAATTCTTTATATAAACTGCATTTTTATCTGATACTGTGATATGTTGTTCATAAAATTTATTTGTAGTCAGTTCTTCATCTTCGTCATGGAAAACATCCTGAAATTCTTCACAAATTTTTAATACTGACTGTGAAGCAGCTGTATCCAAGTTATCTACTTGAATGTTTTTTATTAGGTTTTGAAATTTGTGTATATTTTTAAATTTTGTGTTGTTTGATAATATTCTATATTTACTCAACGGTTCCACTCCTATCATTACGTTTTGTATTGTTTCCTCTTTATTAGTACTGTTTAATATCTTTACATGTTTAACACATTTTGATGGTAATATTGAATTTGCTAAGAAGATTCCCCTTTTAATCTCATTCTCAATGATAACACTATCTTCACCTAAATCTAAATTTATGCTTTTTATTACTTCTGCTCTTGGTGGAATTTTTAATTTTCCAATGTTTTTCATAGAAATATTTAATGGTAGCACAATCTCCTCTTCTTGTGTTAAGATTGTCAGCACACAAGTTTCATAATCAATTTTACAGTTATAAGTTTTGAAAAAGTCTCTTCCTAGTATTGCATCTGTTGATATATTTATTTCTTCACTAACCACGTGGAATTGATGTTTTATATTTGTTTCTCCAAGCATGAGTTCTAGTTCTGTTATACCTTTCGAAAATATTGTTTTATTTGTTATGCCATTTAGCTATTTGACATGACGAATATTCATTTAAATCTTTTACCAGAAACTCTTTACAAACAGAAATATCTGCTCCCGTGTCAATTAAAAATTTTAAAGTTTTGTTTAAATGTTTTATCCTTATGTTAACGAAATTTGTGTCACATTCCCCATAGATATTTAGAACCTTCTTTGGTTTCCCCGATTCTGCTGCCCGGGGATCTCTAAGTTTTTCGTCCTAGTGTTACTATTGTGGTATTCCCTTGCAATGCCTCTACCTCTGTTGTTATTTTTGTTCCTTTCATAACCATTGTAATAATTGTTGTTATTGTACTGTCTATTGTTGTTTCTATCATTATTTGTAAATTTTGGATAGGAAGAGTTATGGTATCTACCACTATGATTCGTCCTAAATTGCATGATGTTATTTTGTCGTGTAGACGCTTCAACCTCAATTGCTATCTGTACAGCTTCATTAAATGTAGCTACTCTTGATGCTTGTACTACCTGTCTACATGCTTCATTTAATCCATTTTTAAAAACATTTAGTCTTAGTTGGTCATTTAACTTTATTATAATTCTTTTATTGGCTTCACCCTGTTCAGCTATCTGAATCTCATTTAATTGTGAAATTAGTACTTCTATTCGCTCTGCATATTTGTTAACTTCTTGTGTTCCCTGATGCTGTCTGGCTAAATCATTATGTAGTTTTAATGGGTTTATTTTTGTTTTGTAAATATCTGTTAAAACTTTCTTTAAATCTGAAAAATTGTCAGGTTCTTTGTCTAGAGTCAGAAGCCTATTTTTTGCTTTGTCAGTTACTTTAGTTGCTATAACAAATATAATTAATTTTTTCTTTTCACTTTCTTCACCTAAAGTGTTATGATAGAATTCAATTAGCCCAAAAAAATTTGCAAGGTTCTTCGATTCACCGTTAAATTCTGTAATAAGCTTTGTAGCTGTTAACATATTAAATTCTGCCATTTTTTTTTTGTTCAGTTTTTTTTTTTGGCTTAAGTATTTCTAAGATTTGTTTTTCTATTACTTTGAAGTGTACTGATATTTCTTCTATTTCCGTTTCATCGGTTATTTCTATAAGTATTTCTTTCCATTCCATATATTGTCAATTTCTTTCTTTGTTTTGTCAATGTATTCTTGAGTATATTCTCTGTTTGGACTTTTTTTTAAATTTGCTAATACTTTGGCAATGCTTTTTAAACTACCCATAATAGAAATGACTTCAAATGTATTTTATATTTTTTTTTTTTTTTTTTTTTTAGACATGATTTATTCTATTTCTTATAATTTGTTTTCTTACATATTTCTTATAGTAAGAATGAATTTTCGCTACTAATAAAATGATAAGTATTATCAGAGTTATATTGTTTATATTCGAACTGCTTAGAATCTGCTGGCTGCTACTGAGGTTGTTGTTGATCACCTCCTTTGATTGTGGTTGCCCCATTTTCTTAATTCCTCGATCAATGTGTTTTTTTGAGGATTTGTCAGTCGTAATAGCAATTATTTTATGTAGTTCAGCTCGCATCTGTCGTGCCTTTACTGCTTTCCCGGCTCTCGGTCTTCTTGTTCTTTTTGGTGCTTCTACTTTGGTCGTTCTAGATGATGATTGCGTTCTGATGGATTTATTTCTTTTGAGGTATTCCTCTATTGTAAGAGGTTTTGGTCCTGCTGTCTTCGGCGTTGGTATATATTCTGGAATACTGTCTTGGTCTTCTTGCATCAAAGGAATATACGTCTTGTTGTTAAATTTAACAAACAAGCTGGCAAGATCGCCATGTAATGTTCTAGCCTACTTTTGCTGTTTAAGCGCAGCTCGCTTCAAATGGATGGCTAGAGAGCCGCAGTTTAATAAAATAAATAAACACCTTCAGTCTATGAAATGGAACTTAATTTATTTATATTTTCTTACAGCTATTTATACCTAAATTACATTACAAATCTATTTGGGATATCCCCTCTTAAAAACTATATTACAAATAAGAATGCATCAGCATTCTGCTACTCATAATTAAATTATTGGGGCAGTCGTCTCATTTCTAATGATGACAAACTTGCATTCGGGAGTAGTGTAACAAAATACATTCAGTGCCACTCACAAAGCAACGTAGTCAAAACGATGTCTTTGAACTTAGCTTTTGTTGGCTAAAGGGGACAACAAAATTGTGTACATCGTTTTACTATGATATTAAGTATCAATGAAAACGTGCTTGTTTGTTTGTCTCTAGTGTTTTGGTTGTGGCTTTTTGAATGAATGTTATTACACTACAGGTTGTTGTTGTTGTTTTTTTTTCTTGCGGCTGTTGAGGTTGCTGAGGCTGATGCTGTGGCTGCTGAGGCGGCTGCTGTGTCTTCTGAGTCAAATGTTGCTGCTGCTGGACTGGGAGTGGTTGTTGTTGTTTAGGAGGCTGCTGCTGTTGCCTAGCTTCTAGTTGCTCTTGGAGCGCTTGTTGACGAGTGCGCTGCTCAAGAGCCGCCTGACGCTCCTTCTCCCTTCTTACCTCCTGCTTCTTCTTCAGTGCTTCCACTAACTCGATGAGCGAAGAAATCTGCTCGGTGAGTGTTTCGATCCGCTCGTTCTCTTCTTCGTCAGTCAGATCCACTATATCACCACTGACATAGTGCCCTTCTCCTTCTTCTGACATGTAGGATATGTTTCCTTCGGCATCTACGTCAGCTGCGTTTTCTTCGCCTGTTACGTCGGCGATCTCGTTGGCTGGCTCTGGGATTTGTTACTTCTCCTTCAGCCTCTTTGACGATTACGACATCAGCCTCAGCCTCGTCGTCTTCTCCATTGTTGTCGTTGTTGTTGTCTTCGTCGTCGTTGGAGGAGCTGTCAAGCTGCCTCTGGATTTTGGCCTGAGCCGATGACTTGGCTGACCGTTCACGCCCTTCAATTTGCTGGGCTGCATCACCGATGCGCTTCTTCACAACAAGGTTCGGCTTATAGTTTATATAGCGCCTCCTCTTATTTGCATCAGTTGCCTCGGCACATGCCGGCCCTGTTGATTTGCCTTTGGTAGGGCTTGTTGTTTTGGCAGTTGCCATGCTTATGGTATTGGCCTCGACACGTGCCGATGGCTCTATTGTTGTAGTTTTTCTTGACCTTGAAGGTCCAGCTACTGTATTTGTTGTTTGGCCTCTGGATGGCCCCGCTATCATTTTATCGGCTGTTACATCGCCTGATGTTCGAGCACCTTTTGTTGTTGTTGGGGGACCATCTTTCGATGTCCCCGTTGGTTTGACCATCTGCTCTTCTTGTTGTTGCTGCTGTTTTCTTCTCCGAGAAACCTCTTGCCAGAAATAATTTAAAAAAAGGCCTTGCCCGGGGTGAGAATCGAACCCACGACCTTCCACTCTGAATTCTGCTCCTCTACATTTTCATTTTTAATTCATTTTTTATTTTTCATTTTCTTATATCTATCTTAATGCTAGACAAAAAATCTTAAACAACTAGCTTATATATTAACTTAACTAACTTACTGGCCCCATGCGGGCGCTCTAAATTAAACTGTGACTATACTCAAACAATGCCTTTCGACGTAAAATAACTTATATTTAAAATTCATGATAACTTAAAACTAACGAGAAAATTATTAAAAAAACTCATTATCTATATCATTGTTTTTTTAAATTTTTTATAAAACTTAAAGCTACCCTTTACCTAAATAAAACTAATTAAAACTAAATTAAAACTAACTTAAACTACATTATATCTAATTAAAACTACTTAAAATAACTTAAAAACTAGAACAGCCACCAGCAATTTTTTTTTTTTTTTTGTGCCACCGTCCTGTTCTACCTACTCTACTCTACCTATATTTACCTTAGAACTATGTAAGTCGGCCAAAGCAATAATGTGGTCAACTTTCAATATCGCGGTGGTCACCCAACCACCAGAATTTTTTGACTTGTTCAATTAAGTCCTTTCTGTCCCGAAGTGGCACAGCTCTACTGAACCGCAGACGCTCTGCTCCGTTCCCTGAGCCGACGTCCCGATCGTAAAGAAGTCGCCGATCCACAGTCCTACGGCTGACGTGGTAGATTAACGGAACCGCCAATCTATCCTGTATTAGCCCACGACTGTCTAAATAGAGGAATGTCTCGGGCGCGATGAAACCGTTAAGACGTACACTTTCGCTATACTCATCATTGGGGTAGTAAGCCCCAAAAATAAGTCCATTGGTCGAGGTCATCGCTCTTGCAATGCGGGGTCACATTGCAAGAGCGATGACCTCGACCAATGGACTTATTTTTGGGCTTGATTAAAAAGTTATCTATCCTGTTTATATTGGCCCTGTTGTATAGAACCTCGTTGGCATAGTAATGTGTGTACTCCGACTCTAGTGTTCTGTGCAATCCAAGGCAGCGTCTCAAACACCCGAATCTTTTCCTTTTGAGATGGGGCAACGTTGAACCACACAGGGCACCCATAGGCAATCATTGGCCGGATAAGGGCCATGTAGCAAATCACCTTTACTCTGCTGTCGAGGCGGCTGCTATAGAACAACCGTCTTGTCAACCCAAAGGCTCCCCTAGCTCTGGTCAGAGCAGCATCTACTTGTCGATTGAAATATAGATACTGATTTAGCCAGATGCCAAGGTACTTTACCACATCTTTACTTGCCAGTGGATGTCCACTTGGTCCAACGATCACTAGATTTCTCCAGTTATTTCTTGTATCCCTAGAAGCCCTAGACAACGGGGTTCTAAACAGGATAGTTTCTGACTTCTAGAAGTTAATTTTTAACTTCCAGTCATCACAATATCGCTGAATCTTGTCGAAGTCACGCTGCAAGAGAATTCTAATGACTTCAACTTTTGGACCGGTCCTGTACGCTACAAGGTCATCGGCATACGCAATTGCATGAGTGAGACTACCTATCAGATCGCTGGTGTAAACACTAAAAAGAATCGGCGAGTTCACAGCTCCTTGCTGTAGACCGTTTTTAATATCAAATGTTGTGGTAGAAGTTACATTGCCACTTTTGACAACAAACTTTCTACCATTGAGCATGTCATGAAGCATATATAACAGTGGTTTACTTATGCCAAGTCAAGTTAACTTCAGATAAAGACCCTCTAACCATACGGTGTCGAAAGCCTTCTCTAAATCAACCAGAACGGCACCCGTGCATTGATTTTTCGCTTTGTTCCATTGAACATCAGAAACTAACTTAGAAGCGGCATGAATAGTGTCATGCCCCGCCTTAAAGCCAAACTGATTATCTGGAATAATATTTTTGTCCTCAGCCCACTTGAACAGAGCTCTATTGAGAATCTTCTCGAATACCTTACTGATACTTGGATGAAGACTTATGGACCGAAGATTTGCCGGATTGGAGCTGTCCTTTCCCTTTTTGGGGAGAGGATGGACCACAGCTGTCTTCCAACTCACTGGATAATATGCATTATTCAATGCGTTGTTGAACAGTGTGGTATAAATGTTTACTGCTTCCTGAGGGAGATGTCGTAAAACAATGTTGGGTATGCCATCGACCCCCGCAGATTTCTTTTTCTTTAATGTTTGAAAAATTAACTGAAGCTCTACCTTCGAAATTAACAATGAACTGGGTCCATTTTGCTCGGCGATGGTGGCGTTTGCCAAGTTTTCGTCATTGAACCCGGTGAAACCGGTATTCTCGGATCGCCATTGCGTAATGCTATTTCCAAGGTAGAAGTTGTGCAGTAAGGCTCTGTTCTCCAGGTCATGATTCGGACGAATGCTAGCATTCACCTTATAAACTTGCTGGAAAGCAGCACCTACAGCCTCTACTTTTTCCTGAGGATCTTCTATTATAAAAAAATTATTATCGAGAACAGCAGCCTCCGGATCAATTCCCGCAATCGTTAGTACGTCTTCGTTATCTGTTGTCCTCTGAAGTTTAAGACATGGAAGTTCGTTTTGATAATTTCTTCTAAATACCTTATTTATTTGGGGAAACATACTAGGGTCGCTAGAATTAACGGCCCGAATTCTGTTATCCCAGTATGAATTAATAGATAACCTGTAATTTTGTCTGATCAGATTATTAAGATTTTTGATCGACGACTTCAATGTCCTAATCTCCATATCTCGTGTGTCCGTGAAACGTCTGTACAGAAGTTTCAACCTAGTCAGAAGTCCACTTTTTTGTCGGTATAGTGTGTCAATTGTCCCGTTCTTGTATATACTAGTAGGGTCGTGTTCCTTATATTTTGGGATTGTTCTGTCCATTGTTCGTTTTATAGTCGTGTCCATTTGATTCAGGTACCCGTCGATCTCAACGTTCGTCAGGTTCCTGTCATTTGGTGGAGAAATGTCATCGGAACGTATTTCTCTTGCCAAGGAGTTGGAGAAGCGTGGCCAACGCGTCTTACTGAAATTGTAAGAGTGCGCAGGCACATACTCATCAAACTCCAAAAGTTCGCTCGGGAGCTGTATTATGGCGGCAAGTCCGCAGTGGTCACTGTCGTATTCAATCGTTCGTAAACAGTTTTTTGTATGTTGACCTACAGTTTCAGTTATTATCAGTCTTGAGTCAAGCAGGAGTAGATCCAGTAAACTACCACTTCTCGGAAAAGACGGTCTATCTGTAGCCAGAAGGTCGATCCTACACTGCTCCTCTACCACCTAGGCTAACTTGCCACTTGGTTTTGGTAGATCTAAGTCACTAATATAAACACTCGCGCCTCTAAGTAAAATTTCCACTATGAAAGTCGCCAACGATTCGCACACTTCCACGGTTGCTGAACGACTGTCAGTCAAACACTCATCCACTAGGCCAATGTTATGTATTCAGAAGGAAGATCGAATTTTAGCCAGTTGATACCGTACCTACTTGGTGCTACAGGAACAGATATGTAGCTATACAGATCGATTTAAAATTCAGCATTAGCAGTTTTTTTAATTCATACTTATTATATTAACTGCCTGTTATGATAATAAAGTTTGATAATTTGATGTGTTAAAAAACATTTACACTCCATTTGCAACATTTTCTTGTTATAATGCCAATTGTAGCAAAACAACAAATTAAAGAGACCATTTACCTGTTTGTTAATGTCATCAACAACTAAGCGAAGAGATAATTTTTT
This sequence comes from Baccha elongata, assembly GCA_951217065.1. Lineage (NCBI taxonomy): Eukaryota > Metazoa > Arthropoda > Insecta > Diptera > Syrphidae > Baccha > Baccha elongata. Next base: position 98,605 of record CATNUY010000119.1, on the reverse strand, counting down.
TATGTGAGCTATAGCTGTCATTAACAAACACACCACGTGGCATATTTTCCAAGTGGTATTGCAATAGCTTTCTTAAGGGAACTATAGTTTTCTTTAGTTTGTTATTAACTACAACGACTGCATATAAATGTTTAGCAACCTTAAAGAAGTCTTGTGATAACTCTATACAAGTCATATGGGTTATCGTTCATTTATAAAGGGTGTTTTTTTTAGAGGTATAGAACTTTAAATTGCAATAAAACAACGATGAAATATTCGATTGACATGATTTTTTATTTACTCGAAAGATAATATTGTGGCATTAAATTTAAATATGTTTTCTGGCATTTGACTGCCACGGCTGGCTCGGATGTAGACCAATCTGGACGTCCAATTTTCGATGACTTTTTCCAACATATGTGGCCGTATATCGGCAATAACACGGCGAATGTTGTCTTCCAAATGAGCAAGCGTTTGTGGTTTATCCGCATAGACTAATGACTTTACATAACCCCACAGAAAATAGTCTAGCGGTGTTAAATCGCAAGATCTTGGAGGCCAATTCACAGGTCCGAAACGTGAAATTAGGCGGTCACCAAACGTGTCTTTCAATAAATCGATTGTGGCACGAGCTGTGTGACATGTTGTGCCGTCTTGTTGGAACCACAGCTCCTGGACATCATGATTGTTCAATTCAAAATTGCCAAACCAAACTGAGAATAAATCACTTGACAGCTGTTAAATCGGTCGCCGTCTTGAAAAGTAATGCCAATTTAAAGTTCTACACCTCGAAAAAAAACATTATCAATATTATCTTAAAATAAAACGTTTTAAAAACTATTATTGTATATAATTAATACATTTTATAAAATAGTGATGGACTTGAATTAATAGACACCTTTTTAATTTGCAAGAAATTATTTTGACTGTTCGCATTGCTTCGGTTAACAAGCCTTTTCATTGATTTCGAGTATAAAGCTTTATACAAGCCTTTACATTTAGATTTTGTCTGACTAACTTTGACAAACCTTACAGCGACCTTATAAAAAGCGATTTTATCGTCCCTCCGTATGGCTTGCGAGTATTTTCTGCCAAAGGCTTTAAGGAAACTATTATTTAAAATATTCAATAAAAAACAGTTAACATCTATAAATAAGCCTTATGACGACACTAAAGAAATAATAGCTTACTAATTTTTTGAAATTGGACCTTACACAAGTAAAATTGTTAGTTGGGAACTCCATAGCCCTTCCTTTATCAACAGCATCTCTATTTTATATTTCCAAATAAAATAGTTTTCAGTGCCAAGTATCTTTATAGAAAAACGCTGCTCCGCCATTGTAGTTTATATGAAGGTATCACGTAGATGCTTTTTAATTTCCCTTAGCGAAATTACCTTTTACTTATATTCTGGAACCTGGGCTTTAGCGCGAAAACAACTAGGTACTTCCAAATAATATATAATACGCAATTTTGCTATACATATATTTATGCTTTATTAAAAGTAAAGAAACAATCAGAGAGAAAAAAAATTAATACTGTGTCGTGTCGGTTAAAAATCAAATCGAAGTACAAAAGTAATTGAACAAAAGATTGACAGAGAAAGATAGATACATATCTGAAATTGAATTAGGTTCGTTCAGTTATCAGTGATTCAGAACACGTTTTTTTCTCCAACAATTAGTACTTTGCCACCTTAAAAGGAACAGGGCTGTTGAAATGTTGGCTATGTTCTCGTAATTTCGTTTAGTCGCTTCTTTCACTAATCAAAATTTAATAGGAGCCCTCAAATTAGATTTGCTTGTTATGACATATTCGTAATAAGGGCAATGAAGTCAAACACAAATAAATTAATTTTACTTTAATTTTATTTTTATTCAAAATAATAATAACACCCACGATTTTCACTTCACTAATCAAATTTTGTAAATACAAATCTTCCTGAAAAGTAGAACAAGTTGATTTTGATTGCATTTGAAACTCCTGCGACTGCTACTGTTGCGACGGCTGTTCTACTTCCTGCAATAATACCACCAACAGAATTTGACAAGTTTTCCTCCAATAACGTTTAGAAAATTATATTATTATTTTATTACCTATTATTTCATTTAAGGTTATTATTTTAATTGCCCGACAAAATTAAAAACAGTTCATCAACACACAGAATGAAAAAAAAAATGGTTTTTGTTCCCTCTTTTGCTTTGAGTTGTCACAATTGACATTACAAACGCGGGGATACACTTAACGAAGAAGTTAAACATGAGTTATTCAACAATAAAATTTAAGGCTGCGAAAGCGTTAAGCTGACTATTAAATTGATTATTGGTATGCGAAATTATTTAAAGTCCACTTAAATATTTTAGTCACGTCTAAATTTGGTTATATATTTCTAAACAGATGTTCACGGCTTGGCTAAAAAACGGCACCAAAGTTTTACTTTCGGAACTCAAAAAAGTTGGGCATACAAATATATATTTTAAATATTGGGTGACAGACACACTGCAAAGAAATTGAATTCATCAACACTGCCCATTGCAGTGCGACCAAAAATTAAGTGATGAATATTTTTCTCCATTCCACTTGCAGCGCAATCTACACTTCAACAGTTAAATCATTCATATCCACTTTATGTTCACTTCTGATTGCTGACTTATTTATACACACTTTTGGTTTTTGTTGGGATTAACATTTGAATTTTACTGAGCTGGCTAATCACTTGAAGCCAAAACACGGCATATATTTCCGTTAAGATGTCAACAGTTTGCCTGGCAAACGATCCCAACAAAACAATTAAAGCTATTTATTGAGATTTTTTGAAAAAACTGACAAAGCAAAGACAACCAACAAAATGAGCTTTAGCGCACTTAATATCCGATCACCACAAACATCGAAAAATAGAGTTTAATATTTGAGGAAATGCTAAGCTGAGACACCACAAATAGTTCTTAAAGTTAATCTTATTGGAAATCCAATCCGGATATAAGAAATTTTATTTTTTATTTTAATTATTTAAAATTTTAATGGGAAGCTTAGCATTTTTTAGAGATTCAAATGAGGTGTGTTCTAAAAATGCATAAGTAGAGACAGGAATCGAAATGAGCTTGTAAACGCTTACCGGTAACCGGTAAAAAATAACCTCGCGAAAGGAAAACTTAATTCTATTTTTACCATTGGTGGTTAAGATGTACTACGTACTGAATTATTATTCTCTAACATTGAACACAATATGTACATTGGACAAAAAAATATTTATCGAGGTTTTGGTGAAAAAATAAATTGAATTCGATGTTTTGGTGAAAATAAAGTGCACATGTTTTTATTTTAGTGAATAAAGTGCTAAAAAAAGAATTGTGACTGTGTTAAAATAATTGTTCGAATTGGATTAACTCAGGTTAGTAAACCATTCATTTAGACTTTTCGAAAAGTTAATTTTATTTTAAAAAAGCTAGAGTGTCTTTTAATATTTTTAAGTTCATAAAAAACGCATCCGGCCACGATTTCTATCTTTTAACAGGAATAACAAATTTACTAAGGTTAAAACCCCTTAGAATCTTCCCCAAGAATAATTTATTTCCAAAATCTTTTTCGACGGGTTTTCAGCTAGTTTATATATAAAAGAAACTGCCTCACGTGTGTGCACGCGTAACTCGACAACGGATCGTTCAATTTCCAATATTTTGAGTTCGATGGATTAGTATTGGCCCAAGGGAGAACATAGGGTAGGAAAAACTTCAATAAAGTTCATCTGTGGATAATCTGTGTATCTCATAAAAATCAACTTTGTTTTTTGTTTAAAATCGAATACAAAGAATTGTTTATGAATTAAATTACATTTTTTAAGTGAAACTTCTTAAGGGGGCTGAAAAATAAAATAATGTGAAGAAATTTGTCGGTCGCCTTTCAGGTTTTCTCGGTAACCTTCGATATCGTGCGAGGATTGCAGTTTGCAGTTAACGAGATTTACTAATTGCCGAGAAGCACACACAAGCAAAAGCAAAAATATAAGAATTGTAACGGACATATTCGACGCATTAAATTTTTCCATGACCAGAAATTAAGGCAAAAAATACTACAACGTCCCAAAGGTAGTAAACATTTCTGGTCATTTGCAAAAAATGTGCGCAACACTACGTCATCGTCAGTTCCTACGCTCGTTTCCAATGACACTCTTTTTGTAAACTCGATTGATAAGGCCAATCTGCTTGCAGAACAGTTTGCTGTTAATTCGATGCTGCCAATGAGTGACATGACTCCTCCTGTACTTGAAAGCGTAAACGATTCTATGGGACGAATCTTCTTTCGCACTCGTACAATTGCTAGAGTACTAAAAGATCTTGACATTTCAAGTAGTATTGGACGGGTTCAAATCTGATATCCACAAAATAAACGCTGGTGTGCCCCAGGGCTCCGTTTTGTCTCCGACGCTCTTCCTTATTCTTATAAATGATCTTTTTTCTGAAACTTCTAACCCACTACATTGTTTCGCTGATGACAGTACCCTCTGCTTTTCATATTCGTTTTTAGATTCTCATCCTTGTTCTTCGGATGTGGACTACCAACGGCAGCGTATGATAAGCTCATTAAGTTCTGATCTTGACAGCATTGTTCAATGGGGATTTAAAAACCGTGTAGAATTTAAAGCTTCGAAAACTCAATGCTGCCTACTGTCGCAAAAGCGTAACCCTCCCCCAATGCCACTATCCATGGGTGGTACTTGCATCGAGGAGATTGAACAACTATCGGTCCTAGGTATGTGCATCACAAACCAATTGCTGTGGAGTGATCATATATTTGACATCGCCAAAAATGCTGCTAAGTGTTTAGGTTTTCTCCGACGATGCAAGAAGTTTTTTACCCCTTCTGATCTGGCTACAATTTACAAAGCTTTTATTCGTCCCAAACTTGAGTATAACTCTCATATTTGGACTGGAGCCCCAATAACGTACTTGAGTCTTCTGAATAGAATTGAAAAAAGAGCTCTAAAAATGATAGGAGATCGTTCTCTTACTGAGACATTTGCTTCTCTTGAACACCGCCGCAAGGTCTCATGCCTGTCATTGTTTTATCGTTATTTTTATAAACAATGCTCTAGTGAAATAGCCAGTTGCATTCCTCCCCTTAAACAATTCAACCGTAATACCCGTACTGCTAGGAATGCCCATCAGTTTACCCTTGAGCCCAATTTCGGACGTACTGTTAAGTACAGAGATTCTTTCTTTAGCCGCACTACGCGAATGTGGAATGCTTTACCAGACACAGTATTTCCCACTCATTACAGTCTACAGACATTCAAAACCAATGTGCATCGGTTTCTCCTTTATAATCCTATCCTCATTTCCTAATTGCTCGCACTGTGCTTAATCATTATAAGGGTATTCATAATCCCTTTAGTGCACGCTCAATATAAATAAAAAAAAAAAAAAAAAAAAAAAAAAAAAAAAGAGAATGAAAAAGAATGAAAAGGTTTGGGGCAGAGATGGCAAAAATGGTACTTTTCTTGGAAAAATGAATTTGTTACTTCTAATACCAAACTACGGCATCTAACTAACTAACTAGGTAATGTAGTTTAAGCAATGATTTTTATATAGTGAAAATAATCCGATACACTACAATACCAAACCAAATGACATAAAATCACTGAAAGTTAAGCTTTTTCGGCCAAAAATATACAAATTGACAGCAGAGCATTTAAAATTCCAACAGTTGGCGTTACGTGTATACCTATACTACATTTATGTATTCACAATTATGTACGTTAACTACATTAACTACCACAATTACCACTTAAAAAATGTATTTTTTCAAGAAAAGTAGCATTTTTCCCATTTAACCCAACTAAAGCAGTTGGGTGAATCAATCAGTGGAAGTTTTACTTATTTTTTTTTACTTAAAAGAAACCATGCTACTGATGTTTTGAATATTTTAATTTGAATATTTTAATTTGAATATTTTTTGGACGATGAATTTATACAAGCAGTCAATAACGGAAATGGCGGCATTTTCTTCAATGATGCTTCCAGTGAAACTGGATAAACATTAATAAATCAATAAAAATTAAAAATTAATTCACCGCCTTAATGACTTCACTTTATTTTTACTTGTAGGTAGGTACTTTATTTACTTTTTTAATTTCTCAAGAAAAAATATAAATAAAATAAAACACAAGCATACATTTTTTATGCATTTCGGCACTTGCATGCCATCTTCAGCAATTTTTTTTATTGACTAAAGCTTTCACTCATATGTGTCGGTCATTATAATAGTGGTCTGACTCCATTTTTTTAAAAAATGTTTTTATTTGCTGCATGATATCCCTTTCTTTAATACATTTTAGTGAAATAGCGCATCAACTCCAAATGTTTAGTATTTTTTGCATAGTAAGCGATTTTTGTTATTTTAGTGAACTTCGATGCATAATTTTTCACTATAACAGTAAAGTAAGTCACAAGTCAGTTTAATAGTGAAGTAAATCCGGAGTTGATTCACTATTACTCTGACAATTTTGTGCAATCACATAAAAACAGCGAAATCGGCTAACAAAAAAAAAAACAATAACAAAACTCAAGATGGATTATAATATTCCGTAAAATTATAATTCCCCTTAAAGGACATGTTATAAATATTTACTATCCTGGAAAAAACCCAAAACCAATTTTTCGTTCATAATGTTAACGGGATAACCCAAAAAAACACTTTTTGGAAGAGGCGTAAAATTTGTAATTTGCATTTCAGTCATACAAAAAACCCCGCGGTCCTTTTTTGTCATTCAGGTATTGGGGACAATCATTTAAGTTTAAGCCGCAGGTCAATATAAATTAATCTACCTATTTCAAGGGTAAGTAACCTAATTGGGAGGTTCATATTACGCCTACCGGTGTGCAATCCTTCCCTAAAATCTACCTGATAATAACTTTCTTTGTCTTTCTCCTATTATATAAACACTTAACTATTCTTCATCAATCAATCCACTTTTTTGTCTCAGAGTGAACGGAATAAACGGAGTGCATAAGATAAAAATTAAAAACGGTGCTAATTAGCTACTAAAAGTGAATTAAATTTTCTTAAAAATTGTTTATGCGTAAAAGTTTACATGGAATCAGAAGATTTTAGTGACTCCGGTTCTGAGTATCGGCCTACATCAGAAGAAAGTTCTTTTGAATTAGGTAATCTATACTATTTTATTAAATTGGTACAACTTCAGTGGCATACTACAAAAGAAATCTCTATTTATATAACTTGGGAGTACACTGTTTCAATAACAATACAGGATACATGAATGTCTGGAATGAAGTTGAAGGTGGCAGGGGATCTCAGGATATTGCATTTTGTCTTCTGAAACACATAAGAACCCATGCTATTGATCAAACCCATGTTATCATGTACTCGGATTCTTGCACTGGACAAAATCGAAATATAAAAACCACGCTTTCACTTTTAAAGCTTGTGCAAGACCCTGATAACAGTATTAGAACTATAGACCACAAGTTCTTGGTATCAGGGCATTCATATCTTCCCAACGATGGAGAATTCGGCATAATAGAGAACGCCAGTCGTCGTCAAGGTCAAATTTATATCCCAGAAGAATGGATCAACATAATAAAGACAGCCAAACGCAAAACACCGCATTTCATTACAACAGAAATAAAAAATACAGAATTCTTAAGCACTGCTGCATTAGAAACATCAATAACAAACAGAAAAAGACGAAATGTGGTTATGACTTTAGTTGGCTTAACATTAGATGGCTGAGATTTGAAGATGGTCATCCTCTTCAGTTTAAATTCAAAGAAACACTCAATCCAGATACACCGTTTTATGAAGTTGATTTAAGTAAAAAAAAGAAAGGATAAAAATTACCAATTTAACCAACATTGAACAGGCCCGACTCTATCCATCAAGAAGACCTGTCACTAGTGCAAAGAAGAGAGATATGCTTGATCTCCTACCATACATTCCACCAGTTTACCACCAGTACTATAAAAACCTTCCCTCAGACCTTACGACTCGTTCAAGCCGAAATAATGAGAATGTGCGTTCATCTGATGATAAAATCATGTATGATCAAAACGGAAAATGTCAGTCTAACAGTGAAGTAACTCCAAATAAAAATTTTTAAACTAATTTATTTATTTTTTTTTTACATTTATTTTTTTAGCTGTAAGGATTATTAAAATGTTTGACTTTTTACCAAAAATAAAAAAATATTAAATTAAATCAAATTACTTTAGTTTTATTTCTGTACATCAATTTGCAAAAGTCCAATTATCTCGGAATGCAAAAACATGGGGTTAATTCACTATTATATTGACCGACACATATTATAATTCAGATTTAGGTAGAGTGAGATAAAAGCAATAATTTCTCTCTTGAATTAATACATTATACATATAACAATAATTACTAACGGCCACGGGCAAACACTTCCAGCTTAATGATTGCAATCGTAATCTTGTTGGATATAGCTCACTTTAGCTTTTAGTCAAAAAAGTTATGTAAGTTGAACTGAAACAAGCGGAAATTCGCGTATTTGACAAGGTGCTCACTCGTCTTCAACTGATGAGTGCAAATTGAGCAATCGCACGAAACGCCATTTTTTCATGGACTAAAGGCCACAAAAAGCTAATTTGAATCAATAAAGTCTTCTACTTAGTTGAAATTATTTTTATTTATTATTCTGTTTATTAATTTTTTTTAATGTAGGTGTATAGACTTTGTTTTATAACAAAAACATTTGATATATAACTTTAACTAGGCCACGGGTAAACACTTCCAGCTTAATTATTGCAATCGTAATCTTGTTGGATATAGTTCACTTTAGCTTTTTGTCAAAAAAGTTATGTAAGTTGAACTGAAACAAGCGGAAATTTGCGTAATTGACAAGGTGCTCACCCATCGTCAACTGATGAGTGCAAAGTGAGCATCCGCACGAAACGCCATTTTTTCATGTACTAAAGGCCATAAAAAGCTAATTTGAATCAATAATTCAACAAGTCCACTAAATTTAATGCTAAGTCTTCTACTTAGTTGAAATTATTTTGCTTTTGTGGATCCTAATTTGTTTCTTATATTTCCGTCTGATGCATAGACTAGTTCAATATTTTCTTGTCTAAATACTTTTGTAAGTTTATTTGCTTTGTATTTGTATTTTTCTTCGTTGTTTGTAGAAATCCTAAGTGTTGTTAAATCCGTTCTCCTTAATGTTTTGGCCTGTTTATCAACCATTCTCGTGACCATTTTTCTGTCGTATCCATTTAGCTCGGCTGCATATTTTATGCAGTTCAACAATTATACCAACAATTATATGAAGGAGATATAATTGTTGGCATTCATGGGAACTGAACATAAATTGCTGCGTCTCTCTTTGTGAGTTGAAACACAGATTATTTATAATTATTAACAAGAATATATTTATTAATTAATTAATTAATTTATTAATTAATTAATTAATAACTACAATAAAACTCTCAAGTCTAACTTTACACAATAACTTGAAGAAGAAGAATGAATAATTAGAATGTCAAAGTGACATTGATTGACATAACATAATGGATGTTATGTAAAGCTGTGCTTTGATGTCTTGATGTAAGTCCGTGTAACACCTCCCCTTTTCATTTGCTGCTCATGGTGGACTGTATCTATCAGGCCTTTTCCGAACCCTGGTAGATCTACGAAGTGGTGTCTGAAGAGGGTCAACTCGTGGTGGAAGCTCTGTGAAGTTCCTGTCCAGCGATGAGTTGGCAGATGTTTGCACTGACGTTGGAAGCGAGACCTCTTCCATTAGAATGTGTAGAGGAGTTGGCGATGGAGTAATTGATTGCTTTGTCTGGAGCTCCGGCTGCTAGGATCTGGCACGTATTTGGTTGATGTTCGCACGAACAAGTCTTAATTTGCTAGGAACAAGAATAATGTAATTAACCTTACCCTTCTGTTCAAGAACGGTTCCTGGTTCCCAATAGCTTTTATTATGCCTGTATATTTTTACGAAGACTGGATCTCCAGGTTGAAGACTTCGAAAATTTGCTCCATGATGTCGATTGAACTGCCTCTCTTGTCTTTCATTTTGCGTCGGAGAATATACCATAGGAAAGTCTATTAGAAGGTCAAGTGTTGTTCTCAATTTCCTACCGTACAAAAGATGGAATGGTGCCGTGCGGATGTGTTCCAAACCTCCTGATTTGCAGAACTGTTGAAACTCTTTGCTGCAGAACTGAGTTCCATTATCGGATACTAGTGTTTGAGGGAATCCATGGCGCGAAAACACCTCCGTTAGGATGTTTATTGTGGCTGCTGTTGTTGTTGATGACGTTGCAATAATCTCTGGCCATTTCGAGAAGGCGTCGATGATGACTAGGTACCATTGGCCTTGGATAGGTCCCGCGTAGTCTATGTGAAGTCTCTCCCATGGTCTTAACACTAAGCCCCCTGTCCCGTTTAGAAACCCCAAAAAAACCGACTGGAACAAACTCAGTCAAGTTGTAAATTCCAAACTAAGAACGGTACCGAATTTTGTTTTAGATTTCGTAGAAGAACTGGAGGCGAAAGTTAGCACTTTTAAAACGGTTTTGAATGTAGCATTCAAAGCTTCCTGTCCAGTTAGGTACAGCAAAAAAAACCTTCCCTCCATGGTGGAATGAAGATCTCTCAAATCTTTGGAAGATTACAAGAAAAAGCTTCAATATCTGCTACGTTAGCAAACAATGGCAACCGTACAAGGACTGCCTCCAAGATTACAAAAAAGCGGTATCCTCAGCCAAAAGGCTTTCCTGGAAAGAATACTGTGAATTAATTGAAAATATAAACAACAAAACAACACTCTTGTCCATCTCTCCTCAAAAAGGAGGATGGTACTTGGACAGTGAATTCATGCTATCATAACCAAGGAAAAGATTTCCTGGTCTATTAATAGTTTCTCCCCATACAAATCTCCAGGTGTAGATGGCATTATTCCCATAATGCTACAGAAGTTGCATAACACTGCTGTACCCTGGTTAGAAGTATTCTTCACAAATTGCTTCCGGTTTGACTACGTCCTCAAGTCGTGGAGACAAGTCAAAGTTATTTTCATTCCGAAGGTAAGGAGACGGGGACACGAAGCCCCAAAAGACTTTAGGCCCATCAGCCTCACTTCCTTCGTCATGAAAACACTGGAAAGAATAATTGACATATACATTAGAGGGATTTTAGATAGAAATTCTCTTTCCAAATCACAGCACGCTTACCTTAAGGGAAGGTCCACGGAAACGGCTCTTCACGATGTAGTGCGCACCATTGAAAAAACAATTCAATACAAGGAATATACCCTTGCAACCTTGCTTGACGTCGAGGGACCTTTCAATAACGTTCTTGCTAATTTGATTCAGGAATCTCTTGTAAAGTTCGACGTTGATGCTCACACCACAAAATGGATTTTATCTATGTTAAGATCAAGAATCATTCAAGCAACGTTGGGTAACATCCACATTATCAAACTCGTAGATAGGGGCACATCTCAGGGAGGAGTTCTATCCCCCTTACTTCTGGGCTACTAGCTGTGGACTAGGTGTCAATCCAAATAAAACCGAATTGATGCTCTTTACCACTAGGACTAAAATTCCCCCCTTCACCCTATCCAAGTTGAACGGTCACACTCTTTCTCTATCAACAAAAGCTAAATACCTAGGAGTTATTCTGGACCCTAAGCTTAGCTGGAAAATCAATATCAAAGAACGTGTGAAGAAAGCAAATATAGCCTTCTATGCATGTAGTAAAACTGTCGGGAAAAAATGGGGTCTGAAGCCTAAAATGATATTATGGACTTACACAGCTGTAGTTCGTCCAATTCTAACATACGGATCGATGGTATGGTGGCCAGCCCTAAGCAAAAAATATAATGTAGACAAACTGAAAAAGATTCAAAGAACCGTTAGCATAGGTTCCACAGGTGCAATTAGATCTTGCCCAACCGATGACTTAAGCGTTATTCTTAAACTTTTGCCTCTAGACCTTCACATCAAATACATAGTATTCTGCAGTGCAACTAGGCTTAAAGAAGCAAGCTGTTGGGCAGAAAGACCCTATGGTCATGGACAAATTTTAAAACTGTTGCCAATAGATCTTCGCTCAGTCCATATTGACTACCAATACCCTTGTCTTGACTTGGATAAAAGTGTAGTGATCGCACTACATTCCAACCTCCCAACAATACATTTTGCTCTATTCCCACGCATTTTCCCAAAACACTTCAACCACCGATACTGCACCAATAATAAAATACCATAACAAACTGACTCATAAATAAATCGTCACTAGGCCATCATAATGCTCACTCGCCATAGTTACGTCAAAACCCATAAACTGCTATGAGTAATGAATATCCAATGTCCAACGGATTGTAAACAAATCCAATGCACTAATTGCAGGCATTGATACTAAATGCTGAGAATGCATCTTAGCAGGGGTATGCGGCGCTATGAGTGAATACATGTGAAATATGATGCGGCGGCACTTTTGTGAAGAACAGTTGAGAAATATTTATATTAAATAATTCCAACTAGGTTACAATGTAAAGGAAATATTACCAATTGGAATAAATTATGTAATTATCGGTTGGTGGATATATGTAGAATTTGTAGATTGAAAATAGTATAAAAAGACAGGAATATTTAAAATATGCTACAGAACAAAATTGGAAATAAACGTACTTATTTGGTCGCAGCCTAGCTAAAGACAGCGGGCCATTTAAGTATTTAAAAATTTGAAAACAAAAATCTTTTATTTTCTGTCCGCTTTTCGAGCTCTTTTCCTATAAGGAAAGCACGGCTCGTAAAGCGTTATAACAAAAGTTTCAATGTGCTTTTTCCTACCTAAACGATACGGTAACAAATGAATATGACACCACAATTTTCACTGACGGCTCAAAGATGGTTGATGGAGTTGGGGCGGGTGTTTACTCCGACAAACTTAAAATTAGTCAATCGTTCCGTCTGCCCGACGCTACTGCCAGCATATTTCAAGCTGAAGTGCTAGCTATTAAGGAAGCCTGTAGGATACTCAAACAAAAATCAATATCTAACCATAATATTCACAATGTAGCCATTTGTATAGATAGCCAAGCTGCAATTAAAGCAATTAACAGCTGCCTGGTGTCTTCAAAGATATTTCATTAATGCAGAGCAGAGCTCTCAGGTTTTAGTGATAGTATACAAATTTCTCTCGTATGGGTCCCAGGCCATAGCGACATCCAAGGCAATGAGCGAGCAGATGATCTTGCTAGGCAAGGATCAGCCCTTCTCGTCTCTCAGGCGGAATCAGTAGATCTTCCACTGGGCTTCTTGAAGGGATGAATATATGACCATTTCCTTTCAGAATCAACAAAGAGGTGGCAAGGTTTGGCAACCTGTAAAATAACTAGAAAGATATGGCCAACCTATGACAAAAACAGATCGAATGATTTAATAAAACAAAACAGAATAGACACGGCCAGGGTCGTTGCAATCGTCACTGGCCATTGGCCAATAGGCGAACTTGCAGCTAAACTGCGCATACCTGTCAACAGCTACTGCCGTAGTTGTAGAAATCCGCTAGATAAGGAAACTATTGAGCATTTCCTCTGCTACTGTTCGGCCCTGGCTAGGTCTCGCCTCCAGGCATTTGGTAGCCTGTTTCTCGACAACCTAAACGTGCTGTCGAACAAAAGGATAAATGATTTTACCGCTTTTCTCAACAGCACCAGTTGGCTCTAACAAACCAAGCAATATTTCTATTTCAACTTTCACCTTGGAAGTTTTTGGAACTTCCCTTTAGGACTGGCTATTCGGACTAGCACTTACTCTATTTTTGGCGATAGCATCAGATCACTGATTTATACCTGGTAGGTATAATATAGATAATATAGATCTACTACTACTATATCACAAAAAATTAGGTCAAACGAGTTGTTATCAAAACGGCGCTTTTCCGCGCTAATTGGGTTTCTTCGAAACAGTTGTTCTGCGAAACCGCCATGCATCTTACCTACCAACCTCTCCCATGGTCCTTTTTGGGTTGGCCAGGACTGCAGTGTGCACTTCACTGGAGATTTTGCAACAGATTGGCAATTTGAACAATTTTTAACGTAAGTTTCTATGTCCTTGTCTAGTTGAGGCCAATAAACATAGCTACGAGCAATTGACTTCATCTTTTTAATGCCTGGATGCCAACGATGAAGTTGCTGAAGTAGTTTGACGTGAAAATTGTCAGGAACTATTAGTCGGTCGCCCAGCATTAGACAATCTTTGACGATGAGAAAGGCAAATCCTTTCTATGATAGAAAGGTAGAATATTTCGTGTACAATTCTTTTTGTCTGGCCAGGACGTCTTAATGTAGTTCTTAATTGCGATGAGTGTTGGATCTTTACAAGTTTCCTCTTGAATCATGGTGAATGCGATTGGCAAGCTGCTTGTGATGAAATTCAGATCAGTTTCAAATTCGTCATTTGATGAGACTTGAGCGATGGCAAAATCTTCTTTGGTCTTATCATATTGACTGATGAGACGTGAAAGTACATCGGCGTAACCAAAATCCTTGGTGTTCACATACTCGATTACAAAATCGTAACCCATCAGTGTCAAGCCCCAACGTTGAAGTCGGCTGGCTGTGTGAGCTGAAATCCCCTTCTTAGATCCAAAAATGGAAAGCAGCGGCTTGTGGTCTGTTTGTAACACAAATTTCCTTCCAAGGAGCATGCGATGAAACTTTTTTGTTGCAAAGACTAGCGCCAAGCCTTCTTTTTCAACTTGACTGTAGTTCTGCTCTGACTGTGTGAGCGAACGTGATGCATGCTGCACTGCCTTGATAGATCCGTCTGGGAGTTGATGCGATATGCATGCCCCAATCCCTGCGTTAGATGCATCTGCTGATACAATGATGGGCAATTTTGGGTTGTAATGCATTAGACCCAGGTCCGATGAAAGTATTTCTTTAAATTGGTTGAAGGCATCTCGACAGCTAGTGGTCCACTTCCATATAGTGTCCTTTTTCAGAAGCGCATTGAGTGGAGCGCTGACCTTACTTATTTGTGGGATGAAACGGCAAACCAAAAAACATTTTTCTGATTTAACTTGCAAACCATACTCACGAAATCGGTTGAAGACTTTTTTAAGTCTTTCGAGATGCTCTTCTTCATTACTGGCTGATACCAAGATGTCGTCTAGGTATGGAGATACACCTTCTATTCCTTTTAGTACTAGGTCCATTAACTGTTGGAAAGCTCCAGGTGCTGATTTTATTCCAGGAGGCAGGCGATTGAGGCGAAATAACCCTCGATGTGTGTTGATTGTGAGTCAATCTTTGAATTGGTCTTCCACTTCCACTTGAAGGTAGGCATCTGTTAAGTCTATATGGCTGAAGACTGCTTCCTGCATGTTTAATGAAGATGTCTTCCGAGAGTGGAAGAGGGTGATGATGCGGCTGTGCGTCGTTTAGACCCGTCGAGTAATCTGCACAAATTCGAATCCTACCATCGGATTTTTTTACTGCGACGATGGGTGCTGCCCAATCTGAGAAATCTACAGCTGTTAGGAATCCAGATTGTTCCAATCTAATGAGCTCCTCGTAAATAACTGGGAATGAAGCGTATGGTACTGGGCGCTTCGCTCGAAAAACAGGAACGGCGTTCTCTTTGAGGTACATTTTGGCCTTGAATTTTGTACAGTGGCCCATAGTGCCTTTGAAAACATCCGCGAACTCGTTTTGAAAGAGTCGCATTAGGAAGTCTTCTAATTCCAATTGCACAACATACCTGGTCGAGTGGCTGATTCCACATTCCAAAGTTGTCCATCCAGTCGACTCCAAATAGAGAAAGTTGTGGCAGATCAGCGACTAAGCACTTTAAAATTAAAATTTTCTCTTTGAATGTCACTGTTGCCACTAGTTCACCTTTAATTTTTATTTGTGTGCCTTGAGCATCTTTCACTGAATGGTTGTTTTGTGTCAACTCAGGCTGTCCCATTTGTCTCCATGTTGTTGATGAGATGATTGTAACATCTGAGCCAGTATCGGGTTGCAGTTTCACTTTATCGTCGTTGATAAGCACATTTACGAATTTCCTTTGTGAGCTGGCAATTTGATGAACGAAAATTCTTTGGCTTTTGCATTGAAAATTTCTGTGTTGGTATTTTTTATTTGCTCTGCCTTTACCGCTGGCAGGAGCATCGACGTTTGAGGAAACTTACCCTTCTTTGTGTCCCCGCTGCTGGCAAGATGTGCAGATGTGATTTCTGTATTTGCATTCAATGTTGAAATGCATTTCACCACATCCCCAGCAGGGTTTTCTTGGTTCTCTGAACTGGCTTGTGAGTTCTTGTAACTTTTGCTGACGGCTGCGACGGTGGTGTTGGTGGCGGTTAACTCTTTGAGAATTTGCGCTAGCTTCCCTCAACTTGACGTCATTTTTAAGTTTGGTCATACGCTGGCATTGAAGAAGCAAATTCTCAAGTGTCATTTATTTTGCATCTTCTGTATCCATAAATGTGAGAAGACGAGCACGAACATCAGAATCACGTGGTGACTGAAGTCCCATAACGAAAACTAGGCACTTGAACTGGTCGCTAGTCAAAGAACAAATTTTAAAGTTTTCGCATTAGACATTGACGGCACTGGCATATTGTGTTAAATCCTCTGCACTGCTTTTGATGTTTTGAAGGCAATTGAATCGAGTGCTGAACAGAGATATTACATTGCCAAAAATGTTGGTTAACTTTGTGATGGATGTAGCAAAATCAAAATCCTCTGGTGTTTTAGGCAAAATCAAATTCCTGTAGCGAGTATATTCTGCACGGCCCAGTTTTCTAATTAGCAGTCTGGTTTTCGCAGCATCGTCCAATACATGTGCATCTTTCTCGAACAACGTCTTATAACGCGTGTACAAGTGCTCAAACGTAACCCCACTTTCTTCGTCGAATCTAGATTCATAAATATTTTTGTTTAGCACCTCCAACATGTACTCCGGTGTCGATTTTTCCTGTCTGTCCGCCCGTATTTGATCAGCTAGCCTTTCCATTAGCGAATTTTAGTTCGTCATTAAGGCTTGGAACAAATCACAAAATGTTTTGCTGGATGTATCCGGTGTAGTCATCGTGGTTTAAGGTTTGCCGTAACTAATCTGCAATTATTTTAGTAATCCTTGGATAAAATTGAAAACAAAACTCCTCGTCGCCACTGTTGCGTCTCTCTTTTTGAGTCGAAACACAGTTTATTTATAATTATTAACAAGAATATATTTATTAATTATGAAACTACAATACAACTCTTAAGTCTAACATAACACAATAACTTGAAGAAGAAGAATGAATAATTAGAATGTCAAAGTGACATTGATTGACATAACATAAGGGATGTTATGTAAAGCTGTGCTTTGATGTCTTGATGTAAATATGTGTAACATAAACGAAATACCATGCTGTTGAAAGCTGTTTTTTTTTTAATTGAATGGGGCAGAATGAATCACTTGGAATGTACCTTGAGAGTTCGTTTGTTTCCTGTAAATCGAGAACTCGAAGTACTTTTCATTTGTTCTGTTTATTAATAAATCCAAAAACGGTAATTGTCTCATCTTTTTCCATTTCGAATGTGAAATTCAGAGATGGCCATTTAGAATTTAAAATGTCCATAAAAGAATTGACTTTGTTTGAATCCATACTAGCAAAAACATCGTCGACGTATCTGTACCATACTTTGGACATATTTCCATCCTCATGAAGGTTTTCCTCAAATGATGCCATAAAAAGCTACAGCAGATTTGTTAGGCTATTGAACTTTATATTAGTCATAATATGTTCACCGAATCTTGTATTTATATTTCTTTTAGTTTGGCCATAGTATTTTTGGTCAGTCTTGGCATGTAATTTCGTAAATGCCTGGTTTCTTCATATTTTCTGTTTTGTCTTTTGTGGATTCTGATTTGTTTCTGATATTTCCGTCTGATGCAAAGACTAGTTCAATATTTTGTTGTCTAAATACTTTTGTAAGTTTATTTGATTTATATTTGTATTTTTCTTCGTTGTTTGTAGAAATCCTAAGTGTTGTTAAATCCGTTCTCCTTAATGTTTTAACCATTCTCGTGACCATTTTTCTGTCGTATCCATTTAGCTCGGCTGCATATTATAGAACGGGAATGGTACAACGAAGGAGAATCTGAAGCTCATCAAACATGTAAGTGACGAGAGGTTCTTAGATGCATACGAAAGCATTGACATGTACAAAAACAACAACATCATGATGAACACTATGGAGGCACCGATCAAGTCATCTCTTTTTAACACGTTAAGAAAAGAAAATAACTAAATGTTCTTTGTTTAAATGTTTGCTGTTTATTTATAATTATTGTTATATGTATAATGTATTAATTCAAGAGAGAAATTATTGCTTTTATCTCACTCTACCTAAATCTGACTTAGAATAGTGTAACCTATTATAATATGAGTGAAAGCTTTAGTCAATAAAAACAATTGCTGAAGATGGCATGCAAGTGCCGAAATGCATAAAAAATGTATGCTTGTGTTTGATTTTATTTATATTTTTTCTTGAGGAATTAAAAAAGTAAATAAAGTAAATACCTACAGGTAAAAATAAAGTGAAGTCATTAAGTCACCGCCTTTAATTTTTAATTTTTAGTAATTTATTAATTATGTTAGACTTCACGGTTCTTGTTGAATTTTAAGCTCAGATCGTTTTCGTCTTAACTTTTTTCATCTGGATAAACATTTATGATTTCACTGATTTTTGCTACGATTCGCATCTGGGAGGAGTGCATAATCACTTATAAGCGTGCATTGGAAGCTTTAAATCGCAAGTTGAAAAATTATCGGAATGATAAACAATGCCGGCTCTATGGCGATACGTGAAAAAATTTCAACTAAAAACGATAATTCGAGTTGCTTTACAAAAGGACCAGTCCACTGCAGAGTTTTCTCGGCAATTGTTGACTATTGGCGATATGATGTGATTCCAGTAGACTTAATCACCGGCATGATTGATTTTTTGCAACTTTACAACGACACTGGAAAAGCTCATTGTGAGTGTATTTCCATATATCGCTCAGAATTATTAGCATGTTTGGCTGAGTTTACTGCAAAAAAACAAGGATGTGGATTTCATGAATTTCGTCATTCAAAACAAATATTCGGTGAATTAAACTCATACAAATCCATCGACTTCACACAATTTGAAATTAAAATTAGGTTCAATTTCAATCATAATTTTGTTGCGTATTATATATGATTTTGAAGAATCGGAAATCAAATATTATTAAACCTACGATTTTGAGAGAAAAATTCAGAAAATTAAAAGGCGAAGATGTTCTCATTCTGCGCATCATTGCTCTTTTTCGGGACGATTTGCGATTCGTATTTATCCGTGTTCGGTTTCCGGTGCGTCTCGCTTTCGCTTTGATACAAGGACAATCGCTGTATGTTTGTAACATCAATTGAATAAAATGAATTATTATAATTAAAAAAATTATTAAATATAAATATTATATTCTGCGAATTCTACTGTAGGGATAGGTGTGTCTTTAGTTCTTTTTTGAAACACTTTAGGGTTCTATAAACCCTGATTTTACGTGGAAGATTATTCCATAATCGCGTCGTGTTGACAAAAAACTGTTGTTCGGAGGTTAAACAAGAAAGTCGAAATTGTATTATTTGTTGAGATCTGGTTGATGAAGACACTTGTATTTTGGCGAAGATGTAGGAGGGCTGATGTGTAGGCATGGACCTAAAAAATTAAATTAGCGTCCTATAACGGATTTCATTCTCAAATGAAATATCGTATATAGACTTCGAAAAAATTGAAACACCATTGTGATTCCAACTTAAAGTGACAGTCGCAAATGCCGCTGTGTAATAAAATTAACGAAACGTCATTTTTTTAAAAAATACCATAGACTAGAAAGCTCCAGAAGGCTCTGAATGGCACTGTACTAGAAGATTCTAAATGGTCCAGCCACTATAAATACGAGCGCACCATGCGGCAAGAAGTCAGTTTGAATTTGAAATCAGTCGTGTACAAGTCGGTAATTTGAAAGTGATAAAGTTTAAATTTAAAATAAAGAAAGTAAAAGGAAATAAAGAGTTTTGAAATATTAAGTGGAATTAAAAGTGTAAAGACGTAAAGTGAGTTGTATTAAAACGGAAATAATGATCACAATTGCAATAAATCTCAAACCCATCCAAAAGTATAGGTATGATCATTGTTTTGGCCAGCATTAACGTTTCAAGTGGAGTAAAATATTGTGTTGGCCACAGTCTGCGGAGTACTCCATATGTCTTACCAATCGCTCTTTTTATATGCGTATCCCACGTTAGTGTCCAACTAAACGTAATTACTAAATAGTTTGATGTCTTAACATATTCAATCGTATCACCATATAACGTTATTTGTGGGAACTGTGAAAGGTCAAGAGGTGTTTTTGTTATAACAAGCCATTAAGACATGGAAGGGTTTAGAAAAAGTCCATTACTTTTAGTTAAAATATGAAATATTTTCTAAGTCACGATTAATTTCACTAACACAAATGTCAACTTGTCCCAAAGAGCAACTTTTATACATTTGAACGTCGTCAGCATACATTTGAACAGATGACTCAGATACAGCTTGAGAAAGCTCATTGATGTACAAGGAAAATAGTAGAGGACCTTCGAAAGATTTCCGTTTAGCATAACAGCTTGTTTTCTATTTTGGAAAGTATTTACTAGTTGAACTGCCGAGTTGAATAATTGTACAGTCTAGCCAGTTTCTGACAACGATTAAAATGATCAACAGTTTCAAATGCTTTTGAAAAGTCTAAAAGTATCAGGAATGTTATATCTCTGTTGTCTAAAGCCACTCTCATGTCTGCGACAACATTAATGAGACTTGTAGCGCAACTGTGTTTTTCTCTAAAACCAGACTGTTTTGGTGATAGGCAGTGTTGCCGAAATTACTCCCATAGGAGTATTGTACTACTTTCAACACCTCCTTACTCCCGTACTCCTCCTTTCACATCCGTACTCCTATTTTTTTTAAAGATCTAAAATATTTTACACTTGCAAAGTTTAATAAATATAAAGAATAATGAAGTTTCCTCAATTTTTGTTTTATTTTGAGTTACGACAGTACTGTAATATTAGTGCGATATGTCTTAAGCGAGAATAAAGTTGATGTAGTGCAATATATTGTCAAACTTCAAAATGGTTTTATGTGTGCCCCTGACAAAATTCCGTCAATGTTTGTAAAAAACACTTACAGGTCCTATATCACGTACCTACATATTTAATTGTTCACTGTCGACTGGTGTTTTTTTCTGCAATGTGGAAATCTTCGTTTATTATTTCTCTTCATAAATGCGGGAGTAAAAATAATGATAAAAATTATCGAGTTATTGCAAAACTGCCATGCACCAAAGCTCTTTGAAAAAAATATGTGCAAACATATTCAATTAAACTTCCATGGTTTAATTGTTCACGAGCAGCAAGGGTTTTTCCCGAAGAAATCAGAAAATTTGAGTATACAGACATTTCGGAAATTTAAAGTTCCACCAAAATTCAAGACAAATGAAACACAAGGCAAAGGCAGCTCGACAATTTTTTTATTAAGTTCATTCACATGTCGTCGGAGAAATTAGATTTGTTATTCTTTGCAATGCCAACGTCACAAAGATTATCCCATAGTTGCCGGCCGCCCAAAGATGGATTCAATTTTTTAGAAAGCATAGATATTTTTGCGGATCGGATTTTGCTTACCACTATGTTACGTAACGTTCGATAGTTTTGTCGAAATTTCTGCACGATTTCTAAGTTGCATCAACTGACTAATTTCAGGAGTAAACCAAGTCCTAGGATCATGTTTTCGCGTAACTGCACGGAAGGGAACGTGAGTATTAAACACATATAACGTTTGGGAGTTAATAAACTCGAGTAAACAGAGTAAACAATAAACGTGGTTCCAATCAAAATTGAAGGCCACATAGATCAGGGCTCTCATCGCGTAAGACGTCGATCGTCCGACGACGACGTCTGAACGATCGTGTTGCTTCACGTCACTCATAAAAAACATCAATCGTCTGGACGACGTCGTTTCGATGATTCAACTTTTGCTTTGTGTAACTTTTCATCATCATCATCGGCTCGACAACCGGGGTCCGGTCCTGGCCTCCTTCAACAAGTTTCTCCACCTATCCCGGTCTCGAGCCGACGCCATCCAGTTGCGCACCTCAAGGCTCTGGGCGTCCTGGTCTACGCCATCTCTCCAGCGCAAGCATGGTCTACCACGCTGTCGTCTGCCATAGAATGTACCACAAAGAACTTTCCGAGCAGGTTCCTCTTCGCTCATGCGAGCTTGGTGCCCTGCCCACCGAAGTCTACCGAGCCTAATTTTTGTCACGATATCTGCTTCAAGGTAGATTGCGTACAATTCATGATTGTACCGTCTCCGGAATCGTCCTTCCTCACATATGGGGCCAACAATTCTATTTAAGACTTTTCTCTCGAACGCGGCTAAGAGGTCAGAGTGCCTTTTGCTAAGCACCCAAGTCTCGGATCCATATGTGTGTACTGGCAGGACCATGGTCCTGTACAGCAGTAGTTTTGAAGTTATGGTGAGATTTCTGGATTTGAAGAGCTTTGACAGACTGTAGTAGGCTCTGTTGGATTTGAGAAGCCGCCCGCGTATTTCTTCTTCTATATTGTTATCGGCTGCTACTATTGACCCAAGGTATTTAAAGGATTGCACCACTTCAAATTCGTGCTCCGCTACCTTGATTGTTTGACCAACTGTTCCTCTCGCATTCAACGCCACCATGTACTTTGTTTTACCTTCACTAATGTGCAGCCCCAGATTTTGTGCCGCCTGCTCGATCTGGATGAAGGAATCGTATACAGCTTGCTCGGTTCTTCCGATGATGTCGATGTCGTCTGCGTAAGCCAGTATCTGGCTGGACCTGTTGACGATGGTCCCTCTTGTTGCCGTGCCAGAGTCACGGATTGCTTTCTCCAACGCCAGGTTGAAGAGGAGGCAGGCCAAACCATCCCCTTGTCGGAGTCCATTAAAGATGTTGATTGGTCTGGATAGCAATCCGGCTATTTTTACTTGGCTTGTTACGTTGGTCATGGTCAACCTACATAGTCGTGTCAATTTATTTGGGATGCCGAATTCTCTCATGGCTTTGTAAAGTTCTACCCTGGCTATGCTATCATAGGCGGCCTTAAAGTCTATAAACAGGTGGTATGTTGGGATGTTAAATTCTAGACATTTTTCCATCGCCTGCCTAAGGGTAAAGATCTGATCAGTTGTTGATTTGCCTGGAATGAAACCACACTGATATTGTCCGATGATGGTTTTAGCGTATGGGGTTATCCGGTCTTGTAGGATAGAGGAGAGTATCTTATAGGCGGTACTCAACAACGTGATACCTCTATAGTTGCTGCACGTTGTGACATCTCCTTTCTTATGTATGGGGCATATTATACCTTTTCGCCAGTCTTCTGGCATTTCTTCATGCTCCCACACGTGCACTATAATATCATGAATTGCCTGACGTAGAGCTGGCCCACCGTGTTGAAATAATTCGGCTGGTATACCATCAGCTCCCGGGGCTTTGTTTTTCTTTAGCCGGTCTATAGCCTTCTCAACCTCTTCTATGCTTGGTGACGGCAACATAGGGTATTCGTCTTGAAGCAGTGGAGCCTCCACTTCTGCAGTGAGTTGACCATTTAGCAATTCATTAAAGTAGACTTCCCATCGCTCCAGTATGCTTTGTGGATCGGTGATCAGATTTCCCTCTCCGTCCTTGCAGTATGTGCAGCGTGGTGTGTACTGCGTCATGTTTCGGACGGATTGGTAGAACTTCCGCGTCTGGTGCGGACCTCGCTCTCGGCTTTTTTCTATTTCACAGATTAAGTTCTTCTCCCAGGCTGATTTTTTTTGTCTGTGAAGCCGTTTTTCTATTCTTCTGAGCTCTTTATATTCTTCTTCGCGTGCCCGCGTTCTATGAGATTGTTGCATTGCTCGGTACGCAACATTCTTACGTTCATTCGCTAGCTTGCATTCATCATCAAACCAGTCGTTTCGATTTCTACGACTGCTGCCTAAGATGGAGTTGGCAGTACTAATGACAGTATTCTTAAGGCGTGTCCACTTCTCATCTACGCCCAGCATACTGGCTCCAGGACTTACTCTCCCTATATCAAGCGATTCAAGGGCGAGTCCTAACGCATTACCAAAGGTGTTACTGGCATTTTCATTGCGCAGGGCAGCCGTGTTGATTCGAACTTGATCGGCGCATGCAATACGTCTTCGCAAGGCAATCCGCCCTCGGAAGACCATACCAACAAGATAGTGATCCGAGTCGATATTGGCGCTTCGGTACGTTCGTACCGTCACCAAGTTCGAGTAGTGGCGACGGTCTATCAACACGTGTTCTATTTGGTTACGAGTGACTCCATCAGGTGATACCCAGGTGGCTTTGTAGATATCTTTTCGCGGGAACCTGGTACTCGCAACGACCATGTTTTTCGATGCTGCCAATTCTAAGACTCGAAGTCCATTGTCATTAGTGTTCTCATGCAAACTATGGGTGCCTGCGTAATGCCTGAATACCGGCTCCCGACCTATTTTTGCGTTCAAATCCCCAAGGATGATTTTTACGTCATACCTTGGACAGGCATTGAGGGTCCTCTCGACTTGTTCGTAGTAAGTCTCTTTTTCTTCGTCTGAGGACTCCTCCGTAGGTCCGTGAACGTTAATGAGGCTAATGTTCGTAAATTTGCCTCGCACGCGAAGGGTGCACAGCCTGTCGCTTATAGCGTTAAAGCCGATGATGGTAGACTTCATTTTTTCGCTGACTAGGAAGCCTACCCCGAGCACATGGTGTTTTGTATGACAGCTGTAGTATACGTAATATTCTTTCTTCTGTAAAACACCATTCCCTGTCCATCTGATTTCTTGTAGTGCTGTTATGTCAGCTCTATATTTTGATAGGGCATCGGCTAGCTGCTGAGCAGCTCGAGCTCTATAGAGCGATCGTACGTTCCATAAGAAAATTCGTAAATCGTTTTGCCGTTTTCGTTGCGTTGGTTGTCGTCGTGAGATCAGTCCGTTTCCGAGGCTTGTTGTCGGGTTCGTAATTCTAAATTTTACGGAACAGGGAATTAACCTGTAGCCAACCTGAGGAACCAGCCTGATCATATTAGCCAAACCTTTTTTAAAAGGCTTGTTACTAGCGGCCGCCGCAAAGAGGCTATGATCACACTTCCACCAGTCCCGAATAGTTACGGCACGTGCATGTTTTCGTATGCTACATGTTATTCCCCCTATTCGTCTGATGGCTGACCGCCATCGTGTAACTTTTAAAACTGTCAAATACGGTCGATTGAGCGATTCGATTGAACGATTGACATTTTGCAACCGTCGCATACGTTTTGCTGGCTTTTCAATTTTTTTTATTTAAGTTTTTTAAATCTAAAATTATCTAATGAAAGATAATTTTAATATACACACATATAAATATTTTCACAATGCTGTCAATACGAAGAAAATTTAAGGGATCCACTTCTAACGAAAAAGTAAAAAATTGTAAAAACAATAAAAAAAACAAAACAATTGAAATGTTTACTATTTACAGACAGAGACAAACAGTGCGCAAATGTCATTTTGATACGCCATTTTGTTGTTTGGGGTTCTTCTCAAACTGTGGAAGATGGTCGAACTGAACGATTCGATGGTGGTATTACGCAAAGCAAACTTTTGACGACGTCGTTCACGACGATCGTTTCGACGACGACCGTCTGAAAAATTACGCGATGAGAGCCCAGGTTTTATCGTACGCCATGAGCTTTTACTCATGCGTTCGATGTATTGAGCTAGAATACAATTATACTTATTGTAGGAAAGACATATTCAATATAATTCTATGATTTGCGTCGTTCCCGACGATCGTTTCGACGACGACCGTCTGAAAAATTACGCGATGAGAGCCCAGGTTTTATTGTACGCCATGAGCTTTTACTCATGCGTTCGATGTATTGAGCTAGAATACAATTATACTTATTGTAGGAAAGACATATTCAATATAATTCTATGATTTGAATGTATTAGTAAAAACTGAACGAAAGAATAATGTACGAAAGATTGAACGTTATGTTTAGTTCTAGCTTAGACGCGATAAAGTTAAGACGTGAGAGACTTGAACTAATAAAAGTTTAATAAGTGGTTTTTCACTTTAGTTTTCCAATGTAAAAATACTTGTCTTTTTATTTTTACAACGAATAGAGTACACTGAAGTAGTTTACTTGATCAGGAAAGGCAAACGAATACATTCATGCAGACTTTTAAATGTGCAATATAATAGGATCTCTCTGTCTATACCTACAAGATTTAAATTTCATTACTGTGATATAAACATATTCTGTGATATTATAAAAAAGTGCAATAAATAGAAAGACTTAAATGGATTAAGTTTTGATATTATTTACAAATCGTAAGAATTGATCGGTCCTGTATTACTTAAGATTATAAACAAATTGTTAGAAACTGGACGTTTCCCAAATATTCGGAAGCAATTTTCTTTTTTGATCGTGCGGTTGGTAAATAAACCGTGTTTAATTTTGTCTGCGGTTATAATTTGCTCATTAATTTGATTCATTTGAAATTAATTTAATATGAAAGAAAATTGTAAAAAGTGAGATGAGCGTATAAAAAAACAGAAGAGTAAATTTAAATGCGTTGGTTTCTGTGAAAGATTTTATCATGAAAAGTGCACGGGTCTTGCAGCTTATGATCTCAATCTGATCAGAACAAACAACAACATTGCGTTTATTTGTGATGGGTGTTTGGATGAAAAGAATGCAATTCATAAGCGTTTAGAGGATATTTTAGAAGCAGTAAATATCAATAGAGAGTGTTTTAAAACAAGAAAAAGCAGTAAATGACATTTTGGAAAAAATTAAAGTACATAAAAAGGCAGAAGTAAATAATGTTAACAATTTGGGGAAGTGGAAAAAAAAAATTAATGCCGGTGCAAGTGTGGGTGTGCGAACAGTTTCATATGCTGATTCGCTTTCGCTTAAGAGAAATGATACGGGTTTATCGTTAAACAAAAAAAAAATCACAAGAGGACAAGATAACAAATGAGAAAATAAAATAATAAAAATCGATCCTACTTCATTATCAGTCAAAGTAAATAGTGTGATGAATAAAAAAGATGGAATGGTTGTCATAAATTGTGGTAATGTCGAGTCCAGGGACGTTATAGAGAAAGAAGCAAAGTGCAAATTTGGAGATGATTATGATGTTTAAGTACCGCATCTTAAGAAACCATGTTTAATAATTTGTGGAATAAATAGTGAATATGATAATGACAAATTTGAAGAAGTTTTAAAAAACAAAATATATTTAAAGGCCCGATAAAATGTTTAAATTTTTTTAATGCTTTAAAGCAAAATAAAAATAATGAAAATTTGTATAAAGCTATAGCGGAAGTTGAAAGCAATGACTACAAACAAATAATGGAAACAGGAAAATTGAGCATTGGATGGTATGGGCTCTTGTATACGATTTTGTTCCTGTCAAAAGGTGTTTTAATTGTTGGGGTTTGAATCATTTAGCCAAAAACTTTACGAACAAAATTGTTTGTTCAAAGTTTGCTGAAGAACACGAGACGAAAGACTGCGATAGTGATAATTTAAAGTGCAATAATTGTGATATAGCTAATAAGAAATTAGGATTAAATTGAGATGTAAACCATGACTGTAGAAATTATTTATGCGAAGTTTTAAAGAAAAAAATCGAAACTCAAAGAGGTAGAACTGTTTATTAGCAATCAAAGCCATTTATTTATTACCTTAACATTTGCGGGCTGATAAATAGTTTCGATGAGGTAAAAAATACTATTGGTGATAAAGATTTTGATGTGATAGTTTTAGCTGAAACGCATGTAACGCAAGACATCTATGATAGTGAAATATGCTTAAATAAATATAATTTAATTGGATGTGATACGACTTCTAGTCGAACTGGTGGTTGTTGTGATGTACATAAAGAAATATATTCAAGCCTTAAATGTTAGTAAAGTCGTTATAGAGTTAAAATGTCATTTGTGTTTTGGTACTAACAAGTGTTTGCTAGTTGGTTTATACAAATCTCCAAGAATATCAAATAGACTTTTGTGATAATATTTCAAACGTTTTAGATGAAATATGTGAGAAAAACGAAGATATTATTATGCTGGGTGACTTTAATATAGACTGGTTTGTCACATCACATACATATAGGAAAGACATATGTAAGAAAATATCTGATAGTGCTTGCTATCAAATGGTAAGTGAACCTACTGGAATCACTAAAAATTCAAAAACTTTAATCGATTATGTAGTAACTAACAACAAAGAAGTAGAAACAAAAACAGTTAAAGATTTAAAAATAAGTTACCATGAAACAATTAGTGTAAAAGATATTCCGAGAAAAATAGTCATTTAAATACTATAAAAACAACTTTCAACGTGAACTTGCAAGCAGTCAAATTCAGAATATTGAAAATATTATTTAAATAAATGTAGCTTCAAGCGTGTTTTCCACAGAATTAGATGAAATTGTTAAAAAGTTTACCAAGGAAATCAATATACGTTTTAAGAAAAAAACTTGGTTCAATAGTTACTTGCATGGTTAAAAAAGAAATAAAATAAACAAAAGAGCTAGAGCAGTTCTTTCTTATACGGAAGATGATTGGGAAAATTACAAAGCCGCGAGAAACTTCTACAAAAATGAAATTATTCAAGCTAAACGAAAACATATTAAAGACAAAGTATATATATTTAAAAAAAAAGAAGACTCGAAGATAACGTGTATCAATTTCAATAATGAACTTATAACTGATGAGAAACTTATCGCTAATAAATTTAATGATTTTTTCGTCGGTATCATAATTAAAATTAATAACGAGATTCCTTTTGTGCCATACACTAATATAATAATGAATTCGGGTAACAACTTTAGATTGTGTTACCTTATATACTATTCACTCCCTGCTTTCACAGATTAAAAATAAAAAAGACAGCTCTTTTTTGAACTCTAAAATATATTTAGATAATTTTGAGTCTCTAGGACCTGGCCTACAATCTATAATTAATAAATCTTTTCGAGAAGGTGTTTTCCCGGAAAATAGGAAAGAATCTACTGTAAGCCCTATTGAAAAAGTGTCTTGTTTCAAAAACTTCCAAGAATTCCGACCGGTTAACAGTATGCCCCTACGAAAAAAATATAGAGAAGATTGCTTTTAAACAAATTGAAACATTTATTCGAGAGTAATAGCTTAGTAATAGAATCACAATCTTATTTTCGAAAAGCCCATTAATTGGAAATAGAGTGTATCCAAAGAAAAAAGTATATATAGTGTTTTTCTTGATTTGAAACGTGCGTTTGAGACTATAGATAGATCTATTCTGTTAAAAATACGTCCTGCCTGGTTCAGGACGTACCTCGAAAACAGAACTCAAAAAGTGAAAATAAACGGACACTTTTCCAAATCTAATCGTTTTAATTTGGGAATTCCCTTAGGATCAGAACTGGGTTTCTTACGTTTGTTTCTTATTTACATCAATGACATTGTACGCGTTTTAAAGTATTGCCAAATTACCCTGTTTGCGGATGATGCAATGCTTAACATTTCTGGAGAAGACATTGATGAGTGTCACACAAAAATTCAAGAAAATCTTAATAGTATATATGATTGGTTATGTCAAAATAGACTTAAAATAAATGCTACTAAAACAAAGTGTATGCTATAAACCAGTAGAAACAATCTTACTTTAAATACAAACTTAGTAATTGAAAATGAAATAATAGAGAGAGTTGATAAAATTAAATATCTTGGCATTATGATTGATAATAAACTTACGTTTGAAAGCCAAATAGACTACTTGAATGATTTTAGATTGCTACCCTTTATAACAAACAGAGCTCAAAACACACTTATACATAAAGGTTTCAAAATTTTTAATTCAATGCCTAACAATGTAAAATCAGAAAATAATATTAATATATTTAAAAAAAAGTATTGTGGAATTCGTAAGATCAAAATATTAGTTAGTGTCAAAAACATATTTTAAATTATAAACTGAAAATTGTAAACTAAAGCTTCTTAAGACGCTAATAAATACTCATCTATCTATCATCTATCTATCTATAATACCTATCGAAAAAGTGTGCAATACTAAAAAATGTGAAGAGTTTCGTCCAGTAAATATGTTAAGCTCAGACGAAAAAATATGTGAACGTTTTGTAGCTGAGATATATGGAAATAGAGGTCTTACACTAATTCTCTTTGACTTAGTTTATAAGTTAGTTTGTAAGCTCTTATGTTAGTCTTAAGAACTTTTATTGAATAAAATACTTTAGTCCAAGCCGAGATATCAAGTGGATTACTTTTTTAATAAAGACATTTCAGTGGCGACGAGGAAAAATTCAAAATCGGTAACGCGTGGTCAAAGAAGATATATACTCGGTTATACTTGTAAAGTAAAAATAAATTGGTGTAAAACTAGGAATAAATCGGTCGTATCCAACATTTTGTATAATTCATATCGAACTATATTCAAATGAGAGACAAAATTACAGAAAGTGTGAGACTATTTATGGGGTCAATCGAATTCTTGACTTAAGGTGAAGATTTTAATATGTACACACGAAGATTGGATCATTTGCTTTCATTAAATAAAGTGTTAATTGATTCGGAAAAAGTTTAATTTCTGGTAAGCCTGGGTGGTCTAGATTTATATAAAATCCTTTTATCGTTAATTGCGCCAAAATTTCAGACGGATTTTACTTATAACAAATTGATTGAGAATTTTAAAATACATTTCGCGCCTAAAAAGAACAGTTTAGTAGAAAGCTTTAATTTCTTTAAGAGATTACAAAAACAAAGTGATAATATCAGTGACTACATTGTTGAATTGAAGCAATCGGCTAATGGGTTCGAGTTTGAGACTTTTTTGGACAGGACACTCAAAATACAATTTGTGTGTGGTCTGAGTGACTCAAAAATTCAAAATCGACTCTTGAATGAAAGTGGTCTAAAAACATTAGTTAAAGCGTCCGAAATTGCTCTTTGTATTGAAATGAGCAACAACAATGTCGATAATATATAATTAGAGGAAGTACATTAATTACGTGACAAATCACCAGCGAAAGAACAACAATTTAAACAGCAGGAACCGATCTAGTGGCTAGTGGATCAAATGTTTCGCAACATGCAGAACGAAGAAAATCCCCACACGTTTATGATCGCAGACAGTTCAAACAGCAGTATCAGCAGAGGACAACGCATGATTCACGAGAGAGAAGCAGCAGTAGAAATAGAAAAGGTTTAAGATATTTTTATTGCGACAAAATAGGGCATTATGCTAAATAATGTTTTCATAAGACAAATAGAATATCAAACATTGAAGGAAATAGTGAAATAAATTCTTTTGGCTTACGTTATTTAAATTCTATGAACTATTGTGGAAAAAGGCCTTTATCAATTGAGATATGTATAGAAAGTAAAATGTTTGAAATGGAAATCGATACGGGTTTTGTGTTACTGTGTCATGAGTTGGATAATTTAAAATATTTTAAACATTGCGAATTGGTGATAACGTTGTTGTGGCAGGGAAGATTTCTGTGCAAGTGAAAATTAAGCAAGTCGTCCATAATCTCGATTTGATTATTATAATTGTAAACATGTGTTTAAGGCATTATTAGGAAGAAATTGGATAGAGGTTATTTACCCGGAATGGAGACAATATTTTGTTGGCAAATGTGGAATGGTCTGTTAAGTTTATGAATTAAATAAAATTCCAGAAGATATTATGAATAAATACGCGTTAATTTTTTCTAAGAGCAATGAATCGGTAGTAAGACATTTTAAGGCAGAGATTGAGCTTGTGCATGATGCTTATACAATTTTTTGCAAAGCTTACACAGTACCTTTTGGATTAAGAGATAAGGTTGAGCAATAGATAGAAAGATTTTGTGGAAAAGTTGTATTGATTCCGGTTAAGACAAGTAGATGCGCTAGTCCATTAGTGATCGTTAATAAAGGAGATGGGTCAATCAGATTGTGTGTCAATTGCAAAAGAACAGTAAATAGGTTTGTAGAAATGGAGCATACAGTATACCCATAATTGATGATATTTTAGCAGGTTTAGATGGTTGGAAGTATTTTTGCAAGTTAGATTTGACAGGTGCATATTTGCAAGTACCGTAGTGAGAACGATCACAGAAATTGATGACAGTAAATACTCACATTGGGTTGTTAAAATTTACAATGCTAGTGTTCGGACTTAAAACAGCTCCCCAAATATTTTCGGGTATTATTAATGAAATTTTGAAAGGACTTGAGAGGGTTCAAATATATTTTGATGATATACTCGTTTGTGGTAAAAATAGGGAAGATTGTATTCATAATTTATTGTCGGTGTTAGACAGGCTTCTTGAGTTAATTTTTAAGGTGAACTTGGACAAATGGGAGTTGCTCAAAGAGGAAATTGAGCACTTAGTTCACTCTATAGGTTCACAAGGCATTAAACCAAGTACGGACAAGTTGGATGCAGTTTTAAAAGCACCTGAACCCGTTAACAAAACTCAATCGAAATCGTACCTAGGCATAATCAATTACTATAAGAAGTGTATTTGTCTGGCGAACTTGCAATTTTGAATGAATTGACTTCAATCAATAAGGCGTGGATTTGGAATGAGCATCATATAATTGCATTTGAGAGAAGTAAAGATTTGGTATTAGCGATTGGTGTTTTAACATCGCACGACCCTAGGAAACCGATAATAATATCCGCAGATGCCAGCCCATATGGCGTAGGTGCGGTTTTGTCCCATTTGATCAATGGTGTAGAAAGACCAGGGATTTTTGTCTCCAGTACACTTAGTTTGGCTGAGAGGAACTACTCGCAACTCCATGGGGGAGCGTTGGCAATCGTGTTTGCGACTCAAAAGTTTCATAAAAAATCTATGGGTTAATTTTCACCATTTATAGTGACCACCAGCCAATCCAAGCTATCTTTGGTGAGAAAAAAGACATTCCCTCTCAGTGGCAGCAAATAGGGTGCAACGATGGGATATTATATTATCAATGTATAAGTACTCTATTTAGTATAGGAGAGCTTCGCAAATAGGGAATCCAGACGCATTATCGAGGTTGCCGCTTTTGGCAGGGACAGAAGTTAAGGACGATAGCATTAATTCGTTGAATATGTCTGAATGTTCACTGAAGCTAGAAAATGTACGTCAGGAAACAAAGAAGGATAAGCTTTTTAATGGAGGTTTATAAATATGTCAAAAATGGATTGCCAGAGCACATTTCGATAGATATTAGGCCATATTTCTTGAAAATGGATTCATTAGCAACAGAATCAGAATGCATTTATATGATTGGTGGCCCAATATTGATAAGGATGTTGAAATATATGTGTTACATTGTGAAGTGTGTCAAATAACACAAAATTCCATTTTCGTAGCTGGCTAGTATTCCTTTTGAAAGAATTCATTTAGATTTTTGCACAGTTGATAGAATCACCGTTTTAATAATGGATAGAGGCTTTTCCTATGAAAACAACTACAGCTAAAAGTGTTATTGGAGAACTAAGATCCATTTTAGTACAAAGAATTTATTTCTTTTTGTACGTCAAATGGCATTGAAGTTTTAAAGTCACTAACTTATCATCTGCAGTCAAACGGTATTGAGGAGCATGCCGTTCAAACGTTTAAGAGTTCCATTAGAAAGATGTTAGTTGATCCAAAAATGCGACAGTTACCTTGAAATTTAAAACTAAACAATTTTTTGATCAAGTATAGAAATACTCCGTGCACCGTAACAAAGTTATCACCTGCAAATATGTTATTTAAATTTAATCCTACTACTTTGCTTGACTTGATGGTACCACAACATCGAAGTAGTAGTTTGGTTGTACCTCAGGAAAAAGAAAATAGTTTACCTAGTAAAGAATTTGGAAAAGTAGTTCAAATTTCAAATCCACGGCGACACAAGCCAGTAATAAAAAATTTAAGGTAGGTGAAACTGTATTGTAGAGAAATATTTTTTAAAACTATGTTAAATGGATGCCAGGTAAAATAATTAAAAAGCTCAGTAATTTTAGACACCTAATTTTTTTTAATGGAAATAATAAAGGAGTTCATATCGACCAATTAAAAAGAAAACAAATTAAACAAGTAAGACTTTTATCTTGCGCAGTAATAAAAGAGGTAAGACTCCTATGACCAGAAGTAAAACTAAAAATTTAAGGAAAAAAATGCTGAGAACTGATCCTAGTAATAATTAAGATATTTTTTTTTTATATTTTGCGCGCACTCAAGGGATTATGAATACCCTTTATATGATAAACACAGTACGAGTGTTTAGGAAAATTGGATAGGGGTTGAAAGGAGATACCGATGGTTTTGAATGCTTGAAGATTAAAATGGAGGGGAAAAACAGAGCGCCGGGTAAAGCATTCCACATTCGTGTAGTGCGGCTAAAAAAAGAGACTCTGTACTTAACTGTTCGTCCGAAGTTGGGCTCAAGGGTGAACTCATGGGCATTCCTTGCAGTACGAGTGTTGCGGTTGCATTGTTTCAGGGGAGGAACGCAACTGGCCCCCATCATTTTTAAGGCTCTTTTCTGAATTAGATCTAGGAGATTCAAATAAGTTATAGGAGCTCCTGCCCAGACATGAGAATTGTACTCTAGTTTGGACGAATATACGCCTTATAGACAGCCAGATCATTGGGAGAAAAATTTTTTTTGCATCGTCCGTCGTAAGAAACCTAAGCATTTCGCCGCGATTTTGGCGACATCAAATATGTGATCATTCTACAGAAGGTGGTTGGTAACACACATACAGAGAAGGGAAAGCTTTTTAGTTTCCTCTATACAAGTGCCACTCATAGATAGTGGCATAAGGGGTATGTTACGCTTTAACGACAAAAGACAACATAGAGTTTTAGAAGCATTAAATTCCACGCGGTTGTTAATTCTCCCTTGAATAATGAGTCAAGATCGAAATTGAATGAGCTTATCATACGCTGCCGCTCCAGTTCAACAACCGAAGAGCTGGGATGTGAATCTGGAAACGAATATGAAAAGCTGTGGTTGCTGTCGTCAGCAATTTAGTGGATTAGAAGTTTTAGACAAAAGATCATTAATAAAAATCAAGAAGAGAGTCGAAGACAAAACGGAGCCCTGGGGCACACCAGCATTTATATTGAAGATTTCAGACTTGAAAATATCTAGTACTACTTGTTTTGAACGGTCCGAAAGGTAATTTCTAATCCAACGAACTAGAGATTCATTAAAACCGAAAGCATTCATTTTCGAAAAAAGAGCTTGATGCCAAACTCTATCAAATGCTTTTGAAATATCAAGCGCAATAATCTTACCTTCACCAAAACCATGTAAAGATTGGTTCCACTTTTCGGTTATAGAAGCCTTCAGATCACCAGTGGACCTATTGCTACGAAAACCGTACTGCCGGTCATTAAGAAGCTTTCGTTCTTCGAGATAAGCACACCTCTTCAGAATAATGGGGGAAATACTATACGAGCCAGCGGATTTGTGTGTCTAGATCCTTGAGAACTCTTGCAACTGTACGAGTGCGAAAGAAGATTCGCCCCATAAAACAGTTTACGCTCTCACGTACAGGAGGTGTCATATCACTATGTGGCAGCGTGCAGTTAGCAGCAAACTGAGCTGCAAACAAATTTGCTTTTCCTTGTAAGCTGACCACAGGGGTGCCATTTGAGACGAGCGTCGGAACCGAGGACAAAGTTGAATTTCGTATGTTTTTTACAAACGACCAAAAATTTTTACTGCCTTTGGGAAATAGCAGTATTTTTTGACGTAATTTTTGTTCGTAAATATCTTCTTAATTTTAGTTCACAATATGGAATGTAATTTTGTTTTTGTAAAAATATATTATTAAATTATAATTATTGTTACTATAATCTTATATATAAAATTCTCGTGTCACGGTGTTTGTAATCTATCTCCTCCGAAACGGCTCGACCGATTTTCGTTATCCGAAGCCTGCATATCGGCCAGGGTGGAGAATCGGACAACATCTATTTTTCATCCCCCTAAATGTTAAGAGTGGTCCACCCCTAAATTTTTTTTTTATTTTTTTGGACAATTTTTTTTTTTTTTTAAACATCGCGATTTTTATTTTTGTCATTCTTTCCACAGATCAGCAATAGGGGTGCAAGATGGCAATCGAATATAACAAGTGTAGTACGATAAATTCTTATTCAGAGTTTATAATTTCAAGTTTTTTCAGTTATGATTTTTTTTTCAATATAATTTGATCTCCCGCCCTCACCAGTCGACAACTGATCAATTATCAATCGATCAGTTATCCCCGTCAGGTGTCACCACTCATCCAGCAAACATCACGGAGTAGGTGTTGTGCCCTGCATTTGGGTCACTTGGCTTTACCTGCGTTGAACTTACTCAAGCCATTGCACTGTGTCGAAACTATATTGCTGGCCTATGCAAAAGCATACGCAGCAATGTTGGTTCACCTTTGCAATTGGCACAAGAGGTAAACAACCAGGAAGTGCAAAGTGTGCATTTTGTAACGTGGCAGTGTAACCATGCTAAGTGGGATTATCAAGTGGATTTCCCTTCAAATTTTATGTTCCTATTATACCTACGCACATAAACCATCACATACACCCTATCATGCAATATAAAGACTATCTTCTGAAGTACTGAACCAACCTGTTACAATACACTTCAGATATAGCTTCTATATATCACACAATATTATACCAAATATAAAAATTCATACCATACTGAATGCCACAATGAACAGGTAAAAGCAAATAAATGTATAATTGCATAACTGAACTATATACCGATGTATGCCTACCTGTACTATACCCGACAACGTGCTTGAGGATCGAGGATCCAAATTGTGCCTACATTGTAGATACTATTAGATGCTATGTATCTATGTCGAGGCAGAGCGAAGCGAGGCACAGAAAACAAAGATATAACAAAAGAAAGAAAAAAAAAATAAAGGAATGCTAACTCACAGAATCAATTTTGATTTTATATTTATGTAAGAAATTTTTCATATAAAGCATACCTTATATACAACAAGCAGTTATGTATTGTTGAAGACATAGAGCTGGAGCTGGAGCTTACAGATCCTTGGTGAAGTGCGGTGAACTGATATACCGCAACGTTTCCGATGACATGAACTTCTGGTGTGCTGACCTGTCTCAACAGTTCGAATGGCTGGGAGCTTCGGCCACGTTGACCGGTCGTGGCACTCCTGATGTTATGTTGGCAATAATTGTGGTGGTGGTTTTGATTTTTTTTATTTTTTTTTTGCCGGGACCATGTAGATTGCTGTTGACAGTTTTGAGTTTTTTTTTTGTAAGACCTGAAAAAGAAAATAAAAGAAAAAGGGTTAAAAGAAAGAACAAAATACAAAAAAAAAAGAAAGATTAATTTTGTCAACTTACGACACCTGTAGATTCATGGAATTGAGGTTCCTTCCTGATGAATGTATTGCTCGGGAATAGCCAGTGGTCCAGTTCATGGAATTGAGGAGAAACTGAGATGTCCGTAATGATTTCGGCTTCGAGTTGTTTCTCAAAATGTTTATGATGTAAGATAACCTAGAAATATGAACAAATAGTAAACAAAATAAAGAAATTTGAGAGTAAATTCAAGGAAAACTTACCATAAGTCACCGGCTGCCATGCTGTGTTGATTTAATGTTTTTTTCAATAATTTTTTTTTTCACTTTGACGTTTGACTTTTATTTTATGTTATATATCCGTCTTTGTCTAATGAAGGGTTAAGTTAGATTTTAGGTTGGTGTAGACTGGAAATAGGTTTGTGTATTTTTGCAGGAAGTGGATGTTGTATGTGATAAGCTTAGTCGTTATATTTAAAAACAAGAAAGTGCAATAGGGGTATTTGCAATTGTATTTTAAGTATTTAGGTATTTATTAGATTATTTTTAAAGATATGTGATATTAGGATTAGGTATAGTTTATAAGTTGTAAATTTAATAGGATTTGTGTAAGTTAGATCCAAAAACAATAAAGATGACGTCATAGAGACCAAATAAACAGCCAAACTAAAAGGCAATTTAATGACGTAGGGTAACTGGGGATAGTGGGATCGTTGCAGTTAGCTAAAACAAAGAGATAGTCGATCATAGAGGACAACAAAAGGTTAGACCAAAGATTCATATGGTTTGTTATATCAAAAGTGAACAGTTGATAGAATAGCGAAGTAGAATATAATTTTTAAAGAGTTTTTTTTTGTTTTGAAATAAAATAAAAAAAAAAATAACAGTTTTGTGCTTTTAAAAAAATTTTCTTTAAATAAAAAAGTGAATATTAAAAAGCGACAAAAAGAAAAAAGAAACTAACATAGTTATCTTATGAAAGATACGTCCGGTTACTAGTGCTAGAGAACTAGGACATCGTCAGCCCAAAAAATAACTAAAAGCCCCATAAGAGAAAAGATTTCTCTGAATTGTGTTGTACAGAAAGGAAATTCATATGCAGAGGTACTAAATCTTGGTAGGTACAGGGGTTGACCAAATTAGACCAAATTAGTGCCTCTGCTCTTTTCAAAGCTGTGAGGATCGAACGTAAGGTCATCTTAGTGAATAACGAAAGAATCCGGAAGGAGAGAGAAATAAAATTTCTACAACAAACAAACAAACAAAAAAAAAAAACAAGAAGAGACTACCTGGGTTTGAAGTGAAGTTTAATGAATTTTATATAACAAATTGTATTTGAAATCCAGTTTTTATAGTTTTTTTTTTATTTTTAAATTCCTTTAAATATTCCTATTTTAACATAGAAGAGTAAATTAAAATCAGTGATATCTAAATATATATTAAAGTAATCATAATATCAAAAAGTGATTCGCAAGAGTATGTCCACTGGTGTGTGGAGGTCTTTCCAGGCCATCCATGACTGACGGAACGAAGATGACATGACCGGACATACTTATTAAGGTCATAGTTGGATAAGTTATATAGGGGCTGTTTTCCACAACGATGGCCATGTATTACAGCGATGGAAATGTCACTGACATATGGGAGGGTTGGCCAAGCCACTGCCAATAACATCAGGCAGACTTCTCAGACTCTGGCGAACCATTATCTTGGTGAGATAATGGGATGTGACTGAAACTTGAAGGATTGAGAGTAGCATTAGTTTAGAGTTAGATATAGTTAGAAGTAAGGGGAGCCGAAAGTATATTCTACTGGTAGGCTATTTTAGAGTTAATTAGAGTAGTTATGGGGAATAAGCTATCTAGCAATCCTTTAGTTTATTGGTCATTATATCCCGTTCTTTCACCTTGATAGTGGCATAGGTCTTGGATGTGTGTGTTTCTTTCTACAGTCTTCTTAAATTTTCCTTGGCTTTCTCTTTAGTTTAACGTCTGTCCAAGTCCCCAAGTAAAGTAGCTTCCTATTTCTTGTAGTTTTAATAAAGGCATGAATTTTTATGGAATTTGAGCGGGAGGTGTTTGTTTAGAGGACAAGAACCCCACCTATCCGACGAGCAGAGCCGAGCCGACGCAAGCATGCCATTGCCCTACTAGTAAGCACCAAAGACGCCTCCATGGCCCCGCCCCCTAGCTCATTTCATTGGCGCCCAACGGATTTTCGGCTTTAGGGTTGATTATTACTTCAAGGGGACGATTTTCTCCAGAAGGTCGTCACCTTGGACATATAATAACCCTTTTCTTTTACTTAAGTTTTCAAAATTTTAATTTCTTTAACTTTAATATCTTTTATTTTATTTTCCTTCTTAATACGCATATTCAAGCACCGATCATACTCCTGCTTTTATGGCAGTCCGAAGACTTTTGTCCGAACATGAGGTCTAGAGCCAGTGTTTCAGTGAGGAAGTTGGAGGACTAACATGAAAAGTCAGGAGTGGAACAGGATGGACAGGCCATGTGTTTCGCGTTGTCCTGGGAGTTTTTGGCTCAGCCCTGAACTGCAGTGAGGCGTGGGCCTTGGTCTGACCCATCTTGTTCGTATTGAAGTTTACCCGGAAGAGCTTACCAGCCTAATATGAGGTTTTTTCTTTACACCTTTTGCTAGATGTGGTGGTAACGAAAAAGGTAAACTTCAATACTCGTCAAAGCTGAGAGGTACCAGCTATGACCAGACAGACCGTACGAAACATAAGACTTACGATAACATACGAACTAAAAGGACCGTATACCTGAACTTCACACACCAAAAGCAAAACCATAAATAAAATCTATTAAATAAACTTATAACTAGTGTTTTAAGCTAGATTTGTTTTTGTATATATAAGTTGATTTTTTTTAATTTTTTTACCTCGGTTTAAGAATTTTTTTTTATTAAACATATATTTTTTTGAATATCATATACAATTTCAACACATATCTACTGGATTTTTTTATAATTTTTTTTTTACTCAGTTCTTTTTAAAAATATAATGTTCCTAATTTATTGAATACTTTTCATTCTTATTTTTTTTACATCTACCCATATATATATTGAATTTATCAAATCTTTTCTTTTACACATTTTAATATATTTTATACCTTTTTGAATTTTCCATTTTTTTGATTTTTACTTGTAATCCTATTTACATTTTTTTTAAATTTTTATCACATTTATACCTATTTATTGTTTTTATTGAATTTTATTTTTAAACCCAGTCTCATCTTTCTTTTATACCCAATTCATTGAAATTTAGTTTTATTAAGCGAAGGTACCTAGAAAGTTTGAAGAGCATATATACAATTATGGCAGAAGGGGGAGGCAATGCGGGAGCAGTCCCAAAGCAGACTCTTTCAGTGCCTAGTCAGAATAGACATTTTCTTAGGAGTCAAGCTAGACAATTAGAAGAAGGTACAATAGCACCTCAGGTCGATAACCCAGCAGCGATGTCTACCCTCAACGGAGATGACATGGGTAGCCCTATAGCGACAAATAGGACTCGGTCGGATCAAGCTTTGCCGACAGGCACGATCTAGATGGAAACCAACAGGGAGATGGGCAATAACCAAATTCTTTTCGACCATGTTGTCGATATCAACTGTCTTAACGACCAAGAAGAAGAAGGCTTTGGAAGATCGTTCGCTGAAAATCCATCAAGAGCGTATCTAATGGGGAGAGTTAATTCGAATCAAGGCCCTGGTGCTATTCAAAACAAAGCAAATAAGGAACAATTGTCCTGTGAGGGATCAGGAACTGTTAGTAACACTGGCCTCAACGGCCGAGAAGAAGTAGATGATATTCTTGAAGACATAAGAAGAATGCAGATAGAAGAACGTATGATTCACGCTGACATAGAAACTATGAAGCGACATTCTCAGCGGACAGCAATAGGCAACCGACATGATCCGCAAACGCAAGACTTTAGTGCAGATATTTCACGTAAGACAACAGAAAATGATTTGTCTTTTAAAATTGAGCTGGCGGTATCGTCAGCAATTAAACAAAGTAACGACCGAACTTTGGCAATGTTTCACCAAGGCATGACAAATATGTTTCTTGCCATGGAAAACAAAGTTAAGGCCTTGGACCTTAAATATAGTAACCTTCAGAACTCGACAGAACGAAGTGGCCCCACACCACATACTAGGCAAAACCTTAATTTTCAGGCTTCAAGGCCATCAATTACTCCTGTGGGCACCCAATCTAGTTTATCGAGACCACAAACGCATAGAGAGACAAGAGATCGTAGCGAATCAGTGAAAAGAGTTGATATGCATAAATGGGGCATAAAGTTTGACGGAACATCGAAATCCATGTCTGTTGAGAGTTTTATTTTCCGTGTAGAGACTCTGCAAAGAAAAAGTGGGATAATTTATAAAGAAGTGTTTTCGAACTTCCACCACTTGGTGACCGGAGCTGCCGAAAAATGGTATTGGCAATATCTGGAAGAAAATGCAGCCGATATAATGCTAAATTATTACGATCTAAAGAAAGAACTTTTGAATCAATTCAAACACAATAAGTCTGATCACGAAATATTACGTCAGATAATGGATAGGAGGCAGTTACCCCATGAGAACTTCGATGAATTCTATAGCGATGTAAGGTCTCTTTCACTCCAAATGCGAAACCGCCTTAATGAAAGAGAGTTAGTAGATATGGTGAGAAAGAATTTGAAAGATAGAGTATCTACTTTGATCTTTGGATGCTCTATCAATTGTTTAAACGATTTGCGTGAAGAATGTAGACGAGCAGAAAACCATATAGCCAGTCGTGAATTTAGAATCCGCAAGTCTGTTAGCGAAGTATATATGAATGATGAGGTTAAATCTGTAGACTTAGAGAGCGAGGAGTATGAGTTAGCAGCATTTAAACAAAATAACCATTATAGAGAGAAAAGTAGTTTTAAAGATAAATACCCAAATCCTACACACAAAACCTCTGGTGTAGAAGTGGATAAGCAGTGGGGTGGAAAAGTCAACCCAATAAAAGAAACGGTCGTACAACCGCAAGTATGTCCTTCATACTTTCATACGCTGAAATGCTTCAGCTGTGGAAAAGAGAACTTTTCGTTCAAATGTGTTAATTGTCAGGGAAACGAGAAGGTCGGAAGTACAGCCGGGGTTCCACTCCCGACAATGAACATTCACCCGGAAAATCAACAGGACAGCCTGAAAAAGTAAAAATATTACAAAGATTTACAAATGTTAAAAATAATGATAAGGATTTTTATGAAAATGTATTTCCCTTACGGAAATCACTACATCAAAGGCTACTGGATACCAATGAACATTCACCCGGAAAATCAACAGGACAGCCTGAAAAAGTAAAAATATTACAAAGATTTACAAATGTTAAAAATAATGATAAGGATTTTTATGAAAATGTATTTCCCTTACGGAAATCACTACATCAAAGGCTACTGGAATATCAGGAAGCCAGAAAACGAATTTTTGGAGAAGAACTTGTACAAGGTCAATCCGACAAAAGATCAAGAAGATATAGAAAAATTTTTAAGCTAAGAGAAAAATGTGCAAAAAGTAGATATATGAAAAACAATATAATAGCATATGTGATAACGTTAACTGACGATCATCGACCTTATACTAAAGTAAATATTGAAGGGGAAGAAATCATGGGTTTATTAGATAGTGGGGCATCTGTTAGCTGTCTTGGGAAAAGTGCAATCGATTTTATTACCAAACACAATATAAAACTAACCAAAATGAATTTAGACATAAAAACAGCAGATGGTAAGAATCAACAAATCATAGGTAGATTTCAGACTAAGGTCTCATGGGGTGGTGTCTCACACTTGATGGAGTTACTCGTTGTACCTAGCCTACAACAACAACTCTATTTGGGGGTGAACTTTTGGAATTTATTTAAGGTCGCTCCTAATATTATTAGTTCATTGGATCAGCCATCTCTGACGGAGCAGCCAGATGCCAATCCCATGCGACAACTTTCACCAGCACAAGCTGAAGAGCTTGAGCGGGTCAAGCAGCTATTCCCTTCGTTCGCAGTACTGG
Organism: Baccha elongata; assembly: GCA_951217065.1. NCBI lineage: Eukaryota > Metazoa > Arthropoda > Insecta > Diptera > Syrphidae > Baccha > Baccha elongata. The sequence continues at coordinate 55,100 of CATNUY010000119.1, read as the reverse complement.
GATTAGGTAAGACAACACTAGAAGAACAATCCGACAAAAGATCAAGAAGATATAGAAAAATTTGTAAGCTAAGAGAAAAATGTGCAAAAAGTAGATATATGAAAAACTATATAATAGCATATGTGATAACGTTAACTGACGATATTCCCTTCGTTCGCAGTACGGGGATTAGGTAAGACAACACTAGAAGAACATGTCATCGAGATGGAAGACGAAAACATTCCCATAAAACAGAGACATTATCCGATCTCTCCTGTTGTTCAGAAGTTAATGTACGCTGAACTTGACCGGATGCTCGCTCTTGGAGTGATTGAAGAAAGTAATAGTGCTTATAGCTCTCCAGTTGTGCTGGTGTAAAAGCCAGGCAAGAACAGGCTTTGCTTGGATTCACGTAAGGTGAACGCAGCAACGAAAAAATTCGCGTACCCGCTTCCACACATTGAAGGTATTTTGAGTCGACTACAAGATACGCAGTTCATTTCCAGCATCGATTTAAAGGATGCATTTTGGCAGATTCCTCTGGAGCTCAGATCAAGAGAGAAAACAGCTTTCACAGTCCCTGGACGTCCATTGTATCAATTCACGGTTATGCCGTTTGGGTTATGCAATGCCGCTCAGAGAATGTGCAAAATGATGGACAAAGTCATTCCCTCCCGTTTGAGAGAGTATGTCTTTGTCTACCTAGACGATCTCTTGATCTGTTCTCCAGATTTTGACACCCATATCAAATCCCTAGAAGAAGTAGCAAAAAGGTTACGTGAAGCGGGCCTAACTATAAACGTGGAGAAGAGTAAATTCTGCTTCAAGGAGATTAGGTATCTTGGTTACTTCGTCGGCGATGGTTGTCTAAGAACAGATCCAGAAAAAGTTTCGGCGGTGAAGGATTTCCCAATTCCAACAACTCCTAAGCAACTCCGTCGGTTTCTGGGGATGACGGGATGGTATAGACGCTTTATCCCAAATTTCGCGACTATATCAGCCCCCATGACAGACTGTCTTAAGAAAGGCAAAGCTTTTGCTATGACTAGTGAAGCCATTCAGGCATTTGACATACTAAAAACGACATTAGTGACAGCACCGATACTGACGAACCCCGACTTTACGAAACATTTCAACATACAGTGTGATGCCTCAACTTCAGGCGTAGGGAGTGTGCTTTTTCAGAAGGATGCTGAGAATAACGAGAGGCCTATAGCATTCATGTCTCAGAAGCTTAATTCCGCTCAAAGGAATTACACAGTGACTGAACTTGAATGCTTAGCGGCCGTTCTTTCAGTGAAGAAGTTCAGGGCTTACATTGGAGGACTCCCATTCACGATCATCACAGACCATGCAAGCCTTAAATGGCTTATGACCCAAAAGGACCTATCTGGACGTTTAGCCAGATGGAGTTTCAAGCTGCAGGGCTTCAGCTTTAATATAATTCATAGAAGTGGAGTTCTCAATGTTGTCCCTGATACTCTCTCACCTTATCAAAATTACGTCAGAGGTATTTTTGGCCTAACATGGCTACTGACGTACGGGAATATATCAGTTCCTGTGAAACATGTAAGTGCAATAAACCTCTGAACGGCCTCCAATGGGTCAACAAGTTGTTACAGAGCGGCCTTTTCAAAGACTCTATATTGACTTCCTAGGTCCATACCCTCGTACACGAAATGGCAATACACATATGTTTATCTGTTTAGACCATTTTAGCAAATTTGTGTTCCTAGAACTAATCTGAAAGGCGACATCAGCAGAAGTAGTTCGTTATTTAGAATATATTGTGTTTCATGTCTTTGGCGTCCCAGAATACATTCACTCTGACAATGGTAAGCAGTTTGTTTCAGAACTGTTTATCAGCTTCCTTAAAAGATATGGTGTCAAGCAAGTACGTACTGCATTCTATTCACCCCAAGCAAATGCTTCGGAACGGGTGAATCGTTCAGTGCTAACTAAGATTAGGTCCTATCTTAATAGTGACCAACGTAACTGGGATCAACATTCAAGTAACGCTGCATTTTCACTGAGAAGTGTAATTCATGATTCCACCACATTCGAACCTTATTATGCAGTTTTTGGGAATCAAATGATTCAACACGGAGGTTCATATGAACTCCTTAGAAAACTTGAGGCAGTAAAAGACACAAGTATAAAAACATTACCTAGAAACGATAAACTTGAGCTTATACGCAACAAAATTTTCGAAAACCTGAAGTTATCACATCAAAAAACTTCAAAACAATATAATTTAAGAAGTCGAGACATAAAATATAAGGTTGGACAAGTAGTGTATAGGAAAAATTTAAAACAAAGTAGTTTAGTAGACCACTTTAATGCAAAATTAGCAAATAAATTCGTGAAATCAATAATTTTGAAAACAATTGGTAATTCACTATATGAAGTAGGTAACTTACAAGGAGTTAAAGTAGGAGTTTTCCATGCAAAAGACTTACATAGCTAACTCCAACAAAATTCTTGAGAACTTGACGCATTCTATAGATGTCGACCTTGATAAATCTGTGATATATCTGTAGTAATCATTGTCTTTATGTGTTTTAATAATTAATAGCGTAGAGATTTTTGTTTTTTTTTCATAAATTTTTATTAGAGTCATTTGTATTAAAAGATAGTTTTCATATATTTTTTAGGGTCAGTGCAATTAAGCTTAAGATATAGTTTCTATATATATATATTTACCAGGGTTTATTGCAATTTAGTTTAAGAGAGAGAGATTTTATTTATTTAATTAAGTCAGTGCAATATAAGATAGCATAGCTTTTTTATTTAGTTAAGTCAGTGCAATATAGGTTAGTAAAGTTGTATATTTATTTCTTTGATAGTAGTATATAAAATACCCAATTTTTGTATTTTTGTGATAAAAAAAAAGGAGAGATGTAACATAAGACTAATTTACTCGTGGAGAAAAATAGTCTGATACATCTGTGATATTTTATAGTATGATGTCCTTACACATTCATTGCCAAAAACACAGCAAATATAATCGAGTAATTGTTGTAATAGTTCTGTATAAAAATATGCCCAGCTCAAATGTAGAAGCATGAGATTTCAGGGCGGGGCTCTTGCCACACGTTAATCGAATTATATCAAAAATTGAAAAAAAAATATCGAAACAATCACTTACATGTGAAGTCACACTACCACTTTTTTTGACGACGCAAGTGTCTTCACGACCACTCGGCCACTTTCGTCGATACTGTAACGTGGCAGTGTAACCATGCTAAGTGGGATTATCAAGTGGATTTCCCTTCAAATTTTATGTTCCTATTATACCTACGCACATAAACCATCACATACACCCTATCATGCAATATAGAAACTATCTTCTGAAGTACTGAACCACCCTGTTACAATACACTTCAGATATAGCTTCTATATATCACACAATATTATACCAAATATAAAAATTCATACCATACTGAATGCCACAATGAACAAGTAAAAGCAAATAAATGTATAATTGCATAACTGAACTATATACCGATGTATGCCTACCTGTACTATACCCGACAACGTGCTTGAGGATCGAGGATCCAAATTGTGCCTACATTGTAGATACTATTAGATGCTATGTATCTATGTCGAGGCAGAGCGAAGCGAGGCACAGAAAACAAAGATATAACAAAAGAAAGAAAAAAAAAATAAAGGAATGCTAACTCACAGAATCAATTTTGATTTTATATTTATGTAAGAAATTTTTCATATAAAGAATACCTTATATACAACAAGCAGTTATGTATTGTTGAAGACATAGAGCTGGAGCTGGAGCTTACAGATCCTTGGTGAAGTGCGGTGAACTGATCTACCGCAACGTTTCCGATGACATGAACTTCTGGTGTGCTGACCTGTCTCAACAGTTCGAATGGCTGGGAGCTTCGGCCACGTTGACCGGTCGTGGCACTCCTGATGTTATGTTGGCAATAATTGTGGTGGTGGTTTTTATTTTTTTTATTTTTTTTTTGCCGGGACCATGTAGAGTGCTGTTGACAGTTTTGAGTTTTTTTGTAAGACCTGAAAAAGAAAATAAAAGAAAAAGGGTTAAAAGAAAGAACAAAATAAAAAAAAAAAGAAAAGAAAGATTAATTTTGTCAACTTACGACACCTGTAGATTCATGGAATTGAGGTTCCTTCCTGATGAATGTATTGCTCGGGAATAGCCAGTGGTCCAGTTCATGGAATTGAGGAGAAACTGAGATGTCCGTAACGATTTCGGCTTCGAGTTGTTTCTCAAAATGTTTATGATGTAAGAGAACCTAGAAATATGAACAAATAGTAAAAAAAATAAAGAAATTTGAGAGTAAATTCAAGGAAAACTTACCATAAGTCACAGGCTGCCATGCTGTGTTGATTTAATGTTTTTTTCAATAATTTTTTTTTCACTTTGACGTTTGACTTTTATTTTATGTTATATATCCGTCTTTGTCTAATGAAGGGTTAAGTTAGATTTTAGGTTGGTGTAGACTGGAAATAGGTTTGTGTATTTTTGCATGAAATGGATGTTGTATGTGATAAGCTTAGTCGTTATATTTAAAAACAAGAAAGTGCAATAGGGGTATTTGCAATTGTAATTTAAGTATTTAGGTATTTATTAGATTATTTTTTAAGATATGTGATATTAGGATTAGGTATAGTTTATAAGTTGTAAATTTAATAGGATTTGTGTAAGTTAGATCCAAAAACAATAAAGATGACGTCATAGAGACCAAATAAACAGCCAAACTAAAAGGCAATTTTATGACGTAGGGCAACTGCTAGGGATAGTGGGATCGTTGCAGTTAGCTAAAACAAAGAGATAGTCGATCATAGAGGACAACAAAAGGTTAGACCAAAGATTCATATGGTTTGTAATATCAAAAGTGAACAGTTGATAGAATAGCGAAGTAGAATATAATTTTTAAAGAGTTTTTTTTTTGTTTTGAAATAAAATAAAAAAAAAAATAATAGTTTTGTGCTTTTAAAAAAATTTTCTTTAAATAAAAAGGGAATATTAAAAAGCGACAAAAAGAAAAAAGAAACTAACATAGTTATCTTATGAAAGATACGTCCGGTTACTAGTGCTAGAGAACTAGGACATCGTCAGCCCAAAAAATAACTACAAGCCCCATAAGAGAAAAGATTTCTCTGAATTGTGTTGTACAGAAAGGAAATTCATATGCAGAGGTACTAAATCTTGGTAGGTACAGGGGTTGACCAAATTAGACCAAATTAGTGCCTCTGCTCTTTCAAAGCTGTGAGGATCGAACGTAAGGTCATCTTAGTGAATAACGAAAGAATCCGGAAGGAGAGAGAAATAAAATTTCTATAACACAAAAAAAAAAAAAAAAAAGAAGAGACAGACTACCTGGGTTTGAAGTGAAGTTTAATGAATTTTATATAACAAATTGTATTTGAAATCCAGTTTTTATAGTTTTTTTTATTTTTAAATTCCTTTAAATATTCCTATTTTAACATAGAAGAGTAAATTAAAATCAGTGATATCTAAATATATATTACAGTAATCATAATATCAAAAAGTGATTCGCTAGAGTATGTAAAAAGAAAGAAAAGTAATTTTTTTTTGTATCGGGATAAAAAGTGAAGAAGAGGGTAAACCCCAAACAAAGTAATAAAATCACCGTTCCTGAACGTGCTGCCGGCAGGACTACGCGGGACGACGTCTCCGAAACGCTAGAAACTGTAAGTTTTAGTATATAAGTATAAATTCACTGGTGCATAAATTTACAGTGACATAGTAGAGATATTCATAACTTTTCTTTCTCTATTCAGAATCAAGTAAAGAATCAAAAATTGAATTTTATATATAATTGAAGTTATTAGAAAGAAGAAGAATTTAAACTTTTGATTCAGAGTTGACCCTAAATTATCACCTAAATTTTAATTAACATTTGAATTAAAATTACATTTTATATTAATAATAAAAAAATCTTTGAACCTAGAGGGATAATATGAAGTTGATTTTTTTTCTCAGTTGAATGACTGATAGTATCTTTAAGAAGGTGATTACTTCAAAGGTTGAAATATATATGTAAAAATGATTTGCTAGTTCGGTGCGAACTGGTGTGTGGAGGTCTTTCCAGGCCATCCATGACTGACGGAACGAAGATGACATGACCGGACATACTCATTAAGGTCATAGTTGGATAAGTTATATAGGGGCTGTTTTCCACAACGATGGCCATGTATTACAGCGATGGAAATGTCACTGACATATGGGAGGGTTGGCCAAGCCACTGCCAATAACATCAGGCAGACTTCTCAGACTCTGGCGAACCATTATCTTGGTGAGATAATGGGATGTGACTGAAACTTGAAGGATTGAGAGTAGCATTAGTTTAGAGTTAGATATAGTTAGAAGTAAGGGGAGCCGAAAGTATATTCTACTGGTAGGCTATTTTAGAGTTAATTAGAGTAGTTATGGGGAATAAGCTATCTAGCAATCCTTTAGTTTATTGGTCATTATATCCCGTTCTTTCACCTTGAGTGGCATAGGTCTTGGATGTGTGTGTTTCTTTATACAGTTTTCTTAAATTTTCCTTGGCTTTCTCTTTAGTTTACCGTCTGTCCAAGTCCCCAAGTAAAGTAGCTTCCTATTTCTTGTAGTTTTAATAAAGGCATGAATTTTTATGGAATTTGAGCGGGAGGTGTTTGTTTAGAGGACAAGAACCCCACCTATCCGACGAGCAGAGCCGAGCCGACGCAAGCATGCCATTGCCCTACTAGCAAGCACCAAAGACGCCTCCATGGCCCCGCCCCCTAGCTCATTTCAATTTGGCAGTGGATGACCCAAGTGAGTTTGGATTAAAGAGGTTGACTGGTGAGTCTGAAGTTGAAAGTAAAAGTGAACGGTCGTGTTTATTTTTAAATCGCAAATTGACATATAACGTATAACATTTTGGCGATACGCGAACGTACGCGTAAGTTAAAGAAAATATAATTTCAGATATTGAGAAGAATTTAAAATAATAAAACTTATACGTTTGATGGTGCTTTAGATTCGAAAAAAGTGACAAGTAACAACTCTTGAAAGTTGCCAAAAATATTATTTACGACAAAATAAAAAAAAACAGGTCAATTAGTGTGTGGCAAGTCAAAAAAAAAAATATATATAAAATAAATAACAAAGATTGAAAAATAAAAAGTCTAACCAACGGAATTGAATAGGTAAGTATATTTTCTTCATTTAACTTTTATGAATATTTTTTTTTGTTATTGGTTGTTTGTGTTGCTTCCTAGTTATTCTTGAAGTTTTTGTTTTGTTTCTCTCTTTGCGATTTTAACCTGGCCATTTATTTACTAATTAGTTGGGAAAGGTTTGGACTTTGTTTTAAGTTATTTGGGGTCAAATCGTTTTTTTTTTCTGTTGAGTTAATGGCCAAAAGTTAACTTGAGGCCCAACTTAACGACCTCATAGAGGAAACCGAGTTTTTAAAGAAAGCAAAAAAAGAAAACCAACGGGAGCTTAAACTTTTAAACGAATTTCTTCTTTCGCAGCTTAAGTCTATTTTGAATCCTGAGGTTTATAATCTGGTCAGCTATCAGTTAAGCTCTCATCATCATCATCATCGGCTCGACAACCGGGGTCCGTTCCTGGCCTCCTTCAACAAGTCTCTCCACCTATCCCGGTCTCGAGCCGACGCCATCCAGTTGCGCACCCCAAGGCTCCGGGCGTCCTGGTCTACGCCATCTCTCCAGCGCAAGCATGGTCTACCACGCTGTCGTCTGCCATAGAATGTACCACAAAGAACTTTCCGAGCAGGTTCCTCTTCGCTCATGCGAGCTAGGTGCCCTGCCCACCGAAGTCTACCGAGCCTAATTTTTGTCACGATATCTGATTCAAGGTAGATTGCGTACAATTCATGATTGTACCGTCTCCGGAATCGTCCTTCCTCACATATGGGGCCAACAATTCTACTTAAGACTTTTCTCTCGAACGCGGCTAAGAGGTCAGAGTGCCTTTTGCTAAGCACCCAAGTCTCGGATCCATATGTGAGTACTGTACAGCAGTAGTTTTGAATTTATGGTGAGATTTCTGGATTTGAAGAGCTTTGACAGACTGTAGTAGGCTCTGTTGGATTTGAGAAGCCGCCCGCGTATTTCTTCTTCTATATTGTTATCGGCTGCTACTCTTGACCCAAGGTATTTAAAGGATTGCACCACTTCAAATTCGTGCTCCGCTACCTTGATTGTTCGACCAACTGTTCCTCTCGCATTCGACGCCACCATGTACTTTGTTTTACCTTCACTAATGTGCAGCCCCAGATTTTGTGCCGCCTGCTCGATCTGGATGAAGGAATCGTATACAGCTTGCTCGGTTCTTCCGATGATGTCGATGTCGTCTGCGTAAGCCAGTATCTGGCTGGACCTGTTGACGATGGTCCCTCTTGTTGCCGTGCCAGAGTCACGGATTGCTTTCTCCAACGCCAGGTTGAAGAGGAGGCAGGCCAAACCATCCCCTTGTCGGAGTCCATTAAAGATGTTGATTGGTCTGGATAGCAATCCGGCTATTTTTACTTGGCTTGTTACGTTGGTCATGGTCAACCTACATAGTCGTGTCAATTTATTTGGGATGCCGAATTCTCTCATGGCTTTGTAAAGTTCTACCCTGGCTATGCTATCATAGGCGGCCTTAAAGTCTATAAACAGGTGGTATGTTGGGATGTTAAATTCTAGACATTTTTCCATCGCCTGCCTAAGGGTAAAGATCTGATCAGTTGTTGATTTGCCTGGAATGAAACCACACTGATATTGTCCGATGATGGTTTTAGCGTATGGGGTTATCCGGTCTTGTAGGATAGAGGAGTATCTTATAGGCGGTACTCAACAACTTGATACCTCTATAGTTGCTGCACGTTGTGACATCTCCTTTCTTATGTATGGGACATATTATACCTTTTCGCCAGTCTTCTGGCATTTCTTCATGCTCCCACACGTGCACTATAATATCATGAATTGCCTGACGTAGAGCTGGCCCACCGTGTTGAAATAATTCGGCTGGTATACCATCAGCTCCCGGGGCTTTGTTTTTCTTTAGCCGGTCTATAGCCTTCTCAACCTCTTCTATGCTTGGTGACGGCAACATAGGGTATTCGTCTTGAAGCAGTGGAGCCTCCACTTCTGCAGTGAGTTGAGCATTTAGCAATTCATTAAAGTACACTTCCCATCGCTCCAGTATACTTTGTGGATCGGTGATCAGATTTCCCTCTCCGTCCTTGCAGTATGTGCAGCGTAGTGTGTACTGCGTCATGTTTCGGACGGATTGGTAGAACTTCCGCGCCTGGTGCGGACCTCGCTCTTGGCTTTTTTCTATTTCACAGATTAAGTTCTTCTCCCAGGCTGATTTTTTCTGTCTGTGAAGCCGTTTTTCTATTCTTCTGAGCTCTTTATATTCTTCTTCGCGTGCCCGCGTTCTATGAGATTGTTGCATTGCTCGGTACGCAACATTCTTACGTTCAGTCGCTAGCTTGCATTCATCATCAAACCAGTCGTTCCGATTTCTACGACTGCTGCCTAAGATGGAGTTGGCAGTACTAATGACAGTATTCTTAAGGCGTGTCCACTTCTCATCTACGCCCAGCATACTGGCCCCAGGACTTACTCTCCCTTAATCAAGCGATTCTAGGGCGAGTCCTAACACATTACCAAAGGTGTTACTGGCATTTTCATTGCGCAGGGCAGCCGTGTTGATTCGAACTTGATCGGCGGATGCAATACGTCTTCGCAAGGCAATCCGCCCTCGGAAGACCATACCAACAAGATAGTGATCCGAGTCGATATTGGCGCCTCGGTACGTTCGTACCGTCATCAAGTTCGAGTAGTGGCGACGGTCTATCAACACGTGGTCTATTTGGTTACGAGTGACTCCATCAGGTGATACCCAGGTGGCTTTGTAGATATCTTTTCGCGGGAACCTGGTACTCGCAACGACCATGTTTTTCGATGCTGCCAATTCTAAGACTCGAAGTCCATTGCCATTAGTGTTCTCATGCAAACTATGGGTGCCTGCGTAATGCCTGAATACCGGCTCCCGACCTATTTTTGCGTTCAAATCCCCAAGGATGATTTTTACGTCATACCTTGGACAGGCATTGAGGGTCCTCTCGACTTGTTCGTAGTAAGTCTCTTTTTCTTCGTCTGAGGACTCCTCCGTAGGTCCGTGAACGTTAATGAGGCTAATGTTCGTAAATTTGCCTCGCACGTGAAGGGTGTATAGCCTTTCGCTTATAGCGTTAAAGCCGATGATGGTAGACTTCATTTTTTCGCTGACTAGGAAGCCTACCCCGAGCACATGGTGTTTTGTATGACAGCTGTAGTATACGTCATATTCTTTCTTCTGTAAAACACCATTCCCTGTCCATCTGATTTCTTGTAGTGCTGTTATGTCAGCTCTATATTTTGACAGGGCATCGGCTAGCTGCTGAGCAGCTCGAGCTCTATAGAGCGATCGTACGTTCCATAAGAAAATTCGTAAATCGTTTTGCCGTTTTCGTTGCGTTGGTTGTCGTCGTGAGATCAGTCCGTTTCCGAGGCTTGTTGTCGGGTTCGCAATTCTAAATTTTACGAAACAGGGAATTAACCTGTTGCCAACTTGAGGAACTAGCCTGATCATATTAGCCAAACGTTTCTTAAAAGGCTTGTTACTAGCGGCTGCCGCAAAGAGGCTATGATCACACTTCCACCAGTCCCGAATAGTTACGGCACGTGCATGTTTTCGTATGCTACATGTTATTCCCCCTATTCGTCTGATGGCTGACCGTTAAGCTCTCAGTGGGGTAAATTTACGCCTGTCGAATCAACCGACGCGATTCTAACGGAATACGTTAAAGCCGTTCAGAATTTAGTAAAGAAACACACGAGAGGCAGAAAAACTTGCCAAGCAGCTCGAAAAAAGCGAATTATTTCAGTACCTAACCATTGGTTCTTCAGCTTCAAACATGAAATAGTTTTGAATGTCGTATGCAAGAGGGAACGATACCAAGCACCCATACAGGGAACAGGAGCATTCGAGCTGTTACGACCATGCGAAGCTACTACCAAAGCCTATTGTTAATCACTCGGACATTCTGGAAACCCTGAGAAGACCTTTCCTTTCCTTAAGATCCATGGCAACTTTCAGACCCTGGACAATAAAAACGGGTGACCATGAAAACATTGCCAGGAACATTCTTGACGGCAAGCGCTCTATCCAAGAATTAGAGATCAATTTGAAAGAAATGGAAGCAAGAAGGAAACTAGAGGAACACAACTGGGAAATTTTAAGCCATCGTTATTCGTTTTTGAGCCTGGTTATTATTATTGTCACCCTACTCGTAATTGGCTCAAACTTTACAAGATCCGGAAAGTGAAAAACAAGGTGCTCAACATTCAACAATTAACTGAGGTAGCAGCACCTTGCGTGGAATTAGAAACGAGACCGACCCCCATCAAGAAGAAGAGAGATGCATCAGAAGTACCAACCTGTGAACGTAGCGGTATAACGTATGCTTGCGTTTAGAGTTCTGGGTAGGTGGATGATGCCTATTATATATAAAAAAAAAATATAACATACATATATTACAAGCAAAACATTTAGAACTTAAGACAAATAATGTGTACCTATTGTAAGTTATGTATTTATGTAACATTTTGAAAAACTAACAGAAACAACACACAAATAAAAAGTATGTATTCAGGTATAATAAGGTAGTGAAGAGATGTTTTTTCTAAGAAGATTGCTTTGAATCAAAATAAAATACCATTATTGTAGAAATATTTAATAAATATAATCCATAGTACTGTATAATCACTTAATGCATATTTAAAAAAAACAGTCTTATTGTTAATACATTTCAAAAAAAAACAACAATAATTGTTTGTTCCTCTGATATATAATCAAATAAAATATAATTAATGTATTTAAAAAACGAAGGTTATGTTTTTCGTTTATCCGAAAAGGAAAATAAGGTAAAATAATGGTGCTAGAATATAAATAGAAATTAAATTAAATTATTTTAAAAATAACTGTATATTTTTGTTTCAACTTACGATGTCGGTTTTTTTTTCTAACTTTATAATTTCATATCACGACCCATTATAAAATAACAGAAAATAATATCCAAAAAAAACGTTGACGATAGTTTGCAAGTAATGTTTTTAAAAGTATAAAACAATATATTTGGTAGCACTTTTTAACATATCATTCGGAATTATGTAAATTTCAAATTAAATATAGAACTAAAGAACTAAATATAAATAATAAAACACATGTCTATATAATGTTAAATGAGTTTTCTGAGTTCTATAAGAACTATGGTATCTATGAAATGATTTACAAATTTATATTACATAATTTATGTTATGTATGTATGTTATTTTTCTAATCTAATTAAAAGATTTTCAAAAAAAAAAAAAAACAAACAAAAATCCAAATGATGGTTATAAATTCTTTTAAGAAAAGTACATTATGTACAAATTAAATTAAAAATACGTTTATGATAATAAATTAATGCAAAAGAAATAAAGAAAGATAAACCAAGTCAACTCTTTTAGTCGAAACTTCCCCATTGGCTTAACCTGCGTTGAACTTACTCAAGCCATTGCACTGTGTCGAAACTATATTGCTGGCCTATGCAAAAGCATACGCAGCAATGTTGGTTAACCTTTGCAATTGTCACAAGAGGTAAACAACCAGGAAGTGCAAAGTGTGCATTTGGCAGTGGATGACCCAAGTGAGTTTGGATTAAAGAGGTTGTCTGGTGAGTCTGAAGTTGAAAGTAAAAGTGAACGGTCGTGTTTATTTTTAAATCGCAAATTGACATATAACGTATAACAGGGCTGAGGGCGAAGTCGGTCTACTCTCTCACTCACTATACATATTTCAGCCATTTCTTTTGGGTTTATTTGTGTATCTATCGCAGCAGTGACTGTTATACATATTATTTAAATTTTTCTGTGCAACACTCATGTTAATTTTACTATCATCGTAAATTTATCATTAATTTCCAGTGCAATAATTATTTATTAATAGCCTGATGTTGAATATTATGGTATTTTTATTGGTACTTTGGAAAAAGAATGCCCGCATTGTCATGCACTTAAATTTAAAAATGAGCCAGTTGGGATGTGTTGCTCATCAGGAAAAGTACAACTAACCGAAATTGAAACACCACCTGTACCATTGCACGGTTACTTATCGGTACAGATCCTGATTCCAGTCTGTTCCTGAAGTCAATTCGCACATTCAATTCATGTTTTCAAATGACATCGTTTGGAGCAACAGAAATAGTTAACAATGTTGCTGCAAACGGTCAACAATTTAATTCTTTAATAAATATTAATTCATTAACCTAAATAAAGCATACTTTTATTGCTTATAACGCTTTCGATTATAAGTACATCCTCACACACTTATAGTAGATAGTTATTTTTATTGAACTAAAAAAATGTTTCCTAGGAATAATATAAATGACGAAACAATTTTTGCCGAGTCAGCTTATTTTATTTTAAAATTTCAAAATATAATGTTTTTTTTTTTTTTATTAAAAGCTTTGCGAAGTCAGAAGCACTAAAATTCACAAAATTGTATGCACTTAATGTCAAAAATAGTGGGAAGTTGCAGGGATGGCCCGTCAAGTCAACTGTTTTCCAATTTTTTTTAGTTATGAATAAATTTGAGTAAATAACGAAACATCTTAAACGTACATAGTGCAACCAGTAATTACAAATTAAAAGTTGTAAGTAACGAACTAGGTGATACGAAGTTCACCGGGTCAGCTAGTAAATAGATAATATTAATAACACTGTACTTGCTTTAATTTGATTATTTAGTATTAAATCAATTTTAAGGGGGGAGGGAATGAGATATACGTAAATAGTGGTCTTACACTCATTCTCTTTGACTTAGTTTATAAGTTAGTTTGCAGGCTTTTATTGAATAAAATACTTTAGTCTAAGCCGAGATCTCAAGTGGATTACTTCTTTAATAAAGATATTTCAGTAGCTAACCAATTAGTGAAATATCTCGAAGACAATAATATAATAATAACCTGGAAAGTTACATCAATAATAAACTAACACAAAAGGAATATTCAACTTTCTTCAAAAGTCAAGAGAATAAGCACAACACTATCAATGAAAATATAAAAAGTTCACACAAAAAGAAACTAGAACGCCTGAAGTTAAATCTCAAACATATGATGAACATCGAATATCAACAAAAATGGTTTGTGAATAACACCTCTGTAGAGTTTCCATCGGATGTCAAATGGCTCCTGTCGCTGGGACAAAATTTTGCTTTGCCAGTAAAGAGAGGAGAACTTCCACACTTCAAAATAATTGCCGATGGTGAAGAATTGGTTAAAACCTTAGAACAGGGTGACCAAGAGATAGCTCGAGCAAACTTTACGTTCACAGAGATTTTACAAAATCATTTACGATCAACATACACACCTCCGTTTGATAAATTCTTGAATAAAATTTTCTCAAAAAGTTTCTCAGTCAACATAAGGATATTTATATTGTCTCAGCGGATAAGGGAAATGTTACAGTGGCAATGTACAAAAGAGATTATGTTACTAAAATGCAAGAACTTATGAAAGATAGGAATGTATACAGAGTTCTTAGGAGCAATCCAACAACAACGTTGCAAACTTCAAATAATGAATTTGTCAAATATTTGTTTAAACAAAATCATATTTCTGAGTATGAGAAGAAACAAATGACTACTTACACTGCTCACAGTCCCAAAATTTACGGCTTGCCGAAAATCCATAAGGAAAACATCCCTTTGAGTCCAATTTGTGCATCAACAAACGTACCTTGTTACGAACTTTCGAAATTCATCGTTAATATCCTTTAAAACCTGACACATAACTCCAAATTTAATGTGAAGAATGCGACAGCCTTTATTGAGAAAGTGTCTTCTCTGAGATTAGAAGACGGAGAAATACTTGTTTCATTTGATGTTGTTTCATTATTTACAAGCATACCAATCAGCTTGGTTTTAGACACTATAAATATAAATTGGAACAAGATTAAAGAGTATACTAGTATCAAAAAGGCGAAATTTATGGAAATCCTCAGATTCTGTGTTATCGACAACAATTATTTGGAGTTCGATGGTACCATCTACCAACAAAAACAAGGTGTCCCTATGGGAAGTCCAGAATTCTCAATCCCAGCGGACTCAGTGATGGAAAATTTATTAGAAGAGGTTTTAAGGGTGGGTCTTCCTCGTAAATGTAGGGTACTACGTGCACAAAACTTAATATATCTCCTACATTTGAAAAGATATTTTGATGAAATAAAATTTATTATTTAGTCCATGAACATATCTTAAAACATATGTCCTCAATTTTATGTTTTACAAAAGTTTGTGCTTTTTAGGGAAGGAATTACACATTTTGTCCCCTTTATTTTGGCTGATTTATGCATTCCCTCAAGGGGCTCTCGTGTGATTTGTTTTTTTATTTTGTTGTTAATGTTTTTCAACTGTCAATGAATGTATGCTTTTCATTGGATAAAAAAAAAAAAAAAAAAATTATTTGAGCTACAAAATGGACGTAAGTTCACACTAATTTAAAGCTCGTTTATTGGCGCAGTTTCTTAAATTTTCAACGGAGCCAAACAATATTTTTTTTTTATAACAGAAAGTAGATACTTTATTTGAAACAAAACAAAAAATTTTTTTTTTCCACTTTATACGTCTGAAAAACTTATATATACACAAACAATACTACTTTTTTCTTTTCCCCGTTGGGGCTGGCATGTTTTATTCTTAATATTTTTTGTTTTTAATTTATTCGAATCTCTTATTATTTTTGTAAATCCTGCTGTAAATTTTTTTGCAATTTTATATTGTTTAGACGTAAAAATTTACAATTCAAAGTATCTATACACATGGTAGTTTTCCCAGGTTGAAATGCCATGTACAACTTTATTATTTTTGTATTTTATTTCAATATTTTTTGCTAAAGTTCCAAGTGAAGAAAACAATATCACACGCATAAACAATTTTATATTTAATTTTGAAAAAGCATCTTTTTAACGATTTTGTTAATCAAAATACGCACACAACGATATTTAGTTCACGAAACTTCCGTCGAAAGAGAATATTATATTTTCGCTGTTCGCACTCTCTTTAGAATCAACTTTTTTTTTTGTGGTGATACACAAAACACAAATGGTATGGTGAATGGTGTACATCAGCGTTGCCGCCGAGAAAAGAAAATGCCGTGTCACATTTTAAAAACTGCTTGCCATGAAAAAACTATAAATCTTCTGTTAAAAAAATAAAACTTTATTTCTGTAATTTATTATATAATTTTCCATCAATATTAAAGTAAGATATAGGCAATGATAAAGTGTGCGATATTGAAATGTTTCGTGCCACTGTGCCACAAGAAAAAATTGTCGTGTCAAAAAAGCACGATTGGTTAACTTCGGCAACGCTGGTGTACGCACGATTCGTAGGTATCGTCGTCGTCGCTGTCGTCCAAGTAGGTATATGATATTTTTGTTTTTTTTTCTACTTGGTTTTGGAAGGAAACTTATGGATGTGGGAATAATGCTGAAAAAGATTTTATTCGTTAATTATATAGAAATAGAGTCTCAGGGAATCGTCTATAAAATGAGTTAATCTTATCGAATCTTCAAGGTTGAGGTGTCAAAAGGAAGAAGAAATTGAGATCTATGTTTCTGTATCAGAATAATTAACGTAGGCACTTGGGCTTGGGCACTTCAATTTTTGTTTGCGATTAAACCTAAATTGGAGATACCTCCTCTTCTGTTATCCTACAACGGAAAGAAACAAAAATATTGAAGATGACCTCCTTTTTGGTGGTGTGGTTGGACACGATTAGTAAATTGTGAGATAGTGGGAAGAGGGAATGTGTATATTGCAATTGTATATCTATGTTCCTATTTTTATTTAGAAGCGATTTTTTTTTTCATTTCGCGTGTTGACGGACATGGAGTGGTAGGTAATTGCAAATAAGAATGTGTGTGACTGAAATGTCTTTGCGTGGCCTTTGGCATGTGCCGAGGGAAAGGGTATCATGATGACGATCTACGTAGGTACCTAGCCTGCAATGAAAATACTCATTTTTCTTCACTGGCACCTAAATAAAAGCATTAGGTAAAAATAAATCAGAAATGAAAACTATCAGATTTTACCCATTATTTTCCAAATTATTTGGGGTTGATTTTGTTGAAAAAATAAATGGAAAATAATTATTTATTGTTTGCCAAATAACTAATATACTTCAATCAAAATCTGTGAATGTTAAAAAGTAACTTGTTCACAAAGAGCCTCAGAAAAAAAATTTACAGGAAAATAACTGTGACCGCCGGCGGGTCAGATGCCATGTAACGGTTTTGTCAGGTGCTATGTGACCTATATGACATATTTTTTTTCGAAACAAAACTTTGGAACAATTTAGAAGAGTCCTAGCACAATCTAGCACTGGTTTTTAAATTTGAAAATTCGAAAAAGGGAGCTCCCAGGAAGGCAAAATTGCTAAATTAGTGCAAAAGTTTTCGCTGTCTAAAACCTACAATTTTTAAGTAAAAAAAAAAAAGATCAACACAAACCAGCACAAATGTAGCACAACCTGGTTCATTTGTCAAAAATTCCAATTTGAAAAAAGGGAGGCTAACTTCACACTTTCGGGAACATGTTTTTTGAGCTTTTTATCCACAGTTTCGATTTTTTTTTTCAAAATAAAAAGAGAAAAAACTTCGTATTAGGGTACCACAACCTTGTAGAGTTTTTAAAAAATTTAAATTTGGAAAAATGGGGGGAAGCACCTATATTCTGAAAATCACATTTTTGGATCTAGTTTTCGCAATTTTAAAAGTTTTCAAAATTCACCCCTTTGCAATAAACCCTAAAGTAATTTTCAAACAGGTCAAATAGTTATATTGACCTACTTTACACTTATCTTACATAAAGCTTCCTAAAAAAAACTATTTCAATGTACCAACCTACCTACATGTGTAACGTAAAAATAAAAATAAATGTTTTTCTTAGAAAAAGGTGGTTTTGGTTTTTTTTTTAATTTCTTGAGAACGACATAAAATTTTTGCATCCGGTTTTCTTATTTAGACTTAAAATTAATAACAGCATTGAATTTTGAAATTAAAATTAGCACTCAATTACGTAAAATTTTGAAAAAATGAATTTGAATTTTTTTTTTCAATTTTTTTTTTCAAAATTTTGACTTTGAAAATTAATATTTCAAAAACTATTTCTTAGAATAGATTTATTTAAACACAGAATGAAAGAAAAAGTTATTGGCTTTTCAAAAACGTATCGCACAGCATTGTGAATGAAGCCGTTGATTTTAAATAATTTTTTTCCCATTTTAAGTCAGTTTTTTCGAATATTGCCCCTCCTGGCTAAACGGAGGGGAATAGACCCCCCCCTCTACGATTTTTTTCTTGTCTCAACGCAACCTACACGCCCTAGCATTTTGTCGCATTGCTCATGACTCACCCTGTATATAAAACTAGCTGTTTTGGTGAACTTCTTTCCGCAATTTTGGGTTTTTAAGATTTTTTCAATTTTCCAAAATTTAATACTTTCGGCTCCATTGTGTGAACCTGGTTCAATAAAAATCCAACAAAGAACTCCCAAGCAAGTCGGATAATTATTCAGCCGAGTTATCCGCGTACAAACAGACACCAATTAATTTGTATTTATATAGGTACCTATCTACATAGGTATATAGATTAGGTTATATTACACCTAGAGGTAGGTACCTACATCCAAGATGATACAAGTTCTAAAAACTCAGAGTTGGGCGATTTCGCATGTTTATTAACATACCTATGCCTCCCTGATTCCAAACATCAAAAAATTATCATAGGGCATACCCGCATACCTATATACATAGCTAGGAATGTAAATGCTGCACGACTTTTCTGTTTGGTCATTTTTATTTTTATTCTGAAAACAAAATGTACATAGGTAGGTAGGTTTTCCCACGTGACAATGAAGTGACAATGTTTCAATTGCAAAACAAAAATATACAGTGTTGTGCTGTTGTTTGAAATCTGACAACAACAAAAATCAAAAAAACAAAAAATGAATTTGAATTTTTTTTTTCAATTTTTTTTTTCAAAATTTTGACTTTGAAAATTAATATTTCAAAAACTATTTCTTAGAATAGATTTATTTAAACACAGAATGAAAGAAAAAGTTATTGGCTTTTCAAAAACGTATCGCACAGCATTGTGAATGAAGCCGTTGATTTTAAATAATTTTTTTCCCATTTTAAGTCAGTTTTTTCGAATATTGCCCCTCCTGGCTAAACGGAGGGGAATAGACCCCCCCCTCTACGATTTTTTTCTTGTCTCAACGCAACCTACACGCCCTAGCATTTTGTCGCATTGCTCATGACTCACCCTGTATATAAAACTAGCTGTTTTGGTGAACTTCTTTCCGCAATTTTGGGTTTTTAAGATTTTTTCAATTTTCCAAAATTTAATACTTTCGGCTCCATTGTGTGAACCTGGTTCAATAAAAATCCAACAAAGAACTCCCAAGCAAGTCGGATAATTATTCAGCCGAGTTATCCGCGTACAAACAGACACCAATTAATTTGTATTTATATAGGTACCTATCTACATAGGTATATAGATTAGGTTATATTACACCTAGAGGTAGGTACCTACATCCAAGATGATACAAGTTCTAAAAACTCAGAGTTGGGCGATTTCGCATGTTTATTAACATACCTATGCCTCCCTGATTCCAAACATCAAAAAATTATCATAGGGCATACCCGCATACCTATATACATAGCTAGGAATGTAAATGCTGCACGACTTTTCTGTTTGGTCATTTTTATTTTTATTCTGAAAACAAAATGTACATAGGTAGGTAGGTTTTCAAACGTGACAATGAAGTGACAATGTTTCAATTGCAAAACAAAAATATACAGTGTTGTGCTGTTGTTTGAAATCTGACAACAACAAAAATCGAAAGGAAATCTCAAATTTCGCACATTACAAATGAACAAGTTACCTTATTCTTCCAACATCCTTACTTGTAAACTCCAAAATTCACCCCTTTGCAATAAACCCTAAAGTAATTTTCAAACAGGTCAAATAGTTATATTGACCTACCTCACACTTATCTTACATAAAGCTTCCTAAAAAAAAACTATTTCAATGTACCTACCTACCTACATGTGTAACGTATATTTATGCATGTTCATTTGATGTGTCCTGACCTTCATCAAGATCTCGATCGAATTACAAACGAGTTCACATTTTTTTGTTACTGTTTTTCCAGTTCCAGCAAGAGCAAGTGAAAGTGAAGAAAAAACAACTAAACGAAAAGAGAAAAAAAATGACTCACATTTTAGCTATACCTACTCATGTGTTTTGAAAACAAAATTGAAAAATATCCCTTCACCCTTCCATAAACAGAAAGCATAGAACTCATCATTCCCATTCAAATCGAAAGGATGACAAAACAACAAACCCATTTTGAAAAGAGAACAAGAGTAGTTGAGCGTATCAAAAACAATAATGAAGAGAAAAGAATATCGCACTACCACATTGAAATACGTTTACATGAATTTTAAATTCTATTGTCATGAAGACCCACCCTTAAGCAAAATGGACTATAGACCCAAGGTTATAACGAAATATGTAGATGACCTGTTCCTTGTTATTAAAGCACAAGAAGTCCATAACACTCTCCATGCACTAAATTTTTTCAACCACAAGATAAAATTCACGGTAGAGATGGAAAATAATGGTGAGTTACCATATCTTGATGTGAAAGTTGTGAGGAAAAATGACAAACTAATTTTTGATTGTACAGAGCTTATCATACGCTGCCGCTCCAGTTCAACAACCGAAGAGCTGGGATGTGAATCTGGAAACGAATATGAAAAGCTGTGGGTGTTGTCGTCAGCGAAACAATTTAGTGGATTAGAAGTTTTAGACAAAAGATCATTTATAAAAATCAAGAAGAGAGACAAAACGGAGCCCTGGGGCACACCAGCATTTATATTGAAGATTTCAGACTTGAAACCATCTAGTACTACTTGTTTTGAACGGTCCGAAAGGTAATTTCTAATCCAACGAACTAGAGATTCATCAAAACCGAAAGCATTCATTTTCGAAAAAAGAGCTTGATGCCAAACTCTATCAAATGTTTTTGAAATATTAAGCGCAATAATCTTACTTTCACCAAAACGATGTAAAGATTGGTTCCACTTTTCGGTTATATAATCCTTCAGATCACCAGTGGACCTATTGCTACGAAAACCGTACTGCCGGTCATTAAGAAGCTTTTGTTCTTCGAGATATTTCTTAAGATGATAGTTTATCAGCGTTTCTATGACCTTAGAAAGAAGGGACGTAAGTGCAATCGGTCGATAATTGGAGAGGGAAGAAGAATCGTCTTTTTTAGGGACGGGTCTCACAAATGCTGTTTTCCATCCACTCGGGAAGAGACCAGTAGAATATGACAGATGGAAAAGCTGACGCAGTGGTTTTGCCAGCGTGGAAGCACACCTCTTCAGAATAATGGGGGAAATACTATACGAGCCAGCGGATTTGTGTGTCTAGATCCTTGAGAACTCTTGCAACTGTACGAGTGCGAAAGAAGATTCGCCCCCTAAAACAGTTTACGCTCTGAAGTACAGGAGGTGTCATATCACTATGTGGCAGCGTGCAGTTAGCAGCAAACTGAGCTGCAAACAAATTTGCTTTTCCTTGTGAGCTGACCACAGGGGTGCCATTTGAGACGAGCGTCGGAACCGAGGACGAAGTTGAATTTCGTATGTTTTTTACAAACGACCAAATTTTTTTACTGCCTTTGGGAAATAGCTGTATTTTTTGACGTAATTTTTGTTCGTAAATATCTTCTTAATTTTAGTTCACAATATGGAATGTAATTTTGTTTTTGTAAATATATATTATTAAATTATAATTATTGTTACTATAATCTTATATATAAAATTCTCGTGTCACGGTGTTTGTAATCTATCTCCTCCGAAACGGCTCGACCGATTTTCGTCATCCGAAGCATGCATATCGGCCAGGGTGGAGAATCGGACAACATCTATTTTTCATCCCCCTAAATGTTAAGGGTGGTCCACCCCTAATTTTTTTTTCCAGTGCAATAATTATTTATTAATAGCCTGATGTTGAATATTATGGTACTTTTATTGGTACTTTGGAAAAAGAATGCCCGCATTGTCATGCACTTAAATTTAAAAATGAGCCAGTTGGGATGTGCTCATCAGGAAAAGTACAACTTACCGAAATTGAAACACCACCTGAACCATTGCACGGTTTACTTATCGGTACAGATCCTGATTCCAGTCTTTTCCTGAAGTCAATTCGCACATTCAATTCATGTTTTCAAATGACATCGTTTGGAGCAACAGAAATAGTTAACAATGTTGCTGCAAACGGTCAGCAATTTAATTCTTTAATAAATATTAATTCATTAACCTAAATAAAGCATACTTTTATTGCTTATAACGCTTTCGATTATAAGTACATCCTCACACACTTATAGTTGATAGTTATTTTTATTGAACTAAAAAAATGTTTCCTAGGAATAATATAAATGACGAAACAATGTTTGCCGAGTCAGCTTATTTTATTTTAAAATTTCAAAAAATAATGTTTTTTTTTTTTAATTAAAAGCTTTGCGAAGTCAGAAGCACTAAAATTCACAAAATTGTATGCACTTAATGTCCAAAAATAGTGGGATGTTGTAGGGATGGCCCGTCAAGTCGACTGTTTTCCAATTTTTTCTTAGTTATGAATAAATTTGAGTAAATAACGAAACATCTTAAACGTACATAGTGCAACCAGTAATCACAAATTAAATGTTGTAAGTAACGAAGTTCACCGGGTCAGCTAGTAAATATATAATATTAATAACACTGTACTTGCTTTAATTTGATAATTTAGTATTAAATAAATTTTAAGGGGGGAGGGAATGAGATATACGTAAATAGTGGTCTTACACTCATTCTCTTTGACTTAGTTTATAAGATAGTTTGTAGGCTCATATGTTAGTCTTAAGAACTTTTATTGAATAAAATACTTTAGTCTAAGCCGAGATCTCAAGTGGATTACTTCTTTAATAAAGATATTTCAGTAGCTAACCAATTAGTGAAATATCTCGAAGACAATAATATAATAATAACCTGGAAAGTTACATCAATAATAAACTAACACAAAAGGAATATTCAACTTTCTTCAAAAGTCAAGAGAATAAGCACAACACTATCAATGAAAATATAAAAAGTTCACACAAAAAGAAACTAGAACGCCTGAAGTTAAATCTCAAACAAATGATGAACATCGAATATCAAGATTTGAATAGAGCGTTCGAAACTATTGATAGAAATATCTTGCTGAAAAAAAATTGGGAATGAGGTGTTCACGGCAATGCACTGTAGTGGTTTCTTTCATATCTAACGGGTAGAACACAAAAAACAAAAGTTAATCGATGTATCGTTGGGAGTACCCCAAGGATTTGTTTTAGGAGTTTATCTCTTTTTAATACATATTAATGACATAAAAAACACTCTAAAATTTGGCAAAGTGAAACTTTTCGCTGATGATACACTTGTTTATTTGTGGGGGAAAAATGTAGAAGAACTGATCGAACATTTAAACGAGGATCTTATTAATATAAGTCAGTGGTTAAAAATTAATAAACTGAAGCAAAACCAAATGCATGAGTTTCAACTGCAGAACACAGTTTTTATGGATAATGAACAAGTCGAAAGTATTAATTGTTTTAAATATCTTGGTGTTGCTTTAGATAATCAATGACATTTTAAAATTACGCTGAATACATTTGTAAGAAAATTGCAAAAAAGTGAATTGTCTAAAAAGATTGAGAACTGTTGTAAAGATGAAGACATCCTTGTTGTTATATAATTCACTAGTGATAGCGCATTTCACATCCTGCTCAACAATTTTATATATGTGTTCCAATGAAATAAAAGAAAGCCTTTAAATTCTACAAAAAAAGGCAATGCAAATGATACTGAAGTGTAGCTTATATACTTCAATACAATATACAATTCATGGTACAAGGATCAACTTGAAATATTCAACAGAAGCACCGACAACCACAAATCAAAACAAACAAAATATCAATGATGTTATGCAAGACGATAGTCGCGCGCAAAAATTAATTCGTTCGCATGGGTATATTTTAGTCATATCTTGATGCTTTACGCAACATCGGAAGATCCCCAACTTCATTAATAATTAAAGTATTTTTTTTTTGACATTGCAGGTATGCTTTTGGAACTTTAATCAATTGGAGCGAGCTTAAAACGATGTCAAATTTTAAATTAAAATTTTTGAAAGCTGTTCGAGTAATAAAACTTTTGACATGCATTAGATTAAAATATTTTAACTTTTTCTTACTCTACAGTAAGTGTAGAGTGACAGCACTGGTTTTATTTACTGTGGTCGTGTTTTGTTTAGCTCTACAATTTTATTTTGTTTTTGTGAATTTATCATAAGATAAGAAGTCTATTAATTATTAAATTTCATTTTAATTTACAAATAAGTATTTTTTTTATATAATGTGGTAATATGTTTACTTCTTTTTGTTTGCTACATAATATATTTTCATATTTTTGTTTTCCCATTTGTAAACTTGAAGTGATTTTTTTTTGCTGATATAGTGGTAGTTTGATTTTGATGGTGTTATTTTTAGTGTTGTTACCTATTAATATTATCATCATAAAAGCTCTTTTGATGTCATAATAATTTTTAGTACTATCTTGTTATTTTAATTTTGCTCCAAATTCATTTTTTTATTGAGCTCGCTGGTTGTGCGTGTCTGCGCGTGGTTGAGTTCATACAAGTGATACATTTTTTCAGGTTCGAATCCCAGGCAAAACTATTTGTTCTTACTTTCTTTTTTTTTTTTTTTTTTTTTATTTAATTTTTGTTGTTTCTTTACTTTATTTCATTTTTAGTATTTATTTTAAAATGAATTGTTCAGCTGTTAAGTGTCTTGAGCATTCGGACTCAGTCACCCTTTTCGAATGCTTTGGTCCTTGTGGTCAATCTTTCCACGCCAAGTGCATTGGCTCAAGTAGTGCTTTTATTGAAAAGATAATTTCTTCAAAAATTGCTTTTTGGTATTGTGCTAATTGTAGGCAACTGTCTCTTTCCCAACTTTCTTTTAAAATGTCGGCTTTGAAAACAGATGTCTTGAAAATTTCGAAGACATTTGAAGATCTCTTAGTGCATTTCAATTCCATAGTTTCAAATGTCAACTCGTTTCCGTTATCAACTGAAACATCTGTTAAATCTACTTCAACAGATGATGAAATCATAGTTTCCACTGAAATAATAAATCAGAAAATTTCTATTTCTTCTAAGAGCAAGAAAAGAGGCCGTGAGGGTTCATCGTCATCGAAAAACCCTTACCCTGCTCCTAAACGTACGAACCTTAGGAGCAATAATAATAAAACAGTTGTAAACGCTTCAGTTCCTGTCCAGGAAATGAACATTTCACCCGCCATAATTTTAAATGCTGACTTAGATCAACCAGTAGCTTCCGTTGATACGCCCATCCAAAAAGTTGAGATTGAAAATCCTACCATTAGTTCTCTTCCCGTGAAAACCTCTGTAGCACCGAGAAAAATTGAATCAGTACCTAGGCCCAAATTAGTATTTGTGTCCCGACTGGACCCCAAACTTCAATCCAGTGATATACTCCAACATCTGGTGGACATCAAATGTATCTCTTTTTCTTCATGCATTAAATGCACTAAAATCAGTAAACCTGATAGCTTCGTATCCTCTTTTAAAATAACAGCTCCCTCATCATTATTTGATGATCTATGTAATAGCAATTATTGGCCTACCGATACTCTTGTTAAGGAATTTTCGGTGCGTTCTAAACAAAGAGTTAATCGAAAATCTTCGGAAATCCCTGCTTCAAAAAACTAAATAGGTTATCCCTCTTCTATCAGAACGTTAGAGGGATTCGCAGCAAAACTGCTGAAATTTTCAAAAAATCTCAGGCTTTTCCGCAT
This sequence comes from Baccha elongata, assembly GCA_951217065.1. Lineage (NCBI taxonomy): Eukaryota > Metazoa > Arthropoda > Insecta > Diptera > Syrphidae > Baccha > Baccha elongata. The sequence continues at coordinate 29,070 of CATNUY010000119.1, read as the reverse complement.
GATATCATTGTTCTTACTGAAACATGGCTCAATGACACCTTTTTAGACAAGGACATTTTTGACGAAGAGTTCAATGTTTTCAGAAGAGATCGTCATGTAGATAAGCCCAAAGAAGTTGGTGGTGGTGTTTTGATTGCTGTTCGTAATCACCTCACATCTAATCTTGTCTCTTTCCCTTTTAATATATCAGTTGAACTTATTTGCCTTAGAATTTCAATTGAATCCAAAGATTTTTTTATTCTGAATGTTTATATTCCTCCTAAAAGTCCAGTAGCAATTTATTCTGAGGTCTCCTTAGCTTTGGATCATTTAATTGTTACAGCTGGCTTTAATAGTAATATTTTACTGGTGGGTGACTTCAATTTGCCTAACGTTAATTGGATCCCCTCAGAAGACGAGTCCTATTTTGAAGCATCCCCTACTTCCTCTCAACAGGAGCTTCTTCTTTTGGATAATATTATTTGTACTGACTTACAGCAAGTAAACTGTATTAAAAACTTTAAAAATCGAATTCTCGATTTAGTCTTTTCATCTGACGCTGCTAGTGTTGTTGTGGTAGAATCTGCCACAGCCTTATCTAATATAGACAGCTACCATCCTCCCCTTGATATATTTTTGGATTTGAGCTGCCATTTGCTCAATAACACTCAGTCGCATGACTGTTCATATTCTCTTGATTTTCGTAAAGCTAATTTTCAATTACTTTATGATGAATTAAGTTCCTCTGGTATTTCAGATATTTCTTTAACTAATATTGACGTCGCAGTTACTGAATTTTATACTATTTTCAATAACTGCTTAGCAAAATCTGTTCCTACTAAACTGTCTAAAACTTCCAAAGTTTCACATCCATGGTTTACAAAGGAGCCCACATCTCTTCGTAACAAAAGAAATAAGGCTTGGAAAACTTATATCAAAAGTCTTTCTACTTTGGATCATAATGTGTATATTTCGCTTTTTGAGCAGTTTAATAACCTTTCTAAAAGTTTATACTCTGACTACTTAAAGGAAATGGAGGTTTCATTGAAACTTGATCCAAAGAAGTTTTGGAATTTTGTAAATTCAAAAAAGAAGTCTGACGGATATCCAATAAACTTTGTTTATAATGATTCTTCGTTAACGAGCTCTTCTGATATCTGTAATGCATTTTCAGAAAATTTTAGTAACTCTTTTATTGACACTCGTGTTGATATTGATGTTGAATTCTTTGAATATTTGCGTGACTGTCCTCAAGTTACTTTTAACAACGTTCCGATGGAACATGACAAAATTTTACATTTTCTTTCATTGCTTAAAGATGACTACTCTCCAGGCCCAGATGGCATTCCTCCAATTATACTGAAAAAATGTAGCTCCATTATAGCTTTTCCTCTTCAACTTCTTTTCGAGCTATCCCTTAAGTCGGGGAAATTTCCCACTGTATGGAAAAAATTTTTCTTCTGGATTTCTGCTGGATTTATTGATTGGATATAATCTTATCTTCAAAATAGATCCTACCAGGTGAAATTCAGAAAAACATTTTCAAACCCTTTTACTGCCAACTCTGGAGTACCGCAAGGAAGTCATTTAGGTCCCATTCTTTTTATTCTTGCTATTAATGATGTAACATCATGTATTCGCAATAGTGAAATTCTGATTTTTGCTGACGATATGAAGATTTTTAAATCTATATGCTCAAGCGGTGATCGTGTGAATCTGCAAGCCGACATTGATAGCTTTTATACTTGGTGCAGCAAGAATGGATTAAACCTTAACCCAGCGAAATGTCAAACTATGACTTTTTCAAAGAAACGAGTACCCATCATATTTGACTATAATATTTCACAACATACATTGTGCCGTGTCGTTAGTTTTAAAGATCTTGGAATCGTCTTCAATTCAAGTCTAGATTTCACAGAGCACATCAACTCTCTTGTTAAAAAGGCTAACTCAATGTTAGGTTTTGTAAAAAGATGGTCCAAAGAGTTTCAAGACCCTTATGTTACCCTATCTTTATACAATTGTTTTGTTCGTCCGCATCTGGAATACGCATCGCAGGTATGGACTCCGTTCTATGATGTTCATAGATCTAGGATAGAAGCAGTTCAGCATAATTTTGTTCGTTTTGCCTTAAAAGGTCTTCCCTGGACAGATCCTTATAACCTTCCACCTTATGAACACCGAATTCAGCTTCTACACATTCAGTCCTTGTTACAGAGGCGTGTAAATAACGATATAGTTTTTATCCACCAACTTCTTTCGGGGGCGCATTAGATGCACCTGATCTACTTACTTGTGTTGGACTCAATTATCGTGGGGGTGCTCACCATCTGCGTAGCCTTGAGCTCCTACATTGTCCACACCATCGGACTAATTATGGTATAAATGAGCCGCTTACCCGCATGTGTAGGCTTTTCAATTTAAATTCTAAAATGATTGATTTTAATGACAATAAAATAAATCTTAAGAACGTACTTAAAACCAGTGCTCCACGCTTTTAGTTCATGTTTTATGTATTTTGTATTGTTAAATTATATGTTTTATTGTATTATAGTGCTTGTGTTATTGTAGTCATTTGTTTTACATTACTAACAACTAACACCAGCACTAAGTGATGAGCCAGTGGAACACATATAATGTGTTGGCAAATCTTTGTTCATAAGCTGAAGCTTGCTCTAAGCTCCTTATGAACAGGATCTGATAGTGTAAAAAAAAAAAAAAAAAAAAAAAGTGACACTTCATGTACTTAATGTTAGAGCGGCAAACTTGTTAATTTCGACGTTACATTTAGATGCCAGTTTTTTATTTTAATATCGTCTTGCAAAATATCAATGATATTATGCAAGAGGATATTAAATTAATTAGTTCGCTCGTGTCTTATAGTCTTATCCTGATGCTTTACGCAGCATCGGAAGATTCCCAAGAGTTGGCGACCTGAAGTGGAAAACGACCTCAGCTAACTTGCGGTGCGTAATTAAAGACGGCTGGCTAGAGAGACATGTTGGTTCACGCCGTAACCCTCAAGCTTGCGGAAAAAGTTCAGAGTTCGCTGCAGGCTGCATAGATCTAATGATTCAGCGCCGTTGAACTTCGTTTTTTATTTTAAGTACGTTCTACAAAAAAAATTCAAAAATTAAGAGCAGTTTATGTTTATCAAAAATCTCCGCGGCTTGAACAGAGAAGAGTTAGAATTTATTAGAATTCACATTAGTTAGAATTTGCCTACCTACCAAAAATCGACTTGAAAAATAAACAAAACAATGAGATGCTTCATTTTTTACAGTTTTAAGGCACTCATTGGATCACTTTTAATTAATTTGTAGTAAATATTTAACTTTTTTAAGCAGGTATTGAAATATAATATGTTCAAATTAATTTATTAGACTTCTTTCTAGAGCTACTGCAAAGGAGAAGCTAGAATTACTTACCCACAATAGAACGTAGATTTAAAAATCGTTGCTTTCCATGTTTATTTATTTTATGCATTTATGGTCTATCATGAAAACGAAAATCAAAAACGAAAATCAGTACCTATTTATTATCTATGTTATCAGTTTAGTGTAAAATATTTTAGACGAATTCATATCTCATTTAGAGTGTTTGTCATAAAGTTATCATAACCAATCTTTATTTAATTCCATTATTAGGATGACTTTATTTAAGCCCTAAAATTTAAGCATTCTGTTAAGTAAACCCACCTGACATTAAGCCCTTTTTTATTGCTGTTTCGGAGAAGTGTGAACGACGTAAATTATTTCTCACATATTTTTCGTCTTACCTCACTCCAAAAGCATTAAGATTTAAGTTTAAAAATGAATAGCAGTCGGATAATATGAAGGTTCGGAAAAGGTTTTTAGTTTTTTCAGCAAGTTATAAGGACGCAAAAAATAAAACCTTCGAATAAATTGATACCCGTTTTGTTTTTAAAAACTATTAACCAAGAAACTGCAGATTGTACATTCATTCTTCTGGTATGAAGGGAACAATTTTATACTATAGGTACTAAAGGTACGACAGGAGAAAAATCTCTTACTTTGCTAGTTGAGCCACCTAACTCATAACCTAAATAATAGGTAGTACCTACTAGTTTCTACATGACCTATGACCAATGAAGAAGAAATAAAGGAAAGGGTGTTGTGCACACGTATAGTGTACATGAGTGAGGCACCAAAATGTTTGCATACATTTAAACACCGCATCCTAAATGTCATTTTGTCATGGCGAGAGCAGCAGAAGGTGGCGAGTTAGCTCGCACCGATGCTGTCAGATGCATATAAAAAAAAACAACTTACACTAAAATAATGGTGCCGCATTCTTCCTGCAGAACATTTCTTCCTGTATTTCTTCTTCATTGCCTGTGACCTAGAAAACGCAAACCATTGTTTAGACTCAACTGTCATTTTGTTCTACATTAAAAATAGAATCAAACTGTGAACATAACAATTATCTTTAAACAATTCATGCACAAGAACATAAAATCATATATATCATCGGTTTACTTTCAAAACATGTCATGTCCAAAACGGTTTTTGATTTTTATCCATCCGCTCGAAGAATGAGTTTCAAACGGTACTCCATAGCGGAGAATAAACTTTACTCAAAACATTTTTTCTAATTTTTTAAACGTAAAACAATAAAAAAATAAAGTTTTTTGAAAAATTTCTAATCATGGACATGAAAATAAACGTTAAATGTGGATACTGAACAAAAATGATAAATGTAATTTTGATTGAAAAAAACTAGTTATGTTGACCAAGTGAAACATAAGAACATAACATATACTATTAAATAAATTCAATCACAAAATTTGATAAGGTATTACCTACTATAATAAAATGGTTGGCACAAGCACAAGCCTGATTTCCTCACATTTGTTTCTTTTCATTATTTTCGGTTAATTATTAACTTACCGATTAATCTTAGGAAGGGAAACTAGATCGTTCACGGCAGTTTTCTTGGTTTTCTATTTTCCTTAGTAAAAATCTTTTTTGTTGGTAGGTATTATACGAATGAAAATTAAGTACTTTCAATTTTTTCACAATTGTTGATTAATTTCATACACTTGTTTGCAAACAAATATTAAGTTTGCATAATTGATGTAGAGGGAAACAAAGAAAGTTTTATATTTTAGTAAATAGAAAAATATATTGATTACAACACGAAAACAAAACTCTTCATTATTTTACTTGCTGCGCGCAGTGTTGTCATCAAAATAAATATGTGCATAAAATAAAATTTTATAGGCCTTACGTGCGGCGCTGCAGTAGTCAAGTTTGTACTAAGGAGCAAAGGTAACTTCGTGTTAGTGCTAGTTTTAACAACCCGTAGCGTCAAGTTTGAACTAAAGAACAGAGATAAGTTATGTGGTTTTTCATTGGTCGCAAAAAGTGCTTTTTTATTTGTCTAGATATATTTTTTCCCATCGTTTTTAGATTTTATGTTTCATTGGTCAAAATAAATTAAATCAAGATTACGTCTAGATCCAACTCTCGAAATCTCTATTTGAAGTGAGATTTTTTCATTTGTTTTCACATACACAATAATGTGTGAGACTGCCAACTTGCCAAGTTAGTGCGAACTCAGTTTTTCTCCCTCTCGCCAATTTATAAATGAACAAACATAATATGACATACATAAAAAAATCTTTTTGGGTTTGATTCGCCAACAAAAATCTGAAACCTCAGAGCAATATCTGAAGTTTCCAATGAAAAACCAAATTACAAATCCTCAATTGAGAATTGGTTAAGTTGAAATGCGCAATTGATAGTCAAAATTAGAACTAAGTTATCTTTGCTCTTTAGTATAAACTTGACTGCTACAGCACCACACGTATATGGAAAGGTTTAAATGCGCTACTAGTTGTCAAAACCAGAACTAAGTCATATTTGCTCTTTAGTATTAACTTGACTACTGCAGCGTCACACGAATGAAAGAATACAAGATAGGGAATTTTACCATATTGTCAAAAAATAAATGACAGCTCACACTACGCGGATGCCAGATTGAAATTCTGTATCGCGCTTTTTTCAAACTGTAAAACTCAAAATCTTGTAAAAGAAATTTGTAAATAATCTCTTTTTTTCAAGTGAAATTTGAGATTTATGTGACTAAAAGGTTAAGTCATTGACGTACTAGATATGGACCGCTAGTCGGTTGAAATTTTCATACAAACAGCCAAGAAAAGTTGTTCCAAAAGGTGTGCCATTGCAGACTATATTGTAGTTATAATGTAGTTCTCTTCTTCAGCACATAAATCCATTCATTTGGATAAATCCATACATAATTGTATCCAATGAGGACCATCGTTGATATTTGTGACTTGGCAAGATGGAGACTGTTGAATATGGCTCAAGATCTCGCAGGAGCTGACTTCTGATCCTAGTCTGTAAACCGGATGATTTTGGTGGCACAAATGTCTTTCTTTTGTTAAGGAGAAACATCGTTGAAATTCTGATTCGGTTAGTATTGGTTGCCATGCAATGTGACCATGATATAATCCGTCGATGGGCTTATGGTAAGGAATGATCCGCTTACAAGTACTGGCACCGGTGTTACCTTGAATAATTCAAACTCATCGAGAATTAGTAGTGGCAGGGTGAGTCTGAAAATTGTATGATCTGTGAGTGCTCTACCAGGAATGTTCATTAGGTGATATAATTTAAGTATTTCATCTTGTGTCACCGGAAGTCTTAGATTCAAGGGTAGGTTCGCTCTGATTCGGATAAATTATTGTTGTAATTGAGCCGTTGAAATCAGTTGTGGATTTATTTTTCCCTGGTGAGTGTCAACTATTACATCTATTAAGGAGCCTGTGTCTTTTGAATCTGTGACAAAGCCAGTATTAGCTGTAGTGCTATGGAGTTGAACAACTGACGTAATCTCTCTTGGTGAAATGGGAGTTCGTTTCTTGCTCACTTCGTCCTATAAGGTTTAATGTGGCGTCAATAACTGATGTCTGATTTCGCATAAGATTGACGAGGTGGCCTTCATCCTGCTTTATTTTTGTTATGGAAGAGGACATCTTATCTGCGTATTCTGAATCCAGCACTCCAAATATGGCATTTGCAACATTGCCTATGAAATTAAAAGCTCCACGACGAACTCTTTGGTTGCTCGATGTAGCTTTAAGTAAACTACTCTTTGGTTGCTCGAAGTAGCTATAAGTAAACTATTTCCTTTTTGTAAGTCCTTATTGAATTGGTGAAATTGGGTAATCGTTCCCTTGCAAGTCTCATTTTTGTTTGGTAAGAAATTGCAAATGTTGACGAGTTTTTTGCTGTAGTTTGAAATTGTTTGATAATCCGTCCAATAAGTGCTCATGTCATAATAGGCGATTATATCCCAGCTGCTTGCAGTTATGGCAGAAGTTCCAAGATTTTCAAAATAAATTCCTGGCTGTGATTTGAATGGACGAAGTTTAATCGGTACACATTCTGTGATTGGAGCGACGAAACAGATAATCAGTAGTGTGACAATTGCTGATCCAATCGTGGATTTGAGTTCCTTTTTTGGAACCGGGTCGTTGCTAACCCTGTTGTGCTTGCGTGCGACAGAGCTGTATGACGATTTAGTAAGGCACTGGTTCATTGGTTGATCTGTGGTTTCCTGTTGAGTGGAGGTTGTGTCGGCGTTGACATTTTCTTCAATTGGTACTGGGAGCGGGGCCAATCTGCGAATGGCTCTCCGGAATACCCATCATCTCCAGTAATAACGTTTGTAATACGACCAAGTGGACATTTTAAACTTGGCAAGTTGTCGTCTTTAATGATGACCATCATTCCCGGTTCCGCATTTTGACATCGGTCTTTCCATTTATATCTGTGCTGTAGTTGATTTAGATAATATCGAGACCATCGGCGCCAAAACTCGTTTTTGAGGTTATCAACAATGTTCCAGCGAGCTTGTTGTCCAGAGTTTTGCGGTGTAGCTATGGGGTCAACGTTGTTAACCAGGGGTTCTCCAATGAGAAAGTGGCCAGGTGTGAGAGCTGTTAGATCGTTAGGAGATGCAGACATTGGTGATATAGGCCTTGAGTTCAATATGGCTTCGACTTGAGTTACAGCAGTTTCCAGTTCCTTGTACGTAAGGGATGCTCCGGCTAGGGTTTGCTGTAGGAGGAGTTTGGATGATTTGACCGCAGCTTCCCATAAGCCTCCAAAATGCGGTGAGCGTGGTGGAATGAAGTGAAAATCGCAGCCTTTGGTTGTACATGCATTTGCTATTTTCTCTCTTTCTTTGTCGGAGTCCATAAAAGTCATTAAGCCCGACAGCTGGTTCTTGGCAACGACAAAATTTGTAGCATTATCGCAGTATATGTTTCTGCAGTGACCACGCCTGGCCATGAATCTCTTTAGTGCACCTATGAATCCTTGAGATGTTAAATCGGTCACGAGTTCCAAATGGCAGGCTTTGGTGGAGAAGCAACAAAAAATTGATATGTATGATTTTTGTGGCCGTTTGCCTCTCACCTTGTAATGAGTCAAAACTGGTCCGCAGAAGTCAACGCCTGTGTTAACAAATGGCCTAGCAGGTTGAATCCTATTGGCAGGCAGATTTCCCATTTGTTGCGACAATAAGTTTGGGTTGGCTCGAACGCATCTAACACAATTATGAATAACTGCAGGAGCAAGAGTTTTTCCTTTCAATGGCCAAGTTGTTTGCCTCGCTATAGACAGCATAGTTTGTGGTCCGCAATGATTGTTCTCTTTGTGGATGTCCCAAAGAAACATTTTAGTAAAAGGGTGATCATATGGCAAATAAAATTGGATGCTTAGCTTCGAATGGTATTGACGAATTCTCTATCCGCCCCCTACCCTTATGGATCCTTCGTTGTCCAGAAATGGTGTTAGACTTTTAAGTGGACTTTTGTCCGATATTTGGCTCTTGTTTTTTAAATTCAAGATTTCTGCCTTCATTTTGACTTGTTGCATTTGTTTGAATATCGTCATTTTTGATATTTCAAGTTCCAGGACTGAGAGTGGTCCCTTGATTCGATTGCTTGATCTCAATTTTGGTTGTTCGACATTGTCAATGAATCGTTACACATATGCGATGATTCGCTGTGCCTTTTGGAATGAGTTGTTGTAATTGATTCCAAATAACATTTCCTGCTCGTCTAAGGGAAGATATTGAATAGTTGTTCCCAGACAAATGAGATTTTTACTGCAGTCTTCACTTGTTTTCTTGCCATATTTGGTTGGCCAGATCGAAATGTCACCACGCAAGAATTTTGGACCATAAAACCATAAGTTGCATCCTTCCGGAAGTTCGGGTGCTATGCCTCGTGACAGGGGACTTCCTGGATTCGTGATACCCGATTGGGAATAAAAACAGGGAATGATGATGAAGAAGACGAATTTATTTTTTTTTTTTTTTTTTTTTATTTATTTATTCATTTAATCTACGAGTTTCAATCTCAACAGATGCATATGTGTTAACTTAAATATTAACAATATATCCTTAAATTCTTAAAAATAAATAATATAGCTCATTAATGAATTTATTTCTAGGAAATGCTATATCAATATAACAGTTAATTTCATTGAACTCCCTAATTGACCTTGAAATTGGTTCGTTCATGCCGTAATTTGTCCTATGTTTAGGTTGAAAAAGAAGATGTCTCTCTCTCAATGGTCTCATTGGGGTATACAAACAAATTAATGATAGAAGGTTGGGGCACTTTATATGGTAACATAATATATCTCGCACAAATACTATATCGTGAATAGTTCTTCGGGATCTGAGAGATTTCAAACCCAGAAGATTATGACGAGCTTGAGAATCTGGACGAAAATTCCAACGCATTTTAAAAAACACAAACCTTGTGAAACGATTCTGAACTTTCTCTATTCTATCCGAAAACGTTAGTTGGTGAGGGTTCCAGATTACATCAGCATTCTCAAGTGATGGTCTTACTAATGTGGTATATAGAGAGACAAGTGTGTAGGGGTCTGAGAAATCAGTTGAATTTCTTTTAATAAAACCAATCATTGTATTGGCTTTTGCAACAATTGCATCAATATGCGGAGTAAATGAAAACTTGGAGTCAAAGGTTACACCCAAGTCCTTGATAAAAGCAGTTCTCTGTAGGAGGCTACTATCGAGAGAATACGTAAATTCGTAAGTTGAGAGTTTTCTTGCTACAGAGATAGCATAGCATTTCTTTACGTTAAGTTTTAAGCAGTTTAACTTACACCAGGAAGATAAACTATCAAGGTCCGATTGAAGATTAAAGCAGTCATAAATGGAAGTCACTTTTAAAAATAATTTAAGATCATCAGCGTAAATGAGGCATTGACTGAATTTTATATTTTTACTAATATCATCGATGAAAATTATAAATAAAAGCGGACCAAGATGGCTACCCTGGGGAACTCCTGAAGTGCATTTGATAGATCTCGAGGTTTGATTGTCTATAATGACTTTTTGGACCCTATCAGTTAAAAAGGATGATATCCACTGAAGGAGATTTGAGTGAATCCCAAATCTTTCAAGTTTGTAAAGCAGAATGTTGTGGCAAACTGAGTCAAATGCCTTACTAAAATCCGTGTAGATAACATCTACTTGGGTTTGGCTTTCAATACAATTTATTACGAAAGAGGAAAAACATGCTAGGTTAGTAATAGTTGATCTACCCGAAATAAAACCATGTTGGGCATCATTTAAATGTTCTTTAACAAAAAAATCGAGTTTGTTCTTTACTAAACTTTCGAGCAGTTTAGGAATTGCAGACAACTTACAAATTCCTCTGTAATTTTCAACATTATTTTTTGAGCCAGATTTAAAGATTGGGATCAGGAAAGATGATTTCCATTCATCCAAAAATAATCCGGACGATAAAGATAAGTTAAAAATTATAAGCAATGGGAAGCAGAGGGAACTACAGCATTTTTTTAAAACAAGGGCAGGAATACCGTCCACACCAGGAATGTGATTTGGTTTAAGAGCCTGTAAGGCTTTTAAAACATAGGAGAAATCAAATTGCATTGATCCGATATCCACTTTAGGGACATATTCTGAGAGAATAACAGGGTTTCCTTGAGAGTTTGAATACACCGATTCAAAAAATTTAGCAAAGAGCTCTAGAGTTTTGTTTATATCTGAAGAATTTTCTCCGTTAAAATTAACTGAAGTTGGAATCCCAATCGATTTCCGTTTAGTGTTAATAAAGTTCCAGAATTGCTTCGGGTCGTTCTTCAAATTAAGCTCAATATTCGAGATATAGTTTCTGTGCAGGAATTTGCTGAGAACAATGAATTCTTTACGAAGTTTACAGAATGCTTGTTTATCATCCAATGTGTTCGACATTTTATACTTAGCAAATGATTTATTTTTTAAATTTTTTAAATGAGTCAACCTTTTGTTGTACCAAGGAGGTTTTGACACATTCTTTTTTATCCTATGAGGTACAAATAAGTTAAAAGCAGTATATAAGATACTTGTGAAATGGTTAAGCATATTCTTCAAATTTAGATTTAGAAATTCTGTAGTCCAGTCGACAGTTGCAAGATAATTATCAAGTTCAATGAAATTTGACTTTAAAAAGTTAAATGATCTTGAAATGTTACAATTTGGTTTTAAATAACTATATAATTGGATTTCAATATATAATTCTTTGTGATGGATTGAATTGTTTAACAGTTTATAAGGGACAATATCAGTGATTGAAACTTTCAATTCGTCTTGTGGAGTAAAGACTAGATCGAGGATTTTATCTAAATTATTCATAACACCATTAATTTGAAACAAGTTCAGAGCAAAAAGGTGATCTATAAAAGTTATTTCAAAGTCTCTTTTTAGATTACATGGAATAAGCATATTTTCACAAGAAGAATAAGACCATTTTATGTCAGCTAAGTTGAAATCACCAATAATAAACATTTTGTGCAAATTATTGCTTAACTTATCAACAAAATCAATGTTTGCAAGATGTTTTTCATAAAGCTCAATATTACTTTTTGGAGGAATATAGCTAACGATAACATACATTAAGATACCTGGTTTGAGACAAATGGAAATACAAATTTGTTCAATATCAGTGATAGGTAGTATAATTAATTGACATGACAAGTGTAACCGAACAGCAACAAGTAGTCCACCTCCACGATCTTCAACAGAAACACAACGATCTCTCAGAAACCACTCCAGTGGTCTTAGGCCGTTCGATAAGACCTTGATCTCTATATGAAACATCAATTTGTCTTGCAGCCACATTTAAATCATTCGGAGCATTAGGAATTACAGCATTTTCCTCAACAGCAGTAGCAGAATCGTTTTCAACAACAGTTGCAGACGCATTGAAATCATTCTGAGCTTTAGCAATTTCAGCAGCCTTAGTAGTTACAGTATCTACAACAGAAGCAACAGTAAAATCGTTTTTAATAACAGGTATAGCGACAACTTCCGCAGCATGAGCAATTCCAATATCATCTGCAATATTAATTTTGATAAAAGGAGCAATTTTGACAAGACTATCATCAGCATTTTCTGTGACATCATCAGCGAAAGTGCAGCTAGATTCCACGACATCAACAACACCGTTAGCATTGTCATCAACAACATTGTTTACATCTGCTGCATTCATACCATCTTCGCAACATTTCTCATCGAGAACAATCACACTTGAATTTGAATTAGCCGCATCGATTTGAGCATTTATATTATTTGTGTCTGAGTCTGAGTCTTTCATTGATTTTTTTTTAGTTTTAATAACACTCTTTTGATTAATAAAGGAGGTCACTGAAAAGTTTTTAGGCGTGCTCTTATTAGCAGACGATGTTGATTGTGCTATTTGATTCGTAGTACCTTTTGAAGAAGAGGGGGCGGCGGCGGTAATATTTGAAAAAGAAGTACGCAACAATGACGGTGACTCAGAACGGGAAGAAGATCTAAGAGAGCCATGAAGTTCTTTCTTGTGTATAGGTCTTTGGCAGCGAGTGCTTTGCCTAACATCTCTCTTTGGATTTGGATTGTGAGAAGTTTCTGCATTTTCTTTTGACCGTTGTTTGTTGTCATCACTGCACACACTGCACAAAGAATTACATGAATTTAACTCACTTATATGATCATTGAGGAAGCTTTGAATATGAATTAAATTAGCAATGCAGGCTGATGGAGAAATATTTTTGCAGTTATCGCATTTGAATAGAATATTGGCATTAGAAGCGATTATAGAATATTCACTTTTTTTTAATTTAGCACATCTGATGTCAAAAGTTTTAGCATAAAAACTGCATACCACAGATTCATTGGCAATTAACTTAGTGCAATTATAACAATTAGTTGAGTTCATAGTTAATGAGCATTAAAGAGAAAAAAGCAACCGTTTACTATGGCAATCAGTCACAGACTTTATCCAAGCAAGATCTATCTTCGAGTCTGTCCACAGGAATATGGCATCATTGGCGATGTTCAGATCCCTTTTTAATCGCTCAGCAAGCTCAACGGCAAGTAGAGCTGCACAAAGCTCCAGCCGTGGAATAGTTGCTTGTGTTGTTAGTTTTGTTTTCTTAGACGGAGCTACTCTTGATTTGGCGCATAATAGCTTCACCGTTATTGTGTGGTCAGTATTAACGGATCGAACATACGCTGCTGCTCCATATGCCTTTCCTGAAGCGTCGGCGAAAACATGGTATTGCACATTTTTAGGGAACTTATGTGCGAATATGTGCCGGTCTATCTTAATATTATTAAGGGATTTCAGACCTTCTCGGTACTTAAGCCAGGTGGTCTGCATTTCTTGAGGCAATGCTGCTTTCCAATGGAGCTGTAGTTCCTATAATTTTTGCAAAAATAGCTTCGCCACTACAACTACCGGCGCCATGACCCCAGTGGATCATATAGATGTGCAATATCAGACAATGCGGTTCGTTTGGTCACCGGATCCCGTTCCATCCATGAGGTTTTTACACAGGGTTGGTCCGATTTTGGCATCCAAGTCAGCCCCATGGTTTTGATGTGTTCTTCAATTTCGCTAATGAAATCTATTTCAGTTTCTCTGTCCTCGAGTGGAATACTCTTTAAAAGGGATTCGGGATTAGCACACCATTTTCTCAACTTGAAACCACTATTTTGAGGGATTGTTTGCAGTTCCATTTTTGTAGTAAGGAGCTCACCGATTTTGTTTGAGCCAGTTAGTACATCATCCACATAAAAGTCACGTGAAAGCGCCAATGAATCTGATGGAAACTTTTGCTTGTTTTCTTGTGCCAATGTTTGAAGGCATTTTGTATCTAGGTATGATGCTGAGGTTGTGCCGTAAGTTACTGTTTTAAGTTTAAAACACCTTAGAGGATCGTTTGAGTTTTTTCTCCAACATATCAGCTGAAACTTTTGGTCCCTTTCATCCATGAGTATTTGCCGGTACATTTTTTCGATGTCTGCGGTAAATACAAATCTTGGAAGGCTGAAACGCAGCAGCGTTGAAAAGACGTCATCTTGAATGGTTGGTCCAGTGGCTAGTATATTGTTTAACGAAACGTTTGTAGAACTTTTTGCAGAAGCATCAAACACGACCCTTAACTTAGTGCTGCTACTACTGGGTCTTTCAATACCGTGATGAGGCAAAAAATAGTATGGCTTTGCAATTTGACGGAAAATTACTTCTTCCATGTGGCCAAGACGTTGATACTCGATCATGAATTCTGCATATTGCTTCTTGAGCTCAGGTGAGTTCGCAAGCCTTCTTTCCAGTTGGATAAATCTTTGAAACGCTATGTCTTTGGATTCTCCTAGCGTGGTTGGAGGATCCTTAAAGGGTAGTTGAACGACAAATCAACCATTGGGATCCTTTTTTGACGTTTGAATAAAATGAGTTTCACAACGTTTCTCAGCCTGAGTGAAGTTACTTGTAGTAGCTGTGACTTCTTCTAAGCGCCAAAATTTCTCGATTTGTTCATCAAGTAATATATCCTTTTTTTTACACTATCAGATCTATTTTCAAATGGAGCTTAAAGCAAGCATCAACATATGAAAGAAAGATTTGCCAACACATATAATGTGTCCCACTGGCTCATCACTTAGTGCAGGTGTTAGTTGTTAGTAAGCACAAAGGTACAAAAAGAAAAACACATGCACATAAATACAACATAAATACATTATTACAATACAACACAGAAACAATTATGATCGTGGAGCACTGGTTCTAAAGAGAGTTTTTAAATTATTTCTATTTAAATTAAAGTCTATAAGGCTCTCATTCAAGTTATAAAACTTACTCATCCGTGTGAGAGGCTCATGCATGCATGCCATAATTAGTTGTGTGGAGTTCAATATTCAAAAGTTCAGATCTTCGCAGGTTGTAAGACCCTCCGCGGTAGTTTAAGCCAATAGAAGCTAACAGGTCCGAAGCATCAATTTGTCCGCTGATAAGTTGATGAAGAAAAATAAAATCATTATTTACCCTTCGTTGGTGTAAAGATTGAATCTGCAAAAGCTGTATCCGATGTTCATAAGGTGGCAGATTATAAGGATCAGCCCAAGGAAGGCCTTTAAGAGCAAAGCGAATAAACTTATTCTGCACTGATTCAATACGGTTCTTATGGATTTCATAAAAAGGAGTCCATACTTGTGAGGAATATTCAAGATGAGGCCTAACGTAGCAGTTGTACAATGAGAGAGTGACGTACGGATCGTTAAATTCTTTTGCCCACCGTTTTATGAATCCAAGCATGGAGTTCGCTTTATTTACCATAAAATAAATATGTTCAGAAAATTCTAGATTGGCACTAAAATTTACACCTAAGTCTTTGAAACTAACCACGCGACAGATTTTATTTTGAGATATACAATATTCAAAGAAACTTGGGGATCTTTTCTTTGAGAAGGTCATTGTTTGGCATTTTTTAGCGTTAAGAGTTAACCCGTTTTTATAACACCATACACTGAAACTATTGACATCAGCCTGCAGAAGATTGTGGTGATTAGGAGATTTGATTGTTTTAAAAATGTTCATATCATCTGCAAATATGAGAATCTCACTAAAGCGTATACAAGATGAAACGTCATTTATAGCAAGAATGAATAAGAATGGGCCCAAATGACTTCCCTGGGGTACGCCTGAATGGGCAAAGAAAGTATTTGAAAGGGAGTTTCTAAATTTGACCTGGTAAGATCTATTTTCAAGGTACGATTTGATCCACGAAATAAATAGAGTAGAGAAACCGTACGCTTAGAGTTTAAAAACAATAATATCATGGCTGAGTTGTTCAAATGCTTTAGAAAAATCTGTGTATATGCAATAAACTTCGTTACCTTTTTCTAATGCATTTGAACAATTATGCAAGAAGGTAAGAAGGTTTGTAACAGTAGACCTTTTCTGCACAAAGCCATGTTGCTGTTTACAAAAAATGTTTTTACCAAAAAATGAAAGGCTTTCACATACAACCTGTTCAAAAAGCTTTGGAACACATGACAATTTAGAAATGGGTCTATAGTTATTAATGTAAAATTTATCACCCTTTTTAAAAACAGGAGTGAGAAATGATTTCTTCCAGAAGGACGGAAATTTTCCAGCTTTTAGAGAAAGGTCAAACAAAAATTGCAAGGGCTGCACTAATACATCACTACATTTTTTCAGAACAATTGGTAAACCGTCAGGGCCATAAGAGTAATCGTCATTTAAGGATAACAAAAAATGCAAAACTCTATCTTGTTTCACAGGAATATTGTTAAAATTAACTTGCGGGTAGCTGTTCACGTCTCTAAAAAAATCTATATCAACACTCCTATGAGTATCAACAAATGAGTTACGAAAATTATTTGCAAACGCGTTGCAAATATCACTGGGATTTTGTCGGAAGTGTTCTCATATAAAAACTTGCTGGGAAGCCATCCGAATTTTTTTTCGAGTTAACAAAATGCCAAAAACTTTCAGGGTCCTGTTTTAAAGAAGCCCCCATTTCGTTAACGTAATTGGTGTACAACAATTTTGAAAGAGTTTTAAATTCTTCAAATAAGGCAATATATTGTTCAAAAATTGTTGGAGAGAGGGTTTTTATATAAGCTTTCCATACTTTATTTCTCTTGTTTCGAAGAGATTTTAGCTCTTGTGTGTACCAAGGGTGACAAAAAATATGTTTTTATATATTTTTGTAGGTACACAATTATTTATACAGCAACTGATTATATTATAGAACTCAGTTACTGCATCGTCAATATTTGTAGAATCGTATATATTTCTAATATTCGATCTACTTATAACATCGGAAAGCAACTGAAAATTTGACTTTCGAAAGTCGAAAACAAATGAACAATCTTGAGAATTACAGTTGTCGAGAGGATGGTTGCTCAAATCAAAGAATATATCCAAGGGTGGATGGTAATTGTATATATTAGTAGTTCCAGAACTAGATTCCTGAACAACAGTACTAATAGCGTCAGAAGAAAATACCAAATCGAGTACTCGATTCTTAGAGTTTTTAATACAGTTAACTTGCTGTAAGTCAGTAGAATTAATACCATCTAGAGAGAGAAGCGCTGTTTGTGAAGATGTTAATGAGGCTTCTTGAAATGATCCATCATCCGAAGGAACCCATTCTATATGGGGTAAATTGAAATCCCCGAGAAGTAGAATATTGCTGTTGGAGCAAGACAAGTCAATGATAAAGTCTAAGGCCAAAACAAGTTGATTATACAACAAACTTGAACTTCTTGGAGTAATATATACATTTATAATATATATACATGCTTAGACTCTATTTTTATTTTTATACAAACCAAGCCAATAGAAAGATCGAAGGGGAAAGAAATACGCGTAGATACAAAATTATTACGAACAGCAATAAACACACCACCGCCTAATTCTTTTGGTTTATCAACATGACGATCTTTTCTAAAAACGAAGAACTCTTGATTAAAAAGTTCTGTGTCTTAATAGCTTGAATTCAGCCAATTTTCCGTCAAAACAAAGATGTCATGTGAAAAAGCTTGAGAGTTAGTATAGATATTTGCAGTTTTGCTGCAAAGCCCTCTGACGTTTTGATAAAAGAGGATAATCCTTTTTAGTTTTTTGGCGAAGATTTCTTAGGAATAACGCACTTATACTTCTCACGGTAGCAAACTCTTTTATAAGCGCTTCAGAATGCTAATTTTTAGTATTAATGATAGATTCGAAAAATGCCGGGTGAGCAACAATTTTGAAGGATGAGACAAAACTATTTACCTTACTAATTTTGGTACATTTAACTGATGCATTGTTCGGAATGCATTTGTTAGAGACCAAATGGGAAACAAGATCATGAACACTTATATCTGGACTAAGGCGAGAAATAAAAATTGATTTAGGCTTAGGGACAGAATAAATAGGACGAGGACAAGGCTCTGTTATTACAATATGATTTGATATAGTTTCACAATCATTGTCAGCCACCGTATTAACAGCAATCGTTAAAGTCGGACTGACATGAGACGAACTAGATGCGTCTGAATCAATAAGACTATTAGAGTTGCTCCTTAAATTGGTTCGTTTTGGAGGGGGACTTGAATTCTTAGCCACTGATGAGTTTTCTCGTATCCTTTTATTTCCTCCTTTTGCAACAGAGTCGCGATCAGATAGTGCTGAAGAAGAAGTTCTGGTTGATAAATCTGATTCAGCTGACGGAAATAGAAGCAGGTTGTTGGATCAAGTCATCAGTTGATGTTTCGACATTGATCATATCGTTGCAAGGGGAAAATGTAGTTACATTTGACACTGCAGTGTTAAAGTTTGTCAGCAAGTCATTGAACCCTTTAGAGAGCTTTAAAATGTTTTCTTTAAAAGAATTCATTTTGAAGGAGAGCTCAGAAAGTAAATCTTACGTCAGTCGGTACAATACCAAAAGGCAATATCAGAATTTATTACTTTATCAAGAAATCCATTGGTAGAACCAACGCATTAAGCATGGTAAAGATTACCACAAGGTCTAAAACAGGTAAAGAGACGGCTATTACTTGATTCATCAGGACAGGCTTTTGCAGAGCAAACCATTATGAAAAAATTGATACGAAATAAAATATATAGGAAGAAAGAATAAAGGAGACAAAAAAATAAGAAAAAAAAAAATTAATAAGGAAAGAAATAAAAAAAAAAAAAGATTTGAAATTGCTGTGAAACGAACCAGAGCTAACAAAGATCTGAATGTCAAGTAGAAACATTTTTTTTTTCATTTTCATTTTTAATTCATTTTTTATTTTTCATTTTCTTATATCTATCTTAATGCTAGACAAAAAATCATAAACAACTAGCATCCATATTACCTTAATTAACTTACTGGCCCCATGCGGGCGCTCTAAATTGACCTATAACATATTAAAACGATGCCTTACGGCGTAAGATCACTTATATTAAAATTAATGTTTGCTTAAACTAACGAGAAAATAATTATAAAAAAACTCATTTTCATTAACATTTTTCATAAAACTTAAAGCTTCCCTTTACCTAATTATAACTAATTAAAACTAAACTATACTAAATAAAACTACTATAAGCTGCGTTATATATATATTATATAAAACTAGCTTAAGTTATACCTAATTAAACTACTTAAACTAACTTAAAAACTAGTTCTACCTACTCTATATTTACCTTAAGACTATGTAAGTCGGCCAAAGCAACAATGTGGTCAACTTTCAATATCAAGGTGGCCACCCAACCACCAGAATTTTTTCATTTGCATAACTAAGTCCTTTATGTCCCGAAGGGGTACAGCTCTACTGAACCGCAGACGTTCTGCTCCGTTTCCAGAGCCGACGTCCCGATTGTAAAGGAGTCGCCGATTCACAGTCCTACTAATGACTTCAACTTTTGGACCGGTCCTGTATGCTACAAGGTCATCGGCATACGCAATTGCATGAGTGAGACTACCTATCAGATCGCTGGTGTAAATACTAAAAAGAATCGGCGAGTTCACAGCTCCTTCCTGTAGACCGTTTTTAATATCAAATGTTTTGGTAGAAGTTACATTGCCACTTTTGACAACAAACTTTCTACCATTGAGCATGTCATGAAGCATATATAACAGTGGTTTACTTATGCCAAGTCTAGTAAGCTTCAGATATACCCCTCTAACCATACGGTGTCGAAAGTCTTCTCTAAATCAACCAGAACGGCACCCGTGCATTGATTTTTCGCTTTGTTCCATTGAACATCAGAAACTAACTTAGACGCGGCATGAATAGTGTCATGCCCCACCTTAAAGCCAAACTGATTGTCTGGAATAATATTCTTGTCCTCAGCCCACTTGAACAGAGCTCTATTGAGAATCTTTTCGAATACCTTACTGATACTTGGAAGAAGACTTATGGACCGAAGATTTGCCGGATTGGAGCTGTCCTTTCCCTTTTTGGGGAGAGGATGGACCACAGCTGTCTTCCAACTCACTGGATAATATGCATTATTCAATGCGTTGTTGAACAGTGTGGTATAAATGTCTACTGCTTCCTGAGGGAGATGTCGTAAAACAATGTTGGGTATGCCATCGACCCCGCAGTTTTTTTTCTCTTTAATGTTTGAAAAATTAACTGAAGTTCTACTTTCGAAATTAACAATGAACTGGGTCCATTTTGCTCGGCGATGGTGGCGTTTGCCAAGTTTTCGTCATTAAACCCGGTGAAACCGGTATTCTCGGATCGCCGTTGCGTAATGCTATTTCCAAGGTAGAAGTTGTGCATAGGGCTCTGTTCTCCAGGTCATGATTTGGACGAATGCTAGCATTCCCCTTATACACTTGCTGGAAAGCAGCCCCTACAGCTTCTACTTTTTCCTGAGAATCTTCTATTATAAAAAAATTATTATCGAGAACGGCAGCCTCCGGATCTATTCCCGCAATCGTTAGTACGTCTTCGTTATCTGCTGTCCTCTGGAGTTTAAGACATGGAAGTTCGTTTTGATCATTTTTTCTAAATATCTTATTTATTTGGGGAAACATACTGGGGTCGCTAGAATTAACGGCCCGAATTCTGTTATCCCAGTATGAATCAATAGATAACCTGTAATTTTGTCTGATCAGATTATTAAGATTTTTGATCGACGACTTCAATGTCCTAATTTCCATATCTTGTGTGTCCGTGAAACGTCTGTACAGAAGTTTCAACGTAGTCAGAAGTCCACTTTTTTGTCGGTGTAGTGCGTCAAATGTCGCGTTCTTGTATATACTAGTAGGGTCGTGTTCCTTATATTTTGGGATTGTTCTGTCCATTGTTCGTTTTATAGTCGTGTCCATTTGATTCAGGTACCCGTCGACCTCAACGTTTGTCAGGTTCCTGTCATTTGGTGGAGAAATGTCATCGGAACGTATTTCTCTTGCCAAGGAGTTGTAGAAGCGTGGCTGAAATTGTAAGAGTGCACAGGCACATACTCATCCAACTATAAAAGTTCGCTCGGGTGTATTACGGCGGCAAGTCCGCAGTGGTCACTGTCGTATTCAATCGTTCGTAAACAGTTTTTTTTATGTTGACCTACAATGTCAGTTATTATCAGTCTTGAGTCAAGCAGGAGTAGATCCAGAAAACTACCACTTCTCGGAAAAGACGGTCTATCTGTAGCCAGAAGGTCGATCCTACACTCAACACTATACAGACCCATCCAATTAAAAAGATGGTTACCTCTAGGGTTTTGTACTTGATTTCCCCAATCTACATGTTTGGCGTTCAAGTCCCCTGCCATGAGATAATAATTGTCATCCATGTTCAATCTTAAGCATTCGAAAAGTTTTTCGAGCTCTGCGATAAAATTAGCTGGCTGAGGTGCGTCAGGTGCGTACACCGCGATTGCGTACATTCTTTTCCCCTGCTCGAGGGGAATGCAAACGATGCAAGCTTCTAGAAGCCCAAATCTTCGCACTTTACTATTATATATAACTTTATGTTTAATGCCCTTTCGTGTGAAGATTGCGACACCACCCCCTTGAGAGGAGTTGGGCTGATCCCTTCTTACGATATTGTAATTTTTATTAGTCAGTTTGTGTTTCTGGTTTAGCTTAGTTTCGCTAGCCATAAACACATCAGGACTTTGGTCTTGCAGCACGTTCACAGCTAGGATCTTAAAGGGTCGCTCAGGCAGCGCGCCTTTAACCATTTCGCGTTGCCGGCAGAATAGAGTAGAGGTAATCCACCCTAGCCGCCTGCTCCCTTATCTGTTTTTGCACATTGGTTAACTGACCATGAATGGTCAGCAACACCTGCATCAGATCTGCCTCTGGCACAGGAGCCGTAGGCACTTGGACCTGTTTGGCTACCTGTGGTTGAGGCTGTTCCGTGTTTCCCTTTCCAGACGCCATTTGGGCGTAAGAAATTCCAGGATTAACGGCAGTTGTTGTCTGGCGTACTACTGGGTGTTTTACCTCCACTGTTTTCTTGTGGGCTGTGTTGTTTTTCATTCCCTGAAACTTCGGAAATCCCCGGTAGTTTGCGGGGTGCCCAGAGCCTCGGCAAAGTGCACATTTTAACTGGGTCCTGTCTTCGACCCTATCTTTCCCGAGTTTACATTCCCCTATCTTTTGGGAGTCTCCACACTTGACGCAAACTGTCCATACCACAGTTAGCTGCCACGTGGCCGTACCCTTGGCAGTTCATGCATTGAAGCATGTCTCTCTGCCTATTTAATTTTTCCCATCTTACAATTTGGTAGTTTAGGACGGTTATACTCCTTAAACTACTCAACTTGTTTTGGGGCGAGAGCTGAAGGAGGAAGAATGGTAAATTCCGTTTCTCCCGTCTGGCCTTAACTGTGGAAAACGGTCTGACCCCGATAAAATCGAGATCATCGCTCGCCACTTGACGGAGCTCAACTAAGAGCGCCTGCGGATCCGAAGAGGATTCTATACCGTTGTTGTTGTTGTTGTTGTTGTTGTTGTTGTTGTTGTTGTTGTTGTTGTTGTTGTTGTTGTTGTTGTTGTTGTTGTTGTTGTTGTTGTTGTTGTTGTTGTTGTTGTTGTTGTTGTTGTTGTTGTTGTTGTTGTTGTTGTTGTTGTTGTTGTTGTTGTTGTTGTTGTTGTTGTTGTTGTTGTTGTTGTTGTTGTTGTTGTTGTTGTTGTTGTTGTTGTTGTTGTTGTTGTTGTTGTTGTTGTTGTTGTTGTTGTTGTTGTTGTTGTTGTTGTTGTTGTTGTTGTTGTTGTTGTTGTTGTTGTTGTTGTTGTTGTTGTTGTTGTTGTTGTTGTTGTTGTTGTTGTTGTTGTTGTTGTTGTTGTTGTTGTTGTTGTTGTTGTTGTTGTTGTTGTTGTTGTTGTTGTTGTTGTTGTTGTTGTTGTTGTTGTTGTTGTTGTTGTTGTTGTTGTTGTTGTTGTTGTTGTTGTTGTTGTTGTTGTTGTTGTTGTTGTTGTTGTTGTTGTTGTTGTTGTTGTTGTTGTTGTTGTTGTTGTTGTTGTTGTTGTTGTTGTTGTTGTTGTTGTTGTTGTTGTTGTTGTTGTTGTTGTTGTTGTTGTTGTTGTTGTTGTTGTTGTTGTTGTTGTTGTTGTTGTTGTTGTTGTTGTTGTTGTTGTTGTTGTTGTTGTTGTTGTTGTTGTTGTTGTTGTTGTTGTTGTTGTTGTTGTTGTTGTTGTTGTTGTTGTTGTTGTTGTTGTTGTTGTTGTTGTTGTTGTTGTTGTTGTTGTTGTTGTTGTTGTTGTTGTTGTTGTTGTTGTTGTTGTTGTTGTTGTTGTTGTTGTTGTTGTTGTTGTTGTTGTTGTTGTTGTTGTTGTTGTTGTTGTTGTTGTTGTTGTTGTTGTTGTTGTTGTTGTTGTTGTTGTTGTTGTTGTTGTTGTTGTTGTTGTTGTTGTTGTTGTTGTTGTTGTTGTTGTTGTTGTTGTTGTTGTTGTTGTTGTTGTTGTTGTTGTTGTTGTTGTTGTTGTTGTTGTTGTTGTTGTTGTTGTTGTTGTTGTTGTTGTTGTTGTTGTTGTTGTTGTTGTTGTTGTTGTTGTTGTTGTTGTTGTTGTTGTTGTTGTTGTTGTTGTTGTTGTTGTTGTTGTTGTTGTTGTTGTTGTTGTTGTTGTTGTTGTTGTTGTTGTTGTTGTTGTTGTTGTTGTTGTTGTTGTTGTTGTTGTTGTTGTTGTTGTTGTTGTTGTTGTTGTTGTTGTTGTTGTTGTTGTTGTTGTTGTTGTTGTTGTTGTTGTTGTTGTTGTTGTTGTTGTTGTTGTTGTTGTTGTTGTTGTTGTTGTTGTTGTTGTTGTTGTTGTTGTTGTTGTTGTTGTTGTTGTTGTTGTTGTTGTTGTTGTTGTTGTTGTTGTTGTTGTTGTTGTTGTTGTTGTTGTTGTTGTTGTTGTTGTTGTTGTTGTTGTTGTTGTTGTTGTTGTTGTTGTTGTTGTTGTTGTTGTTGTTGTTGTTGTTGTTGTTGTTGTTGTTGTTGTTGTTGTTGTTGTTGTTGTTGTTGTTGTTGTTGTTGTTGTTGTTGTTGTTGTTGTTGTTGTTGTTGTTGTTGTTGTTGTTGTTGTTGTTGTTGTTGTTGTTGTTGTTGTTGTTGTTGTTGTTGTTGTTGTTGTTGTTGTTGTTGTTGTTGTTGTTGTTGTTGTTGTTGTTGTTGTTGTTGTTGTTGTTGTTGTTGTTGTTGTTGTTGTTGTTGTTGTTGTTGTTGTTGTTGTTGTTGTTGTTGTTGTTGTTGTTGTTGTTGTTGTTGTTGTTGTTGTTGTTGTTGTTGTTGTTGTTGTTGTTGTTGTTGTTGTTGTTGTTGTTGTTGTTGTTGTTGTTGTTGTTGTTGTTGTTGTTGTTGTTGTTGTTGTTGTTGTTGTTGTTGTTGTTGTTGTTGTTGTTGTTGTTGTTGTTGTTGTTGTTGTTGTTGTTGTTGTTGTTGTTGTTGTTGTTGTTGTTGTTGTTGTTGTTGTTGTTGTTGTTGTTGTTGTTGTTGTTGTTGTTGTTGTTGTTGTTGTTGTTGTTGTTGTTGTTGTTGTTGTTGTTGTTGTTGTTGTTGTTGTTGTTGTTGTTGTTGTTGTTGTTGTTGTTGTTGTTGTTGTTGTTGTTGTTGTTGTTGTTGTTGTTGTTGTTGTTGTTGTTGTTGTTGTTGTTGTTGTTGTTGTTGTTGTTGTTGTTGTTGTTGTTGTTGTTGTTGTTGTTGTTGTTGTTGTTGTTGTTGTTGTTGTTGTTGTTGTTGTTGTTGTTGTTGTTGTTGTTGTTGTTGTTGTTGTTGTTGTTGTTGTTGTTGTTGTTGTTGTTGTTGTTGTTGTTGTTGTTGTTGTTGTTGTTGTTGTTGTTGTTGTTGTTGTTGTTGTTGTTGTTGTTGTTGTTGTTGTTGTTGTTGTTGTTGTTGTTGTTGTTGTTGTTGTTGTTGTTGTTGTTGTTGTTGTTGTTGTTGTTGTTGTTGTTGTTGTTGTTGTTGTTGTTGTTGTTGTTGTTGTTGTTGTTGTTGTTGTTGTTGTTGTTGTTGTTGTTGTTGTTGTTGTTGTTGTTGTTGTTGTTGTTGTTGTTGTTGTTGTTGTTGTTGTTGTTGTTGTTGTTGTTGTTGTTGTTGTTGTTGTTGTTGTTGTTGTTGTTGTTGTTGTTGTTGTTGTTGTTGTTGTTGTTGTTGTTGTTGTTGTTGTTGTTGTTGTTGTTGTTGTTGTTGTTGTTGTTGTTGTTGTTGTTGTTGTTGTTGTTGTTGTTGTTGTTGTTGTTGTTGTTGTTGTTGTTGTTGTTGTTGTTGTTGTTGTTGTTGTTGTTGTTGTTGTTGTTGTTGTTGTTGTTGTTGTTGTTGTTGTTGTTGTTGTTGTTGTTGTTGTTGTTGTTGTTGTTGTTGTTGTTGTTGTTGTTGTTGTTGTTGTTGTTGTTGTTGTTGTTGTTGTTGTTGTTGTTGTTGTTGTTGTTGTTGTTGTTGTTGTTGTTGTTGTTGTTGTTGTTGTTGTTGTTGTTGTTGTTGTTGTTGTTGTTGTTGTTGTTGTTGTTGTTGTTGTTGTTGTTGTTGTTGTTGTTGTTGTTGTTGTTGTTGTTGTTGTTGTTGTTGTTGTTGTTGTTGTTGTTGTTGTTGTTGTTGTTGTTGTTGTTGTTGTTGTTGTTGTTGTTGTTGTTGTTGTTGTTGTTGTTGTTGTTGTTGTTGTTGTTGTTGTTGTTGTTGTTGTTGTTGTTGTTGTTGTTGTTGTTGTTGTTGTTGTTGTTGTTGTTGTTGTTGTTGTTGTTGTTGTTGTTGTTGTTGTTGTTGTTGTTGTTGTTGTTGTTGTTGTTGTTGTTGTTGTTGTTGTTGTTGTTGTTGTTGTTGTTGTTGTTGTTGTTGTTGTTGTTGTTGTTGTTGTTGTTGTTGTTGTTGTTGTTGTTGTTGTTGTTGTTGTTGTTGTTGTTGTTGTTGTTGTTGTTGTTGTTGTTGTTGTTGTTGTTGTTGTTGTTGTTGTTGTTGTTGTTGTTGTTGTTGTTGTTGTTGTTGTTGTTGTTGTTGTTGTTGTTGTTGTTGTTGTTGTTGTTGTTGTTGTTGTTGTTGTTGTTGTTGTTGTTGTTGTTGTTGTTGTTGTTGTTGTTGTTGTTGTTGTTGTTGTTGTTGTTGTTGTTGTTGTTGTTGTTGTTGTTGTTGTTGTTGTTGTTGTTGTTGTTGTTGTTGTTGTTGTTGTTGTTGTTGTTGTTGTTGTTGTTGTTGTTGTTGTTGTTGTTGTTGTTGTTGTTGTTGTTGTTGTTGTTGTTGTTGTTGTTGTTGTTGTTGTTGTTGTTGTTGTTGTTGTTGTTGTTGTTGTTGTTGTTGTTGTTGTTGTTGTTGTTGTTGTTGTTGTTGTTGTTGTTGTTGTTGTTGTTGTTGTTGTTGTTGTTGTTGTTGTTGTTGTTGTTGTTGTTGTTGTTGTTGTTGTTGTTGTTGTTGTTGTTGTTGTTGTTGTTGTTGTTGTTGTTGTTGTTGTTGTTGTTGTTGTTGTTGTTGTTGTTGTTGTTGTTGTTGTTGTTGTTGTTGTTGTTGTTGTTGTTGTTGTTGTTGTTGTTGTTGTTGTTGTTGTTGTTGTTGTTGTTGTTGTTGTTGTTGTTGTTGTTGTTGTTGTTGTTGTTGTTGTTGTTGTTGTTGTTGTTGTTGTTGTTGTTGTTGTTGTTGTTGTTGTTGTTGTTGTTGTTGTTGTTGTTGTTGTTGTTGTTGTTGTTGTTTTTTTTTTTTTTTTTTTTTTTTTTTATAATAGGCACGCACTCAAGGGGTTTTTGTTCCCTTTTTATGCCAAAGCACAGTGCGAGCGTTAGGAAAAATGGGATAGACGGAGAGGGTTAAGGATGAGGTGTCGGTTAACATTAGTCTTGAATTCCTGAACACTGCAATGACTGGGGAAGACAGAGTGTGGAAGAGAGTTCCACATTCGCGTAGTACGGCTAAAGAACGATTCTGTGAACATGACCGTACGTCCGAAGTTGGGCTCGAGGGTGAACTGATGGGCATTCCTGGAGGCGCGGGTATTACGGTTGAATATCTTAAGGGGAGGAATGCAACTGGCTATTTCACTAGAGCATAAACCATTAAAGTAACGGTAAAAGAGGGTGAGGCATGAGACATTACGTCGATGTTCAAGTGACGTAAAAGTCTCAACGATGGTACGGTCACCAATCATCTTAAATGCTCTTCTCTGGATACTGTCCAAAAGACTTAAGTACGTTACTGGAGCACCAGCCCAAATGTGGGAGTTGTACTCAAGCTTTGGTCGTATGTAAGTTTTGTAGATGGTAGCCAGATCAGAAGGGGAAAAGAAGTTCTTGCATCGTCTTAAAAAACCTAAACATCTTGCGGCATTTTTGGCGACATCGCATATGTGATCATTCCACAAGAGGTGGTCGGTGATACACATACCAAGAATCTGGAGATGTTCGGTTTCACTGATGCAAGTGCCACACATGGACAGTGGCAAGGGGGGTATATCTCGCTTCAACGATACAAGACAGCATTGAGTTTTCAAAGCATTAAACTCTACGCGGTTTTTTATTCCCCATTGTACAATGCTGTTTAAGTCAGAGTTTAATGAGCTTATCATATTATGCCGTTGCAGTTCCACACCCGAAAGGGAGGGATGTGAGTCTGGGAACGAATATGAAAAGCTAAGGGTACTATCGTCAGCGAAACAATGAATTGGATTAGAAGTTACAGACAAGAGATCATTTATAAAAATGAGAAAGAGGGTCGGAGACAAAACGGAGCCCTGGGGCACACCAGCATTTATTTTGTGGGTTTCAGACTTGAACCCGTCCAGTACAACTTGTATTGAACGGTTCAAAAGAAAGTTTCTAATCCAACGAAGGAGGAATTCATCAATACCGAAGGCACGCATTTTCGATAAGAGAGCCTGGTGCCAAACTCTATCAAATGCTTTTGAAATATCGAGTGCAACAATCTTACTTTCTCCAAAACGATGTAAATATTTGTTCCACTGTTCGGTGAGATATGCCATCAAATCACCAGTGGACCTGTTGCTGCGAAAGCCGTACTGCCGGTCATTAAGAAGCTTTCGTTCTTCAAGATATTTCTTAAGCTGATAATTTATCAGCGTTTCCATGACCTTAGAAAGAAGGGACGTAAGTGCAATCGGACGATAATTGGAGGGAGAGGAGGATTCGCCTTTTTTGGGTATAGGCTGGACAAATGCTGTTTTCCAACTACTCGGAACGAGCCCAGAAGAATAGGATAGATGGAAAAGCTTACGCAATGGTTTTGCCAGCGTTGAAGAACACCTCTTCAGAACAATAGCGGGGATACCATCCGGGCCAGCGGATTTGTGTATGTTGAGATCCTTTAGGACCCTCGCCACAGGACGAGTGCGAAAGAAGATTTGTCCCATGGAATCATTAACGCGCTCAAGAACTGGCGGAGTCATGACACTCTCTGGCAGCGAAGAGTTGGCGGCGAACTGCCTAGCAAAAAGGTTAGCTTTCGCAAGAGAGCTAACCACTGGAGTATCATCATCAATGAGCGTTGGGACCGAGGAAGAGGAAGAATTCTTCATGTTTTTCACAAATGACCAAAAATTTTTACTGCCTTTGGGACATTGCAGTATTTTTTGCCTTAGTTTTTGGTCATGTAAAAATTTGGTCCGTCGAATATGGACATTGCAGGCCTTCCTGGCTTGTTTAAACTTATTCCGATTTTCCTCAGTAGGGTTGGCTTTGTAACAACGGAAACTTACCTCTTTAGCCCTGATAACCTCTTTACAGCTCATATCAAACCATGCGTTCACTTTAGGTCTGATGCTTTTAACCCTATTCGGGATAAAAGTTCTCATTCCCAAAAGAATT